>CM035615.1:0-600000 GCA_020496755.1 Channa maculata | reverse complement strand
ATTCGGGTTGGTACTTCAGAGCAAGTAAACGCAACACAATCCCGCAGAAATCTCTCTAACTAGGATCCAGAAAAAGGCTTAGCATGGTGTTAACCCTCAAATCAGAATCGGTACCTTTTCTACCAGCAGGCTGAACGCTTTTGTCTGCTTTTCCACCAGGTCTCAAGCACAGTGAGGAAGAGCATCGGGAATTAACTGGCGACAAAATCCTACAAGTTGCGAAGTACCTACTTCTCCTCCCTTGGCTTTTTTCCTTTCAAGTGGCTTCTGACTCACGGATCTGTGTTAGTAGGTCAGTGGTTAAATGTATTGGCAGCGTGAGATTAAATGACAGCTGAAGCAGCCAATCGGATTGTAGCATTTTCTTTTTTTGGACCAATGGCTCAAAACTATCAAAAAAAAAATCAAAAAATGCACGTCGCAACGTGTGTGAGACATTTAGGGGCGTCAGGTCACCACAAAGAACTTGGATTGTTTTAATTTTACAACGACATCTTCATTTAATATTTATAGTATTATTTAGTACAGTATCCACGGTGCAGTAGTGACGAGTGTGTTATATAGTCAAAATATGTTGTCAGATGACGTTATTTTTATATCATGCAGATGGTAAATGGTCTGCACTTATATAGCGCTTTTCTACCTATTGGCACTCAAAGCGCTTTACACTGCTTCTTATTTACCCATTCACACACACATTCATACACCGATGGGGGAGCTGCTATGCAGCTGGCCAACACTCACCAGGAGCAACTAAGTTGGGGTTCAGTGTCTTGCTCAAGGACACTTCAACATTTCAACATGTGACTGAAGGAGCCGGGGATTGAACCAACAACTGTGAGATTGGTGGACAACCGCTCTACCTTCCTTCCTCCCACAGTCGCCCCCAGATCTACGTGTTCTGATCATTAAATTAATCAGTGTATTTATATATGAAGCTTTAAACAAATTATTAAAAAATGTAATGATTTAATGAAAAAAAAACACTTATACACTACATAATAATAATAATAATAATAATAATAATAATAATAATAATAATAATAATATAATAATAATAATAATAATAACAGTAATAATAATATTTAAAACTACATCCTCCAAACCATCAGCTTAGCCTAACCCAATTGATATTTAATATTATTATTAAATATTATTAGCGACTTATAGATGCGAAAAAAACAACATTAAGTGAGGCAAAACAAAACAGAATTTCCTAACAAAAAATAAATAAATAAAACCCTTAAATTACAATAAAAATACATAAAATCAATAAAATGCTCTTTGAGTCACCTCAATATACTTTTATACTATGCGTCATCATTTCTACATATATTTCTGTTCATGTCTGTAACCCTGCAGACATGTGTAGCCTATGTTAACTCTGCTGTTGTGTCGTTACCTTTGCTCATACAGTTGAATTCCTCTAGAGGACGCTGTTGGACAGCTGGTGTAAATTTGACTTTCAGAGTTACGGTAAAATGGCTGCAGCATACTGAGGCATTTTGATCTATCACAGATACAGATGTTTCATTATGTCCCACGTGTAAGACCAAAAATGAAAAGCACTGGTTTTCAATACATCTATATTTCTAATGCATCTATAATTGACCTCAGTATGTGATGTAAATCTAGTTGGTTAATCTACAACTCCAATTCCAAAAAGTTGTCAAGAATTGAAAACGTAAATAAAAACTGAATGTAATGATTTGCAAATCTCATCAACACAAAATGTATTTACAATAGAACATAAACAACATTTCCGATGTTGAATATTGTCCCATTCTTGTCTGATGCACGATGCTAGCTGCTAAAGAGTCCCAGGCCTTGTTGCCTGATATTTGGTTTTATAATGTGCCTAATGTTTTGTATTAGTGAAAGGTCTGGACTGCAGGCAGACCAGTTCCTCTCCTGCGAAGCCATGCTGATATGATGGATGCAGTATGTGGTTTAGCATTGTCTTGCTGAAATATGCAAGACCTTCCCTGAAAGAGACGTTGTCTGGATGGGAGCACATGTTGCTTTAAGACCTCTGTGTACTTTTTAGCATTGATGGGGCCTTTCCAGATGTGCAATAGACATTATTGCACCCCCATACCATCAGAGATGCAGGCTTTTCAACTGTCAGCTGATAACAAGCTGGATGGTCCTTCTCCTCTTTAGTCCACAATACACGGCGCCCATGGTTTCCAAAAAGAATTTCAAATTCTGATTCATCTGACCACAGAACAGTTTTCTGTTTAGCCTCTGACAATTTTAAATGAGCTTTGGCCCAGAGAACCATATTGTTACCCTAGATGGCATAAGTCTGGCCTCCAGTACTACTGCAAGGAACCTTGGAGTTATTTTTGATCAGGATCTGTCCTTTAAGTCACATATAAAACAAATCTCTAGAACAGCCTTCTTCCACCTACGGAACATTGCCAAAATTAGGAGCATCCTGTCTCAAAGTGATGCTGAAAAACTAGTCCATGCATTTGTTACTTCTAGGTTGGACTACTGTAATTCCCTACTTTCAGGATGCCCCAGTAACTCCCTAAAGAGCCTGCAATTAATCTAAAATGCTGCAGCAAGAGTGCTGACTGGAACTAGCAAGAGAGATCATATTTCACCTTCACTAGCTTCTCTCCATTGGCTTCCCATTAAATTTAGAATAGAATTTAAAACCCTGCTTCTTACATATAAAGCTCTGAATGGTCAGGCTCCATCATATATAGAAGATCTCATAGCACCATATCATCCCAGTAGACCACTTCGCTCTCAGAATGCAGGCCTACTTGTGGTTCCCAGAATTTCCAAAAGTAGAATGGGAGGTAGAGCCTTTAGCTATCAAGCTCCTCTCTTGTGGAACCAGCTCCCAGTTCAGATTCGGGAAGCAGACACCCTCTCTACTTTTAAGTCTAGGCTTAAAACCTTCCTCTTTAATAAAGCATATAGTTAGTTATAGTTATGCTGCCATAGGCTTAGACTGCTGGGGGACCCACCCCCCAATGCACTGAGCTCCTTCCTCCTCTTGACCATCTCTCCTCTCCTCTCACCCCGCAATTGTCACCACTGTATGTCATTAACTCTGTGTGTTCTCTCCCGTAGTTGTCTTTGTCCTCCTCTGTCCCCCTCTCTCTGTCCCTTTCTGCAGGTGTCCCCCGGCTTTGAAGCTGTGTGTCTTCCAGCGTGCAGCTACTGGTCCTACCAATCTGCCCGATGTGTTGTTGTTGCTTTTTGTTGCTCTGTTCTTTTCTCTCTCCCCTTTCCACTCACCCCAACCGGTCGAGGCAGATGGCCGTCCACCCTGAGCCTGGTTCTGGGAGTTTTTCCTCTCCACTGTTGCCTATGGCTTGCTCCAGGGGGAATTGTTGGGTTCTCTTTATATATCTTTATAATCTTGACTTTATTCTGTAAAGTGCCCTGAGATGACTTTGTTGTGAATTGGCGCTATATAAATAAAGTTGAATTGAATTGAATTGAATTGAATTGAGAACATGGCAGCATTTCTGGCTTGTGTTCACATATGGCTTCTTCTTTGCATGATGCAGGTTTAACTAACATTTGTGGATTGCACAGCAAACTGTGTTCACAGACCGTGAATTCTGGAAGTGTTCCTAAGCCCGTGCAATGGTGTCCAGTAGATAAGACAGCCTGTTTTTAATGCAGTGCTGCCTGAGGGCACGAAGATCACACACATCCAGTTTTAACTTTCAGCCTTGTCCCTTGTGCACATTGATTTCTCCTGAGTCTCTGAATCTCTAAAGCAATTTTACGTTAACGAACATTTTTCTGAAATTGTTCCGCAATTTTTAGACCCAGTTTGTCACAGATTGCTGAACCTCTGCCCATTTTAACACTTGAGAGGCTCTGTCTGTCGTAAATGCTCCTTTTACACCCAGTCATGTTACTGACCTGTTTCCAATTAACTTAAGTTTCAAATGCTCCTCCATTTGTTTTAGATTTGTGGCAATTACTGTTCCAGCCTTTTGTTGCCCCACTTCCAACTTTTTTGAGATGTGTTACTGCCATCAAATTCAAAATGAGCTAAAATTTTTCATGAAATGGTGAAATGTTCCATTGTGAATAAAATATGGGTTCATGAGATTTGCAAATCATTGCATTCTGTTTTTATTTACATTTTACACATCGTCCCAACTTCTTTGGAATTGGGGTTAAAATGTGATTAACTTAAAGTGAATTTCTTGACCAGTTTGGATATAGATGGCACTTAACTTAACAGCCCTATTTCAAATTGGATTTAATTCATTGTTTTCCTCAAAATACAAACAATACCCCATAATGACAATGTGATGGAAGTTTGTTGGAAATCTTTAGTGCAAATTTAGTCGAAATAAAAGGTTTAAACAAATTACATGTACATAAGTATTCACAGCCTTTGCTTAATACTTTGTCGAAGCACCTTTAGCAACAATTACAGCCTCAGGTGTATTTGAGTATGATGCTACAAAATTGATGCACCTATTTTTGGGTAGTTTCTCTCATTCTTCTTTGCAGAACCTCTCAAGCTCCATCAGGTTGGATGGACATTGGTGCACAGCCATTTTCAGATCTCTCCAGAGATATCAATATTTTAATGTGTTCTTAAATATAAGGATTTGCTCCCTTTCTATTTAAATAAGTCTAAAATAGGTAACACAGGCAATTGGTTCAGGGTGCACACCACACTGCACCTAGCTGGTATCATCTTCAGCATCCTTACATTTCCTTATAGCCATAAGCAGTAGAGATATACAGATGACAAAGGTGCTGTTAGTTATCCATCAATCCATTCAACATCCCATTCAGGGTTGCAAAGGGGGCTGGAGCCTATCCCAGCTGTCATAGGGTGAGAGGTTGTGTCAACCCTGGACAGATCTCCAGTCTATCTTAAAGCCAACACAGTCTCGACTGTGGCGCAGGAAGATAGAGCGGTTTTCCACCAATGCCCCAGTTGTTAGGAATGTTCTGTTATGATGCCAAGTATCTTAAGAAAACAGAAACAAATGGTATCTGGAAATAGTAAGAAACTACTTTACCTCAAAATAATGTGAAAACGCCGTATGTCTTACATAAAACACAATTCGTCATGAAGAGAATCTTTTTTTTTTGTTGAGAAAAGTGTTCTGCCGACCTTCCTGGGGCAACTGTGGCGCAGGAAGGTAGAGCGGTTGTCCACCAATCTCACAGTTGTTGGTTCAATCCCCGGTTCCTCTGGTCAGTGTCCTTGAGCAAGACACTGAACCCCAACTTAGTTGCTCCCGGTGAGTGTTGGCCAGCTGCATAGCAGCTCCCCCATCGGTGTATGAGTGTATGAGTGTGTGTGTGAGTGGGTGAATAAGAAGCAGTGTAAAGCACTTTGAGTGCCAATAGGTAGAAAAGTGCTATATAAGTGCAGAACATTTACCAAATATGTCATTAACTTTATTTATTAGTGTTAAGCCAGTTTTATGATATGTGTGACACAGCAATCCATGATGGATTGTGTAGGACTCCACCTCCAAAAGTATTTGAACCTCACATGCAATCCTTTTGTTTTTGCTATATGACATCTGGGTGTTTAGAAATTTTTTTAGCTTAGAATTTCAGATTCTAATTAATGATATTGACACTTAGATATGTTAAACATAACAGAACATACCATATTTTATATTACATCACGCAAATGTTAGATAAGCAAAAAAGCAGTTTTAAAGCAAATTAACTTCAAATTTATGTCACAAAAGGTGTCATGTTCTATGTTGTTTTCACCTTTTGGTTTTTTGTGTGCAGAAAACTAACAAATTGGTATTGCGTCTCCAAAACTTTTGGAGGGGACTGTATCTGAGGCAACTAGGAACCATTTCCTCCATAGTATAGTTTGTCCACCAGAGAGCACCAATTATGACATTTTTACACTAATGTATTTCAGTCACCACATTTAAGTAGTGTCAAAACATTTAAGCAATGGTACTAAACCAATACTTTGGAAATAAGCCATTTTGAGTAAAAGTCCTGGATTTAAAACCCTCCTCAAGTAAATGTATGGGAATATTATAAAGAAAGCACATTTACAAAAATACCTTGCAATTAATACATTATCCTAGAGAATTTTCCATCATCAGAAGTTTTTTTAATGCAACTCCCAACAACTCAAAGATGTCTGACATGTGTAAAGACCTTTTTGTTCATCTTAGATTGCATTTTGAAAGCTTATATTATTAAATGTTGTAAACCTCATGAAATCAAGTACAAATTTATTTCTATAGCTTCTATAGATCAAACTATACTGAAAGACCCTTAAATCCTCAACTCAAACAAGGAAAATATTTAACAGGGGACTAAGTAGCAGAACATAGTTGCAATAAATGGAAATGACTGAATAAAACCTGAGTAAATGTACTTCTACTATTATGTAGAATACTGTGCAATCATACACTGGCCCTTATTCCAAACAAGATATTATTAAAATTAATATCATTTACTAACGATAATAATTTTGAACATAACTTCTCTCTGGCAAAGAATATGTTTTTCACTCTGATATACTGTGATTTTGATTATCTGGTCATATTCCTTTCCATCAGTTTTCTTGATCAGGTACGTGCCTGTGTAATATAAAAATGTTGGAATCGACTGCTGGTTTGCGGCAAATAGCTCACATTTGATTGATCACTTGTTGGTGAGGCCCCCCGTGTATTTCCACACGTATATCCTGTACATCCTCAAAACAATATGTCATTTTATATGACCATAGACGATCGATTAGTTGTGACCACCAAAAGCCCAGCTCCACCTGCAAACAGAGGGCTCAAGACATGGCTCAGACATTCTGCCAGGATCTGTCTGCTTCTGCAGGTCTGAGTCTACAGGTCTGCACCAAAACTTTAACAGTACATGATGTTCATCTACTATTTTTGTGGTGCCATCTTGCCTGGTGGAAGTACCTTAGACAGTACAGTCTGTAGACTGTTCCAAGCCTTCACCACAGTTGATGTACAGTTTATACATAGGTTCACTTATACTGTGAAGCTGTGAGAGCTTTATCTAAAACATCTAAAGTATCAAAGAACACATTATGATTGAACACAGGCATGAAATAAACATGTGATTCTCAGCACAAAGGTACAATACACAACTGCTAATGTTCTTTTCTTAGTTTCAGAAATAAATGTTTTCGTAAATCATTTGCTCCAAAGTAACTTGACGGTTTGTATATGTAAGGATTTATTCAACTCTAGCACACTTAATGTCGGATGATGAGAAAACCTAATGCACACTTGTTTTTCTTCTCTTTAAGGAGAAAATAAACAATTTCATTCATATGACTTTATTAGATAAGCAAAAAACTTCTTAACCAAAGCACACATGGTGGAACAGACACAGTAACATCAGGCCTAGAAATCTTCTTTAAAAAAAAATAATAAAAAAAAACAAAATACAAATCAAATGTTCAAATTAAAACACATTAACTATAAAGCTGTTATTAATGTTGATGTCAAAATGATCAACCTTGTGTTAAATATTTGATGTGGAATGCAGGTTTTTGTCAATCATCTGATTTTACAAGTTTCTTTGTTTCTGTTCTTTGTTTTCTTCAATCTAGGCTAAGTTCCAGAAACAGCTCAGTGAGTTTAAACATTCACAAAGTTACTTATCGACTGTTTCTTTACAAACTACTACAATATTTATTTATACATTAAACATTTTAGTGTTTGCTGATTTTGAATTTAAAAAAAACATGGAATATTAACCAACAAAACAACATTAAAATAGTTTCTAAGATCTCCCACTACAGAAACCTGGCTCCAGTTTTAGTTTCTGGTAGAAAAACCCATGATTTGGTTGTGCCTTTCAATAAACTCAGCTGCTTCATGGGTAGGAAGAGGAATCATCCAACTTTCTGCTGAACTAGCAATTCATGCTGTTAGGTCAGGGTGCCTGTACAAATAAGTATGATTACTTCCGTCTGTCCAAAGCACCTCTGAAATACTCCTAGATAAGAAAACATTTCCTTCAACCTTCTGAATGGCAACATTATATCAACAAGGTATATAGAGGAATGCACTATTCAGCTTGCTTAATCTTCAGCTTGCTTCATGGTCCTATGCATATGCGATGTCTTACGAAACACAAGTGGCCCACTCTGTTGTGAGTATGTATATTTGTGCACTGGTGTGTCTGTGTCATGCTGCAATTAAACTACCAAAGTTTCTTTGCCACTAGGGTGATTTCTTTTTTGGTATTCTACAGACAATAGTGACTAAAACTGAGAATAATGGGTTGTAGCACTTACTCTGCTGAAATTACTGCAAGGCAGGAAAGACAGTAACGGTCATACAACCACTAAACCAACACAAGCATAAAGTGGACCAATCATAGTTACTGTGGTCCACATTGCTGTAGTGCATAGTAATGCGTAGAATGCAGGACCTACAAAAGACCTACAACAGAGTTTTGAAACAATATTAAATCAAGCTTTAGACACAGGAGTTGAGGAGGTCCCAGCATTAAAACACACTTGACACTCAAATGTGTCAGTACATACAATAGAAACTTAGAAAAAACATTCAGTCATAGGTCTGTAAAATTGCTCCCTTCTTTTAACGCTGCTCATTGAACTTCTGGCAAGCAAGAAATGCTCAGAAAACATCTTTGCTCTACTGTCCTTGAAGCAGCAATTTAGTTATGTTTCTGACAAGTGGACTACTAACTCATCCTTCTGTGCAGGGTCATTTTCATCCAGCAATTCTGTTTCGGGCACTGACAAGTCCTTGTTTTGGTCGAGCTCTTCACCTAAGGCCTCATCATTTGCGTTGGAATCCTCATTTAGTAAAGCCGCTCGCTCTGTGACAGACGTGTTGGAAGGGGCCGTGGTCACATAGCCCGTAGATGTGGACCCACTGCCGCTATGATGAGAACCAGCTTTATTAACCATTTGCAGAGGGTGGTGCATCTGCTGGTGGGGCATAGCCATGGGTATTTGCATAGGGTAAAAGTTCTGCAAGTATGGGTAAGCTGACATGGGGTGATATCCATTGACAGAGATGTAGAGCTGTGGGGGAACCATTGGCCGATGCACTTGACCTTTCATGGGCATGAACTGGGGCTGATGGAATGGTGAGCTCTTTTTAGGACTGGTGTAACGTGATGCATTTGCTGTGCTCATGCTTATGTTACTAACAGGGCTGGTGCTGAGAGAGCTAGTCTGGGTTGTGTTGCTGGTTCCACAGGTCTGAGCAGAGCTGGTGTAGTTAGAAAGGTTCTCCCAGGAGCGCAGGCGTGTGTGGATGTCCTTAAAACGAGGCCTTCTTGCTGGGAATTCACTCCAACACTCCAGCATGAGGCTATAAATCCAGGCTGGACAATCATCTGGACAGGACAGTAGCTGGTGGTTGCGGACCATGTCGATTACATCCTGGTTGGAATAGCCGCAGTACGGCTGCAGACCATAACTAAAAGTTTCCCACAGCAACACGCCAAAAGACCAGATGTCGGAGTCAGTGGAGAACTTGCCATACATGAGAGCTTCTGAGGACATCCAACGAATGGGAAAAGAGCTTGTCCCCATGAGATTGTAGTAATCAGCGGAGTAGACATCTCTGAACAGGCCCAGATCCATGATCTTAATGCTCAGTTTGTCAAAGACCAGAATGTTTCTGGCAGCGAGGTCTTTATGGATTACTTGCTGGCTGGAAAGGTACTCCATCCCGGCAGCAATCTGGGTAATAACATGAAGAAAATCAGCTTGCTCCAGTGTGGATTTGACAGTCTTGTCATCATCTGAGCTTCCAACATCTGAGTTGGGGGAACGCATAACTAGATACTCGTGAAGGTCACCCAGACTGGAGTAGGTAAATATCATACTCACTGGCTGCTCTTTGCTGACCAACCCCAGCAAACAGACAATATTTTGGTGTTGCAAGTGAAAGCGGGTCATGGCTTCATGGCGAAATTCCTCAAAGAGGGTGGCATCCACCTTGTCTTTTAATGTCTTTATAGCCACCACCTGGGTCTGCTCACCAGGTGTGGCTGCATATAGGTGGCCCTTGTAAACCTTGCCAAACCGATCCTCACCAAGCTCCTCCATAAACCGCACTGCTGACATGTTGATCTCCCGCAGCTTGGTCTGCACCTACAAAGCCATAAATACAAATATGTGCCTTCTTCATTATGCGTTTAAACCACAATTACACAACATTGAGGCAAAAGCATCTGCGTTGCTGGAAATTTGTTGGTTCTGGTATTAACACCAGATATATTCACTCCATTTGTGTTACACAGTAATACACCGTGTTTGTGTGCTTGCATGTATTTGACCAATACAAGGCCTGATTACTGAATTGGCAAGAGAGCGACTGAGCAGGAAGGCTGAGTGAAATGTAGTGTGAGCTCGACTGTGGATACTAGTCCTACATTATGCTGTGCAAGCTGATATGCACCTCGTCATTTTTTCACAAAGCAATTTTTACCTTCATGAAGAAGGATTTACTGTAGAACTGTTGGATTATAGTTTAGCTTCGTGTACCCAAAAAACTAATTGAACAACAAAGTAAAAAAGTATTAATTTTAGCAAAACAGTTTGGGAATTGGGAGCAGCGGTCTGGGACATCTGAAAACACAGTCTATCAGAACTCCACTGTGTTAGGCTGAACATTGTTCACACACCATGACTATATTTTCAGATCCGCTAATCTCATTTAGTGTTTTCTTTAAGTGCAAATAAAATACCAAGAATCTAATTTAATTTAATTTTTATTGTCAACACTTGTTAACACACTGGGCAAAATTGGCTCAAGCTGCACAATTGCTTTAGACGGCAACAAGGCTGTAGGATTACTGAATATTTGCAATAATGTCAACATTTATTTAATAACACACTATGTTACATTGTGCACACTGCTTACCTGGTGTTTTTGATGATTGAGGTGAGAAAGCTCTGTGTCCTGGCCGGGTGAGCTGCCAAGCGTGCAGCGAGGTGGTCTATCAGTGGAAGCCTTTTGCTTATTGCGACACATACAAACCAGAAAGAAGAGGCAAGCAATGACTAATGGGATGGCAATTGCAGGGATCAGAATGAAGAGGACTTCTTTTCTGTGGTTCTCGGGAGGCACTGGAGACAGAAAGATACAGAGATGATAACACGTCTCATTTGTCACTGTTGTACATTCTTAGCAAATGTATTTATGGTATGAACTGGTGTTATTGGAAAACTTCTATGGGCCCAAAAAGACTTAAAGAATAACTTTCGTTATTTTCTAAATTAATTGTAATACTTGATATTGTTAACATCCATTCTGGTTAATGATATTAATACTAAGACCAACACTGACTCTTTTCTAATTCGGTTTGGTTAGTTGTATTAGTTGGTTGGTTAGTATTAAAAACACATAAGCCCGACACAGTGCTCCACTGGATGACATATTTCATCATTCCAAAACACATGGTCAACATAAATATTGTCCAAACTGAGGTAAATTGATATAACTTCACTAGAGATCTCACAAATGACCATAGAAGATTCAATGTTGGTTTTAGTGACTGTATGGGGATTGTGGGGACTGTGTAATATGATTAATTAAAAAATGATCGAAATTCTCCTTCAAAGACGTCAGAATACAAAGTGAAACAACGAGACAAACGCACAGGGGCGACTGTGGCGCAGGAAGGTAGAGCGGTTTTCCACCAGTCTCACCGGCTCCTCCGGTCACATGTCGAAGTGTCCTTGAGCAAGACACTGAACCCCAACTTAGTTGCTCCCGGTGAGTGTTGGCCAGCTGCATCGGTGTATGAGTGTGTGTGTGATTGTGAGTGTGAATGGGTGAATAAGAAGCAGTGTAAAGCGCTTTGAGTGCCAATAGGTAGAAAGCGCTATATAAGTGCAGAACATTTACCATTTACAGATATACAGGGTAACTAACAATGAGCCCATTGGTAATTAGACTTTTCAGTCATAGCTTCTGTCAAATTTTTGAGAAAGGTTAAAGTGTATTGATTTCATTAGAAATGAACTAAGAAAAGGTCATTATTTTCTAAAAGCTGGTTAACAGTAATCCCAAAATTCAGACTTGCTTATTAGTTTACATTTATGAAGTAACGAGTAGCTCAGTTCAGCACACTGTACTTTTAAACTCCAACACTTGCAGGAAGGAGTAAAACCACACAGTTTATATGTTAAGTGGACCACTGGTGGGATTTCATTAACTCGGCACCTGCTGCCAACCGGTCTAAACACTGTGGCAGAGCATTGGAGATTCAGCACTGTTTCAAAGAGTAAGAAAAAGACAGAATGGGAAAAGAAAAAGAAAGAAAGAAAAAAGAAAGAAAGAAAGAAAGATATTTGTAATTAGGTCCACAGAGGGGTCACGACTAAGAAACCAAAGCTGGGAAGCAACAATGTGAAAGAATAAGTTTTCTGTTCATTTCGATGCCATTCTAATGTTTTTTAACTTATTTTGTTGTGATGTGTTTGAGATTACTCACAGACCTTCTTCTGCTATGTTCAGCTGTGTTTTTCATTTTTGAAACGCAACTCTGGACAATGTTCGAGGCTGATTTCTGCTGACATTGTCCGGAGTTGCATTTCATAATGTTTGTTTTTTTATCATATAACTAAACTACAGTTTAGTGTTTAGTTCAGTGTTTGAAGTTGTTTTGTGAAATTTCCTATAGTTTGTGTTTGCTGATTAGCTGACCATTCTATCCATCCATCCATTATCCCAGCTGTTAATGAGTGAGAGGTGGGTTACACCCTGGACTGGTCTCCAGTCCATCTCAGGAACAACACAGAGTCAACAATTAATAACTGATGTTTTTTTTAGCAGGAAATGCTCATAAAAAATTATGTTCCATTGCTGGAATTTTGTAAGTGGTCTTCCCATGTTTTGGTATTGAATTTTGTTTGGCTCAATGGTGGATGGAAATATTTGTTTTATGCTGAAATAAGTTGTAAATAGTAACGGTCCAAAACAGTGGTACAGTAAATATGAAGAATACAATTATTGTACGACGGCACTTACTGCAGGGCTGGATGTCACACAGGTCCACTCTAACCTGAGGGTCCATGGTGAAGCACCAGGGTGCCTGCATCTGTCCCCCTGGGTTACGGCAGAAGTTTTGACTCGACCAGAGCTCGGGGTATTCCTTGGACAGGTGGTGACTGTGAGGATACTGAGCACTCCATGGCTGGCAGTCATGGCTAGATTTGGTGATGCTGACTGTGCCCCTGTAATCAGCCCCACTTCCATTGTAACAACTGTGGTCTGAGGGGGAATCTGTAGAGCAGACCATCACTCAGTATGGATACTTCCACCCACAGTGGCAGAGATGATTTACATTTTGTGAAAATTATATTTTCATTTTCCATGAATATAAAATGCTTCTTTTAGAAGTTATATATTATTATATATCCCCCAACATAGGATTTCTGATCTTTTTCAGCTCTTCCGTACTTACACTTGCCCAGCTGGCATTTCTACATTTATTTTCTTCATCCAAGTAAGACTAAACATACAGTTAATTACATCCTTTAAAAATGTAAGGTCAAGCAATACTTACTGAATGACCCCACACAAAGGTCTGTATACTTGTATCATACAGCACATGGTCTGCATTTGGTCTACTTATTTAGTGCTTTTTAGTGAAAGACAGCGATACGTTCTTTGTGCTTGGGATTTAAGGTTTAGGGTTTTAAAAAGAATTGAACTAAGCTACAACCACATCCTTCCTGAAGACTTTGTGTAATAGATAAATTACACTGGGTTTAGTCAGGCTTTGGTTAATTTTATGAAATGTTCATTCATTTAAGAAGCAAGCAGCTTTTACATCAACAGTTGTAATATTTGTGCCATTGTATCCACCTACTTGGACCAAGCTTTTCTGGTGGCACACCTATCTTCATACAGGAAGCAGCATCAGGTGTCCCTGGTTGTGGTAGCAGGTGGCAGCTCGGGAGCTCCAGCTGCATAAGGATCATAGGATTGGATCGGGCGATGGTGTACTCAGCATGACACAGGTCATTCTCCAGGGCCTCACACTCATCTCGACAGAGCTGACGCCGCCGAGGACCCCGAGAGCCTTCATCACACAGAGGAAAAACATAGTAGCAGAAGGATGGGATGGCAAACCTGGAGCACTGATCCGACAGGTGGGTGGAGGTGCCAATCATAGTGAAGGCCGCTTGAAGTGGAGAGACAGAGACACACATTTGAACCATTTCCTAAAATGCATATGTAATTCCATTAACGTTCCCTAAGAATTAGACACAACTCTTTATTTAGAATAGTATAACATGCCAAGAGCCGGCTGATTTTCTCACCAGTGATGCGGTTTTCACTCTCCCCCTGCATCTGCAGGGACTCTACATAGATGCTCTGGTTCCCAATAAAGCGAGCGCAGGCAATACCTCGGTATGGCTGACAAAATCCTTTGTCATGTGACCTGGAAAAAGCGAATCAACAAAACAGAATAAAAACATGCAGCCAGCAGACACTCTGTAGTCCTATTTGAGTACATTGAACAGAGGCAGGTTAGTTGTTTCCCCATTTTCCAAGTCTTAAAATGTAGCTTTGTGATCAGGATCCTGGCTATGGGCTAAATCTTAACTGTACACACACATGAAAAATGGATTTATCTTTTTATCTAATTCACGGAAGAAAGAGAACAGACAAAATTCTGTCCCACCCCACCAATGCACTGAGCCTCTTTCCTCCTCTCATCCCTCTCTCTTCTTCCCTCTCCCCACATTTATTTGTCACCACTCTATGAGTGTGTGTTTTCTCCCGTAGTTGTCTTCCTCCTTCTCTGTCCCTTTCTGCAGGTGTCCCCGGGCTTTGGAGCTGTGCGTTTTCCAGTGCACAGCTACTGGTCCAACCACCCTGCCCAGTGTTTTGTTGCTGTTTTTTGCTGCTATTTTCTTTTCTCTCTTCACTTTCCACTCACCCCAACCGGTCAAGGCAGATGGCTGCCCACCCTGAGACTGGCTCTACTGGAGGTTTCTTTCGTTAAGCCTAGGGCTTGCTCAAAAAGACTGGTTTATGTTAGTCTGGAGACAGTGGACAGTGGGAATCAGGTGGAACAAAGAGCTAAACTGAGAGAAAGTTGATGTCCCTGTCTTTTTTTATTTAATGTGACTATTACTTGAAACAATAAAAAAAAAAAATCAAGATCCCACCAAGCCCCTTGGTGGCTGGGTGGGGTCACACCTGGTTGGGTGGGTTTCAAACCCGCGGCCTTTTGCATCCCAGCCCAGTGCTTTACCACTGATCCACCAGGCCTCCTCCTATTACTTATTACCTATTTAAAGCAGTGTTCACAGTCTGGGGGACAGTGTTTATTGTTCAGAGAGAATTTACTCTACAGCACTACACAAAGAACATGACTGAAGGTAATATAAGATTCACTACATGAGGTTTGAAATCACAAAATTATGGTATTGAAGTAGAGTTTGACAAAAAAAAAAAAAAAGAAAAACTGTACAATACAGTTTGAGAGCTTTGCTGCTCCCAACCAGAGACAGAAGCCATTAAAGGCTAATGAGATTAGCTCTGTGGAAGAGGTATTTAGAAACAGTTGGCCTGACTCAGGACATGAATATGCATTCTTTCAAGTTCAAAGCAATCCTGTCCAAACCACTGGCGAGTGACTGTTGGTTGAGGAATCTGTTTTAATTCCAGTTCTAGTGGGTCAAAGCCAAAAAGGAAGAAAAGCTGCATGGCTGCTACCCCTATCAACTGGTTTTATCAGGCATAGTGGAGCACAGCCCAAGGTCATCCTCATTTCAGATACTCAGCCAAAGCACTGGAGGTATGACAGCTAGCTGACATGTCTTTGCCTGCCCATTTTGGTTTTGGGCAGGCACTTCTAAGACTGAAACAGATACAGAAACCCATCAGATGCACGTTTTTCCCTAACACAATCTTCTGTCACCACTAAAAACCTTTAACTAGTTTATACAAGCAGGTCAGTTGAGGTACTTTCTAAGGGAGAATGAGAAGGAGCGTAAAGTGCTTTGAGTGCCAATAGGTAAAAAAGTGCTGTATAAGTGAAGAGCATTTACTTCTCAAAGCACTGACATGTAACTCCACAACTCATCATATAATACACAAGAGCAAACCCATCACCAACAACATTAATACCACTTGTTGGTTTTGTTAATATAAAAATATAATTACTAAAAAATATTAATAATTAAATGGTGATCCTTAGTACATCAAGTGGTTAAAATCGGCTCTAGCTTATTAACAGTAATCCTTGATCCTCATTTTGTATAAATTACCACACATGGTTTGCCATAATTGCCATCTTTAAATGTTTAAAATACATAATATCTACTTTCTCTGTTGTTCAAGTAAAATATAGATAATCTGGTTAGTACTTTAAAAGATTTAAAAAAAAATGTACTTGTTGCGGGGAATATTTTTTGCCCAATACTTGCACTTTTACTCGAGTATTAAATCATGTGTTCTTCTACCACCCGGCCACCAAAAACATAACCCCCAATTGTTTCTGAAATATTATGAAACTGACTGAATTAAAAAGGAAAGGTACACCATCAGTCACTTTCTGAAAGCAATAAACAGACAAACAAATACACTATAAAGCCCACTGGAATTGCCAGAATGGATGTTAACAAGCCACAATTTGTTCTTTTAAGTCTATTATGAAATGTCTATTAGAAAATTGCACTGTGCTCAAAGAAATCCATGGGCACATTCCTGCCTTTATGGCTGTGTCAGAGAGGAACTTGCCACACCCCTTAAAGTGGATTAAATAAAATGAGGAGGCCCAGGAAGCTGCAGTGCATATGTCATCGAGTGATGGTCCTGGAGTACAGCTGCAGAGGCAGACATTCCTTTGGTGTACTGTGAATGACAGTTTTCTAGAGGTTCCCTCCCAGATGCCAGATAAGACTAGTGGATGGTGTCAAACAGTCGAGGTAATAAATGCAAAAACAGGTGAACTCAGCAAACGATTTTGTTAATGGACAAAAAGTGCTCCAAATAGTGAATTTCAGCTGTGTGCGCTATATAATGCGCCAGAGCACCTCATGGCCACTTCATGAGGAAAAACCTAATCCCTCCAGATGCTTCCTCTCAGCAGTCAAACCCACGTACGCTGACCTATCGTTGGGAGGCTCCCGATGATGGAGCTGCCAAGGCCGGCCCACCAACTACCTCTGCAGGCATGAAACCAAGAGGCTCTGGCCCAATCCAGGAGCCAATCTGATAGGTGGGACAGGGTTAGAAATGCAAAGTGCGAATCTGTCGAGCTGGGTCCAAGAGCAGTCAGCAGCTGTTATGACATGATGTCTACGAGTTTCTGTTCCAGCAATGATAGGGTGTGAATATACAGTACATATCATTTCAATTGAGATAAGCCAATCATCCTGCACACTGCCTCTTTTATTCAGAATAATGCTCAGAGAGGCAGCTGGCAGCTGGTTAGCATACCACCAGAGCGCTATACTACAATAAAGTTACAAGTTCTTACAATAATGTGGGTCAAATGTTTTTACCAGCAGGCACAAGTGTGATTTCTCTCTCTTTTTCAAGGTACATCAGTTAGCATTATTTAACTGTCCAGCCCAAGAAGTATAATAACACATCAATTATATTGAATAAATGCATATTGATCAAGTCACCCATTGTTGGCTGACAGAGATTTATACTTTTTAAAATTTTAAAAGGGCTCATAGTTTAGGGTTTGCTTGATGTTTGGTGCTTGTGTAGTGCATAGGATAGACAATAAACAGTTTGGACTAAGGTGCATAACTCTTACTCTCGACTAGATTATTTTCTTACATAAACTAATTACAATGATATATAATAACCAAGCACTAAATGCCACTTACAATATGACTAATTATTGCTACCTAAACCTGAAAAGGTTTACTCAGAGTTTTGAATTTTGTGGGGGAAGGCATTTTATCACCATTTATTTAAAACATTTTCTCATCTTTGCTCTGCTGTGAGGGTAATTCATGCCATTGCTTTACTGTAAGGACACGTTAGAAGGTACCTCCCCTGAGATCACCAATGCTTAAAATATCTTCATTTGGAAGCTTTTTGTCCTGCACTGCCCTGACACAGGAGGCCTCGATCGCAGCTAAAAGAAGACATCAGACAATACCTTCTACACCTTATCTGATCAACCGGTCCACGATGCTGGAATAGTCCACCGGACCACATTCTCTGGTCCAGGTGGATAACCAAATTCGAAAATTCATAAACCACTTCTATTTGTTATTGTGCACCGTCCAATCCCTAATTTTTTTACTGAATTTTCATCTTTTCTATGGAATTTTAGTGCTTCGTGCAGATAAGGTCATTATAGTGGGTGACTTTAACATTCATGTAGATGCTGACAGTAACTGCCTCAACATGGCATTTAATTAATTATTAGATTCAAGTGTATGTCCCCAAAATGTAAATAAACCCACTCACTATTTAGTCACACCCTAGACCTTGTTCTTAGATATGGCATTGAATCATACCTCCATGGTATAATTCACGAATGCGCACCTTAAAGCAGGCGTCACAAAAGGCAGAAAGGGGGTGGGATTCCACAACTTTAGACAAATCCCATTTAGCCTGGAAAAATGACTTCATGACTTTCTTTACGAATAAAATAGTAGCTATTAGGGAAAACATTCACCATATCCTCCCCACAAATATTACAGATACATCTTCATGTACAACAGCTCTAGAATAATCAATAAGACTCCAATCCCTCTGAGACTTAGCTCAGCAAAGTTATATTCTAAAAAGAACATAACCCTGTAATGTTCTTTTAAGTAGAGAGAAAAAGAGCGTAGACCACAACCTTCTTAATGTTTTTACCAGACACTTGCCATCTTTATTATTAAACTTTTTCTTCCTCACCCAACCTTCTTCATTCCACCGCTGTCCTATTGCCACCTACTGGTCTCCTTTATATCAATCCTTATCACTACATTACCCACAGACTTTGCTGAGCTAACCAAACCTAATTGCTTAAAGATGTTTTACCTTTAATAGACAAATACATATTAGGTTTGATCAATATATCTTCAGAAACTGGCTATGTACCAAAGGCCTATAACGTTGCTGTAATTAAACCTCTACTTAAGAAAACCTTGTCTTGATTGAGGTGATTTACCCAATTACAGACTAAAAAATAAGTTGCAAAACATGTGCATGTGACCACCTCTGCAGAAAACACCTGTCTTAAGATTTCCAGCTTCTCTCCAATGGCTTCTCCTAAAATCTAGAATAAAATTTAGAACCCTCCTCCTTACATACAAAGCTCTTAATGGTCATGCTCCACCACATTTAAAATACCTCATCGTTCGATTAGACCACTTTGATCTCAGAATGCAGGCCTACTTGTGGTTCCCAGAGTTTCTAAAAGTAAAATGGGAGGCAGAGCCTCTAGCTATTAAGCCCCTCTCTTGTGGACCGGCTACCAATCCAGATTCAGGAGGCAGACACCCTCTCTACTTTTAAGACTAGACTTAAAACCTTATAGTTAAAGCTGCTTATTCAACCTCTATTAATTAAAGTTGAATTGAATTTTATTGAATTGAGGACAGTAACAACACAGTATAACACAGAAGGTGTTCACTTACGGTTCATTGGGGCCATGTGTGGGCATCTGTCCTGTAAATCCAAAACAAAAACATTTTGAAAAAATCTGATAAAGGGCACATCTTTTGTACATCTTAGAATACAAAGAAGAATGTGCAGAAACATTTTTGGTCCTTTTAGCTTATGCCGTAAGTTCAGGGTCGCCACAGCGGCTCATTTGTTTGCATGTTTATTTGGTTTTTACACCGGATGCCCTTCGTGACACAACCCTCCCCAATGCGGACAGGCTGTTTGGAGTTCAGTCTCTTGCAAAGGGACACTTTGACATGTGGTCAGGAAGAGCAGGCACGAGCCTCCGACCCTATGGTTGGTGGGGGGCCAGTCTAACAACTGAGCTACTGCCACCCCAAATGTGTAGAAACATTTGATGGTCTTTAATGACATCATTAGTTAAAAGAAAAATACTAGCTCTCAGTGAACGTTTCTCACTGAACTGAAAAGCATTTAATAATCAAAATCACTTAGTTTAAGTATAAATAATTAAGTCAGTGTCTATACGAATGTGAACCTTACCTAGTTTGACATACAGGACACCTGTGGCAGAGATGACCTTGAATGAATTGGAGGCAACACACTGATAATAACCAGTGTCTGTTGTGTCCAAATCCTGAATGCGGAGCTTGGATCCTGCCTCTGTCCTGCGGATAGTTATGCGTCCCTGTTCCTGGACCACGGGGGCATCGTTCTTCAGCCAGCGGATGAATGGCCGTGGGTTTCCTGCTACTTTGCAGTGTAGCGTGGCTGTCTGGCCCTGGAAATGGGTGATGTTGTTGACTGGTTCCTGGAACTCCAGGTAATAACCTTAAGAAGATGAAACATGTTGGTTTAAAGGGAAAAAGAGGTATTTATTATGAGAGACAGAAAAAGTAGCATTAATTCAGCTAGAACATCGACAGCTGTTTCTTTCATGCACATCAGTAGTCAGTAGTGTCAGATCACATTCATGCTGGAGTCATCTTCAGCACAGCCATTATATTCTGACATTTAATTCCACCACTGCTGTTATGTAATTTATTGTATGTATTGTATTGTATATTTTTTGCTGTGAATTCTGAAACATTCCGCACACCACTACCTCAGTTTGAGTGAAGAAAAACCCTGTCATGTCAACACAGGTTGACATTTTTCAGCTGCTTAACAGTATGTGAACACTCTCCTAATGTGCTGTAGTTTTTCTCAGTCACAAAGACTTAGAGCTCTTCAGGGTTCTCCTGAAGTCCAATCACAGTTATAACCACGACTTTACTTTGCTTTGATTATCTTGCTCCCTTTTTTGCAGATTTTCATTAAGATGCATGCAGACACCAATCAGCCACAACATAAATACTGGTGGTCTTGATAATACAGTATAATGGGGGACAAGGGTCACAATGGCCAATCTGAGTAGTCTGCAGCTACACAGCTAAATGTAATCCACTGTGTGCAGAGGTGGTAGAAGTACACAAACTCAATACTCAAAGAAATTAGTACTAGCCAAAAATATTCTCTACTGCAAGTACTACTCAATATCTTTTACTCAGGTAAAAGTACATAGCAGATTATTGACATTTTACTTAAATTAAAAAAGTAAAAGTACTTCAAAAGGAAAACAACGTATTTTAAACTATAATGCACAGTAAACTAAATAAAATAGGGGTCATGGTTACTGTAGTAAAGATGGAGCTAATTTTAACCACTTTATGTGCTAACAGATGGTTAACCAAAAATGATACTTTCTGATATTATCATTATTATTTTATGTAGTTATATTGCTATATTGTGTTTAATGATGCTAGGATCCAACTGATCCTTATCATCACCTTCGTAGCAGTCACTTTGCCAATGGTTTGCCGAAAGTTTTTTTTTTTTTACATATTTCTTTTCGAAAACAGTTAACACACATCATTCAGCGACCCAAAACTTTCTTGAATTAACTGTATCAAACAAAAAGAAAACACATTTTTACAGACGAGAGAAACTATTGTAAAATGATTCGATTTAGCAATAAGTGCCTATTCATCTACAAAGGATCACCTCTGTGTTGGTATTGGGATTCTTTTTATTTTTCTGTATTTTTGCAGTACTATTAACAGTGTTCAGCTTTTCTGTACTTAAACAGTATAGAAGAAATTAAATCTGTGTCATATTGAGTGTTTGATGTGTTCCAGTCTAAATGCTTACTGTGGTCATGCATGTCGAAGACAGTTGGGTGCAGAAAACCTGCACACAGGAATGAAGGAATGTTTTGCCAGTGACCATAAAATTGTTAAACCCCTGGGTGGTGATAATGTTGTGGTTGATCGGTGTACTCTACATGTTTGGACATGTGTGCCCTGCTGAAGCACTTCAAAATACGACAAGCATCTATAACTTGCTGTCTACATGCCACATATTTGTTGCTTTCCTTCTATTCTCCCTTTTTTGTAATTGCATATTTTGTGTATTTTATATATGTTGAAGATCCATCCAACACAAAAAAGCAATGGATGAACAGTGACAGATCTTTAAAGCTCATAGGACTATACATATAAAATACATAGAGAGCATTGCGTGTAGAAGTTATAAACAGTTGGAAGATCTAGGCCTGTTTAAAATATGTCCAGATAATGCCTGATTACTAGTCTCAACAGACTAAACTGCACTGAAACAAGCAAAAAATTGTATATGTGGGCACGGCATTAAATCATCTGAGCCAGAGATGGAATTATTTCACTTCCAGGACGAACAAAGACAGTTTTTTTCTTTTTAGTCCACAATTAATTTGTCTTGTGACTATTATGTCTTTGCACTTGTCATCAATGTATTTTCCATATTCAACACTTTCCATGAGGAAAAACATCTTGTGGTTTTTTTAGGTATGACATGCTGACATATGGAAATGACAGTAAACGTGTGAGAAAACCCCAGGCTAAGCACAGCAGAGAGGGCAGGATTAATGGCAGTAATAACTGCAACTTATTACAATAAGAAATGATCAAAATCACAGGAAAGTAAAATCCACTCCTTAGTTAAAATGAGGTAAAGGAGTAGCAGAAAGCTCTTCTTAACATAGTGGTACATGAACATTTCATTTTAGTCAAGTCAACACAAAACCCTCGACTGGCCCCAGCTCTCATTCCAAGAACTGATTAGAAACCATGCACTTTAGTTCTGCAGAAAGAATGAGGCAGGTCAGTTTGGATAAATGTACTTTAAGGAAAGAGGAAACAGTGTTGGAGTGATTTTCCAGCAGGGGCCTGGTAGCGTGTTTGCTTTTGTCAACATTCATGGTAACTTTTTTCTTTCTTTTTCCGTCCATGTCTTTCTATCCTTCATTACCAACAGCCAGTGGTCACATATTCAGTCACAATAACAGTACTTATTCAACTGTTTCAACAGGAAATCACTGGAATGTTTAGCGATTTTAACAATACCGTACTCTAGACTCTCTGCTAGGACCCCAGTTAGCTATGCAGATTACTGTATAAGGAAATAACAAAGCATGGTTGGTGTGCAGAGGCAATGATAAACACACACTCAAAAGTCCCCTGGCTTTTCTATCATCTGTACTTTGAGCAGAAGCCAGACTCTGGAGTTGACCAAATGGAAAAAAAGACACGTGCCCAGCAAGCTTCCTAACCTGACTACAGCAAAGCTCCTTGTAGAACAGGCTGCAGATGAGTGATGTCAGGATGCAGCTCTTTAATTATAATGTCTTCATCCTTCATTAAAGGAGGCACTGCAGCTTTTAAAAGCAACAACTTTACCATGCCTCTCGATAGTGGGCTGGGAGCTGTTGATATTCCAACTGGAAAATGACTCCAGCATGGTTTTCTCTTTCTGCAAAAGATTTTGGAGACCACCAACCACCAACTGTCGAAACAAACTGTTCTAATACAAACTTCTTTTTAATCTGTCTCTGTGTTTCTCACGCTGATGACACACAGCTGTGTGAGAGAGGTAACCTCACCAAAAAGGCAGTCATTTTTGCCCTTAAGCAGGATTAAAAGAATAATTTGGGAACTTTGGGTCATAATATTTAAGATATAACTTCATACATTAGATATAACAGCTTTGCTTGTTAAAATCTTTGCTGCTTACTACAGTTCCTGTAAATGCTTCCACTGTGACTAAACTGAGGGCTATGCTGTACTGCCCCTGTTTCATGGAAAAAATGCTCTTCAGTGTTCAACAGAGACTCATATAAAATGTCAGCAGTCCATAAGCAAAAGCAGATTGGAATCTATCAGAGTTACAGCATTTCAAAATAAAATTTCTCTTTCCTTTGCCTGGGGCTGCATTAGAATAAAAAAAAGCTGTTCCCTTTTTGTTTTCATTCCAGTGACATGTTGTGAAAGGACTTGGAAGCGCATCTCTTCTTCGCCGATTCAACAGCTGGAGTATTTTTGCAGTTTGTGGTTTTGAGACACAGATTATTTAATAAAACTCACTCCGTACTCGGTCTGTGTTTGGATTATATTTGTGCTTGTGTGCTTGTGTAAATTGCTCCAGCAATTGTCATCCCGACAACGCAGATTTGTTTCTGCCAACAGGGATCATTTATGTTTATGTTTATGTTTTTTATCTGGGTAGTTGTGAAAGAAACAAGAAGTAGTTGGAATTGATCCACAGATTCTCCCTGAGTGCTTGTGAGAGAATGAGGTTGTGGCTAACAGTGATTAATGCATCATTTGCAGACTATTACATGTATGTGGAGTCTCAGAAGACAATGGTGTGAGAAAATATTTGAAGGCTGTAACAGCGGATGTGGGCTAAATCTATAGAAATATATGCTCTGTTATTTTTACCTCAGGTTTGTCGAAATAAATGTTAGTGTATGGCAAGATAAATATTATGGTAACTACAGAGATCAGGATACTGGTTATATTTTTGCTTTTGAAACAGTTTGCCCTTAGTCTGCCTTTTTTCAGTATACTCTAGTTTGCTACATGTCAAACTGTCTCTGGGCAGGACACTGAACCCCCAAGACCCCATTCCCATCCCCAGCTGTGCAGTGCTGGTCCAAGTCCAGTAGAAATTGGGGAGGGTTGTGTCAGGACTGGGCCAAATCAACATGTGGACAATGATCTGCTGTTGCGACCCTGAACTCACAGGACAAGTCGAAAGGACAAAAAAAATTAAAAATAAAGAAAAGTACTCTGGTTCATACATTTGTGCTTCATCATAAAATATAAAAGTCTCCTAAAACTATTAGTTTGGACTTTACTCTGACGAGTAAGTTTATTATATTCCTCAGCATTAACTCAGGAGATGAAGAAAGAGTGTGAAACTTTTCTTAAAGCCGCTGTAACTTTGATAGATTTAAAATGGATTTAGCCATTACTCTGCAGTTAGAAGTCATCTACAAAGGTAATGTTTTGTTCCTCCAATACCAACAATTAAAATTCATAATTAAATCAAGAATGAATATAACTAACAACCCAATACACTAACTGACGAGACAATAAAAATCACAAGGTCAAAGAAACTGTCTAAAAAATTATATCAAACAAAGATTATATAATAACAGTCCAAATAGAAAAATTGAAAATTGATCTTACTCTCTCCACCAACTCTGACTTTTGGAAACACCTTCTCCATGAATGGAAACACAAATTTACAACTCATATAATACAAGACAATTCATAGAACCCACATCACTCAAAGCAAAGTGTTTAAAATGGGCTGAACCAACACAGATACCTGCTCACAATGCACCTCAGGTAGCACAGACGGTTACTTTCACACCACTTGGGCCTGAGACCCGGTGCTTTCTTTCTGAGTAGCGGTGACAGAGACACTCTCCACTATCCTGAGCTGCAGAATCCCCACATCTCCATCCCTCTGTTTACTTGGAAACATCTTAGAAGTTGAACATCTCCAAGTTACATATAAAAACCCAGTACTCATTTCTCTAACAGTAACCAAGAAAATAATTTTTCAAAACTGTAAATCTAAAACCTCACTACATATCAGTCACTGGTGTCACAGCGTCTGCTCTCTCATCCTCCCCTCTCCTCTTTCTCTCTCTCCCTGTCTGTTTTGTGTTTTTTCTCCTAGTGCACCTGGACCGCAGCGGCGGCCACACCTCCAGGCAATCACTCATCCTGGCAGCAGCTCATATACCGGTCTCCTTCACACCACAAGTCGCCAGATCGTCTCAGTAACCTCCCCGGTACTCGAGTACACTAAGCTATTCGGAAAAACACATCAAGTATCGTATTGCTAACCTGCTCTTTTGTCTCCCTACCATCAGAACCTCTGGCCGCCGTGCTGTGTTCAGCAATCCCTTCGATTCCTTGTCTCCACGGCTCCTTCCCCCACCTTTACCATTCCTCCTCCTCCTGCGACTCGCCACTCCATCGCTCCCCCCCGCACCGGGCGTCGAGCTCCTCGGACCAGGCTCTCCTTCTCCCAGACATCGCCCACCAACAGCACTCCCCGTTCCCCCTGGCTCAACCTGTGCTACCTTCCCCAATTAAATCATTTAAACCTTCCTAACTCCCTGGTTCCGTCACTCTTTCTGGGTCCGCAAAACATTGACTGCACTCTTTAAGTGTGACAACTGGACAAATCTTCTCACAGAATACATCAGCTACATACAAAAACAATACAGCAAACTAGACTAGTCATGAGTCATTTTATCTTTTTTATTATTGCTAGTGTTGCTATCAGCCTATTGGTTAATATTAGTTTTATTATCACCATTATTATTACTACTATTATTATTGATATTATTAACATTATTATTTTTATTCTTTGCTTTATATATATTTGTTTTTTTTTTCTCTCTCATTGTTCTGTTTTAGCTAATTTACCTAAATGTACTATCAGTCTTCTCATAAATAATTATTATAAAATATGTTATGTTTATATCCTTAGTATCTATCCTGTACTTTCCCATCCCCCTCCCAACTGTCGTTTCTTTTATGATTATACCCAGTCTGCTCACCTTCACTACCCCTCCTGAATTCTCCAACCCCGATGCACCTTCATAAGCAAACAGTTTGTACTTAGGTAACACATCTCGTCTTTTTGTCGTATCTCACACTGTTTTTATGCTTTTATGTTTTGTATTGTGTTATTTGTATGGTTTCTTTTGTGGTGAATATAAAAAAAAGGTAATTTTTTTGCCATTTAATAAACACCAGCCAAATAGAACGTTACACAATATGACCTAAAGAATTATGGTAAAATACTGTAAATATATGATGACTCTATCCATCTTATATCTAAACCTTTTTATCTGACACCCGTGCTGATGGATTGATTGATTGACCTAAAATACTGACTAAGGCAAGGGAAGCACAGACTTCCTCTTCTGTTCTTAAGGACCAAAATGTTAATGAAAGCTATTACTGCTCTTTACTCACTTAGGTCCTGGAAAATACACATACAGTCCTCACACTGTAGCGCTCTATTTCTCGACTATGGTATTAAACCCACCCTGCCACAGCAGTGCTGAAGCATCCCCTTACTTTTAACTTAGGAATAATGCCCACAGGCCTGAAGGCCACCATGCTGCACAGCAGAGCTAAGAGGATAGGGCTCAAAACTAGTCACTAACAAAACGGTTTCTACTCATTATTGCTTCCTTTAATGCAACTGAATCACCTGATGGTTACAATACATTTGTTAACACTGGTTTGTCTGAAAATAGAAACATTTTTTTAGCATGGTAAAGTATTAATATTAGTTGCATCACTTCTTAAATTCCCCTTTTTGAAATGTGTTGTTGGTATTAAAGACAAAATAAACAAACCTGTCAAATGTCTCAACATTTAAGTTGTTTGTGTTATTTTTAATCACAAATGGGTCTTAAATGATTTGCAACTCCTGCCCTTTGTCTTTATTTACACTTTATACACCTAAACAGTGTTGGGTATAAAACATTGGACATTGGGATGATGGCCACTCAACTAAAGTGGCCACTCCACACAGAAACTTGAATCCTAACATATTGTTTTAAATCACTTTTAAATAAATAAATGAATGAATGAATGAATGAATGAGCGAGCACGCAATTAAATTTGGAGCTTTGTATGGATCAAATCAAGCAGATGTGATGAAACAAACAAATTCTCTGCAGCAGCTCATAAACCAAAGTAGTTTGTCTTTTACCTTCAACTGTAGGTGCAGCACCACTCTGAGCTTCGGCAAGACTGTCTGCGTCCACTGAGAGACCAGGGTCAGCTATGGAAATAGCAATAGAACAGTATTAGACAAAAAGAACTACATTAAGAAGTCTCAAAGAAACAGTTACACATCAACAGCTACAGGAATCCATATCTAATAATTAAAATAGGAGACAAAATAATGACAACACATTTTATTGTAGCATAAGTTACTGCAGTCATTGTCTCAGTGCACAACCACAGGAATTTCACTGTTCATCCATTCGTCCATCCATTAGCTGTCACCGCTTATCCTATTTGAGTCACGGGGGGGCTGACCCTATCCCAGCTGTCACACCCTGGACAGGTCGCCAGTCTATCTCAGGGCCACAGAGAGACATACACAAACAGACAACCATTCACACCTACGGACAATTTTAGAGTCACCAATTAAACTATCATGCATATTTTTGGACTGTGGGAGGAACCCGGAGTACCTGTAGGAAAACCCATAAAAGCACGGGGACAACAAGCAAGCTCCACACAGACGGGCCGACCAGGGCGGGAACTTGCGACCTTCTAGCTGTGAGACGGCAGCTCTAATTTTTACTGTTCAGTGCTTGTTAAAGAATTTAAGACATCAAGAAATCCTCTGCCACTGTATGTTTGGAGTGATAATGTATTATTGTCCCTTAAGACTTTAGTGCAGTGAACCTTTATTTCCTAAACCGCTGGTTAAAATACATGCTGAGATCTTTATGCCTCTCTGCTCGAGGCGCAAAACGTAGAACATAGACATCCAGCAACAACAAAAAAAAGATATAGTTAATTGAATAATACAGTACATGTAATTTATTTTACAATGAATAACTATTGGATACTTTGATCCTGTTTTGACTGGGATACAGACCATGTTCTTGACATATGTTGGTGGTGAAAGAAATTGGTTGTTAGAGCCCTGTAGTAAGCAAAATCATACCGCATTCTTTTCATTGGCAAAACTCTCCTCTATAGATTGGAGTTCGATCACTTTATAGCTTTAAGTAAGAACAGTCTCCTGCAAAATGGGAAGGATGAAGTATCTTGCTGTTTATTTCTGCATCAGATGCAAATCCTGAAGTTTTATCTACTCTGTCTTAGCTGCACCCTAAAATTGTCATTTTATTATTCATTTGTACACAGGCCTGTTGTATTAGTTCCCACAGGGTTTAAGTTATGTTTTATTTTGGATCTTGTTCCATGTTCACAAAACACGCTGATTTGCTGAGCTCAGATTCATTAGCAATGTGGGCAGATTGTTCACATTAAGCTATACATTTCCTTTTCACTCAGTTCTCAGTTTAAATCATAAATAACATTTCCTTAATTATTTTTAACATTTGCTACAAATGAGTGGTGAATCCAGTTGAACTTGGCAATAATAAAACATGCATTGTACCATTGTACCAGACTTAGCTATTAGCTCATTTCCATCTGTAGTCCCTGAGCTGGTTCACAATAGACAACAAGTAGCCAAGTATCGTTTTATTATTACAACTTAACATTGCAGAACTCTATACAATGAATTAAATCCTATATTCCATAGCAGCAAACTAATGTATTATACACTAATGTATACTAATGTATTATTGCACCCTCTGACCACATGTGCACACACGCATAGCATCCTTCCTTCCTGGTTGCTTAAGATCTATTTTTTGGCTTTACAAGAAAATATTAAAATTAACACCTTTTTGAAAGCAACAGGGAGATTCTTCTATTTCCTTGCAACCCTAAAGTCTTAATAAGCAGGATTTTGTACCTTTAAGTGAGTTGTCGTCCCCTAACCTCGCAGAGTGTAATTTACTTTTACACAACTGTAGTAAATACCAGTTGACCCCTCCTAAAAAACCCATGTGCATTTATTTACAAGCTGTAGCTGTTACTGAGCCGGAAACAATAAGACAACAAACAGTAATTTTGACTGACATGCTGAGTGGAGCAATTTTGTCTGATGTAAGAAACAAACAAACCCAGCAGTGCTAAAAACTTTCCATAGACAGAAACTAAACTAAAATAACCCTTCAAATCTTGGACAGCTTTTTTAAAAAGGAAAACATGGATAGCAAGTTACCCACACAGCTATACAGCAACAAATGGACGGAACAGCTCCAAATGCCTGTTAGTTTGTTTTCAAAAGGTTTACAACATTTGCTAAACAAACGTGGATGACCAAGAATGTCCAAAAGATCCTTTTTACTTTACTATCACAACCAAGCAAACACAAATCTTACCAAGCAGCTAATAAGTTTGACCTTTTTAGCCCAGAAGACGGCGTCCTTGGCTTCTGTCTTTTGTCTCTTTATCTTTAGCTCTGGCCAAAGAGTAAAAGTTACAATATTTACAATATTTGCTCTCTGGTGTCTCTTTTTCTCACACAACTCAGGTGCCATTTCCTTTATCCGTGTACCATTAAAATCATACTGAAGTCATTTAAATGTAATATATATAAATATAATATAAATACAAGCAAAGGGCAATCCTATATAACAGGCTTTTGTTTGTAATTTATAAACCAAACACACTGGATGTAATTTCATAAATTCAACAATTTCAGTGCCTTGTGAGAACAATTATATTTCAGCAGCTTTTGAGTACAGAGGGACTAAAGGAGAATTATACAGAACAGTGACATTAAGGCTCTACATATCTTCTAATGGCATTAAATAAAATGTTTAAAAAATTAGGGTTTCCTCTTTTAATCTCAATATTTAGTTTTAACTACACACTGTAATACAGTATGCATTATAGGAAGATGATATTTTACACGCCATTTGTTCATCTCATTATTTGCAAGCTTTAGCAAATGCGTGGTGTGCTTCTGATGGATTTTTTAAACACATTATAGATAACATTTTTCTTTTAAACTCAGTATTAAGAAAATAAATGTGAGATGCTTCAAATACTGTTATCTAAACGCATATATGCTCTCAAATAATGAAAAAAATGAAAAAAATTCAGATTAAGACTGAATTCATTTAAGGGCCATAAAAATGAGTAATTAACTTTAAAGTGGCATTTGGGAGATAAAGAAATCCTGTCTGTCATCCATTAGAGAGAGTAGCATTGTACTGTCAGACATTATGTTGCATGTAGCAGAATTAATGGGCACTGCTCATCACGTCTTATTTGAAAATATGCAACACCCACTATTAATCTATTATATTTGATATTGTCCAACTAGCAAGGATTGCATCTCACATACAGTACATGTAGCATTAATTTCTGATAATGTGGACAACTGACGATCAAAATCACTGCAGGCTACATGAGGATGTCATGTTGTGTAGGCATACGCATAGTTAACAGCAAGTATGTCTTGACCCTTAGAATAGCAAAGCATCTTTATGTTGTTTCATTTACTACTAGAGTACTGTGGGGTGTTAGGTACGTTGCAGTATCTGGGAGACATTAGTACTGTTTTAGTCTTGTAAATTCTTCAAGATTCCATGGAACTAAACACCCTACAACACACTAATGTAGTACCACACACTAAACTTGTCACACAAGAAAACCAAGACAAGGAACTCAGTTGAGCTGGTTGCACAGGGTGGGTATGATTGATGACATGTATCCATAACCCTGGAAAGTGACAGTGGCTATCATGACAGACTGGGGGCAATAAGATGTTGTTCAATCCACAAGATGCAAAAGACTGCTGGTTGTAGCATTCCAACAACCGTCTGCCTTAACTATGAAAGGGCCCTTTGAGAGCTAAGAGACCAGGCCACAGCTCCATCTACCGTTTTCTCCGACGGCCTTCTGGCACACCTCAACTTTCCTTTCCTCTCCTGTTTAATATGCTTGTGCGTGCGTGCATGTTTGTTGTGTGTGTGTTTGTGTCTGTCTGCGTCTTTCTTCTCTTGCCTTTCAGTTCTTACGTTTTTTTCTATATTGCTACTGATCCTCATTTTGTGATCTCACTTCCCTGAGTTTTTCAGCAAGTGCTGAGTTAACAGTTTACAAAAAAGCAGACTGGAGTTATACAAACATTCCTTAAGGGCAAAATTGCTTTGGAGGCAGAAATGACGTTGCCGGCTGAGTTAAACCTCAGCGGGTGGAAGCAACCAACCACAAAGTGTAAATGGAAGAAAATATGACTGAAAAGTCTAGTTTTGTTCTCTTTGAAAATGTAAGTGGTTAATGGAGTATTTTTAAGGGGGATACAGAAGTCGCTACATCATGTCACATAACCAACCACTAAGTACTCACGCACATGCAGCTCAGTAGTCTGTATCGGAGGTGGATGTTTAGTTAAAAGGTTGATTCTACTGATGGGTCACGTGGAACTCGGTGTATTTATTATTCCCAGTATATGTTGTTTTATACTTTTAACGAGACCTGTGCTGCGAAACTCTCCACAGCCTACAGTTACACCACCCTAGCCTGAGTGAGGGCTAGGATCCACACACTTTTTGAAACTCCACACTGCCCTCACTAGCACCTCCTCGATGATGATTGGCTCATGGGTTAGAGGCAACCATGATCCAACCACTTCCTTCTCTCCCTCTTTCGAATGCACACAGATGGTAAGATAATTAACGGTTTGTACAGACTAAAAACAAAATGAAAGCAAGTAGAACAGAACGTGTTGTACATTGTTTGCATACTGAATCTGTAATGTTTTGACAAAGAACTGAAACATTTGCTTTCGGGCGACTGTGTCTCACAGTTGTTGGTCCAATCCCCGGCTACTACAGTCACATGTCGAAGTGTCCTCTAGCACTAAATCCCAACTTAGTTGCTCCCAGTGAGTGTTGGCCAGCTGCATAGCAGCTCCTCCATCAGTGTGTATGAATGGGTGAATAAGAAGCAGTGTAAAGTGCTTTGAGTGCCAATAGGTAGAAAAGCGCTATATAAGTGCAGGACATTTACTTTCTTCTTCTACAACAACCTATTTTGAGCTGCATTAAATTTGTCCAATGTGCGGAATAGATACATGGTCATAAACTAAGACTAATGTCATAATCTTGTCTTCTTTCATTTCATGGTGATTTTACTTATCTTCCTGGTCTAAAAGCATCAGTACAGAACAAGGGGCATACTATCTGTTAACCTGGCACTTGACCTCTTTGGTTCAGACTCAGTATACATTGTTAGTGTAGCTGGAAGGACTCACATTGTCTAGCCAGTCAAAATAAGTCAATTTTTGGTCAGCCTCCCTGCTCTAGATATCCAATTCAGATCACACTGTGTACCTCCTCTGTCTCTTTCACTCTGGTCAGCCTCTCAGTTTTCTGTCATGGGAACCATTTAGTCTCAGTTACAGAGATAAGTGCTGTCTTAGTAAGAAATCCCCCAGTGATGTTTAGAGTCTTTATTTCAAAGGTATCATGCTTAAAGACATTCCTAGATTACGCTCAAATAGTAAATTTTATATGAATGCATACACAAAAGCCAAAATAATAATACAATAACAACAACAATAATGATGATAAAATCCAAAATGAACAGATACATTTTGATGCATTTGTATTTTATATTTCAATAAAAATATAAATACTCAAAGTAGCCACCTTAATGTTACTCCTGCACAAGTTGATTAACTTGTTGACAATTCTGCAGCCTCACTACGTACAATACTCGATAGTGTTGCCCCTCTGAAAAAGAAGGCAGTAAACCAGAAGAGCTGATCTCCATGGTATAGTTCACAAACACGCAACTTAAAACAGGCAACATGAAAGTTAGAAAGGAAGTGTTGTTCCAGAAATTTAGAAGAATCTCATTTAGCCTAGAAAAACTGTTTAGAAATGTACAAAAAAGCTCTCTGTGATGCCAGAACAGCATATTATTCATCATTAATAGAAGAAAACAAGAACAACCCCCGGTTTCTGTTCAGCACTGTAGCCAGGCTGACCATAGTTCTGTTGAGCCTAGTTTTCCCTTAACTTTGAGCAGCAATGACTTCAAAACTTTCTTTATGAATAAAATTGTAGCTATTAGAGAAAGAATTCACCAGATCCTCCTCCCAAATATTACATAAATCTTCATGTACAGCAGTGCTAGAATCATCATAAGGCCCCAATCCCTATTAGACTGCTTTTTACCCATAGATCTCTCTGAGCTAACTTCAATTATCACCTCATCTAAACCAACAACCTGTCTGCTAGACCCTATTCCAACTAAGCTGCTCAAGGAAGCTTTACCCTTAATAGATACTTTCATATTAGATATCATCAATCTATCTTTAGAAACAGGCTATGTACCACAGGCCTATAAGGTAGCTGTAATTAAACCACTACTTAAAAAACCCTGTCTTGACCCAAGTGTTTTAGACAATTACAGACCAATATCTAATCTGCCCTTTATTTCTAAAATCCTGTGTAATTCTGTGTTAGGACCAATACATTTTACTTTATATATGTCTCCTTTAGGCAACATTATTAGAAAACACTCCATAAATTTCCATTGCTATGCTGATGATACCCAGCTATATCTACAGTATCAATGGAACCAGATGAAAATAATCAGTTAATAAAGCTTCAAGCCTACAAGACATAAAGGCCTGGATGTCCCAAAATTTTTTACTTCTAAACTCAGACAAAACTGAAGTCATATTATTTGGGCCCAAAAATCAGAGAAATATGATGTCCAACCATATTGTTACTCTAGATTACATAAGTCTGGCCTCCAGTATTACTGCAAGGAACCTTGGAGTTATTTTTGACCAGGATTTGTCCTTTACCTCACAAATAAAACAAATCTCTAGAACAGCCTTCTTCCACCTACGGAACATTGCCAAAATTAGGAGCATCCTGCCTCAAAGTGATGCCGAAAAACTGGTCCATGCATTTGTTACTTCTAGGTTGGACTACTGTAATTCCCTACTTTCAGGATGCCCCAGTAACTCCCTAAAGAGCCTGCAATGAATCCAAAATGCTGCAGCAAGAGTGCTGACTGGAACTAGCAAGAGAGATCATATTTCACCTTCACTAGCTTCTCTCCATTGGCTTCCCATTAAATCTAGAATAGAATTTAAAACCCTGCTTCTTACATATAAAGCTCTGAATGGTCAGGCTCCATCATATATAGAAGACCTCATAGCACCATATCATCCCAGTAGACCACTTCGATGTCAGAATGCAGGTCTACTTGTGGTTCCCAGAATTTCCAAAGGTAGAATGGGAGGTAGAGCCTTTAGCTATCAAGCTTCTCTCCTGTGGAACCAGCTCCCAGTTCAGATTCTGGAAGCAGACACCCCCTCTACTTTTAAGTCTAGGCTTAAAAGCTTCCTCTTTAATAAGGCATATAGTTAGTTATAGTTATGCTGCTATAGGCTTAGACTGCTGGGGGACCCACCCCCCAATGCACTGAGCTCCTTTCCTCCTCTTGTCCCTCTCTCCTCTCTTCTCACCCTACAAGTGTCACTACTGTATGACATTAACTGTTTGTGTTTTCTCCTGTAGTTGTCTTTCTCCTTCTGTCTCCCTCTCTCTGTCCCTTTCTGCAGCTGTCCCCAGGCTTTGAAGCTGTGTGTTTTCCAGTGTGCAGCTACTGGTCCTACCAATCTGCCCGATGTTTTGTTGTTGCTTTTGTTGATCTTTTTTTTTTCTCTCTTCACTTTCCACTCACCCCAACCGGTCAAGGCTGGAGGTTCTGCTGGAGGTTTCTTCCATTAAAGGGAGTTTTTCCTCTCCACTGTTGCCAATGGCTTTATCAAGGGGGAATTGTTGGGTTCTCTCTATACATCTTTATAGTCTTGACTTTATTCTGTAAAGTGCCTTGAGATGACTTTGTTGTGAATTGGCGCTATATAAATAAAGTTGAATTGTATTGAATTGAATTCCTGAGATTGCTTCTCTGACTAAAATTCTATGAATGTTGAAACTAATGCAAATGCATCATTCTTAGTTGAGTTAAGCAGAAAAATGTGTTGACTAGTGGAAATTCTTTCAATCTGTACAAACAATTTATCTCAAACTTTTATATTTGTATTTTACATTTATGCATAAATGGATTCTTTTATGCATCCAGACAAACACAAAATTTAGTAAGTAATGTAATGTCCTGTAAATTAAAGGCCATATAGTCATTAGGGTGTTGATTGATGGATGGTTCTTGGAGTAGAAATGGATGTATATAAAATTTAAAAGGGTTCACGTCTATGGAGCTTGACTGTGATGAACTTTTATAGCATTATGTCTGCTATATTTAATTTTCTAGACAAAAATTTTGACCCATGACTATTTTACTATAAAGGCCAGGAGGCAAAATGATCAGGAATCTTAATCTGGTAACCATGAAAAGCAAATGTTATGTCGTCATAGCCAAAACTTAATATCTTCCTTAAAATTGTTGCAGAACTACAGTGGTTGAAAAACAATTTTTTAATGTTGACATGGTAATTTTATGGACAGAGGCCATTTACACCACAAGCAATGCACTAAAATCTGCAGGAAAAAATGAGACTGGAAAGTATAAGCCAGTTAAACCACATTTCCTATCAAAAACGCATTTTCACTACTGTAACAGAGATGACAGAGAAGACACAGAGACATTATAATCTGCCATAAAAACCAGGGGTGTAAAAGTGTATCTGGGGGAAGCCCTTCTTCTGAAAACCACTAAAAGTGCCCCGAAGCTGCAGACCATGCAAGCTCGCAAGCCTGTTTATGTCCTCCAACTGACAAAAGGGTAAAAAACACATTTCACTGTATTAACAAAATTACCACTGCTTTTCTGCTACACAATTCAAATTCACTAATAACACAGTCACAATCATGTCTTATAAAGTATATCTGGCTAACCTTTTTTTTTTTTTTTTTTTGTCCTTTCAGCTTATCCCGTGAGTTCAGGGTCACCACAGCAGATCATTGTACGCATGTTGATTTGGCCCAGTATTTTTGCCGGATGCCCTTCCTGACGCAACCCTCCCCTATTACTACCGGGCGTGGACCGGCAATGCACCGCTGGGGATGGGAATGGGCTGTTGGGGACTGGGGATCAAACCACTGACCTTGTGGTTTGTGGAACAGTCCCTTACCTGCCTTAACTGAGCTACAGCTGCCCCTTGAGCTACAGCCACCCCTTTATCTGGTTAACCTCTCAGTAATTAATATCCTAAACAGTAACATAAACATTCACCTGAACTCAGGTTTCCAATGTTTTAGCTTCAGTTTTAGCTCCTGAGGAAAATGCCCACCTCACTTTGGCAAACTACAAAGACTCCACAAGCCACACTTAAAGCTATAATAAGCAATTTAAGGCAGCAGCAACATGACAGTTGAAATTGATCTTTCTGCTCTGCCCAGCCGTACCTTTCCCTGCTCTATTATATTCTTCTACAGTCTGCTACACTCCATGATGCACTGTACAGACCTTCAGGTAATAATCATAATGAATTTACAATGAATGAGCATTTCCAAAACATAACCAAGCCAAAATAGATCTGACTGGTCAGTAGGGCTGAGCTAGCTACAAGGAAAAAGAAAAACTAAGTGATGCCTTTAGACTTAGCTGCATCTATATACATCTATTTTATACTTTATATACTATCATCTATTCAGTTCAACAATATATTTTCAACAATAACATATTTTGTCATAATGAACATGCTTTTTAAATATTGTGCTACAACTAAAAAGTATGTGAATTCCTATGCTACACTGAAAACTCATTCAGCTCATGCCATCAGGTTTTCATCATACCTTGTTTCCAGCTACAGCACACAGCTGTTTTTAGTTAAACTGTCACAATAAATGCATTATACCATACAGTGGATTGAGAAGCAGATAAAGTTAGCAACCAACTTCTGAAGACAGTGCAGAATTCGGTCGCTAGAGCCACATAGGCTTGGTGGAGCTCAAACCAGAGGTCAAGAGTGCGCACTGACCAACCATTAATCCAATAGATACAAGCTCAACTTCAAATGAATGTTTCAAACAAAGTGCTTTTGCCAAAATGCTTATGAAACCTCCTCCCTACAAAATTTTCCATTGCCCTCAAAGCATGTCCTTCATTTGTTTGAAGCATAATGATCTATTAATCCACCTAAAGTCATCTTGTTATTTTCAAACTCAAATTTTCTCCAGATGTGACTACTTTTGCCACACAGGCTCCATCACTCTTATCTACTTATAAACAGACATATACAGCAAGTTTACAGTTTTTCTGACATAATGACTGTATCATGGCACTGTCTGGGTTGTCAGATGGTATCACTTGCCTGCAATGGAATTTCCCCTTTACTGGCTATGATGCTATCTTCACACCCTGGCCTCTTCACCAAGGCAGCTTACACAGCGGTAACTCCATCTCCATGACTGAGTTAAAACAACAATAGGCATCACATAAAAAAAACAGGTACTTCCGTTCAAATATTTGGCCATTTAAAGGCTCAGAGACCAGACAATAATGACTGGGAAGGTCATGATGGGGGATGAGCTGAGTAATTTGCATTTTATTGGCTTTCTGATAAAAGTGTGCATACCAAGCTGGGTCAGTGTTAAACTAGGGTAAGCTGTGAAAAAAGAGAGGAAAGACTTTTGGATACATGTAAAACAAAGCCCCCGTGCAAATTGTTTATCTTTTTTCAAACCAACACTTAGTCATTCTTTCCTTCACCCAAACAGTCTGTGGCAAAATAAGAATGTGAACTCGTGAGGCACCATCCAGCAGGATAGAGATTTTGTTGTAAACAGGAAAGAAAACTCTTCTATTTTCTAAGTTTTCCTCTCTTGCCCCTGTTTCTCAACTATGATTAACAAAGCATATGCTGAGGGGGTATTATTCAACTGCTTTAACCTATTTTCACAGACCACCATAACAGACCACCTCCACTTACTGAGGACTATCAGAACATTTCACTCATCTGCCTCCAAGAAAAGATATTGAAAAGATCCCCAGTTACACCAAGACTATATAAAATAATATAGTAAATAACTACAACTCACCACTGCATTCTGTCTGTCCCAGGCTGATGGATCACCAGTTTATCTTACCCTGAACCCAATCAAGTTTTTTTACTACTAAAAGCCAATCAAATATCTACTGTAGAAGTGCCAGATCATTGGCATGGTCCCATTCATGACTTGACAGTTGAAATAATTATTAACTGTTAGACTCAGAAATAGGCACAAGCTATAATGTCAGCATGAGTCTGTGTTTGAAAGTTGGCATGAGACAGTGATCAGGGAGGCTTAGTGGTGTCATGGCATGACACGCGGGGAGTGTAAAAGGATTGTGACACACCAAGCTGCTTCACAGAAATAGCCAACAATGACTATCTGCTGCATCAGGTCACATCAGCTCCGTCCAGTCAAAAAGTAGTGCTATGACCGACTGCAAAGACGAGAGTCAACAAGCATGTAATGCTGCAAGTTCTGCACTTGCATGACAGAAAACGAAAGCAGATCTGGGGCTGTGGATCCTCAAACTGTAAACAAAGCAGTAGCTTACTATGTTTACACCACTCTGGTTGAACACAGGACAAGTTGTACTGATGTTGTTAATACAATGGTCTCTTCTTGGGCACTGATTTGCTGAGCCGAACAGCCAATTTGAGTGGTCTCACTCACGATTCGGCATGGTCCACCTAGCACGGACACCATGGGACAAACCCCAAAGACAAGATGTATGAATGATGTGTCCTGGCCCAAAGACAGAGACACCAACTTGTTTATTAGAGAGACAAACGCCTCTTCTTCATTTGATTTGGGACGTTCTGAGATTCTCATTTTCTCCTGTGAAAGACTTTGTATCTTGAGTTTTATGATTGTTAACTTAAATGAACTGAACATAAATGCCAAAGCTGGCTCAGAGCCAAAAAAAAAAAATAATAATAATAATGAAGCAATGTAAGGGGAAATTCCACCGGAATGGTGCAGCCTGGAGGTGAAACTCCACGGCTACGACACAGAGCAACATCGAGCTGACTTACACAGAGCAGCTTGTTGAACCAGACCACTCAAACAAATTGCTGTGGCAGCCAAACGACTGTCACAGGTTACAGAGCAGAATGAGCAGAATATTGTACAATATAGAGAAAAGTCTGAAAAAGACCTTATACCTACATATTTTTGTTTTCCTATAAGCTTGGTCAAAAATCTTATTTCTGAATGCTGTGATTTAAAAGCTGAAATCTTTATATGATCAACAAACAGCTGTTTTTGGATTGTCTCCTGAAAGTTTTACATTATAGACATGAAAGGTTTCACCTTACACAAGCAGTCTGCTCTAATGCGGAATAAATGAGTATTTCAAGACAAACTGTGCACAGCTCCACCTTCTATACTATTTAACTGCCTTAAGGAAGAGTAAGTGGAAGATCCAGGAACAAATATAACACAAAACCCTCTGAAGTTTTGGTGGACTGATGGTTACACAAGTAGAGAAGTATGCGTCATAAAACACGAGAACACATCCTTGGACACTAATAGGAAAATTATAAACACACTTGACAACACTGCCTTTGGCTCCAAATGTCTTGTAATCCAAACTGAGGATAGCTAAGCACATGTTGCGATTAAGAAGGATCAAAAACATCATTTTTTCCTCTCCTCCTCTAAAAATATAAGTTTTTTTTCTTTCTTCAGCAAAATACTACCTCAGAGTGTGTGTAGAGGTGGGGCTTGCTGTCACTAACAGACTATACAATTTATGTAACCCAGTTCATGAGGCGGTCCTCTCCAAACAACTGATAAAGCCTCCCCAACAAAGTGAACGGAGTGTGATGTATTATGTGTGTTTTGTCGGCTTCAGACTAAATCTGCGTGCCCTTCTGTGAAAATCCAGCTTAACTAATTCACAAAGATAAGTCCCTACTTTATATAAAGTCACTCTCTTTGCCAAAATGAATTTCTTTAGTCCGTAGGACCATGATGGAAAATTCAGTCCACACAGGAAGAACCAAATGTACCTCCCAGTTGAACGTTGCTCTCCAAACAGTCGGCAGTGATAACCCTATCCAGAGAGCCCCCAGTCATGGCTCTTCCTCTTCTCCTCTTCCACCCCCACCACTGAGTAAAGGCAATAAGCAGGACTAGTAGGGGACCCCCCATTGGACCCTGAAAGAAACTTTTCACTGCCTTTAGGCTTCTGAACACCTCCTATTGAGTATTTACTAAGGTACTAGTGAGGGGGCTGTATCCATACCAACTTCCTGTACCAATCAGCTGAAGAAACATAACTACACAGTTCTAAAACAAATACACACCATATTTGTCAGAGGACCAATGGCCAAAAAATCCAAATCGTCATTGGATGTGTTTTACTTCAAAATACCGTAAGAAAACTTGAAGATCTATAGTACAGCTTGATTCATGTTCAGATCCAAACAAAGAAAATGGAAGGAATATACTGTTTTTTCTTCACTTATCTTCACTGACTGTACACATAAAAAAATGTGCATATTCATCCATTCTGCATTTGATCAGATTAAGTAAACGCACCTTGTTTTGAACATGTTATAATAACATAATAAACATGAATTAATCATGTTCACTTGTGTTAAATTATTTATTCTTGTTTTTTGTATTACTTACAATTACTTGTCTGACTTATACTTACATAGTTATCTGAACCGATTACTTAAACTTTCTGTTACTCTCAGTTTAGTTCAAATACTGTGGTCCCCCAAACTCTGGAACAGCCTCCCAATGCACCTAAAACTGTTACCTTAGCGACATCCTTAAACCTTTACTTTAAATTATTCTGTGGCTGTAATTTCTGCATAAAGTGATGTTTCTGTACCTTAACATTTAACTCCCAATCAATTGAAGCTCTGTAGACCAAAGTTGCAACAAATGTTAAGGTAATATTCTCGTTCTGGTAGATAGACGCAGTTTCCACTTTTTTCAGTACTGTCTCAGACTTTGATGCTAACCTTGCTAAGGCCCTCGTCTGTCTTGTATGTTTTTCATTTATCACTGTGCTTTCTTTTTTACCATGAAATCAAGATAGACCATCTATAATGCGTGCTGTGTGTAGTCTTAGAGCTAAAACATCAACTGTTCACTAACCAAACAGCAGTTTGCCAACAGAATCCATCTTGTCTACAAGTCAATCTGCACTGAGCCCTGCCCATGGGAATGTCTTGCAGCACTCTAATTTATCCCAGATCCAGAATTATAATTAGTACCAGGCCCAGGCCATGCCAGCATACACCAGTGAGCCTCCGGACAGTCATTTTGCTAACATCAACAAACACAGGAAGGAAAAAGCTCTTTATTGTTGCAGTTGTTTGTTTGCAGTTGATCATTGTAGTTAGACAGATTCTTGCTTTTACAATTCTCACATTGTTTCTCTTGCCAGGGCTTATTGATAAGGTGCATGTACAGCATCTGCACTCTGCTTAAAGGGCAGAGACAGACTAACCTGATGTCAAAGGAATAGTTATGATAAAGGCTGAGTGCTGCAACACCTTAAGTCAACTTTTGTGTAAAGAAATTGTACCACTTGAACACAACACCTAGTCTGCAGGCAGTGACCAGCTAGCATGCACATTCTGCACCTGTGGTTGGGGAAGAGAAAACAAAAGTGCAACACCTAGAACTCCAGATATACAAACATTAAACACAACATGTAGTTACCGTTTTTACCCCACTGTCAGTCACAGTAACAGATGATAACCGATGGCACAACATAAAGCAAGCAAAAAAATATTTAAAAAATAAATAAATAAATTATATATAAAGCTTGTTTATATTAAAATATATATATAACAAGCTTGTTTATGCTGGGAACAACAAATGCAGTTTCTTGTGGAATGGCCTGACTACCACTGGGCCATAGTGTGCTTCATATAAATTAGGTGAAACTTTCTACATGTGGAGAATGGCCATAAAAGTGGAATGAAAAGCCTGCTCTCATTGAGGGGGAAGGATGTTATGAATAGTACAGAGTGAGAGTGATACAGTGAGACTATGTTGTTTATACCTATACACCTGATCAGTCAGTTTCTTCCTGTTGTTACATAAAATGTATCTTCATAATTGATCACAGGCATGAGTCAATTGTTTCTTGTTATTGTACACACTATATGACTATGCCACTGAGGCTCCATGCAGATTAAAGACCGCTGTTGCAGTGTTTATGTATGCTACAGAATAAAGGACAGGAGCCTGCATTACTGCTCCGATGTGAAAGTAAGGAAATTTAAACTCTCTTATGCAAACTCTTATACATAGTGGACTTAGCTTACATCGGTTTCCTTTTCTAGGTCAGAAGACAACCCCAACTGCAGTTGGTTACTATTGCAGTCACTTGGCGTGACCCTTTAAACTGATAAAAAAAAAATATGGTAATATCTTTCATAATATAAAAGTAAAATTTCACCCAGGGGCTTAAATGATTAGGAGTTCTAGCTTTCTAGTCTACCATCAGTTATTTCCATTTGCCTGTATCAAAGAAGGTCTGTATATACAAAATACCACAGAGCCTGGATTTTTGTCAAGCTTAGTCTGTATGTTGTGGTAAAGCTCTGTGTATATCAATACAACAACACCCTGCAGCCTCCCTTAAGCTTTTTCACACTGCTCTGACTGCTCATCACCAGCTAGCAATTAGCTGCAACTTCGAACAAAGCCACCACTGTTGCATGCTGAATGACTAGCCACTAGCACGGATGGAAGAAGGTTGACACAGATGAAGCAGCTGAGCAGATTATATTAAAAAGTATCCCGACCAAAATCTGGGAGAAAAAACAAAAACATTCTATAATAAAGCTGCTGGGAAGCAGTCAGTACATAGTTCATCAAACTCTCTAAAAAGCTGTGTACATCACAATGAGTATAAGGGACAAGCAAAAATTAAGATAATAAAGACAGAAGCATTAGATTTAGAAAAGATTTACAACAGATCCAGCTCTTAAAGAGTTCAGTGTTAAAGCAAACAAAGCAGGTAAACAACTTTGTTACAGAACATATTTGTGCACCTAAGTACTAACCTATTATGGGGCTTACTTTAAAAACATAGTTGGGAGCTGGAACTTTAGGGGCGTATTTACCTAAAATCTGCCTTCCTTCAAACACCTCTGTGGATCTACGTCTGCTACGGAGCTACAAGCCACCTGAGACTTTTTTTGAGTTTTCACATTTAAGCATTATGTTCCTTGCTATTTAGGGGGGAAATGTCGGGCCCTCCCCAGCATCTCAACAAACTGCAGAGTAATTGACTGACCTCTGGCTAACTCCTCTGGCTTATCCACTGCTGCTTTGCATTGCCTCACTTCACAGCTAGACGGGGGAAGGTGAAACACAGACAGGGTGCAATAAAACTTTGGGAAAAGCCTGTAGTGTGTGTATGTGTGTGTGTTGCAACAGTTAATCATCAGTGCCTGGCCTGTAGTGAAATAACAATGCCATTAGTTCATACAGTTCATTAAACCAGGTTGCACCCCAGAGTGGGCGATGGACTTCTTACTGCTTCTAATGTGCTGGTAGGGATTGTAGCGACACAAACAGTTAAATACAGACTATGGTTCCCCATAACTAAGAATGAGAATCCTATGAATCATTCTGACCTGCTGTTTAATGTCGGCTTTCTAAAACTGTTTCAAGAAAGGTGCAACCATTCATCATCCGCAGGTTGCGATGGTTTGCTAGGAATGAAACCACAAGCTACTTTACTGAAGGAAAACTGTAGGTTTTTTTCTCTATAATTTGATATAACACAAATCTAAATAAACAGTAAATAGTAAACCATCTAAAGGCATTTATTTATATTCATAATGATGTTCAATTATTGCTTCTCTGACACGTGTGCCTTGGAGGTTTTTGAAAGACTGAAGAAAGAAGCTACAAGCCCTCACCAACCCATTTGTAGAAGTACACAAACATAAATGTAATCTAGTAGAAGTAGAAGTACAACAATAACAATTTTATGTAAGTAAAAGTGAGCACATGATTTATATATTACTTAAAATATTAAAAGATAAAAGTACTTGAAATTTTCTCTCCCTGTCCCTTTATGTGCACCAGTGTTTGTTTGTTTGTTTGTAGTTGTGCAATTCTAAAAATTACAGATCATACTAAAAAGAATTAACACTCCATTGTCACATGTGCTTTCCCCATGATATGAGTCACACTATTTTGTAAACTAGAATTGTTTTGATGTTACCTCTAAACTGTTAGTTAGTAAACAGTTAGTAACAGTTTACTTTAAATAAAAACAATCATAGACTCAGTCTCATTAAATCCACCAGCTGAAATAGGCACTGATGCTAACACAGAGTATGAAATATCTGAACTTTTGTTTTGGACGTTCTTTACTACAACCAGGGCTCCACATGGTGAGCATTTGCACTTTGCCAGTAAAACTTTGAGTTTATGATGCAGCCTCTGTCAGTTTTATCACTGATTATAGAGGTGCTACCCTTTTTTTTTTTTTTTAGGGATGGAGGGACTATCTCTATGCTTCTCTGCACCGGTTACTTAAATGCAGCAGTTTCTGTCTCGCTATTAATTTATTGTTATTTTTAAAAGAATAAAGTGCAGTATTTTCAAAATGTATAAAGCAGTATGTAATGCAACAAAAGTACAGATACAGGGAAATTTTAGCACAGTAACAGACGCTACTTTCCCCCACTGCTGGACTAACAAATCTGTGGATGGTGCAGTCAACCTGCACTTAATCCTCCACCATCTTGACAGCCAGGGAACCTACATGCACAGTCTGTTTGGCCTAACATTAACACCATTGTGCCAGAGCTCCTTCACGTCGAGCACTCTATAGCCTTTCACTTTTGACTCTGGGTAATGTCCGGAGCTGGTTTCTCCAGAGCTGTGTCTCATACATGTAACACACAACTAGAGATTGTCCAAGTAAGAAGACTCCTCATGTAAGAAAGCCCACTTTATTTCAGTGAGGGGCCAGTAGACTTACAGTGCATCCAGAAAGTAAAGGCACTTAACTTTTTCCACATTTTGTTATATTAAAGCCATATTCCAAAATTGATCAAGCTCATTATTTTCCTCAAAATTCTACTAACAATACCCCATAATGACAACTTGGAAGAAGTTTGTTTGAAATCTTTCTAATTTATTACAAATAAAAAAATGAAAAAAAAAAAAAAAACAACAACAACATTTAGCTCTGGTGCATCCTGTTTCCACTGAAGATCTTTGAGATGTTTCTACAACTTGATTGCACAAACCAAGCCATGAAGTCCAGGGAATTGTCTGTAGACCTCTGAGACAGGATTGTATCAGGGCACAGATCTGGGGAAGGTACAGAAAAAATTCTGCAGCATTGAAGGTACCAATTAGCACAGTGGCCTCTATCATCCGTAAATGGAAGAAGTTTGGAACCACCAGGACTCTTCCTGGAGCAGGTCGGCCAGCCAAACTGAGCAATCGAGAGAGAAGGGCCTTAAGCAGGGAGATGGCAAAGAACCAGATGATCACTCTGAAAGAGCTCCAGTGTTTCTCTGTAGAGAGACAAGAACCTTCCAGAACAACCATCTCTGCAGCACTCCACCAATCAGGCCTGTATGGTAGAGAAGCCAGACGGAAACCACTCCTCAGAAAAAAGGCACACGACAGCCCACCTGAAAAACTCTCGGGCCATGAGAAACAAAATTCTATGGTGTCTTTGTGTCATATGTGGAAGAAACCAGGCACCACTCACCACCTGGCCAATAGCATCCCTACAGTAAAGCATGGTGGTGGCAGCATCATGCTGTGGGGAGGTTTTTCAGTGGCAGGAACTGGGAGACTATGGCTTGAGGGAAAGATGAATACAGCAATTTACAGAGACATCCTTAATGAAAATCTCTTCCAAAGCACTCTGGACCTCAGACTGGGGCGACGGCTCATTTTTCAACAGGACAACGACTAAGCACACAGCCAGGATAACAGAAGAGTGGCTACGGGACAACTCAGTAAATGTCCTTGAGTGGCCCAGGCGGAGCCCAGTCTTGAACATCTCTGGAGAGATCTGAAAATGGCTGTGCACCTATGCTCCCCATTCAACCTGATGGAGCTTGAGAGGTACTGCAAAAAAGAATGGGAGCCCGAACATAGGTGTGTCAAGCTTGTAGCATCAACCTCAAAAAGACTTGAGGCTAAATGTGAAAAGCGGTGAATACTTATACTTTGTGTATTGTTTGTAGAATTTTGAGGAAACTAATGAATGTCATCCATTTTGATGTAAGATAATAAAATGTGAAAAAAGTTAATACTTTCTGGATGCACTGTACAATGTCCAACGACCTGCTCATGCGTACTTCTTGATTTCTTTAACTCTGTACTGTGCAACAATACCACCTCCTTTCCTCCCCAACATGCACCAATAATGAGATATCCAATGTATTTATGAGGATCAACATGAACATAAAATCATGAAGAACTGTGCAATGAAGTTAAATGTTTTGACACATGTTTACTTCGCCTGCTTTCTTCTTCTACAACAGCCTCCTTAGTGCTGGTGTAGACTGCTCCACAATGCCCACTACAGTTTTGGGGAGTAATAATATAAATGGGAGCAGGGCCTGTACCAACAATTCACGTGTTCTTACTTGCGCTGGCAAGCATGAACACGTGAATTGTTGGAACAGGCAGTGTTGATCCAGGTCTGCACTGCCATCCTCACATCATACATCATTGTCTGGTACAGGACAACTCCCGCGACTTGTTATTGAATCTATCTATCTATAAATATATTACACTTAGAGTGGAAAGAAAGAGGTATTAACATTTACTGGTTTTAAAATGTGATCTGATTTTCATCTGAAGCCCGAGTAAAAACAAACACAACTGAAAAACAGGAAACAATAATATTGCCAAACCATCTTTAGCAGCAGTAACCTCAAACAATTCTTCCAAAAGCTGCTAATCAGACCTCACATTCACAGGCATTCAGGAGATACTTTGGACCATTTGTCCTGACAGAGCCCCTTTAGCTCAGCTATAATTTTACAATGTCTGGGGTGAACAGCTCTCTGAGCTCACAGCATCTCTGTTGGGTTACAGTCTCAGCCATGACTGAGCCACTCCAAAGGAAAGATTTTCTGTTTGAAATAATTCTAAAGTACATGTTCTATTGTGCGTAGCATCTTCAGCTGCCAGAAAACCACCCCAAACCACATGAAAACACATACCCCATAATAATAATAATAATAATAATAATAATAATAATAATAATAATAGACCTTTCCAAAATGGCAGTAGTGACTCACAGCATCATAAAAGATGAAGCCAATCTAGGTCCTTGGATGCTAAGGTGGAAGTAACATGGATAAATTGAGCTTTCTTGAGTAGGCTGATTCCTTAACCATCATGTAAGCAAGAAACCTGATTACTATAATCAGGGAGAGGATTAGAAAAGCCTGATTATTTTTTCAGTTGTTAAAAAACAAACAAAAAAAACACGCTTATTCCTCTGCCATGCAAACACATAAGCAGGTTTCCAATCAGCTTTTTATACATGCACACATGCAGGTAATGCACAAGTTTGTAAGTGTGCACACAAAGTAGCAGATGAACATACGTTGGAATCCCCCACAGAATGAGGGACAGATGCTGATGTATGAATATGAACCCCCCTCCACAGCTCTCTTAATACCAAATGGTAAGTCCTCAGAGCCAGGACTGAAAACAGGAAATCTCTCTGGCACTTACCCCCCGCAGGGGGAGTAAATTAATTAGCATGACTGACAAAGAGGCGAGATCACCTGGAGCTATGCATTCAATTACCATGACAAGGATAGAGTGGCCACTTGAGTCTGACACAAGCAGCTTTCTTATGAATACTGGGAGCTGTAAGGAACACACGTCAACAAGCTGGAGGAGGACAAAGAGTGTTTTAAGTGGTCACAGATACTTCATGGTCGCTGTGGGTGTGGGGTGCACTCCCCACCCCCTTTGCCCTCAGTAAACCACAGCCAAAAAGTTTGAAATGTGCAAACATAGATTTTCATTTGGAAAGAAACACAACCAGAGAAATCCAAGCGCCTGTTGTTGGTTTCGAGCCCAACGGAACCTGATGACGAGCTAGTCTAAGAAGGAGTGTGGTACCGAAATGTTTGGGTCGTGTATGGGGATGTAAAAACACAAGCATAAAGACAATGGTTGTGAGGCAACGTTTTACTTTTGCAACACCGAGAAAAACTGCAGAAAAATACTCATATAAGTAAGATGACCTCCACACCTGGAGAAAAACACCGAGCAAAGTTCACAGATACGTGACGCCAAATGTGAAGCAGTTAGTTACACGCTGGACACAGCATCACTTCTCTGTTCAACCTGGAATTCTGGCTCATTGGAGACGAGTTAAAGAAACTTACCGTCACATCTCAGATCTGGAAACAAGAGAACCACCCAAAGCCAAGTCTCCAGGAGCAGGAGAGCGACCATCGCGTCACTTTCCACCCGCAAAAGTGCGCAGGAAAATCTCACTAGTAAATATGAGGAGTTTATCCGCCTCTCAGCGGTGGCCTTGCTCTGGGTCTCGTCTTATTGTGGAGTTTAACGGCAGCAGTCGGGCTCGTAGACACAGCGGACGTTGCAGATTACGGAGCAGAATATGAAGGTGCGGTCATCCCTTGTAGACGTCGAGAGCCGAGGGGGCTCCTTCACGCTCTTGGTCCCACAGTGGCCTGTGTCCTCGCGCTGAGAAGAAAAGGAGCGGAGGCACGCGCGCAGACACGCACACACAGAGCGACTGTGACGTTTTGGTGGAGGGCCCCATCTAGAGACAGAGGCAGCTTTCTGCCAGCCTCCGAAGAGCAGGACTCACCCCCCAACACGCTGCTCACGCACCGCCAAACTCTCCGCTCACACACTCTGCTCCAACGGTACATATACGGTTAGCACTGCACTTTACTGTTAACTCGGCCAGAACTTACCTTTCTCTCATGTAGAAATGATACAATAATCCACATTTAGTGTCGTTATATTGTATCATATGGATGAGTGGGATTTTTCATAGAGAAGATGCTCATGTTTAGAGCACCCACAGGTGATTAGGTGGGACTTCATGTGTAAGTAATAAATTAACCTACACACACAATTGTAATCTTTGTTCTCTCTACTTTTTATATGTGTTTTCATATGTGTTTCATATCATAGTTAAATTAATTTATTTATTGTCCTTTAAAAGTGAGGTCTATACATTTGAAAACACATTGATTCCCGACAGTGTGGCCTTTCTGTGTGGAGTTTCCATGTTCTCCCTCAGCCCAAAGACATGTTGGGATAATTGGTGACCTTAAAATGTCCGTAAGTATACGTAGGTGTAAATGTTTGTCTGTCTGTCCATGTTACCCTGTTTTGGCCCTGACAGAGACTGCAGACCGGTCCAGGGTGGGACAGCTGGGACAGACTCCAGCCCTCCACAACCCTGAACAGAATAAGCAGTTCCAGGGATTGGTGAGATTGGTGGATTGCTTTATATGGAGGATGTAACAACGGTAACTATTAGGGCTACTTTAGTCATTTTAGTCAAAGCAAGAAATCTAAGTCAAGGAGAATTAGCACACTCTTATGAGAGAGGCATACGTGGAAGCCAGGAAACAAAGGAAATGAGAAAAGAGTTGGTTTTGGATTCAACATCGACAGGAGTTTTGTTTTTAATATTTTTATTGAAAATTGGGTTCATTTTCAGATGCACCAATGAGTTTGGAATCTTTAGTCTTATGCTAAAGAGTCCATTCAGATGCACAGTGGTGTAGATCTGGTGGAGGGAGTTCAGGTAGGAAGGTGCCGTTAAGTTCACCCCTCTGTCGGTGAGAGCCAGAGTTGATGTCGTAGAGGGCAAATCTGCTGCCCATAGGAGAGAGAGAAGTGGTCAGTATAGCTCAGTCAATCATCAATGATGACCCCTGGATTCCTGGAAGACATTGTTGGGAGAATTAGTGAAGATCCTAACTTAATAATCAAACTCTGATAAATATACAGAACAGTATTAGTTTAAAACAGATAAAATCTAGGCCCATGTCCAATTTAGAAATACAAACAGATATCATATTTACAAGCAGTCGGAAGTAGGCAACAGGAAATCTGTGTGTGCTTAAATCAGGAAAAACTTCACAATAAATTGTAATACATTTGTAAAAGAAAAAGACAGATTAAAGGTGTTAAAACATGAGTTTATTAAATAACACTGTGCCTCTTTGTTCACATAGGAAAATGTAAACATCTGTGCAAACTCATTTTCAAAAACACTTTTCTTATACACATCACCTTATTTCACTCCTGTAAGATTTCTAAAAGGTAATAGAGATCAAGAAAAAGTTACAAGTTGGGATAACGCCTATATTTGTATTTTAAGAGAAATAATACACAAACTTACAAAAGTACTCACAAAATAACCGAAAGGACTTAGAAATTTAGGCACAGATCAAAAGAAAGCTTCTGATTAGATTTCCCAGGATTATCTCTGAGCCGAGAGAAAACCTGTGGCTTTCTAATACGTTTGCTCTGGTGGTGATGTCTGCAAGTCAAGTCTAGTTTGTGTAAATGTTAATGGTGTTTTAACAGAGGTTTCTGAAGTAGACGGAGGTGTGAAGGAGGGCTGTACTCAGAGTGCTGCCATCTTAACAATACTTTAACTGGAACCTTTGCCAGTCACTGTCACAATCATCGCATGTTTCCTCAGAGGTTGACATTCTATTTTTTTTTTTTTTTTTGTCTGTGTGAACTTATTCTGGGGCACAACCTGAGAAAAGACTAAAAGAGAATTACTATTTTAACAAATAAATCAGGGCGGGTGGATCTAGACATAAAAGTGAATAACTTTTGTTTAAAGTATATCAGCTGCCATCTCAAAACAAGGTTGTCACTGGTAACATGGTAACAGAGTTGTAAGTTAGACACCTGGAAGCAAATAGAGCTAAATGAAGTTTTTTTTTTCTTTTCCACAGAGATATTCCAGTGACCAAAGACAACATCCCACGAAAAGAGGATGTAGATAAGTGGCTGCATCTTAAAGGAGTACAAATACCTGTCAGGGCAGAAATGGGACTGTTTATTGGAACTAGTGTTGCAGAGACAATGGAACCAGAGGAGGTCATTCCTAGCATCAACAACTGGCCTTATGTAGTAAGAACTATGCTGGGATGGACAATCAAAGGGCCACTGAAAGAAGGTGGTTGCAACAGAATCAAAAATGGAGTAGCACAGGTTGTGTCAAACCATATACCTGAAGCCTGTGGAGTCAAATATGGAGTTCAAATATGACTTTCTGGAGGGTGGGTCAAGAGGAGGAGCGGGAAATTTGTAAGGCAGATTATCTGTTTATGGATAGAGTCACAATCTGCTACAATGGTAAACGGACACTACGGTATTAATCTTCCATTAAAGAACATGGACATTATGCCAAATGCCAAATAATCATGTCATGGCAGAACAACATGCAGCAAACTTGAAGAGAGTTTCTCAGGAATCCCTCATTTAGAATGGATTATATTGCTTTCGGGAACGATACAATCACCAATGCATATTCCGTGAATGTTCCACATAAGGACCTTGGCCACAGTGATGGAAAGGTTTGGTACATTCCCAGTCATGGAGTGTGTCACTCTAAAAGGCATTAGACTGTGGTGCTTCTTATCAGGGAACCTCATTATATGAGCAGCTCCTTCAAGGACCAAATCTTACCAGCACAATAATTGGTGTTCTGACTAGGTTTTGTCAAGAACCTGGGGCAATAGTGGCTGAAGTGGAAGCCATGTTCGACCAGGCAAAAGTCCTGCCAGAAGATGCTGACCAGGTTCTTGTGGTGGCCAGGTGGTGACACCTGTTGGATGGAATTGTTACTCACAATAAATGCATTTTAGATTGACTTTGACATTTTTAAGATATTAATTCATTCTGTGTCCATTGTCAAATGATCAACACATTCAGTTTCATTCTACATAAGGCTGGTATCTGTTTGGTGGAATGAAAAAAACCAGAGTAAGGAGACAGAAACACTTTTTGGGCTACAGATGTTAAGTTCGACCATGACTGGCTTGTTAAGACCTGTTATGCACGTTAAATATGATATGCATTTACAATGTTTGGCATCCTGACATATATTTAAGAATGATTAGATAATACAGTGATGTGTGAACGAAAACCCGGAACAATTCCATCCGTATGTTTACCGTTTCCTACCCCTCACAGTAAAATACACACTTCTTTCTTGCGATTTAGCTGCAATCTTTTTTTTATATTTTATTTGGAAAACATAATGAAAAATAGGATTGATAGTTAAGAAATGAATGATGCTAGTATATCAATGACTAACAAAGTTTCTCTAGATTATTTCATGCTGTTTTTACACAGTCAGGTTATATGGGGGCTATTGGTGGACAGCCATTTTCAGGTCTCTCCAGAGATGTTCCATAGGGTTCTAAGTCAGGGCTGTGGCACATTGCATAGGCTGAACTGATTACATGTTGATAGAAACTGGTTAGCAAATACGGTATATTACAAAACAAGACTATGGCGCAGGAAGGTAGAGCGGTTGTCCACCAATTTCACAGTTGTTTGGTTGGTTGGTTCAATCCCCGGCTCCTCTGGTCACATGTCGAAGTGTCCTTGAGCAAGACACTGAACCCCAACTTAGTTGCTCCCGGTGAGTGTTGGCCAGCTGCATAGCAGCTCCCCCATCGGTATATGAGTGTGTGTGTGATTGTGAGTGTGAATGGGTGAATAAGAAGCAGTGTAAAGTGCTTTGAGTGCCGATAGCTAGAAAACTGCTATATAAGTGCAGAACATTTACTAAGGAAAATATTGGGCTGTGTTTACTGGATAATTGGACACATTATCCTCTGCTGCTATATAACACAATCACATTAATATAAAGACATAATAATGAGGGATACATATTAATTGCAAAGGTAAAAGGTATATAGTTATGCAATATTCAAATAGAATAGTAGAATCTGACTAGATCAGCAAGTAAACAAAAGGTTTTACTGGTTGTAACTATTATTGGCATTTCTGTGATACTTTGTTATACGGATTGAGTCTCTGTCTATACAACTTTGATTCAGGGGAATAGATATATTTGTCTGGCACTTGAAATGCTGGCCGTAATTGTGTATTGGTGAATTTATGTTACACAGGTGTTTTAGGCCAATGCGTATTTGTGACATCGAAATGATAACACAACAGGTTCTAGTGGCTCTGATTGCTCTTTGGGTCATTGGTGACATGGAGACATCAGCTAAAATAATATTATGCTGGTGAACCTTTGGCTACTTCAAGCATTGTGCATCTGGAATGAGAAAATTGATTTTACTGTCCTCTTCATTTTTGGCAAAAAATTTTCATTTCCATTAATTTCATACACAGATTCATTTCCTGCCCCTTCAAAAGTTAAAATTCATTAGGAGAGGAGGATTATGACCTAGGTGAGGAATGTGACGTTAGGATCGAAAGAGCGACGGTCTGCTTCCTGATAAGGGTTGTGTCAGGTGAGGCTGGGGCTTATAGTAAGGGGAGTGTGATAAGATGTGTGAAGTTCTCCCAAATTCAGCCTGGATAAGCAAATAATTGCAGTTAAATGACTCAACTCTCTTAAAATGAAAAATGTCTGTCTACCTCCCGTACTCAATAAATAGAGCTGGTCCAAATCTCCAGTATGTTGGAGAAGGACCGAGCAGGAAAAAGAAAAAGTATAGCGTATATATACAAACACCAAACCAGACCAGGAAAGACTTGTCTTTCAATACCTGTTGTCAGCACCTGGATCCCTGTTGGACTAGTGTGACCTGGGCCAGGAGCTGATCCTGGTGATGGAGAGACCAGTCCCTTGTAAAGACCTCCATAGGGCTCAAAGGACGCTGCGTCTTGCCTTTCCAGCATCTTCCAGTAACTTATTATTTAAAGTACCTTTGATGATGTTTGAGATAATCTATGTTCTGTTCTGACATAGAAACACAGAATGTGAAGAACTGATTTCTGGACTATAATTAATTTTTTTTATATATTTTTGTCCTTTCATATTTTCCTGTGAGTTTAGGGCAGATTAATTGTCCGTATGATGATTTGGCACAGTTTTTACTCCAGATGTCCTTCCTGATGCAACCCTCCCCAATTTCTACCGGGCTTGGGCCCATCACTGCATGGCTGTGGATAGTGATGGGCTGTTGGGGGTTCAGTGTCTTGCCCAGGGACACTTCCACATGTGGTCGGGAACCTCCGACCCTATGGTCGGTGGGCGGCCACTCTACCAACTGCAAACCCCCTGGTTACGTTTTTTATTTCCATTTACAGTTTTTGTCAAACTCATAGCCAACCAAGAAGACGGACTCTCTTCAAAGCACCTTTCCTAAAGGGATCTTGCTATTTCCCTTTTTGGCATCAGGATACTGGGGAGTGTTTCCTCGTTTTCTTGGAGAGCTAAGCCTGGATTATAAACTGCCGCTAATAAACAAGTGTTAAGCATCTTTAAGTGTAGTTCCTGGGCCTCATAATTCTTATGCTTTCCTTTGTAACAGAGATGGTAGAGATGAATAGTTTAAATGTAAGTAAGTGGTGCTGAATGCAATGTGCAATATGTTTAAAAGAAATCCATGCAGACACGAAACGAAAAGTTAGTGATCGTGAATAGAAAACAAGTAACGTGATGCACATGATGCTGTGATGTCTCTACAATGTAAAGAAGGTAAAGGTAAAGAAAAAAAACACATGTGAAGGGCTGAAATGATGCAGTGATGCTACATTGACTCTACTGTGTCTTGCACAGTACAACTTTTAGATAATTACTTTATACAACTCGAGATTCTACTTTATTGACATTTACTCTTTTTTGTGGCTTTTGTGGTTTTTTATTACTTGATTGTTTTTTACATTTTTACATCTTCTACAACATTGTCTGTTGTAGAAAATGTAAATCTTGTACACTACACTTTTAGCTAAATGCATATTCATCTGTTCAAATAAATACAAATTTACAATACAGATTGGGAGCAACAACTCTTACAACTGCAACCAAAATATTTCTCGCCCGCTGCTGTTACAGTCACGGAAGATGGAAATCCCCCAGCAGAACTGGAGCCCCGAGTTGGTTCCCCGCTCAAGGTCTGCAAGAAGGCCGGATCCTCTGAACTGCTGTTTAGTGCATATTCACAAACTGCAGCCAGGGTCTTCCCCTCAGCAACGACCCTCCTGGTCCTCTGGGAAAACTCCACAACAGCAGCACTCAATTGGGGACTTGTGAGTATCCCCACACCTGCCTGGTGCATCTCACTTTAGGCAACTCCATAAACGGAAAGAGGAGACCTGGTTAGGTTCTGCTACTTTGAGATCCACTGATCTCTGTAAATCAGCGAATTGTTTTCAGCTATATACATTTTCTTCTTTACATTTGAATTCACAGTATCATAAAGTGAACTCCATTTTATTTAAGTAAGAAGGCTGTGTGCATATGTATGTTTTTGCGCATTATTCAGTGAACGCCTTACTGCCATTCATGTCATGTTAATGTTTCTTAAATATTAAAAATAATCAGGTCTCCTTTATTTGGATTAATTAGCTCGTAAAATATGTGTGAAAGCCAGACTACAGATGTTATATTAATGTGTCAGATACGTTTTATTTTTTTCTGCTCTTCATTGTATTTATTTATTTTATATACAGTATCTTATATACAGTATATGTAATATTTGACCTTATATCAATTTGCAAACAGGCAGTTATTTCAAAGCTGTCTCTCCTATTGATCAATATTCATCCATTACTTACCAATATTAATTACCATACTTTTACTTTGTTATATTAACATAATAACCCTGTTAAATTGTTATTACAGAAATATTACACCCTGCTATGTTGTTAGTACAAACAATTACCCAAATATTTCCCTATATATAGTGTTACTCCACTATTACTGAGCTGTAAATGTTACCTCAGATTCTACTAGTAAATGGGATTCCAGTGTTTTATGAAGAACGTTTATTTAATCATTACGCCAAACTTTTTTTCAATATCAAAACATTCAAATACAGTGCTGTAACTCAACTGAATTATGATGTTTAGATCTATTTTATTTATTAAAATTATTAATGTTTACCATTCTTTTTTCCTAATGTATTACATTTATTTTAGTTTATTGTGAAACATAATACTGCTTAGGATATCATTCATTTTACATCTTCCAGTCTGGAAACCTGACTTCGGCTACTAGCCCCCCTTTACACTGCCCATTCAAGGCGAGTTTAACGCACCTATACCCTGCCTTCTCTATGTAAGGCACCAGCCTGGTGTTTTTACTTTCTTTTTTCTTTTGTCAGAATAGCTACAGGTTTTATTTACTTGACAGTCTTTCCCTCCTACATGGAAGAAAAAAAGCATTCAATACATGATTCAAAGTGAGAAACATGTTTGAGTGATTAGACATAATGCTACGTTGGAGGAGAAACAGAATTGCCAAGACCCATTACCACAAGACCAATGCAAGTAGATTAATGAAGGCAGCAGAAGGTGGTCAGTTTTTTGGTGACGGGGTCCAATCAGTCATATTATTATGTCTTTGTACTTCTGAACAGTTTCCTCTGCCCAAGTCGGTCCCATACAGTCTCGCCGTTCCCCCTTCAGCCTCTCATGTTGCTGCAGGAAACTGAATGATCATTTGCAACTTTGAGCCCAAATCAAGTTAGAATTGTGCAAAATGAGCAAAAGCAAACTACAGTTCAAACACTATAATTGTTTTGAAAGTGATTCTATGTGCAAGTTCTAAATCATGCTAAACATCACACCTCTGATAGCGGTGTGAAATAAACACTGGAGCTCTTTTAGCCATGTTTTCAGTGGTTTATAAATTGACAGAGGCGCCTTAAAGAACAGCAAGCTGACCACCAATACAGAAGAATTTCTGTATAAACTGTCTGACTCCTCTGACTGTGGAGAGGAGAATAAAGTGTGTGAATGGGTAATTCCTGCTTACCTCAACTCCCTCATATAGTTCTACAATCCCTCCCATCCAAAGAACGACGTCTGGTGGTCCCTGCACCACACAGAAGACACCAAGCAAAACTCTTCAGCTCAGTGATCCCATGATGGTGGAACGAGCTTCCAAACTCTGCACGCTTATCAATTTCTCCCAATATTCAAAAGACTGCTGAAAACAGAACACTTCTGCATCTTCCTATGCACTTAAATCTATTTTTTTTTTAAAGAAATGTCTTTTCTGCTCTTTCTTGCACTCGCATCTCATAAAAGATAAACACTTTTCTGATACCACTTTGCTTTGATGTCTTCTCCTTGACTTCGATTTCTGCTTGCCTTGTACCTCAATGGGATATCTTTACCTTTCCTGAAGTAAAGTGCTCATAAATGCAACAACCTCTATCAAGAGATTTAAAATTGAGTTAAATAAAAAACAAAAAAAGTAAATTTGTGAAATCAGTGTCTATTTTAGGTTGAAATGACCAGTAACAGTAAAAAAATACAACCATTGTGTGAGGTTCAAGCAGTTGTGCAATGCAGACATTAAATACAACAATGAGCATATTGTTTCCTCTTTGGTCAGTATATAAAAACTACAGGTCATCGGTCTGGAGATCAGGTCTGGTCTTTAAAGCAGTTGTTTCTGGGCCATCGTTATTCACAGCAGAAAAGACAACTGCTGACAGTCTTGGCAAAGACCCAAACTTACATTCATAAAAACATAAACATGTAGCACATGTAGTATTGTACATGAGCACAAAAGTCAAAAGGGATAAGAGGAAAAAAACAAAAGCAAGATTAGGAGGTGTATGTTACGTGTATTCATCATAAACATCTTCACAACACGTACATTGTGCAGAGCTCACAGTGTGTGGACAAGCATGTCCAGCTGGGAATAATCCCCTCACAAGTCCTACATAGACCACTGCGTGGACTACAGCTAAAGCCCCACTGACTTGGTCTAACTTGCAACAGGGAAAAACAATGCACTGTCATTTGAGGATGGATGAAGCTGCCTCCTGGATACTCGACACAGCCTTCTGGATGTCCTCCTTGGTTTGTTCGATGGTGACCACCACTCTGATGCTGAGGAAGCACAGGGGGAGCAGTATGACACAACAGGGTTAGAGACTGGTTAGGGAGGCCATCAAGACCTGTGACTCAAGCTTACAAGCTTCAGCAGCTGTAAAGAGCAAAACTGTATATTCTCTACAACAGCTGTTGTAGTTTATGAAATGTTCTAATAGCTTCTCTTTCCTCCGTTTCCCTTTATAACCTCCATCAACCTCTTTAAATATCCTCTCAGCAGCATTTGTATCCATATATTTTACACATATATTTTTCACAGCATAACTGTGAAAAGTCTACCTGATTGCTTGGTTGTCTGCTATGTACAGCCTTCTTCAAATCTATCCACAGCTTTTCAATATTTTAGTCTGGAGACCAGGAAGGCCATGGTAAAACCTTTTAAAATAGTAAGCTCAACAAAACCTGGAGGGTGTATCAAGTGGGTCAAAAGTTTTCATTTTAAATATTTACCACTTGACTATTTGTTATTTCTGATTATAAATGAACATTTGTACTTGCAGAATGGGCATTTAATATGTTGATTTTTACTCTCTTACCTGGGTGGGGGGAGGAAGCGCTCTTCTTTTTCCAGGTAACGAGCGAGAGTCAGAGCCACACGTCTTTCCATGCACTGATACAGACAACATGAAACATACTGTGAGAGACTCTTTAGGTCCACACTAAAGTATGTGTTACCATTAGTGCAACAACCTGAAGAAAATTACAGAAACGTACTACTGCCACCATGAAATCTAAAAATATTTGTTCATTATCTTATAATGAGAAACGTATATATTACTTTTCTTGTTTTTAAAAAGATATGGCATCATTACAATGACAACAGTATATTATTATTCAACAGTTTCTTATGACAACTCGTGTTAGGAGATGCCACTTTATTCTGTTCTTATCACAATAACAGAGTCAGCCAATGACAAAATGTAAACTAAAGTGGCCTAAATCCACTATGTTTAGAACATTGTTATATATTTTTCCTGAAGTCCCGGGTTATCAGTGGTTGGACTAAATGCTGTTATGATGACAAATAACATAAATTGGTATTTTGCAATACCAAGAAACTGCTGCATCTGTAATAATTGTATGTAGGAATGTGAAACATATTTCAGAATGTAATAGTATATTGTAAAAGCATTGAGAAAGGTTTCTCTTTATTAAATAATAGTGAGCAAATTATAATTGGGGCTGTCAATATAATTTCAATTAAATTGCATTCCATGGTGACAGGGCAGCAATGGCTCAGTATAAGCTCAGCCAGTTAAATTATGTTCCACTGGATGTAACAAACTCTGCATCCTCTTCTCTCACACCAACTAACTTCATGTCCTCCCTCACTACATCCATAAATCTCCTCTAGACCTCCTGCCTGGCAGCTCCAACCTCAGCATCCTTCTACCGATATATTCACAGTTTCTCCTCTGAACATGTCCAAACCACCTCAATCTGGCCTCTCTGACTTTATCTCCAACACATCTAACATGAGCTGTCCCTCTGATGTCCTCATTCCTGATCCTGTCCATCCTCGTCACTCCCAAAGAGAACCTCAACATCTTAAGCTCTGCTACCTCCAGCTCTGCCTCCTGTCTTTTCTTCAGTGCCACTGACTGAACAACATCGCTGATACTCTTTAAATCACACAACACACCTGACACTTTTCTCCACCCGTTCCAACCTGCCTGCACTCGCCTCTTCACCTCTTTTCCACACTCTCCGTTGCTCTGAACCGTTGACCCTAAGTACTTAAAGTCCTGCACCATCTTCACCTCTGCTCCCTGTAACCTCACTGTTCCACCTGGGTCCCTCTCATTGACACACATGTATTCTGTCTTGCTGCGGCTAAGCTTCATTCCTCTGTTTTCCAGAGCAGACCTCCACCTCTCTAGATTTTCCTCCACCTGCTCCCTGCTCTCACTACAAATCACAATGTCATCTGCAAACATCATAGTCCATGGAGATTCCTGTCTAACCTCATCTGTCAGCCTGTCCATCACCAGAGCAAACAAGAAGGGGCTCAGAGCTGATCCTTGATGCAGACCCACCTCCACCTTGAACTCCTCTGTCACACCTACAGCACCACACCACGGTCTTACAGCTCTCATACATGTCCTGCACCACTCTAACATACTTCTCTGCCGCTCAGACGTCCTCATACAATACCACAGCTCCTCTCTCTGCACCCTGTCATACACTTTCTCTAAATCTACGAAGACACAATGCAACTCCCTCTGACCTTCTCTGTACTTCTCCATCAGCATCCTCAAAGCAAATACTTCATCTGATGTACTTTTTCTAGGCATGAAACCATATTGCTGCTCACAAATGTTCACCTCTGCCCTTAGCCGAGCTTCCACTACTCTTTCCCACAACTTCATTGTTTGGCTCATCAGCTTTATTCTTCTGTAGTTGCCACAGCTCTGCACATCTCCCTTGTTCTTAAAAATTGGCACCAGTACACTTCTCCTCCATTCTCCTAGAAACTTCCATACCTCCACAGGTAGGTCATCAGGACCAACTGCCTTTCCACTCTTCATCCTCTTCAACGTCCTCCTCACTTCACTCTTACTAATCTTTGCTACTTCCTGCTCCACACCAGTCACCTCTTCTACTCTTCGTTTCCTTTCATTTTCCTCATTCATCAACTCTTCAAAGTTCTCCTTCCATCTTCCCATCACACTCCTGGCACCTGTCAATACATTTCCATCCTTATCTTTAATCACACTAACCTGCTGCACATCCTTCCCATCTCTATGTCTTTGTCTGACCAACCTGTACAAATCCACCTCTCCCTCTTTAGTGTCCAACCTAACATACAAGTCCTCATATGCTCTTTGTTTGGCCTTTGCCACCTTTTCCAGCAAAAAAATATTATTTTAGATTACTACACAACATTCTTCCTTTTTCAAATTCCACCACTTTGTTCTCTGCTCTGCCTTTGTCCTCTTCATCTTCCTCACCACCAGAGTCCTTTTTCACACCACCATCACCATCAGCAGTTGGCTACACTCTCCCCTACCAATACGTTGCAGTCACTGATCTCTTTCAGATTACACTGCCAGCATAAGATGTCGTCCACCTGAGTGCTTCTACCGCCAGTCTTATACGTCACCCTATGTTCCTGCCTCTTCCTGAAGAAAGTGTTCACTACAGCCATTTCCACATACACACACATTGATGTATATATGTTATGGCCATTAAGGTTTAGTGTCTTGCTCAAGGACAATTTGACGTGTGACTGGAGGAGCCGGGGATTGAACCAACAACTGTGAGATTGGTGGAAAACAGCTCTACCTTCCTGCGCCACAGTCGCCCCCTAAAGCCTTATAATTGTTCAATAATCACACTCCTGGCACCTGTCAATACATTTCCATCCTTATCTTTAATCACTCCCACTCACTAACCTGCTGCACATTCTTCCCATCTCTATGTCTTTGTCTGGCCAACCTGTACAAATCCACCTCTCCCTCCTTAGTGTCCAACCTAACATACAAGTCATCATATGCTCTTTGTTTGGCCTTTGCCACCTTTTCCAGCAAAAAAATATTATTTTAGATCAATAAATTGCAAAGCATGTAATTAAAATAATTAGAATATTGACAATTGTTTTCTCAGGGTATAATGTTGCCTTGAAAATCGATTATTATGATAAAAAAATTGTCATTTATAATATTGAGCATTAAGTGAAACAAAAATTAAAATAAAAACCACAGAATAGTACAATAATTTGCCTTGTGTTGGCATTTTTAAACTGTAAAATACCATTTCGTGGATGGGTTTGATGTAATCTGCTGAACAGGGAACTTACATAGTCTACAATTGCACGGAGCAGGTTCATGTCCGAGTCTCTGGAGCCCGAACTTCTCTGAAGCTGCAAGTGAAGAGCCGGGGCAAATGGTACTCCCACTAACTTCAGATCGGGAATTCTGATAAATAGATAATAAGGCAATATAAATATAAAACTGACATACTGGGGAAAACAATACATAAACCTGAAAGTCCAAAATGAAGAAGGACTATTCTGCTAGGAACAATAAGTCCTTTAATATGAAACACATTTTTTTAACAATAGATTTGACTCTGCTGGTGGTATGCAGCTATGCAGCAAAGAGGACAAGTTTGTTTGCTTTTCCAAACTAAAGCCTCATGCCACTCGCCTAGAAAGACTAAGGACAGACATCCTTAAAAGGACAAACATTTCCTAAAGAAAGTTTACTTTCCACAATCAGTGTACAGATGCTAAAACAAACACTTTTTACTAACATCTGGTTGGTTGTCAGCTGGCAGAATGGATTTGCAACTGTGGCATAGACCTCAGTTGTTGCCCCAAACTGATTAAAAACACACCAGCCAGACCCGAAGCTCAACATGGGGACATAATTCTTCATTCCAAAAGCAGCAATAATTTCATTATTGGACAACTGCCCTAACTGCTGAGCTACAGCTGCCCTAATGTTGGTCTTAGGTTCTGTATGGTGATTGTGGAAAATACAATTAATTCAGAAAGTTCTACCTTCTGAAGACCTCAAAGGCCACAGCGCTGCTTGTTTTCCAAATATCCCTGCACAATTGCCATCATCCAGCTTCTGCCTGACTGAACATACTTGATCCACGTAATCAGCAATGGGTTTTGGAGGGGTAGTTGAAAAACAAGCACGTTTGTGGCCCTTAAGGCTTAGAGTTAGACACCCCAGTTCTAAAGCATCATCTCTTTTACATTACTTTAATTATCTCATGCTGCAAATTTTGCAGTTCCAGAGATTATATTTCTGACAGCTTCCTGAACTGATTAGTCTGTGGTAAAAACTCAGGTGTAGCTGCTTTATCATCCATCCTCCCATTTTTTCCTTACAGCAAGTGCTTAAAATTCATATTGCACAAAATTCAGTCTCAATATTTGTGATGTGGTGGCCTGTAATAAAAAGAAAATGTAAAGATAATTTGAATGTTCATAGCATTTTCTTTTACATACATTTTACACATTTTCACAGCATTTCTGAAAATGTAGGTTGCAGTAAATTGTCTGACAGTGGTCTGTTTTTAGAACTAAAAACTTACAGCAAACAAAGCCAGAGTTTTCACCAAACCTGGTCTCTTAAATACCCCATCGCAAAAGTTACATTTAAACCTATAAATTCACAGAAAAAAAAAGGAACTTTTTTCAAACCAACAGTGACAGAAAAATAACAGAAGAACTCACCCTTGTAAAGCCTTGTAAACATGTTTGCACTTTTCCCTCAGGACAGAAAAAATATCTGTAAAACAGACAGAGATGGTGATTCATTATTTATAAATAGAGCAGCATTTTAATAATAAAAAAATTCTAATCCACATAAAAACATAACATAAAAAGATGCACCAAGAACACAGTAACGGGACTGTACCTGGATCCTCCTCCATGATATTGAGGGCCTCTATGGCAGCAGCAGCCAACATTGGAGGCAGGGAAGCGGAGAAACAATAGCCCTGACCTGACAGACGCTACAACACACACACACACAAACACACACACACCTTATGAGTTTTTACACCAGTCAATATTTAATTAAACATTTTAATGCCCTTACTTTGAAATGAAAAAATAAAATAACATAACCTTTCATGACATAATATTTCATTTCATTATTTTTGACTGATTACCATTTTAGTGTGTCCAGAATTGTTTCCATTAATGAATTATGGTCTCAGCAGTTATTATTGGTATCCCTAAATATTCATACTTCCTTCTTCAACTTTATTAAGGTTTACAAGTTTTACTTTTAGGTCTTCTAAAAATGTTTTTCCTGATCATATTGTTTTTGGTGCTCCCAGCAAACAGCTGCAGACTGCCCATGTGTAAGCAAGGTCATTAGCATTAAATGTTGACAGTCTTTACCATTATATATTTAATTGTTGCTTTTTTTTTTTATCTCTCTTTCTGTCTCTCTATATACCTATATTAGAATTATTGTATAAATCACTGTTTGTTTCTATGGTGTGTGTGGAAGCTTTAGCCTTAACAAATGCTGCATTCAATACCATTAATCACAACATTTTATTACAGAGACTGGAACATGAAATTGGCATTAAACAAATTGCACTAGGTTGGTTAAAATCTTATCTGATAGACTTCAATTTTTCATGTTAATGATGAATCCTCCATGCACAAAGGTTAGCTATGGAGTAGCTAACCAGTTAATCAAGCTTCAAGTCTACAAGACATAAAGACCTGGATGTCCCACATTTTTTTACTTCTAAACTCAGACAAAACTGAAGTCATAGTATTTCAGAAATATGATGTCCAACCATATTGTTACTCTAGATGGCATAAGTCTGGCCTCCAGTACTACTGCAAGGAACCTTGGAGTTATTTTTGACCAGGTTTTGTCCTTTACCTCACATATAAAACAAATCTCTAGAACAGCCTTCTTCCACCTACGGAACATTGCCAAAATTAGGAGCATCCTGTCTCGAAAAACTGGTCCATGCATTTGTTACTTCTAGGTTGGACTACTGTAATTCCCTACTTTCAGGATGCCCCAGTAACTCCCTAAAGAGCCTGCAATTAATCCAAAATGCTGCAGCAAGAGTGCTGACTGGAACTAGCAAGAGAGATCATATTTCACCTTCACTAACTTCTCTATAGGCTTAGACTGCTGGGGGACCCAACCCTGATGCACTGAGCTCCTTTCCTCCTCTTGTCCTCTCTCTCTCCTCTCACCCCACAGTTGTCACTACTGTATGACATTAACTATGTGTGTTTTCTCCCGTAGTTGTCTTTCTCACAAATCAAATCATGAGTTTGCCAAAGATTCCACCCCTAATTGAGAGGACATCGATCATTAGAATAATGATTCTAATTGTTCAAACATTAAATTAGATGTATGATGAATATTAATCTAATATAAATTACATATAAACTATAAATAAAGACTAGGGATGTCCAGATACCACTTTTCCAGACCACGTACACGTACTTACATTTAAGTACTGGTTGATAGAAGCAACATTGTTAAGGGTTTTCGATAAAAGTGCTATACAAGCTGACCATTTACAGAAAACTCCTGATCAACCCACTGCACAATTAAGCTGATAAGAGAAACTGGGCAGGCACTGCTGCTCCAAATAGTGGTAGGGATACACCTAAAGACTAGCTAAGACTTTTTAAGACTGGACAGTTCACATTTAAATTTCTAGTCCTAATTTCTAGTCTCACTCCTGATAACTGAAAGTAGACAATTCAATTGGTATTGTGACATCCCATGCTGTACATTTTGTGACATGATTATTTAAAGTTTTACACAAAGATTTACAAAGTAAAAATGTTTAAAGATATGAATAAGTACCCTTTTGTCAATTATAGATTTCAAATTGTAATGAGAAATTTGCCTTTCCATGTAGTCATTTTTAAGAATATAGGAAAAACTCATTACATACATATACGTCATTACTGGGATATGAAATTAACAATATCAAGATATGAATTTTTGCTCATATCACACAGCCCTATTCATAAATGTTATTATCCTTATGTTTTCTGCCCACATCTCCACTGGCTACTATTAAATAAACGTGCAAATGGAAATATTATTTTAAATGTCTGTTGACTTTCTAATTTCAGTGGATTTTGTACCATTTGATGAAAAACATCTCAGTCTGTTTAAAAGCTTTATGCAAAACAGTAGTGCAATGCATTAGCTCGTTTACTAAATTGATTTGCTCAACCAAATCAGCAAACATCTTTAAAGCAATTTATTCAAATATACATGGTTAAAGTTATTGTATTTACCTGATGGTCGATGACAAAAGACCGTCCACAGCAGAAGCCTCCGACAGAAGCCACCGCATTCTCCATGTTAGCACTGATCAGGTCAATATCATCTATCTGCGTAAAGCAGACAAAGTACCATTGTAAATAATAGTACTAAATAATAATAATAAATAAGAATAATCATCAAGATTAACTCATAACAATTAACTCAAGTTTTAAAGCTAATTGACACTGAAAGAAAAGGCCAGGTCTTTATGTGGTAACAACAGAGTAAATGAAAGAGGTCCAAGATTTAACCCTAGGGGAACGCTGGGACTAAAGCAGGAATAAGACCCTCCCGGTTTCAACAGAGATACTGCTATGACAAAGGCACAATTGCAACTATTCAAGAACAGTTTCCTTGAAAAGTAGTTCCTTAAAATAAGGAACCAAGCAGAACGGCTAGAAAGCAGCCGATCATAGATCACTATAATGAGCAACCATGCACTTTATTTCTAACTTCCTTTACATCAGGGGTCTCAAGCTTGCGGCCCAGAAGTCAATGTTACCGACGTTAACGACCAACACCGATGTTATGTTGACGATGTCACTAAGGGGTGTGGACCTTCGATGGGGCCATCCAGCCGGCTCCCGCCCGCTTCCCGCGTCCCGCTATCCTGGTACTTTCTACCATCTACAAATGTGTTATAATGTTCGTGTCATCATGAAAGACATGACCCCTTCTTCTTTAATATGCAAGTTGCCCCTCCTGCGCTTCAAATGGAGCTCACTGACCTGCAGTGCAACTCTGACCTCAAAGCCAAGTTCAGGGAGGTGAGTGGAAAAGCAGACAAGCTTGGGCAATTTTTGAGAAAATTGACCCCCGGCTCCCCTGAGGCTGTGCCCTTTTGGGAGCACATATTTGTTCAAAAAGTTTTTCTATAACTTCAGTAAGTCCAAGTACAGCTCAAGCTATACTGAGAGTCTCAACTGCTTCCTCCCTCAAGCCAAATGTGGCTCAGCTATGTGGGAGGAAGCGCTGCCAGGTCCCTGGCAGCAAGATGTAGGCAAGAGAAGCTATGTTCGAAAAAAAAGAAGAACCCATTAAAGTTAAAGAACTGTTAGTAGTGATGTTTGAGAAGATTAGATTTTTTTAACAAAGCTTTTTTGTGGAATACCGGATGCGGCCAAGCCACACCCAGACTCTGGTTCCTGCGGCCCCCAGGTAATTTGAGTTTGAGACCCCCGCTTTACATATTTTGTTTCTTCACATTAACCCTTTGTACTCTGGAAATCCTTTTTCTTTGTTTTACTATGTGTTTTCAGCAGATCCCTGTTCTCTTCCGCAGACGCGGGACATGGCGTCCTACTAGTAGACGACTGGGAGGGGGGAACTGGACTTCTTGTCGATGACACCTGGAAGTTTTCCCAGACAGTATCCCTCAACAAGCTGTCATCTCTGGAATATCACGCCATTAGGATCACATCACCGATTACAGTCCACGTGATTGTAATATATGGATCACCGGGCGATGAGCTTGACATGTTGCTGTCCCACATCCCTGAAGATGGCATTCCTCTTAGCATCATTGGAGACCTAAACATCCACCTGGACAAACCTCAGGCGGCTGACGTGTTTGCTCTTCTAAACACATTTGACCTGAGTCTGGTCTCCACTCCTCCGACCCACAAAGCTGGCAACAACCTTGACCTTACCCTCACCCGGAACTGCACCACAGACCACATCTCGGTCACTCCTCTGCATTTATCGGATCACTTTTTAAGTCAACTCTCTGTCTTCATCCCTAGACCTACACATTCCGCCATAACCTCAGGTCTCTTAACCCAGAACAATTCTCTTCACTGGTCTCCACAACTCTGCCGCCAACACAGGACCTCTCCATCCTCGATACAGATGCAGCCACGGATAGCCTCTGTAAACACTTTCATCGTGTCTGGATAGTCTCTGCCCTATGTCTTCTAGACCTGGATCAGGATCTGCTTGGATCTTTTTCTCACAGTGTCACTAGGGCAAAGACTGAATACTACCAGGAGAAGCTCAGCAACACCTTGGACACCAGAAAGCTGTTCTGCACTTTCAAATCACTCATCTACCCACCCCCACCATCTACCTCTCTCACTACCGACGACTTTGCCGGTTTCTTTACTAACCAGGTGGCAGCCATCAGCTCACAGTCCAGATGATGACATCCTGCTAACTTCTTCCAACAGTGCATCGCTCTCATCATTTTCAACTCGACTAAGGATGAGGTATCCACCCTCCTCCTCTGTAACCATTCAAGCACCTGCTCTCTGGATCCGATCCCTTCCACTCTCTTCTCTTCAAGCAGTTGCACCCACACTGATTGCAGCTATTACACAAATCATCAACTCATCTCTCACAGCAGGCTCTTTTCAGACCTCCTTCAGGCAGGCCGAGATTACCCCACTGCTCAAGAAGCCTCCTCTTGACTCCTCCCTTCTGGAAAATTACTGACCTGACAATGGAACGAGCAGTCTTCAATCAACTCTCAGACTTTCTTTCAAAGAACAACTTCCTCGATGTCAACCAGTCTGGCTTCAAGAGGGGTCACTCCACAGAAATGGCACTCCTGACTGTTGTGGAATCTCTTCGAGCTGCAAAGCCGCAGGTCAGATTTCTGTCTTAATCCTACTTGATCTTTCTGCAGCCTTTGACACTGTGAACCATCAGAAACTCTTGTCCACACTCTCTGACTTGGGCATCTCTGGATCAGCTCTAGCCTGGCTTCGGTCTGACCTATCGGGACGAACCTTCAAGGTATCATGGCGGGGGCATATTTCTCACTCTCATAGCCTCTCTTCCGGTGTGCTGCAGGGTTCAGTTCTTGGTCCTCTTCTTTTTTCAGTCTATAATAAATCCCTGGGTTGTATCACCACTCATATGGCCTTTCCTATCACTGCTATGCTGATGACACACAGCTCATCCAGTCTTTTCCACCGGACGACTCCACTGTCTCCATCACGCATCTCTGCCTGTGTCTCAGACATCTCTGCCTCGATGAGAGAGAGACATCTTCAGCTCAACCTCTCCAAGACAGAAGTCCTTGTCTCCCCAGCCAGACCTTCGACGCAATACAACATCAACATTGGATCTACAGTGATTGTCCCCACTAAGTCGGCCAGAAATCTGGGGGTCATCATAGACAACCAACTGAGGTTTAAGGACCACATCTCCTCAGTCTCTGGAGCATGCAGATTTGCCCTCTACAACATCAGAAAGATCAGAAGCTACCTCACGGAATATACAACCCAACTCACTGTACAGGCGCTGGTTGTATCTCGTCTTGATTACTGCAACGCTTTGTTAATGGGGTTACTGCTTTACACAACCAAACCCTTGCAGATGATCCAAAATGCGGCAGCACACCTAATTTCTAATTAGCCAAAAAGAAATCATGTCACACACTCTTCAGATCTTTACACTGGCTTCCTGTAGCTGCTTGCATCAGGTACAAAACTCTGTCTCGCGCCTACCTCAACTCCCTCATTCAGGTCTACAATTCTTCCCATCTGCTGTGGTCTGCCAACGAACAACGTTTGGTGGTCTCAGCACCGCACAGAAGACACCAAGCAAAATTCTTCAGGGCAATGATCCCACGATGGTGGAACGAGCTACCAAACTCTGCACGCTCAGAAAACTCACTCCCAATATTTAAAAAGCCTGCTGAAAACAGAACTCTTCCGCACCTTCCTATGCATTTAAATCTATTCTATTTTTTTTTTTTTAAATCCTTTCTGCTCTTTCTTGTTCTTGCATTTCATAAAATGTAAACACTTTTCTGATAGGACTTTGCTTTGATGTTTTCTCCTTGACTTAGATTTTTGCTTAATGATTAAATGTAAATGTAACTAAAGTAAGATTAGAATACTATATTTATAACGCTACTGTTGTGTACTGTTGTGTAAGAGATTAATTAACAGTAAATCTATTTTCCAACATTATTCCATTACATTCAACCTAAAATAATTGAAACCAATAGGTCGAGACTTTTTCAGCAAAAGCATGGCAACAGGGTGTTTAAAACCAGATAGCCAGGAAAAAGAACTCACATTAATCCCAAAGTGTTCTGTAACTCCTCGGCCATGTTCTCCCAACACACCGAAGGACATACTCTCCTCCAGAAAGATCCGCACCTTGTACTTGTACTTTAGCTTTACCTGAAAAGATACAAGATAAAAGATACAAGACCAACCAATGTGAATGTGGTATCGAGTGCAATATAGGAGAAGTTTTCCGATTACTAGAAGAAGTACACAAGGGAAGCATTGGACCTCATATTTGGTAAGTGATATTAGTATAGGAAAATAACTATTAATATGATGTTTGTTGAATGGAATCAACTAGTGAATCTTCTAAATGCCTTGTTCCCAACCGGGTGTCTGCACACCCCTCAAGTGGGTGCCAGAGATTACAGGTGGGGCGCAAGGCTTTGCCTGCTTTGAGGTTGTCATCTCAAGGCGGACACTGTTTTTTCAAGGAAGCAAGAAGGTATTGGTTGTTATTATTATAAGTCCTACTGTATAATAAGTCATGCTGATGTGCATCTGGATATTAACCGGTTAAGCCCTGGGTTGCTGTGAGGTGTGGCTTGCCTAAACAGATCAACTATTGCCAAACAAACATTGTGTGGAAAAAAATATACTTGTGTGTTTGGACAGCATCTAGGCTATGTCTTCTGAAATAATAGAAAAGAAGAAATGCACAGCAATGTATCAACTTTTCACAGACAGTTATTTATTGTATTTTTCCTGCTATAATACCGTATAATCTCAATAATATGGCCAACAACAAATGTGTTTTAAAAATGATTATTTTGGCTAGTAAAACATGTGCTTGGCTGATTATTTCTGTTCCTGTACCAGTCACCTTGGCCATAAGCCAAAAACATTATTTTGGACCTTGTTTATTGGTGCCAGTTACTACACTCATTTGAAATCATTATTATTCTTTCAGTGTTTGCAAATGTGTGCGGCCTAAGGTTGCTCAGCTTTTCTTAGAAACCAGTAGGCCAGGCTGCATGTAAAAAAGGATGGGAACCACTATTCTAAATCACAGGCCGCTTGTCAGAACTTACAGTAAGCATAGACAGCTTGTGTCTTTGAGGTTAGTTACTGTAGTTTTTAATTTACCAGCTCAGGGAGAGGACAGATGTCTGCAGTGTTGATGTACAGCCCCTCCACTACAATGAACTTCCGTGTCACTCGAGCTTTACGTGGATTCTGAGGAGAAACAAAATTTGCACCTGTGACACTGAAAGAAATAGAGACATCAATGCTATGACAATTATTAAGAAGCAGAGTAAAACAGCTTCATAAAAGTATGATTTCCACACTCTGGCCTACAGTTATAGGCACAAAGGTACAAGGCACAGACTTTGACACCCACCCGCAATTATTCTTTTCTCAAACTAATGCTGTACTAACCTTCTGGTCCTCTACTTCCTGCTCCTTGAGCAGCCTTTCCAGATCCTCCATATCATTGTGTTTGAAGTATTTGATAAGGCTACGAGATGCTTGAAGACCCTTCTGGATGGAAAAACAGGCTGCTTCATCCCTAAACACATGAACAAGTCCACAACACAAAATAGAATACAAACTAGTGAACAACAGTCAAACTACTAAACAAAAAGTGAAAAGATGTTATTTGAGTTTTACTGTCCTGAACCTAGAAGGAACTAGGCCAATAGAAAGTGGTTCTAAAGGCTGTCTTGTCTGATTCCTTTTAGCAGAAATAATACTTACACAAAGATAATGTCCCCCCTCTTGGAGTAGGCAGGGATTGCACTGGCAATGGTTGCAAATCCATATGAATAGATTATGGCCTCTTCTGTTTTCATAAATTTGGCCAGACGACTCTCCAGCTCCAGGTGAACATCTGAGGGAGAGAAACAACAAAGCAGCTGATGCTAACATTCATAGACTAATGAGTGATGATATTTGGGCTTACAGACAGAAGAATGAAGGCTAAGCTAAGCTAAACCTGATTCTGTGAATAAATTACTTTGACAGCAGTTCTGTTTCTCAAATTTATGCACAAAACGTTTGGTGATGTGGCACAGTAAAAAAAAAAGAAAAGAAGACTTTTTAAATACTATATCAATGTTACTAGACCATGGAAAACAATGTTTTTCTATTCACCAAAAGTTCCATAGAAGCCTCTTGGACCACATGTGCCCACACCATATTTCTTCAGTGATGCCAAAGCCTTTTGCTGTAATGAAAAGTTAAGAGGACATACTCAGAAAGGGATTTTTCTACTCTACAACTAAATGTAGCAATTGCTTAAAACATAAATACTGACCTTAACCCGCTCATTATCGAGGAGACCCAGAAAGTTAAATGATGCAAAGTTAATGCACTCTTTTCCATTGATTACAATTTTGTGGCTGGGAGGTCTGTAAGGAAAGCAAAGTTTTAAAATGCTCACTCCAAGTGTTCAAGGCACAAACCATAATATAGTTACTTACTATACCAGTGTGACACTTAAATAGTCCATTTAAATACATACTGATCCCATCTATGTATTTAATCTTGCATGTAACAAATTTCAGTCTACAATGGTTCTTTTTACTGTTTTTTTGTTTTTGTTTTTACTTGAATCTGCTGGAATGTAAAACTTGCTAAACTCAGGAAATCCATTACAGTAAGCAACATGTCTGCCGTGTCTGGAAGCTGAGAAGGGCCATCGATGAAATTATAATTTAACGGGAAAATAATCTTGTTATACTAACATAACAAAGCCTATTTTCCCTTGAACACAACCAACACCTTATCCTTCAAAGTTTGTGAAATAACAATGTGATATTGCGTGTAAAAGTGAATATAAGCTATATGTTATATTAGTGGCACCAGATTCCCCAAAGGTGTCATTAATTGTTGCTCAATGAGAAGGAGCTGAGAAAATAACTCATGACCAAATAATTGATGGTTTATTATTAGTCTGTATCAATACAATGATTTATCAATTCTCTACTCTTATGTTGTAAAATCCATCACCAAAAGTAATGTGAATCACTTCCAGAATGAAACATCAATGACTAAAAAATGGAAAGTTAATTAGTTTTTACCCTGTGACAATGTCATAATTGAGGGAGGGATGGTCTTTGGAAACAACAGGAACAAGAGGCTCTGGTTGCCACTCCTCAATCAGGTCCTCTTTCTCCTGTAACATGGAACCACAGGAGAGCTGTGTGATGACACAGACACGCAAATGTTCGGCAATACGGTTTCATTGCACTTGACTGAGTTTACCTTCTCTGTCAGTTTATAGGTCTCATGAAGTTTATAGGTTTTTGAGAACAGAAGTCTGATGATCCACAGAATGAGAATCCCCTCCAGAATCAGATGATAAGCAGGAGCCTGAGGAAGACATTATTATAATGTCAAATTGTTGGATGGGTGTGGATTATGTCATGATTCCAATCACACAAATGCGTCTAGATGTACAAAGCTGCTAAACATGTGTGTACATTTAGGATGTGGACTGATTGGATATGATAGTGTACAGGACCTACCCAGCAGAGATCTACTAATTCGCAATAAAACTGAATTAGAGACAATGGATATTCTTAAGTTACAGTACACAATTTTCCAATAAAATACAAGGTACCCAGAGAGAAAACTAATGACAAACGCTTAAAAAGATGGAAAACATCTGCTAAATGAAACAGACTGGTGACTTAAGGGCCTCAGCTGAATTTGGGGCACATTCAAGTTGGAATTAAACCTAGCGTTAAACAACCAATTGTGTGGATCTTTAAGAACGGTCTCGACAGGATTTCTGTACATTTTTAAATAAATTACGTTACATTGAAAACTGTACTATTAATTAATCTTGGCCTTGCCACAGTATATCGAGCTCGTGGAATCAACGTTACTTCATTTAAAGTTTCTACTTCTGTTTTGGCTAAAGGTGATTTTTTTTCCAGGGATAATCAAGCAGCATTTAGTTACTTCGTCTCTCGACGCTGACTACTTGGTAGTGAAGAGTGAACACTCGGAGCAGTTTATACACAACTGGCGATTGGCTGCGAGAACCTGCCGTCCAACACCGTCCCCAGGCCACGGACACGGACACTTCCGGGCTGACAAGTTTGCCGGTACCAGTTTGGAAACACATTTAAAAACCACCAACGTGTGCCTGAACATACGACGACGAAATGTATTTTACGCCACAGCTCTAAAGAGACGAGAAACGTACCTCATAAAACGCTTGTACCATCTCCACCAACACCCATTGCTGCCCAGACGCCATGTTTATCTTCCTTGTGTGACGTCATAAGTTACGATGCATTCAAGTTCCGCAAGAAAAATAATAAATCTGACGCTGAGTTCTGAACTACTGTGTGCTTTGTGTGTACCGTGGCCGACTGCTAAGCTACTATTTACAATTTGTATTGACGCAGTTCAGTATGGATATTGTTATATTTTTAAGTTAGAATGTAAAGAAAATAATTATAATAATTCCAAAACAAAGAAAGTGTATGTTTTTTGATAAACACGTTTATCCTTCATCTGCAACAATTTATTCAGCAGGTAAAAAACCTTTTGGCTGAACATTACCTTATACATAACTACTGTATGCTACTTAATTAGTGTTAAACTAAGGCTTTATAACTCTGTTTTTCCAGATGTGCATTGTTCATGCATGTCGCTCCCAGGTGTTAAAACACTTTAAACAAAGTTCATGTTCATTAAACCAATAATATCATTTATATTTGCCGCTCTCTCCATAGGACAGTGCAAGTTTGAGCTACAAATCGCGTAACAAAAACACAACATTTTCCCTTGGAAACTTGTTAGTCTATAATTGTCCTTGATAAAGAAAATGTATTCTCTATAGCCAAAAAATCAAAGATTTCTTTAAAAAGCGTAGACTATAGTCTCCAGAGACATGCTCCAACTGGATCCATTCCGGACAGAAGATAGAGGGAGAGGCCCAAGTGCACATAGGACAAGTGCTTATGAGTGTCCTCCTTAAGAAAGAGACCCCCACAGATTTAGCATTCATTCAATTCCAGTGAGCCATCACAAGGTGCAGCTAGCAGATAATTCAGGACTACAGCTCTTACTCCAGTTTTTACAGTAGGAAGAGAGTCTGAGTTTAAATAGCAGCATGATGTTTTAATTTCATTTCAAAGTACAGGGCTGTTAGCACTTTCAGTCAGGACTATCAGAGTTGGGGATGCTGAGAGGGAAAGTACACTGAATAATGTTTGAACCATGTGTCTACTTGCAGCAGCAGAGTAACCTAATTTCTCCTTCACCCCTGACTTCTTTTGGAAGCCTGGCGTACAGATTTTACCTGTGTTTTGACAGAATGGGAGAGGGGATATTGCAGCAGGGTGACAGTGTAGGCAGAGAGAGAAGACAGTGGGGACACACTCTGTTGATCTACAGCTGAAACAAAAACTCCACGATGAAAAAGTGACTTAATTAGACTTTGTGTTAGTCACATTTTTTGTCAGACTTCGTTTTATAAATGAGGCAGCATTGCATCGTTAATGATCTCTCCCTCATTCAGTCAACTATGATTCTAAAGCACAAATAAATGAAACACACCTCCACCCATGCTCATGCCCACTGTCAAATGACACACAGACCTGAAACCTGGATTCATGTAGCATTAATGTTTACAATGCAGATTGCAAACAGAAAAAGAAAGAGCTACAGTAAACTGAGGTTTGACAGAGAGTTCAGATGATCACACACTTCTCCGTCCTTTTCCTTTTGGCTGTTCTCTCTCAGGGGTCACCACAGCGAATCATCTGCCTCCATCTGACCCTTCTCTCTGTACTTCTCTCGCAACAAATCACTTCATGTCCTCTCTCACTACAACCAGAAATCTCATCAGACACTGTAGGAGGTCAGTTAGCCTCATGGGCAGAATTGCCAACAACAACAAAAAAAAACAACCCAAAACCCTACTAATATTGGTAAATCATAAGAAAAGGTTGAAATTGGCCAGAAAGTTTAATGTTTGCATCAAAGTGAAGAACATGTCAGATCCTCTGAGCAATCCTGTTTTGTCCAAGAGACTGAACCAGCAATACTGCAGTTTGTGGACAATCTTCTCCATCAAATAGGCCATAGACTTTGTAGGATATGTGATAATTGCTATGATAAAATAGGAGAACTACACAACAGCAAAAACCTAAATGTCAAGTACAGAACACAACAGAGGTGGAAAAAGTTTATTTTGGTGATAGGACAATTCAATATTATTCTAAATCTAAAAAAAAGTGCTTTAAATCTAATAGGCTTATTATTTTTATTACGTCGCAGCTTCGTTCTGAAGAGTTGTAGAAAGTTGTTAAACCAGCAGGAGGCAGCAACGTTGAAAAGGTGTCAAACAGAAGCCTCAGGAATAACTGCTATTTTTAAGTTTGCACAACCAGCAGGGCAGCTTTCTAAGTTTAGAATGTGTTTTGATGAATTTTGTTGAATTAAGTGTCCTCTTAAAAGAGACCCTTTAAAAATATGTTTGTTTATGTTTTGTTGCAGATCTTGTGTAATTATAAAAAAAAAAATTCCAGCTTGATTACTTGATTAGAGATCCAAAGAAAATCACAGTTCAACAGAACATGTTACTGCATCTCGAGGTCATGTTGTGGATTCAGTGCAACATTCACCTTTTCATATTTACCTGCAAGTTAAGATGGTCAAACACATATCTCCACTGTCAATACATTTTTTATAAACACAACGAGATAAGGAACTATGTGAATGAGCTGAGCCTGAGGGCTACTGCAATAGTCAGAGCCTAAAAGAAAATAATAAAAGAAAACAACAAACTATCACTTACGACTTTAAACGTTAATTCGCATATCAAAATAATGAGAAACGAATGCAGTATGATGATAAGCCGTCATTGGCAGAGAGGCTAGTGACGTCACATAGCAGTCCGACCAATGATCGCACAGTAGAATAAGAAAAGTTTGTGAGTATGTGGATGAGACGCTGCCGCGGAGACTGTTGTTAACACTGGGAATTCAGCTTGATTGGTTTTACTCTTTCGTGTGGAGTTTACACTGGGTTTCTATGATTAACCACTGGACTTTTCAGGACCAACAGTCTCCATGCGCAAAGCCACAATCGTTTTCCTGAATGAGAAGGTAGGCGAAAGAGTTTTTGCATGATCTGATAGATGAGACAGGAGTAGGATTTTTTCATGTTGATATCAAAGCCCAGCGGATATAGGTCAGGACCGTCATTCGGCGAAGACTTGGATGGAGAGTCAGCACACTGGTTTGTTATGCTTGTGCCCTGAGAACAGGGCCCCTGTGTCGGTTTTTATATACTGATAGCCACAAGCTTAATACCACCAGCATGGCCACTCTGAGCCGTGTGCAGACACACAGTGTCTCTCGACACCTGTCAATCATGACCAACATCACATGTTGTTTTCGTTCTGTCCCCTGTTCATCACCATATTAAAAGCTGGTTGGTGTAGATTTATTATATTAATTGTTCAACAGCCAGTCTGTTGTTTACCGGTACTATAGCTGAGATTTGCTGTTAATGTTACTTAATTTCATCCAAGAATCCAGCTTTTTTTAAAGTAAAACAAACTTACTAGTAATATCAATTCTGAATCACTGTCCCAATGCAGTATAATCTAACAATAGTGGGACAAACAGACATAGCTTTTCTTTTGGACAAGTTGGGAAACTGTAAAAAATGTATTTCTAACCATAAACTGCTCAAGTAATTTCATCCATAAACTTCTAAACAACAGGGATGCCAGGGCTCCATACCCCTTTAAACAGAGTTTAAACTGCTCTTTGTACAACACATGGCCTGACTATTTTAGATGAAGGATGTTGCCACCAGTTTCTAGGAACAGAATTTGGTTTGTTTGTTGCTAGAGTCTTGATGAAGTTTGTAGAGATGGATTGGTGTTGGCGAAATGCATGGAAGTACACTACTCAACTGTCCCAGCTTGGTTTCTTGGTGACTTGACTTTGTCCTGCTGTTTGACCTGAAATGACCTAACAAAATATCATGTGTACTGTAACAAATGGCTTCTACCCTAAAATATTAATTTTCACAGACTGTGGTGTGAGAATGTCAAGTAAATTGATTCAACCTCATGTCATGGTTTTTCTGAGTCAGGTCAGGATCTTTCTCTGAAGAAACAGTTTGTTCAGTCCAGCTGTAAGTGTAACATCAACCTCAATTACTGTAATTTAAGACACAGAGGAAATTATTTTTAAATAGGTGGGGATTCATTTCTTAAAATATAGCTTAATAAAACATTTTTGAAAACGTGTGATCACATATTGTCCCAACTGCTGTAAATCATCATACCTCCATCAGAGATCTTGGGCATGTGTAGCTGACCAGCTCCAGTATAAGGAAATGCCAATTCAGAGCATGTTGGGCAGCGTTTCTCATCCACAAGTTGTGGAATGAAGAAATATGTATGTCAGCCAATGGAGAAGATTTCACATCATATGATGAAGCAGGCATGTTGGAGCAAAGTACACAGATGAAAAAGCCACAATAAGGGAAATTATAAAGACAATTATATAACCAGTATCCCGTCTCAATTGGTTACCATAGTATACACCAAACAAATGTACACTAACATTTGTTTCTACAAAGCTGAGTTAAACCTTTTATAAGACCATATTTTTCTCCATTTACTATGGATCACTTTCACCAATCGCTTAATTCTTTCGAACAACTCAAATAAAAACGAACATGATCCATTTTGGCAGGAACAAATCCACGTTTTCTGAAAGACAAACGAAGAAATGCTGGAGTTAATCGCACATGAAAAAATATAATCTAACTGCTCTGTTTTATCAAATTGTTATGTCCCAAAGTCTCAAAATGCAAATATGCTCCAGTTGTTAAATTAGAAAAAGTACCAAATCAAAAGTTTGTCTTTTTACACCACAGCAGTCAAAAGTGCATCTTTGAAGTGCATCTCTACTGCAAACATAAACCACAAACTTCACATATGAAAGATGAAGTTACGTTCTGTGCACAGATCACTGGTCATTTCATTGCAGCTTTTTCTAATGCACCACCTGTACCCAGTGAGAATAAGAAAGCACTCACTGAACAAATATTACCTGAGGGAGTTTAATGGGTCTATTAAGTTGCACCTGCCCAATTCACAAACGCATTTTCTCAGACTACCAAATGCAACTGTGGTGCAGAAATTATTATGGGTTAAATTGGAAAAAAGAAAAAGAAACCTTCATGGTTTAGATGAAGTACTCAAAAACTGAACTCAATTACAAGTACAAATAAACATAAAACTATAAGTACCCACTGAAATTTCTACTTTAGTAAAAGTAAGTGAGTACATGATTTATTTTTACTTAAAATATTAAAAGTACAAGTACTTTTACAATTTTTTTTCCCTGTGTTTTTCTGTGGACCAGTGCTGCTTTCTGTTTGGAGGGATATTAACTAACTAATGGTAATTGACATAAATGATGGGTTTGAAGATCTGGTGCTTTTTTTTTCAGTTTTATTTCTAAACTACTCATTTAGAGTGAGAAGAAGAGATAGGCAACATCAAGTTCAAGTTCAGGCAGCCAAAGAATAAAATTACTGGCAAATGTTCTGCACTTATATAGCACTTGTCTACCTATTGGCACTCAAAGCGCTTCTTATTCACCCATTCACACACCGATGGGGGAGCTGCTATGATGCTGGCCAACACTCACCGGAAGCAACTAAGTTGGGGTTTAGTGTCTTGCTCAAGGACACTTTGACATGTGCCTGGAGGAGCCGACGATCAAACCAACAACTGCAAGATTGGTGGTCGACCACTCTACCTTCCTGCACCACAGTCGCCTGAAGTCACCCACATACCAGCCACAGTTGCCCACATACCAGCTTACTTTGAGTACTGCTAATATGTCAATACGTTTGTTAAATAAGACCGTGGTATGAGAAAATGGAAAAAGTTGTGTATTATATAATCTGTAAAGTGTTACAATTTTAACTCAACTCAAAAGTAGAGATATTTGCTCTTAGATGCGGTGGAGTAAAGAGACAAAGTAGCCATAATTAAATCTACTTAAGTGAATTTTTCACATATCTGTACTTTACTTAAGTACAGTAACTACTTGTTACTTTCCACCACTGCATGTGCTGATGAAATTCATAATAGGAAGTCTTTTCAGGGAGCAGGTTGGGGTGGATGGGTGTGTGGCATAAGAAACAAGAATTTAGATGAGAGACACCAGTTTGTGTCCTGTTTTACATCATTAGTCACTATGTTAGTTTAGATGTTTCTGTGATTAAACCTACACTACAGTCTTTTGTGTCCATAACCAAAAGCATGATTATTTTTAGATTTTTTATCTTCCATTTATTTGCCAAAGCTAAAAAACATAGCGGTGCATGATGATGTCCCGCTGATCATCCTAGCACATGGAGCAGGTCTGTTGGCCCATAACTATGTTGTGGATAACTGGTAACAGCCATTGAAAGTAGGTATTCCATCTTATCCCTATAATTTACTGCAACACAGAATCTGCTTGCAGACATTCTGTCACTCAACCGAATTGAGAAAACAATAGATAGGCGGGATGTGAATCATACTCACATGTAGATCCCACCATTTTCCATTGGTCAATTTGCAGTCTTTAACTTCTTAAGAATGTTTCCCACTTAATGAAAAGTGTTTTTCTAGTGGAGGCTGGAAATGTCTGATCCTTTGTGACAATCTGCAGCAAGCAGCAGCTTTCGCTCTTTCTATACCACTGTCATTCTCTGTATCTGTTGCTCATTGTAGTACATCATGGGCTTAATCTGACCATGTAACTGAAGAAAGTAAGAGTGATATCAGACGTAGCTTGTTTACAATTGCACAAATGCACAGTTGGCTACATTCTAAAAATGCTGGTGGTCACATGAAACTAGAAAACAAATGCAAATGACCTTGTAAAAAAATGCACAATGTAGTGGATTCCACTTGCTGGAGACCAGACAAAGAGCCCTCAGATCTCACGACAAAGGAACTGAAGACTTCTGGGGACGACCTGGGAGAGCATTATCAGGGGAGAAGCAAAACGTCTGCTGATGTCTATGGTCCAAGACTTCAGAAAGTAAATGACAGAAAAGGACTTAATATAATTATTTCATATATACTTTATATATTGAACACAGAGCAGTTAAAGGCTGTATGTGCCACAGAGTGTAGCACTCTAATAAAGTAACATTATTATTTTTATTATGTTTTATTTGAAATTGAATTTACTGAGTCACAGAGACTGAAGAAGAACTACCTGTGTTACTGCTTAAATAAAGTCTTGACTGTAGGTCAGTCTAACAGCAACTTGGATCTCCAGTTTACATTTTAATGTTTCCTGCATTTGGGAAAACGGGCTCTGAAAACTGGCCTGAGTGCACCTTTTGTATGGTCCTGGAGGGACTTCAGACAGCAAGTCTTGGTTCCTGGCAGTCCTTTGTTAGCGGACAGAGAGGCGTCAATACTATTCTGCCTGGAACAGTGTATCAAAGTTGTGCAACCCGGCCTAATCTGCTTCATTAGGGTTTTTTCGCCTTGAGCTCTTTCACATACACAGCATGGTCCTTGTTTGTGCAGCAGTGCAGTTGTCTTGGATTGGGGAGAGTTTCAGTGTTGGTGGCTGCAGCTGTGCCCTTTCTTAGCTCAGTGAAACCAGAGAGGACTGGCCTGCTGGCCCATAAACTGCCTGCACAGACACGCTGTCAGCAGCTTTGGCCACTGGAGACATCTTACAGGCTTCCTCCCTCAACTAACATTTTGAAAAGCAGGCCAGGGGACACAAGGCTAACCTCTTCATCCTCTTTAATTCATCAAGGAGATGGGGCAATAAAGTGGCTACTTCATGCGCTGTAGTCACCAGCTGTTTCTGTACCATCAAGGAAGGAGACCAGACACACATTTAATTCTGTCGACACACTGACAAATCTAAAGATTCCAACAGACATTTAAGTGATACTTTTATACGTGGCAGTATAATTCGATTTTTGAACCTTTTTGTACACATTCTTCACACTTTACAGTATTTAAGCCCGTTGGTCAATATTATTTTAGGGTACATATGGATTTTTTTCTTATTCTCACCTTTGTTACTGGTTAATGTAATCATTCTTTAACCAAATGAAGAATTTAACCAACTTAAGCAGATGAGCACAGTTATTGTGACAAATACTTTTTATAATTGAAAATAATACAACCTTATTTCAGCAGAAAGCTTGTGTGCCGCAGTTCTTGCAGTAGATTAGGTCTTGATTTGAATTCAGACTGGATGGAACAGCAGAAAATCCAGCACCTGACATGTTTTTCCTCGAATCCTTCTTTAGCCTGTACCATTTATTGTTTGTATTTTACGTGTATGTTTCCATTTTATGATAAGTTTTAGTGCACTCCATGTATCTGTCAGCTTTAGTTACATTAGTTAGACACAGATAAAACAGAATCTAATGAACAAAGAAATGCTGATGTATTATTCTAGATGAAACAGCTCTCAGTGCATAAAATAATCACAATCAGCTGCACATTTACCTGCTACTGCTTTTGTTCCAAAGCACGCATGGTAAAACTGAACTTTGTCCTATAAATGTTTTTCACAAATATGAAATGGCAATAAATATTTGAAGTTGAGTTTCACTAGTGAGTAACCTGCTTTTTGTATTGAAACAAGCCAAAGGGTCAATTGATTGGTGACTCTAATGGTGCATCCCATTTGTAGTTAGAGTAACCCTGACCTCAAAATCCAATATGGCTGCTCTATTCATCATCCGAGTGAAAGCTGTAGTAATACAGAGCAAATAAACAGCCATACCATGTAGTACAGTCCAACTTGTGTCTGTGGATATATTGCTGCATTGCTTTACATGGACAGACATACGTAGATTTTTCATCTTTTTATCTCGAATCAAGTATTGCCATTGTGATTGTGTTTCTGCATAAACTCCTGAGTCATATACAGAAAGTGTTCTTTCTCATTAAATGAAGCTTTGTAAAAACCCAAATAACAGCAGAGCATAGTGAAACCACCAATCTGTTACTGGAGTTCTGTCATTGTGGCAAACAAAACATTACAGCTGTGGAGATAAGAATGGAAAAACCTCATGTTTGTAGTCCCACACCAGCCAGGATGAGAGAACAGTGTTGAATACTGTTGATTATATTTGTTTTAATCAACGGCACCACTTTGCAAGTTAAAGGTTTCCGTTGAATGTGTGTGTCATTAATGGTAAAAGAAAGCTGCAGATTGAAAAGCCTGCAAATCTTTTAGAATGTTCAGTCTGACCTCATTGCATAAACACAACCAAAAGCATCAATGTCTTTAATAGCAGTGACTGTTGGTGACCTCTCTGGGATGACTTTATAACTTTAATTTAAAAAAGTAATTACTAGGATTAACAAGGAAAAGATCTTTTGAAACCAATTATTTACTGTAGATTTACCAATGCTCTGTAAGAGTTTGAGAACAGAGGAGACCAATTGCTTTACATTTCAAAGCCAATTATTTTCCCAATTCTTGTTTATGGTCTACATTATTGTATTTTTCACTTCATAATGCTCCAAATGGTTCAAGTGAGTGATGGGCCTGGACTGTAAGCAGGGCCGTTTAGCCCCTGGACTCTTTTACTACAAAGCCCTGCTGTTGAAATTTAGGTAGAATGTGATTTGACATTGTTTAACTGAAATAAGCATTTCCAGAAACCTTTCCAGAAAAAGACATTATCTGGATGGCAGCATACAGCTGAGTGCAAAGGAAGCCTCCTGGATCCAGAGCAAAATGCCAAGTCAACAGTTTAAAAAGAACAAGGTCAATGTTACTCCAATGGCCTTCCTAGTCTTCAGTCTTAAATATGTTTCAGAAACACCTAAAAGGACGAAAACTCTTTCGTCCTTTCATAAAGGGGGGGTGCAAACTTCAAAAAGCAATACAGTCCTTGACTTTTGTTACTTTTGGTGATGCGGAAACATTTGTGCTAGCAAGATTTGTATTACCTCGACACAAACACACATGTTTAATGTGTTTCTAAATCAATGTTTAATTTATGTACATCTCCCTTTAGGCAACCTGTAAATATGTGATCCCTCCCCACCCTTCTCTGTGTAAAGGTACAGCTCTGACTGAAATGGCTGTGTCACTGTGCTGCCACAGGACAGTCCTTTTGCCTGTGGCTTTCTTTTTCCTGCCTTGCATCACTTCCTCACTCAACTTGGAGGATCCAAATGTCTGCAGTCACTGGGAGAGGTCAGTTATTTTGATGGACGTTTTCTGGACACACAGACATGCACATGCACGCATACACACACACACAAGCACGCAGATTGTGCTCATGTCCTTATGCCTAATTTCTCTCTGTGTATTCCCGTTGTTGCAGTTACTCTGTGACAGTGCAGGAGTCATATGCCCATCCTTTTGATCAGGTTTATTACACCAGCTGCACTGACATCCTCAACTGGTTCAAGTGCACCAGACACAGGTGAGGACCACATCACACAGACTTGATGCCTATTCACACATGTGCACTACATGATGTCAACCTCTGACGTAGAGTTTGTTGTATTTAGATGAACAAATTAAGAAATTAATAAAAATCAAACAGTATATGTAACCACTTCACAACAACAGTGACAAGCATGTTAAACAGTTATGCTTATGGTGCATTCAGTGAGTGTATGGTGCACACAGACACAGAGCCTGTTTAAATCCTCACAGACTTCAGCAAGTGACAAAATATATACTAAATATACTAAAACATGTTACCTTTATCAGAGTTAAGGATTCAATCACAGTTAGTGCTGGTATTTGAGGTAGTATTGGTATTTAGAAAAATGAACATGGTCATTTAACATTAAGTCTCAACAGAAGATTGAAACCAATAATGAACAGTGCCTATAAAATATATTATCCCTTCTTCAAAGTTTTTCCTTTTATTTCCTTTCTACTTTGAGTCATGGTTGATAAAACTGGGTCTTTGGAAAAAAAATGTACAGTAAACAAATCACCAATTAGTTAAAGTAATGGCAATTAATAAAAAATATAAATTGTACAGTAACTGATGGCATAAGTATTAACCCCCTTACGAGTAACTCATCTAAAACCTCACTAGTGCAGCCAGTTTATTTTAAATGTGGCACAGTGGAGATCACCTGAAGGAGCGAAAGTGATTAAAGGGTTGTAGTATAAATACACCTGTTTCTGGAAGGTCAAGTTACTGCTGATTTAATAATCTGGCAAAAAACTACACCATGAAGACAGAACACTTCAAAAAAACTCTTCGAAAGATGATTGAAAAGAAGAAGTCAGAGGATGGATAGAAGTCATTAATATATGTTGGAATACATTCAATCCATCACTAATAATAGTGCGAAGGGGGCACGGGTATAAATCTGCTTTGAGCAGGCCGTCCTCAAAAACTGATTTACTGTACAAGAGGAGACAAGTGAGATATCTATGAAGAAGCTGAAGGAGCTTCAGCAGCTGAGATCTGAGAGAACAACGGCAGCCCAGTTTCTTCAGCAGGTGAAGTTTTAGGACAGTAGCAACAAAAAAGCTCATATTAAATGTGCTAGATTTTTTTTCAGGGGGGAAACTAAAGCTTGATTTATACTTGTGCGTCAAGTCTGTGCCATAGGTCTTACATAAATTCTGCATAGCTGCGGACCCTTCACAGACCCCTACACCAAACTCTTCCTGTCTTCGTGTCACAATCAGTTCAGTGGTCATATGGATCATCTCAACGTCTGCTCTTTTTTTCTGCCTAGCAGCAGTTTCACTAAAAGTAACATCTGTTAGCTCCAACTCAACATTATCTGCTCAGTCTCAGACACTATTTGTAGAAGACCAAAAAAAAAAAAAACACAGTTAAGGAATAAATCATTAAATGGTATAAAAATGGCACTGCCAACTACCAGTTTAGCTGTGTAATTGCAGCGTGACACAGACATCACCACACAAGTATAAATTCTCACAGGGGTGTGGGCCACTTGCATAGTTTACAGCATAGCCTCTTGAAGCACGAGTATAAGTCAGGCTTAAACTGGATAAGACTAAAATTGAGCAGTAAAATTTACCCGTGGTCTATTGGTTATGTTTGGAAGAAAACCAAACTCTACACATTATGAAAAAACCATCACACTGTGAGGCATGGAGGTGGCAGCACATGCTGTGGAGAGGCTTCTCTGCAGCAGCCCTGGAAGGCTTGTAAGTCCGGAAGAGAACCCAATGCAGTCTGCAAGAGAACAGTGATTTTGGGAGAAGCTTGGTTTAAAGACAACAACATTATTGTAACAGTGAGGCCAAGTTAAGACCTCAGTCCATTGAGAATTTGTGTCTGGACTTGAAGTGCTGTTCATCATGATCCCTGTTATAACCTCACAGCTTGAGCAGTTTTTTAAAGACGAATGGAACAAACTTCCAAGAGGGATGAATGCTTTTTATAGGCACTGTACTTTTTCATTTACTGTATTAGTTGTTGTCATGTGCGGCGACAGCATTAATTCTTCTCTGTGTGCAGGGTGAGCTATCGGACAGCATATCGTAGAGGAGAGAAAACCATGTACCGGAGAAAGTCTCAGTGCTGCCCAGGCTTCTATGAGAACGGAGAGATGTGTGCTCGTGGGTATCTACACACGCACGATAATGTTTTTTCTGTTTTAAATGAACAATTTAAAGTGATGTATACAGAACTAAATGTACAAAATAGGTTCAAGTTTATTGAGTATTTAAAAGAGAATCGTGGGAATTATACGGCATCACTTTCCTTCTCACTGTACCTCAACACTGCAGGGGTTTTGGAGTAACGTGTTAATACATACTGCTTCTCTGTGCTAGTTCAGCTGAATAATTATCTCTAGTCATTAAAACAGAGCTGGTATCACTACACATGTTGTTATTACAATGACTTCACTTGCCAGAGAGGCTACTGTGTAGCTCCCACCCCTCTCTGTCAGGAGCCAGCAGGCAGTGACAGGTGTAAATTCCCAGTGGCCAGTGGCAAAAACAACAACTGTTTTTCAGCAGTCACTGTAAAAGAAAGCCTTATATTAACACACAGTCTGTTCTTATAATGGGAGAAGTAGTTGGCCATCATAAAGTCTTATTATTTGTGTGCCTTAGTGGAGTCGGAGACCACAGTTTGATTCATACAGGGGCTGCGATAATGTACCTCAGGACTTCACATGGTAATTTGTTCTGGTGTGAAAAGGCTCTGTTGTGTAAGCAACTATCACATGCTGCTCTGACAGTGTCACTGAGCTCCTCAACAGGATGCCACAGAAAGGAGGCTTTGCCAGAGACCCCTGGCAACATCTCCACGTGGGAGTCAGATTGAAATTGAAGTCAAAGTATTTTAAGGTTAAATATATCACATTTTATTTGTAAGATGTCTATGTGTTACACATTCAATTTACAATTAAATGTACTTGTTAGTTTCAGCCATTTTTCATATTTTTCCTAAAGAGCCTAAAACTAACCCTTTCACACATGACCTGGCAACTTTACTCAGAGGTGGTATATGTAAAAATGCAAATGTCTGAATGAGATGGCCTAGAGTTTACCCAGACACAGCCCCCTAGTACAAAGTCCGGAGCCTGTGTGTGGTTGCTGCTCTGTCTCAAATTGTTGGGAGGATTTAGGTGACTGTCATTGCATCTTTTTTTTTGCACAACTTCAGTGGGCTGTAAGTAAATTATGCTCCCACCGCATAATATTCTATTATGTTTTGCCTCCCATACATGCGGACCCCTCACTGAAATCAAGTGGAGTTTGTTACATTCAAATGAGATCATTTTCTATTTGCAAAAGAGGATTTATCAGCTTGTATGGTTTTACGGTGGAGAGTACAACTACAGTTATGTTCACCAATATTGTCACCACCACATTGAAACTGAATTGAAACATTCAAGATGTGAGCAAAGTCAAGACGTTTAGCCTAAATTCAAGGGGTTTGACAAAAGCGTGACATTACCCATTGAATAACAGCCATTTTTATACACAAACCCCCATTTTATGGTGGTTCATAAGTAGTGGAAAAAACTCATAATGAGTTCATTTAATACTAATAACAGGAATACTTTAATACTAAAGAAAATCCTTTGCAGTCGAAACCAACGCCTGGTAGCCATGGTTTCCTCCCTCAAGATGCTTTTTTACTCCAGCTTTGCTGAATATGAGCTGAGAGTATAGCACTGTACAGTTCAGAATTCATCCTGCTACTTTTATCAGCATTCAGATTATCAATAAACACCAGTGACCTGGTTCCATTGGTGGCGATAACACTGCCTTCACCATGTTTGACAGATGATGTGATGATGCTTTGGATCATGAGCTGTTCCTTTTCTTATATATTTTTTTGTTTTCCCATCAACATAAAACACTTCTACTAGGATGAAATCTTGGTTTCATCAGTCCAAAGAATATTCTAGAACTGGGCAGCCAGTGGTTTCTGTTAGTCTAATCTGACCTTTCTGTTCTTGTGCATTACCAGTGGTTTTCACCTTGTTGTAATCCTGTCTTTTATTCACGCACACCTACCTCCTCAAGAGTCTTCTTGACTGCAACTGCATGTCAACCATTACTTCCATTTCTATATGAGCAGCCAACAATGGCACAGTGTAAAAACCGAATGGTTAATACCACTCATTTCAAATTCAGAGTGGTAGTGTCCAGAGGCCAAATGGCAAAATACTTATTATTGGTGCAATATTTGTGAACCTAACTAGATCACATTAGAATCTTGAAACAAAGAAAAAAAAAACCTTTGGATGCAAATTTTATTGAGTGTCATTGAGCCGTTCTTTTGAATGACTATGAATTTTGATGCGTTTATTGACATGCCAATCAAATTCTGGTCTAAATTAAAGGCCTTCAAGTCCAAGTCAAGCCAAGAAGTCTCAGAACAGACTTTTTATGACACATCAGCTTCAATTGCCACGTCTTATTATTACAGGGTTTGTTTTTTCATGGCTGCATAACTAAATGTAAGTGCTGATGAGTGTTTAAAAGGTCTTTGTAATTGTACTGATCCCGTCTTCCTGTCTCCTCCGCGTCCAGCTTTTTGTGCAGAGAGCTGTGTTCATGGCCGTTGTATGGCCCCCAACACCTGTCAGTGTGAGCCGGGCTGGGGTGGCTCCAACTGCTCCAGTGGTAAGTCGTCCAGCTGTTGCTGTCTGTGAGAACTTATGGCTTTGTGTTTGTGACTCTGGTTTTCTGTGAAAGTATTCTGAACACACAAGAGGAAAAACAGATGGCATCACTGACTGCCCTATGCCACACCAACAGTGAGAAACACCAGTGTGTTCACAAGATCATTTTTTCTAGTACTTGTATTTTACTATCTATTTCTTCTATACTACAATCACATGGCAAATCACGTGGAGGAATCTGGGTGGTTTGTAGATTGACTGTGTACATGAACAATTGCCATATAAATTCATGTCAGCTTTTAAAATTACACAGTATATATCATCCCCTGCAAGCATTGGAACTGAAAGGCTAATTCATTTCTTTCTGCTGTGGACTGAAGAAATTTGCCCAAACATGAAAATATGAGTATGAGATGATAATTTAGGGTTTTAGCATTTATTTGATATTAAGTATTTACACCTCGATATATTAACCAACGTAGAATATAGCACCTTTTGTATCAGACAACCCACAATTTAAATGAGCAAAAACATTGAAACAGATGGCTGCTTCGTAAAAATCAACACATGATACTATCTCCATACAGATTAGCTTGTATGGTTTAGATCCTTTCTTCCTTCACACTTTGGCCTTCTCACATTTTACAAACTCCAGCTTGACCTTCTGATTCTTACTAATGAGGAGTTTACAAATTGTGGTATGACTTCTCTACTTCTGTTTTATTTGATTTTGCTTCTAATGTAGCTGACTGTTGTTTGGTTTTTTACAGCTCTTACAATGCTTCTGCCATCAGCTGTTGTTTTTTCTTTCAGTTTCACAGAACAACCCTGAGTAACAAGAAACTACCGTCAGTCATTTTTTCCAATAGTTTTGCTCACTTAATCTCTGGCCGATCTGGTACAAAAGGTGTTATATTCTATGTTGTTATTTTAACACCAAATTAAAGCTGAAATTTCATCTGATATCCAGCTTTTGATCTTAATGCTAAAAGTCTTCAGTGTGCAGCAGAAACATCTGAAATGACTTTACTGTTCCAACACATTTGGAGGTGACTCTACATCAAGCAAACATAAAAACACAACAGTTTCAGCACTTACAGAAATGTTTTTATTTCTTGTGAGAGTGAGCTGTCAAGTTGAATCTCAGTTCGATGCCATTTTCAAACTGTGGTTATAACATATCAGTGTATGCACAAATTAGACCAGTTACTGTGTGTGAGTTACTGTATGTGTACAGTAATATAGTTGGCTTTCTTCCACCACACTTGGGACTTAGTGGGCAGAAATAAGATTGATATCAACTCACTGTCAGACAGATACAGACACATAAACGAAAAAGATGTAGGGTGTAGTTACTTTTTAAGAGCACACCTATGGGGTGACTGTGGCACAGGAATCCTGCCGTTGTTGGTTCTATTCCCAGCTCCTCCGGTCACATGTCAAAGTATCCTTGAGCAAGATACTAAACCCCAACTTAGTTGCTCCTAGCAAGTGTTGGCCAGCTGCATCTGTGTGTGTGTGTGTGTGTGTGTGTTTGTATGTGCTTGTGAGTGTGAATGGGTGGATGCGAAGCAGTGTAAAGTGCTTTGAGTGCCAATAGGTAGAAAAGCACTAATATAAGTGCAAACGCTTTTCCGGTTACTCTAGAATAATTAGTGGAGCATTGTTCTAGAAGTTTAAGTCTCGGGTCACTTTCAGAGTGTGATGGATGCAGTGACTACAGCAAATGGGAACATCACACACCTTATTCACACAATATCAGCACCGACTGGGTCTAATTCACATAGCTTGCCAATATCAGCTTTCTTATCTAGAGACTAGACAAGAACTAAATCTGTATTATAATAAATTTCCAAGTTACTGTGTTTCCACTTTCGAGTGTAACTAGAACAGAAGCATCATCCGTGGAACTCTCTGAGTTTGTCCCTTTTTGATCAAGTTGCCATTTCATAGGTGCTTTAAAGAGCATCTCACACATTAAGTCTAGTTTATTGGTTCAGGTTTTTACAGATTTCTCCTGTGGTGCTGAAAAAGCATTGTCAAGTCTTGGGAAATATCCCCCTGGAAATGTCGTAGTGTTGCTTAAAATAAATTAACGAAAGCTTGTGTTACAAACTCTGATTTGGATTTAGATTTGGACTTGGACATTTTCATAGGAAATCTAGGAACCAGTGTTTTTGGTGATTGAGCCAAACTACGAGCTCTAAGCCAGTATATCTCCACCTCTGCATTGATGTTGGCCTTTCTTTTTTAAGCTAATTTGGTTCAACTATACTTGCAGACAGTGGCTGCGGGAAGTTACTGTTCTTATCTTTGAGGGAATATGTCTCCATGCAAGCCATGAGATGATATGCAAAATGAGTCCCCAGGGAGAACCCCTATGTCTTCAGTTCCAGCCAGTAATAAAATACTGTAGCTTATTGTTGTGTCTGGGCCCCAGGGTTCTCCTGGGCTCCACCAGACTTGGCTTGTCTGCTCAGTCTCACACACACACACACATACACACACACACACGCACACACCACTCGTATATATAAAGGTTTATCATCAATTAAAAAAAGAAAGAAAGACATTCTCTTGTTTATGTCAGTTTTTTCACGTATTTACTAGGCAATGAGAAAAACCTGTGCCAGTGCATAGCTAAAGAACGGGAAGAATGGAAACATATGAATGGGTAAAAATAGTTTTAAGGTGGTCTAAACCGAGACATTTGAAACAAATGAGGAGAAGAGGATGTAGTTGACAATATTAAAGTAAAGGAATTGTTCTCGGCTCATTAATGCAGTTAGTATCTCTCTTACTATTTTTCAAAATAAAGTATTGTTTGTACATTATTTGTAGGTCTTTTGTTTATCAAGTATCAGTGTGCACATTCTCATTAAAATCTAACTAAGAAATATCTTTTTGGATAAGAGTTTTGTTGTTGCATCTGAGTCCCTCCCACTAAAGATGCATTGAGGGATACTGTCCAAATAATTTGCAGTTGTGAGCACTGACAATTTCTTCCTTCCAATCCACCTGATCTTAGAACAGTTTCACACACAAAGTGTCCTTGAGCAAGACACTGAACCCCAACTTAGTTGCTTCTGGTAAGCGTTGGCCATCTGCATAGCAGGTCTCCCATCGGTGTGTGTGATTGTGAGTGCAAATCGGTGAATAAGAAGCAGTGTAAAGCACTTTAAGTGCCAATAGGTAGAAAAGCGCTATATAAGTGCAGAACATTTACCATCTGTAAATTAAAAACATCCTTTCTGTATCTTTCCTGGACTCAGATATGTAAATATTCTTCGTTGATGTGTGATATGAGCACATAACTGCTATTTGCATCTGGATTTATTGGGGTTTTTTTTGTTTGAAAATTAAATAACCCAGGTTATGGTAATACCTCTGATGATAACCAAACATCTTGGAGATGAATGATTAATTAAGTCAAATGTTTTAGAAACTTTATATCATTTCAAATTGTATTTCTTCAAAATGAACAGGAATTCAAACTATAATTTTGAATTTTGTTTTTAACTAAACATCACACTCTTCTTCTGTCCATGACAATATGATCAGTAGAAGAAAATAACAGCTTTTGAAAAGAAAAATCTGGTGAGTTTTAAATAGACTTTGTTGTAATAACTTTTCTCCACAGCTTCTTTTCTACAGAACAGCAATGGCAGCAGAGTTTATATATAACCTGCCCTTCTAACCAATCAAACAAGGCCAGACCCTGTGTGTCACATGATTACATGGGGTAATGTTTGCCCACATCTGTGTATTTATAAGACACCGCAGGCTTTGACACAGAATCATTATTTGACGCCCTGAGTGGATTGATTTAGTCTCATGCTGCAGCTGCTTGATTCCCCAAAAGTTGCATATTGTAGTTTTAAGGATCTGCATACTTAAAACTAGTAAGGAAGAGATTGAAATTTATATTCAAGTGGTCATTATGTGTGGTCATTACAAAAAACATTAAAATATTTCAATGAAAATGTACACCACAGCAACAAGTACAAAATGAATACTTTATGGAGCAACTGTGTGATGAGCATTTCAAGCTTCCTCAGTATTTCACCTTCGTGGATTATTCTAGGTCCTAATTCAATCTAACTCCGACTCAGTACTTCAAAACACAAGTGCTGAACAGCACCTGTATGTTAACCTATACATGTTCCTAGGCTTTCTGGTACTTCTTCTTCATCATGGGGGTGACTGTGGCGCAGGAAGGTAGAGCGGTTGTTGGTTCGATCCCCGGCTTCTCCGGTCACATGTCGAAGTGTCCTTGAGCAAGACACTGAACCCCAGCGTGGTTGCTCCCGGTGAGTGTTGGCCAGCTGCATAGCAGCTCCCCCACCGGTGTATGAGTGTGAGTGTGAATGGGTGAATAAGAAGCAGTGTAAAGCGCTTTGAGTGCCAATAGGTAGAAAAGTGCTATATAAGTGCAGAACATTTATCTATGGGGCGGCTGTAGCTCAGTAAGGTCAGTTTTATTCCCAGTCCCTCCAGGTTAAAGTACGTGTCAAAGTGTCCTTGGGCAAGTCACTTAACCCCCGGTTATGTATCTCCCAGTGGATCATGTGAGCACCTTGCATGGCCATCAGGGTGTGTGTGTGTGTGTGTGTGTGAGAATGGGTGAATGAGAAGCAACATTGTAAAGCACTTTGGATAAAAGCCATTTACTATTTACTATCTGCAGTAACCACTGGAATGCATCTAGGGCAGTAAGTCAGCAGATCAGTAGCAGTCTGAAACCCATACAATCGCCTCTTGGTTAAGATTTGAGTTTATCGTCATTTTCAAACATGTAAATGTTTTAAACAGTAGGCTGCACACAGGGATGTAAAGTGATGTTCCTTGTGGACCAAAATGCAACACAAAGCAGATGTTAAGGACACGTTCAAAACTATACATGCAAAAGTAGAAATACATGGATTGTAGAATAATATAACTAACAATAAATCAATAAACCATCCACAGTGGAATGTTTAAAAAAAGTGTGGTGTGTTTCTCTTTTTTTTTTTTTTATATAAAAAATAATAAGATCAGCCACCATCATCCTCTTCAGTAGTTCATCTTATATTTCACCAAGAGCCACCAAAGACCAATACATTAACTGTGTTTTACAGGTCAGCAGACCTCAACAATATGACTGAGGATCAATTTGTAGCTTGAGAAAACGAAATGGGGTAAAGCCATTTTCAGGGGTAAGCAGAAATAATAGGTGCAGAAGAGTGTGTTCTAGAAAATGACCTGGGGCACTTAGGCTTGTGACTTGGTACATGGGATAGTGGCACAAGATGCTCGGCTAAAGTTCAGCTGTGAGAAAATAGCAGCAGCAACAACGACGACAATAACAACACAATGGATTGTGCTGTATATCATAGATCCCTTTGTTGTGTGAATACAACAAAAGAAAGAAGACACACTAACACACAAAAATGGCATAGGCCAATTGGATAAGCTATGGCATAGCCCCTGCATAGATTCAACGTACAACCCGTAAATCAAGCTTTAGAGAATGAGTCAGGGTTGAGCATTGGGGGGTATATCTGCGTTTGCCTTGGGCCTTCAAATCACTAAAGCTGCCCCTGAGGGGGTGAGACACAATGCACAAAACAACCTACCAATAATATTAGAGTGGACCTGTAGATGGAAATATTGACACAGTAAGAAAACTGGTGCTGATCCACTGATCTATCAGCTTAGTCAGAAAGACTGAGAGGTAATATGACACAAAGTTTATTCAATGTGGCAAGTAATGACCTTCACCTCCAGCAGGTCCTAGCATGATACTCAAAATTAATCCACACTGCCCGGCTTTGCTCCTCTACTGTCTGCTAGGCTCCACCACTCTCTGCCCTATAGATTTGAGTCTTTCTCAAACTTCAATAAACAAACAAAAACTTAGTGATCAAGCAGTAATCATTGACATTATCTGGCAGGTTAGATTTTGGTCATTTATTTTTGAGCATCACAGCAAAAACTAGGAGCAAGTATCACTAAGCTGTTGCCAGTGGTTTTCAGTCAGTCTGGCTTCACAGCAGACAGCACCCCTCTTTCTAAATTAACAGCTTTTTGGGAATATTTCTACAAAAAAATAATGAACAGTTGGTTCAATTTAACAGATACAAATAAAACAGTACATATGACAGATTTACAGTTAAAAAAAGAATATGTGCATTTGGGCCTAATGCCCCATTGTCTGAGTCAGAAGGCTGTCACTTGAAAAACTCGGCTTGATTTCAGTGAATACAGCATACAGGAGGCACAATGTAGAACATTAGAGAAACAGTGTTTGTTTAGATGCACAGCTTTGATGTGCTGAAAACCAAGTAGAAAATTGTTTTTCTCTTTCTCAAATTCAGCTCTGCTAAAACTGTTTCCATCTGTAATCTGTAATCTTCCATCTGTAATGGTAAATAAGTCCTAGAACAATAGACAATGACACAACAGTTAGACACACTAATCATCAAGAAGTAACATTTCAAGAATAAAGATAAATACTACTACTTAATAATCCATGTCTGATTATTCGGGCTCTAATTACCTCTTGGTAGGAGTCAGCCCCTCATCATCCTGGTTGTTGTTCTGTTGGAAGAGTCTGACGTTGGCAGTGCATCTTCAAAAGAAAATAACTTTCATGCGTTGGCTTCAATTTTGGTGGAGACACCAAAAAGGACTTAATGCAGTATTTTTTCCTCTTTTGGCTTATCCCATAAGCTTGGCTGTACGCTGGCTTACGCAACCTCAGCAGCTGGGGTTCGGGGGGTTAGGGGTTCAGTATCTTGCCCAGTGACACTTTAGCATTTGGTAGGGGGGACCACAAACTTTGGACGTTCTTTGTTTTACACATACACATTGAATGTCTTTGTAAATTGCCTAATTTTGAGATGGTTTTATTGTAATGTAACAATAAATCTCTAGAGGAAGATGTTCATTCCTGCTCAGCATGGAAAACTGGAGGAATGTTACAGATGTTTTTTTCTCACTGGGAATCCTGTGTATCAGTGGGAAAGGCATATTCTGTTCCCATGAGTGCAAAATGCCAAGTAGGCTGGGTAATCACTAAATAGAAAAACATCCCAGTCCCCATCCCTCCTCCGTGTGGAGAGGGAGAGCTGAGCCAACCCTTAACAACTGGCAGCTCAAGTTACTCCCTCAATACTTTTTCCTCTACTTGAATGCCTTTTTACCCCGAAATCTGTCTTGGTTTGAGTGTATTAAAACGACATTTTTATGATGTGTCTGCATCCATCGATATGAATATCCACATATCAGAGGTTTTAACCCTTATAGAGGTTTTTATAAAAAAAAACCATGAGATCCTGACTAAGACAGGATTGCATGGAGCCTTGTGACCAAATCCTGGCACAGTGCAGTCTTTTTTGTTCGTGACCATCTTGAATAGGCTGATGAAAGAGAACAGTCTATTCTCCGGCAAGCGGATGAGGAGCCCCAAGCTCTTGGGGTTTGGCCTTCTTTCGATCTAGGTCAGGTTACACAAAGGTACCATGATGGCAGACTTAAATGCAGGAATAGTTTTACATGTGCATCTTAGTATCTCTAATCTCCTCCTACTCTTTGTCCCTCCCCACCCCCCTCTTGCTTCTTGTTTGTGACACAGGCTAGACTGCCTGAGGAAAAGGAAGGGTGCACTTTTTTATCAGGTCAGAGTGAAGCAGGCTAATGTCGAAGGAAAAAAGGAGCCTGTTAATCACTTGAACAACTTCAGAATGGTGAAATGGTTTTCTGTGTTACTCTGCATGCTGGGCACATAAAACCCAAGCTGTGGTGACATAGCTCAAAGGAAATTCATTGTTATTTAACAAAAACTTATTTTTGGCACAGTTTGTGTGAATAATTGTGGTCTACTATCTCCAGACCTTAAATAAAATGATGTTAAAAAACAAAATCTCAACTCAAAATATTCTGCACTTATATAGCGCTTTTCTACCTATTGGCACTCAGAACACTGCTTCTTATTCACCCATTCACACACTCAAACACCGAGGGGGGAGCTGCTATGCAGCTGGCCAACGTTCACCTGGACAACTAAGTTGGGGTTCAGTGTCTTGCTCAAGGACACTTCGACGCGTGACCGGAGGAGCCAGGGATTGAACCAGCAACTGCGAGATTGGTGGACAACCGCTCTACCTTCCTGTGCCTCAGTCGCCCCGAAATACACTTAAATGTCACCCATCTTTTCAAACTGCCAAGTTTAGATTTTGTTTTTCATGTTAAACTGTGGTTTCTATAGTTAAGAATGAACTTTAACCTTTTAGGGAAAATTATTAGTTTGGATTTAAAAGTTTTGTCCAGCCCCTGCACAATGGTGAGTCTGTATCACAGTGGTTTGGGAAGATACAAGCTCATTTTTGGTAGTAATTGATTTGAGAATATCCATTAGTACATTTTATATGACCATGTTAAATTAAAAAGAGAATCATTAACAATCAGTGTGTTTACACTTAAGTTACCAGTTAACCAGGTTTCTCAAGAAAGCATATATAGGGGAGCTCAGTTGTTGTAGTTGTAGCTCAGGCAGTCGTACATGGACCACAGGGTGGGTGGTTCGATCCCCAGCCCCGGCTATATGTTAAAGTGTCCCTGTCTCTGGACCCCTAAGTCACTAAACCCCTAACAGCCCATTCCCCTCCCCTTCTGGTGCTGGTCCAAGCCCAGTAGAAATTGGGGAGGGTTGTGTCAGGAAGGGCATCCGGCGTAAAAACTGTGCCAAATCAACATGCGGACAATGACCCGCTGTGGCGACCCTGAACTCATGGGATAAGCTGAAAGGAGCAGCAGCTCAAGAAAGCATATATATCTTATCTTAACTGCTGCTGATATATCCTATCAACTGTCAAGTAAACAGGAAGCCTGGTTTTAATATTTAATATTTTCATATTTAATAGGCAGCTCCGTCTGCCTTGTATGTGTTTGAATCTGTTTTTTTAATTGGCTTTATTAAAAGAGTGGAGTGGCTGGATGAAACATCATTACATGAAAACTATAACAAAGTGACAAAGTTCCCACTGTTTACTGACATCTAGCAGCAGTTAAGATCACCTAGTATTTAGACCCTCAAACATTTCTCAGGAGGAGCTTGTAGGGATCGGATGGGCAACTACTTCACTAATCCTGCACGTTTATTTAGTGACTAAACCTAACCCTCATGTCTTTGTCCTTAATCCTACTAAGTCTGTGTTTGGTTTGTACACTCGTAACCCAGTGTTGTGACTGGGCAAAAATTGTATTTCACCACCTGTTATTTTGGTGCCAAAAATGTGCATTTTCAACAGAAATCTGCAGTTTTATGTGGGGGTGCTTTTTGTAATAGGAGAGGTTAAGGACTTGTGACTACCTTCCTTCACTTGGGATGGTGTCTCTGCTCTGGCTTCCAGTGGCTACACTCCCCCACAGAGTGGTCAACTCAACACCACTCATCCATGTATCAGTTATCTTTAACCACTAATCCTTTTCAGGGTGTCTGGGTGCTGAAGCACAGAGGTGGGGTCCATCCTGTAGATGTCTCCAGTCTATTTTTGGGCCAACACAGAGAGACATACACACACACAGAACCATTTGCACTCACATTCACACCTACAGACAATTTACAGTCACCAATTAACCTAACATGCATGTCTTTGAACTGCTGTAGGAAACCAGAGTAACCAGAGCTCAACAGTACAAACTCTCCCACTCACCATACTCAGAGTGTTTCTGGTGGTCCCTGAACCACCCAGCAAACAATCACAAGCAGAGCTCTTTAGTTCATTGGTGCTTTTCTTCCACAATTTACAATGCACGCAAAACAGACCAAGTCTTTCTTTTGTTCCTATATATCTTTTCCCTTAGCTTTTGTCTCGCTTTATACCTCTTTCAAAAGTTGCTTTAGATAAATGCATCTGCCAAATGACTAGGAGTATTAGTGGGATAATGAGCATTGCCATAGTGTTTAAATGTGGGTCATCAGACCACAGAATATTCTTCCTCATGCTCTAACAGTCCTTTAAATGTTACAAATGTATATTGACAAACTCTAAACAGGCTTCTGTCTAACCACTCTACCATAAGGTCTGATTGATAGAGTTTTACTAAGATGTTTGTCCTCCTACCTTGTTCTTTCTTCTCTGCAGTTCAATTACACTGTACTCCTGGGATCATTGAAAAATAATTTGACACTGTGTCTCACCATAAAATGATACTGTGGAGCTCTACAGTGAGTTCCTTGGACTTTGTGGCTTGGTTGTTGTCCTGACATGCATTATACACAGCATTCTATACCTTTCTACATGTTGGCCTTTTTAATTTGCTTCAGATGGACTCATCTCAAGAAAAATTAAAACCAACAGGATGCAAGTGACAGCAACTAGAACTTCTGTTATAGAAAATAACAGAAGTTATTACAAAGCAGTCACCCCTGCGAAAAGTCTGAATACTTTCTGACATGACTGTATTTATTACAATATAAATCAATGCATTTCTGAATTTATTCTTCCAATCATGCTTTAAAAGAGGGAGTCACTTACTTCCGTGAGTAGTGTTAGTAACCAATTAAAATGTTGGCCAAGACTGTGAAAAGAAGACTAAACTGCTGAACAGTTGCCTACAGCACCACAGTAATATTCATATTGTAGATTATGGATTTTTTGTCTTTCCTAGTAAAAAAATCTAATCTTCCCTTGAGCCTAATATAGACCTTCATGACGTACTGTAGAGTCCCATAATGATATGTCTAGGAGTCACTGTTAACCATACTCCCTCCCATGTAAGTACCAGGCCATGAGAAGCCAGAGGCCTCATGTGTTCTCTGCAAGATGAAGGACATCTAGAATAAATGTGATCCAACACATTGGCAGGCTCAACAGTTTACCACAGTTACACATAGTGAAGCTTCAACTGCAGATTGTGATGGAAAGGCCAGAGACACGGCAGTGCTTGTTGATCTGTGTGAGGTGTGGTCTAATTAAGACTCAAACCCAGCAGCCAGAAGTTAATTAGGTGGGTTTAGGTTGTAGCCACACAGTAACTGAGTCTCCTGCTTGTTTGTGGAGTCATAGGTTTTCATGTCAGTCATGTGAAGCAGACTTTGGTTTCACTGTTAATTTTGTTTAGGTGGGTTACTTAAATGAATGATTGGGTGGCACGCAGCTCACTGTTGAAGCTTGTCATTATGATGAAAGTCATCACAGGGACTTGTTTCTCAAGTTTATTAAAACCAGAGCAGAAGCATTTTGAATAAACATTGAGGTGATCAGCTAATGCAACAGTAGTTCAAACGATTGGAAAATAAAAGTGGCCATTCTACTAAAGTAGAATGGTTAAAAAAATGTTTGTACTTAAAAAAAACAGCATAGGGAATTTTTTGTTTTGGGACGTTTCGGGAGATGGGTCAATAATTTTTTTTTGTGTGTGTGTTTGGGATTGTGTGTCTATAAAGGAAGCACCTGTAGCCCACATGAAGTTCATATAACCAGCTGAATTCTTTTAGGAGCATGTGCAACAAAACGTGCTATAAAAACGGTTGACCTGTGTGCAGATCTACTTGGTGACCAAGACTGATTAGAGGACAAGTGATTACATGCATAATAACAGGGGAGAAAACAATGCTAACAATGCTAAGAGCCTCCTATTCTTCCAAAATATCCAAACCAAAAACAGTTTGTTAAAAAGCCCAACAGTGAGCAGAATCTTAAGCAGCCGGGCATGAACAGGGGATTCACAGAATCGGATACAGATGAGCAGTCTTGACATGAGACAGGGTGATTCGAGCATGGATCCAAATGTGACCACGAGGTTTGGAGACATAGCAGACAATCTAGCAACTGGTGAAGGTTAAGAGGGGATATATAAACTCAGGATAAACACTGATGAAGTGCAGGTGATGACGTAATCTATCAAAAATAATAAATGACAGCCTGGGAGCTGGGCAATGATGCATGCCAAAGAAGATGGTCTAATTCAGGGCTGGGCTGCCCACACTTTTTTGGCTTGTGAGCTACTTATAAAATGACCAAGTCAAAATGATGTACCTACTAATACAAAACATATTTGTTTATTAATATATTGAGAATTCTTTATATGCACAATATATGTTGGTGTCGCTTGCATAACTACATGAACCCATATTGCGCAATACAACTCTGTATATTTTTTTTCTCATCACCTTACTCTTGATTACTTGCACTGAGTAAAATCAGCTAGGGATGCGTAGTCCGGCCAGTAGCTGCTGATAGCCAACCTCAAGCTGAGATTTTAGTTCCTTCATCCTTCTTCTCAGTTTGCTTTTCGGAGGGAAGTCAGTGTCGTATTTTTTATAAACAGTCCCAAAATGCTGCTCCACATTTCCCTTCTTCAGTGTAGCATTGACAGACTGGCACATGAGGCAAACGCACTTCGAAAATGACATAGTGAAACAAAGTCCACCTCCCACTCCGTGTGGAAGTGTCCAGCTCCCCCACTCATTTTTATACCCTTTCTTAAGTTTAAAAGAAATAAATTGGAATTTTTGTAAGTTTTGCAGCGCTTGGCGCCGTTGTATGTATGTGCATGCGCGGTGACCCATGTGTCAGAAAAGGTCAGATGTCAGACTGGCTGCCCTGTACGTCAATCAAGTGACAAATTTCATAGTGAGAACAAATGATGGGCTGACGTCTACTTTGTTAATTCCGTGCGATCTACCCACACTACCTTTGTGATCGACCGGTTAATCGCGATCAACTTATCGGGCACCCCTGATCTAAATCTTCACCGTTTTTTCTCATCTTCCCCTCAGCTTGTGACAGCTACCACTGGGGTTCCCATTGCAGCAACAGATGTCAGTGCCAGAATGGAGCCCTGTGTAACCCCATCACCGGGGCCTGTATCTGCACTCCTGGATATCAAGGCTGGCGGTGTGAGGTCCAGTGTGAAGCAGGCACCTATGGAAATGGATGTCAACAGAAGTGCCAGTGCCAGAATGGTGCAATCTGTCACCATGTGACTGGAGAATGCAAGTGCTCACCAGGATACACTGGAGCTTTGTAAGTCAGAGGAGAAAATGTGTGAGAATCTATTTGCAGTTTTTAATCCCAACAGTGATGTTAAAGGTAAAGACCACATTCTGCAGGAAGATAATCTGTGTGTTTTGAATGCAGATTACTTTCTTTTGTCAACTGAGAACCAAGTTACCAAAGAAACCAGGTCAGACTGAAACAGATGGGCGACTTGTGACTTGTGATGTGGTTGTGTTCATTAAGACCTTGAAGGATATTCATTGTATAAATCTTCATTTTCACTGTCCATATGTATGTGAAACACTTTTAGTCAGTGTGAGTGGCTCACACTGAACCACTCGATAGCCACACCACACGTTATAGGTCTCATATAGGATCCCTTGAGGAAAATAATGCCAACAAATCTAGATACTCCCTTACATGCTGTGATGTCATGTTAGCATCAGCAAAAACTCATGAGACCAAGACATGCTCATGTGTTAGAGCAATGTGCTGCAGTTCCACTGACTAGAGGATCTTTATCATTTTGGAAAACAACTTGCATTCATGAGCTGAAAGAGCTCATTCTGATCATCAATGTTTTGTAGAATGTTTGAGTTTTTGTTCTACTAGAGCATTTAATCACAACCTTATCACCCAGAGAAGCTGAGTAAAATGCTGTGAAGGGACACACCACCTTTAGGCAAGCATGAAAATAATCAAAATGTCAGTCCACAGGCCTGACACCTGGAGTGGATCTGACTTACAGATGAAGAGAAACAATTTTTTCTCTTCCCATTTACACATATACTGTAAATACTGTTAGTTTTTGATTTTCCTTATTTTGTGATGTCAGTGAGTGATCATTTTACAAATAATGCAACTGTTCAAGTGTTACATGGGATTTATTAAATACGTAATAATTATGTAATTAAATATGTAATAATGTTTTATATTTGTAATTATTATGTTATATTGTTACTTTAGCAATAGTGACATTTTAATAATTAATTATAGCATGTAAACTATCATAATTTTGAACCAATTATAACATGTTTATTTTAAAGATTACAAATCTCAGGCAAGTTTATGATTGTTATATAAATGAAATGTCCATGTATCACGTTCAAAAGTAGACTGATGTTAATTGGACACTTTTTTTCTTGGTAGCTGTGAAGACCTGTGTCCTCCAGGTAAACACGGGCAGCAGTGTGAGGAGAGATGTCCATGTCAAAATGGAGGAGTGTGTCACCATGTGACTGGAGAGTGCTCCTGTCCTGCAGGATGGATGGTACACACCCCAGATGCTTGTGCCAACTCTACAGAAGCACAGCTTATTGTCACATTACACACACAGTTGTAAATAGGTCTGATAAACAGAGTTGGAGCAGAGGTAATTACAGACTCAGCATGAAGAGGGACCATTATTAAGATGGTGAACAAGAGCTGAGAGAAAATCTCTAGAGTAATCCCTACACATGCTACAGTATTACAGTGTTCTGAAAAAGTATTAATATGATTTTGTCATGTCATAACGTCAAATGTAAATATATTTTATTTGGATTTTATGTGATATACCAACACAAACCTGTTTAAAAAGACATTTTTCCAAATAAGTATCTGAAAAATGTAGCGTAAGTTTGTAAGGCTTTTGGGGTTTGTCTGAAATTTGGGGTTTGAGTGAAATTTATGCCCATTCTTCTTTTCAAAATGGCTTAAGCTCAGTCATATTGGATGGAGAGAATCTGTGAACAGCAATTTTCAAGTGTTGCCACAGATTCTCAATTGGATTTATCTCTGGACTTTGACTGGGCCACTAACACATGAATATGGTTTGATCTAAACCATTTCCTTGTAGCTCTGGCTGTATGTTTAGGGTCATTGTCCTGTTGGAAGGTGAACCTCCTCCCCAGTCTCAAGTATTTTGCAGACTAACAAGACTGCCCTGTATTTGGCTCCATCCATCTTCCCATCAACTCTGACCAGCTTACCCTTCCCTGCTAAAGAAATTTGTGGAGTGCATGACTAATAGTTGTCCTTTGGACAGATTCTCCCACCTGAGCTGTGGATCTCTGCAGCTCCTCCAGAGTTACCATGGGCCTCTTGGCTGCTTCTCTGATTGCTCTCCTTGCCCGGCCTGTCAGTTTAGTTGGATGGCCATGTCTTGGTAGGTTTGCAGTTGTACCATACTCTTTCTTTTTTAGGATGATAGATTGTACAGTGTACAGGGCCGCGTGAGATGTTCAAAGCTTGGGGCATTTCTTTTTATAACCTAACCCTGCTTTAAACTACTACACAACTTTATCCCTCAAATCTCTAACAAACCTCTGAGGGCTTCACAGAACAGTTGTATTTATACTGCGATTAAATTACACACAGGTGGACTGTTGGTTCCACTGGATTTTAGTTAGAAGTATCAGAGTGAAAGGGGCTGAATACCAATGCACTCCACACTTTTCAGATATTAATTTGTAAAACATTTTGAAAACCATTTATCATTTTCCTTTCACTTCACACCACTTTGTGTTGGTTTATCACGTAAAATCCCCATTAAATACATTTACGTTTTTGGTTGTAACGTAACAAAATGTGGAATATTTCAAGGGGTAATAAAACTTTTTCAAGGCACTGTATGCTGTGACAGCATGTCGGTACGAGCTGAACCAGAAAAAAGATCATGGTATAAATAAAGGAATGTGCAGCTCATTTAAATTATGATAAACTTACCAACACAACTTCCAGGAAAAAAGAGAAAGCAATGATTTAAGATAATCTGAACCTTTTTTTGTTTTTTTGAAAAAAATTTAAAAATTATTAGCTCATTTTGAATTTGATGCCAACAACATTTCGAAAAATGTTGGGACAGGGGCATGTTTACCAATGTTTTGCAAATAAGGAGACGAACTCCTTTAATTTTTCCCTGCAACATTTGTCCCGTTTTGTTTGATGTAGGATTTCAGCTGCTGAACAGATCGAGGGCTGCTTTGTTGTATTTTTCTCTTCATAATGCATCACGTTTTTAATGGGTGACAGAGTCCATTCTCTGAGCCCATGCAGTGATTTCCACCACAGAATCATATCTGTTTTTAATGCAGTGCTCCCTGAGGGCCTGAAGATCATGAGCATTCAATACAAGTTCTTGGCCTTGTCCCTTACATTCAGAGCTTTCTTTGTATTTTCTATTCATTTTAACTCTTTTATCCCACGGTTCATATAATGAACAGTAACAGTTCAAATTATGAACACTAGGTGAAGAATTCTGTAAGTTCCATGTTTTTATACTGACATTAATCTGACTTCATCCTCACTTCTGAAAGACTCAGCTTCTCTCAGATGGCCTTTTTATATCCACTCATGATCTTGAGCTTTTGACAATTAAAATTTCCACTAAGTGCTTTTTAAGCATTACACATCTTTACAGTGTTTTTTTACCGTTGTCTCAACATCTCAACTTTTCAACTTTTTGGAAACATGTTGCAGGCATGGAATCCAAAATGAGTAAATATATCATTCTAATAATTTTTAAAAATCTCAGCGATTTAACATTTTTGTGGATAAGTTGTAAATAAAGTTAGTCTTTCTTCAGTCAGCAGGCATAGAAAATATAACAACATACCAGCTTGAATAAAAAATATAAGAAGTAAAAGCTTCTCACAGGAACAGTAGTTTAGATCCTGACAGTCTGTTCCTGTTTTTGTTGCTGTGTACAGGGTACAGTATGTGGCCATCCATGTCCAGAGGGGAGATTTGGACCAAACTGCTCTCAGGATTGTCAGTGTCACAACAATGGCTTCTGTGTGTCGTCCAATGGACAGTGTATCTGCAGCCCTGGATACACAGCAGAGCGGTAGGAACTACTTTTAAAATATACTATATATATATAAAATGCCAGTACTTGTAAATGTTCTGCACTTATATAGCGCTTTTCTGCCTATTGGCACTCAAAGCGCTTTACACTGCTTCTTATTCACCCACACACACTCACTCACAATCACACACACACTCATACACCGATGGGGGAGCTGCTATGCAGCTGGCCAACACTCACCGGGAGCAACTAAGTTGGGGTTCAGTGTCTTGCTCAAGGACACATGTGACCGAAGGAGCCGGGGATCGAACCAACAACTGCGAGATTGACGGACGACCGCTATATGTTATAAATAAATATATGATATAAACCTAGAGAACCTGCTTCAGAGTGCATGGCATCTCAGACCAGAGGTTCACCTTTGTACGTTGTGACCAAGGCACCAATGGAGTGTCTTCAGCAAAGTCTCTGTCCTTGAGTGATCCAAACAAAGCCCAGCCTTACAGCCTTACACCCAGCCAACATCTTTAGACAGACCTGAAGACCTGAACTTTACACACACTGCCCATCCAGTCTGTGGTAGTCTGTCAGGAAGAATGGCATGAACTAACTGTACCAAAGTAGATTAAAAACTGTAATTGTAAGATGTCAAAATAGTAAATTGAGCGTCTTAATACAGTTGATAAATTTTGTAAAGAAATAAATTTGTAACAATGTCTGAAATTGTGTTTGTATCATTATGGTTGGTTGAGTGTAGATTGATGGGCAAAATGAAAAGTTTTAAAAGCCATTTAAAAATACATCTACAATACAATAGATACAATACAGCTTTGTACTCAACCGGGATTCGCAAAAAAACAAGACAGTGTTCCATTGCATGTCCTGATTTGGATGTCCTGTAACATTAGGGTGACTTTATTCATAGAATAGCCATGAGAGAACACGTTTGACATTCTGTGTCCTCTGTTCCATCAACTCCTGTGGCATTAGATTTTGTGGTTATAGGTCAGAGGTCATTCTCTGATGTTTGTGAGGAATATTTCCTTCAGGGGAACCTGGAAAAAACAGAGTAAACAGTTACCATGTTTTGGAGATTGTTCTGATCTTAATACTGCAGCTCAATTTGGAAGTAATATGGATAGCAATAACAGATTTGAATGACAGACATATTTATAGAATGAAATAGAGGTAGAGTGCTAAAGCAGTGTGCCAGTGCCCCTTTTTACATTTTTTACTGCATGTTTTTATTATGTACTAATGAGCTGGGGACTGACAGACACGGTACGGGACAGAGAGGGACTGTCATGTTGCAGCTTTTCATCTTTGTGGGACATTTGCTGCCAATAAACAATATTCAAAATGTTTGTTAACCTTAGTTTTTAATGTGATAGAAGGGTTAGAAGTATTGTATGTAATGACCCTAACCCTACTTTTACCTGGCCTTAAACCTTACTATTCGTCCTTAACTGTACCTTAGGGAGATCAAGCTTGAAATTCTAGCACACAAAACAGAAGACATGACCCTGTTGTCCTCACTTAACCTGATTAAGATCCATATCAAACCATGTGGAAGAGTAGATCCTCCACATCCTCCAGATAGAAGCAAGAAAACACAAGCAGGAAGCCCAGTCAGTGTTTACACAGACAGAACACCCCACAGGGCTCCAAGCCCATATAATTAGCAATATCAGAGTGAATGCACCATATACTTTAGCAGACCAGTCACCAGACAGGAATAGCTCTTATAAGTGCACTTCTTGGAGTAAAAAGGGGTTTCAGCAAAGCCAAGCATTGTGCTATAGCGCTGGGCTGGCATGGCACACCCCATGCCACAGAAATCCATTAACTGGACAGTTTATCACTGCTCTCAGCTAGAGTGGATGCACTGTTGGATTGCGTCTGGTTTGGTGTGAAAAAAATGAGAAATATATTTAAAGACTGAAAGACTGGTTCAGAAATGTTTTAATGCTCAAAACATGCAGCAGATTTTACTTGCTTGCCCTGATGGATGGGATGGGGGCAGCCTTTGGTTTTGAACCAAGCTTGTTTTGTAGGTTGGACTAATAATAATTTGTACTGCAGTAAGAGAAGACATAACCCCATCTAACTGTTGTCAAGGTTGACAATCTCTGTTCAATCTCAAATGCTCTTGTTGCGTAGACATAACTAAAAAGAGCTGAAAATAATTAGTTTGCATAGACAAAAAATTGGAAAACATATTGGGAATATCAGAGCTTTTCTATTGCCATTACTAAATCCTGAGCCTAGAGAAATAAACTGTCTTGGGAAAACCAATAATAAATCTGACACACACACACACACACACACATATATATATTTCAGTACAAAGAACATGTTTCAGCTTGATTTTAAGTATTCAGAATTATTTTAACTTCCTAATGCCTGAAGCTTTAGCAGAGTGAGGGCTGGGTTTGGCAGAGTGGATTGTGTTTAAATCTCATGCTGTCACTAATAGCATTAGTTAGGACTAGTAGCCTAAGTTGCATATTGTAAGTCTGAGTATAATTTTACCCCAGAGGCATATTTGTAGACTGACCGTCTCAGGGTACACATTTGTAGTAACAACCTCAACAGCAGACTGTAGGCAGGTCTTTGATTCTCCTGAGGCAGTTGTTACTGACAACCTCCACCTTTCAAACCACTGACCATGGATGACGCTGTGTCTCTCTGAACAGGTGCCAGGAGGAGTGTCCGGTTGGTACTTATGGTGCTGGCTGTGCAAAGAGGTGCCATTGTAAGAACAACGCCAAGTGCTATCACACAAATGGAATGTGTCTGTGTGAGCCAGGATACACTGGAGAGACCTGTGATGTCCGACTGTGTCCGGAAGGACGTTATGGCCTCAGATGTGATGGGAAGTGTCCATGTTATGCCCAGAACACACACAGGTCAGCAGGAAATGTTGCCTAAATGTGTCTAAAAACACAGACTATTGTCACTTAGAATAATTACTGTGTCTTTCACATTGAAGTGTAAACAGACATAAGTAAGAAATGTTTATGTCTTGCCCTCTTTGATTGTTAACTCTGGATTCAACAGACTGTTCTGTGCCAGTAGTCAGTAATCAGTTACAACCGGTCGACTGCATGTGTTGTTGTGCAGAACAACTGTTCTGCTGCTCCTCAATGGGACTACTGTGTCAGGTCATTCAAACACAACCAAATACAACCCCAGGCAAATTCCACCTGTGTTACTGCTGCTAATCCCACCTACCAGGTAATGACAAGCATCATGGTGAATTTCTGTCCCAACCAGACAGCACCCTCTTAATTTTAGTGCTCATTTTACTGCACCTTTTGAAAGGATAATAATAAGAATTAGAGTTCTGTTTCCTAGTATAAACATGATGGGTCTTTTGATGAGTTCTCGTTGAATATGGGTACTTTTGTTGTGTAATGCTTTGGACTCAGGGTTTAAAAACACTTTCTTAGTGCCAGTTGTCTTTAACAAGTAGTGAAGAGTATTTAGGAAATATATTTCTTTAGTCTGTGTCACTGATTTAGTATTGGATTTCAAAAGGACCCGAGTAAAGAGACAAGGGGTTAAATGTTGGCGGATTTTATTGTAGGGAACTGGGGGTTGAACACAACTGAAAATTAATCCACAAGGAGGACAGGAAATAACACGAAGTAAAGGTACCAACCTAATATACTCAGTAAAACAGAACATTACCTTAAATACAGTGGAGGGGGAAGATAAACTAAATTGTAACAATGCCAGGGAAGCAAGGAATCTGGCTATATAACTAAAAAAACGAACAGGGAAAAACACTTTCATCGTGCCTGGATAGTCTCTGCCCCATGTCTTCGAGACCCGCTCGTCCCTCAGCTTCTAATCCGTGGCTCACTGACTGGATCCGTGAACAACGCACCACGCTCAGGAGTGCTGAGAGGAAGTGGCGCAAATCCAAGACTCCATCTGCCCTTGCTGAGTATCAGGATCTTCTTGGATCTTTTTCTCACAGTGTCACCAGGGCAAAGATCGATTACCACCAGGAGAAGCTCAGCAACACCTCGGACACCAGAAAGCTGTTCACCACTTTCAAATCGCTCATCTACCCAGCTTCACCTCCGCCATCTACCTCTCTCACTGCTGACAACTTTGCCGACTTCTTTACCAACAAGGTGGCAGCCATCAGCTCACAGATCTCTCCTCCAGAAGATGACATCCGTCTAACTTCTTCCAACAAGGCATTGCTCATATCATTTGCAATTCTGACCTAGGATGACGTATCCACCCTCCTCCTCTCTAACCATCCGACCACCTGCTCTCTGGATCCAATCGCTTCCACTCTTCTTCAAGCAGTTGCACCAGCCCTAATGCAAGCTATTGCACAAGTCATCAACACATCTCTCACAACAGGGACTTTTCCAACCTCTTTCAAGCAGGCCCAGATTACTCCACTGCTCAAGAAGCCTTCCCTTCCCTCTGTAGTGGAGAACTACCGACCTGTCTCCCTCCTTCCTTTTCTGGCCAAGACAATCAACTCTCAGACTTCCTTTCCGAGAACAACTTCCTCGATGTCAACCAGTCTGGCTTCAAGAGTTGTCAACACAGAAAGGGCACTCCTGGTATCCTGGTGGGGGTATCTTTCTCACTCTCATAGCCTCTCTACCGGTGCCCCAGGGCTCAGTTCTTGGTCCTCTTTTTTTTTTCTTTCTATACTGCATCCCTAGGGGCCATCATTCACTCACATGGTCTTTCCTATCACTGCTACGCTGATGACACATAGCTCTTCCTGTCCTTTCCACCAGATGACTCCACTGTCTCATCGCACATTTCTGCCTGTCTATCAGACATCTCAGACTGGATGAGAGAGAGACATTTTCAACTCGACCTCTCCAAGACCGAAGTCCTTGTCTTCCCAGCCAGACCTTCGACGCAACACAACATCAGCATCAACATTGGATCTACAGTGATTGTCCCCACTAAATCGACCAAAAATCTGGGGGTCATCATCGACGACCAACTGAGCTTTAAGGACCACATCTCCTCAGTCTCTAAGGCAGCAGATTTGCTCTCTACGACATCAGGAAGATCAGACCCTACATCACGGAATATACAACCCAACTCATCGTACAGGCGCTGGTCATATCTCGTCTCGATTACTGCAACGCTTTGTTAATAGGGTTACTGGTATCCACAGTAAAACCCTTGCAGATGTTCCAAAATGCAGCAGCTCGCCTCATTTTTAATCAGTCAAAAAAGACCCATATCACACCACTCTTCAGACCTGTACACTGGCTTCCTGTAGCTGCTCGCATCAGGTTCAAACCTCTGTCTCTTGCTCACAGGGTGGTTAACTCAACAGCTCCCGCTTACCTCAACTCACTCATTTAAGTCTACAATCCTTCCCACCCGCTGCGGTCTGCCAACAAACGATGTCTGGTGGTCCCAGCACCGCACAGAAGACACCAAGCAAAACTTTTTAGCGCAATGATCCCACGATGGTGGACCAAGCAACCAAACTCTGCACGCTCAGCAAACTCAGTCCTAATATTCAAAAAACTGCTGAAAACAGAACTCTTCAGCATCTTCCTATGCACTTAAATCTCTTAAAAAAAAAATCTTTTCTGCTCTTTCTCGCACTTGCATCTCGCAAACTGTGAACACTTTTCTGATAGGACTTTGCTTTGATCTTTTCTTGTCTTCACTTGTAAGTCGCTTTGGATAAAAGCGTCTGCTAAATGACTACATGTAAATGTGACAAACAAACAAAATAATCTTAAAACACAGACTGACAGACAGGGACAAATAAGTAACCTTAGACAAAAATAGCAAAAACAGAGCATTCCCCAAATATGGGGAACAGGCAGAACAGAGAAACAGGAGAGGTAAAACAGGGCTTGCTGTCCAGGAGCATGCAGCATAACAACAAAAGCAAAATGGCAGGTAACTGTGGGGAAAGCCAGGTCTAAATAGGCAGGGAGAGAGGTGAAAGCAATCAGGATAACCTAGGCTAAGGTGGGTAAAGAAACCAAAAAGGCTACGAACAGGAAGTGGCACAGAGGGACAACAAAATAAAAGCAGAGTGCAGGAAGTCAAGCTGGGGAAAACAGAGACAAACTAAACGCAAGAAACAGGATCATGACAGTCTGGCTTCATCAGCATTGAATGACATACAGAAAACCTCTAGCTTTAGCCTTCATGACTGGTGTAAAACTTGCCAATAACCAGCCACTGTACTTGCTTTGTAGTGCTCTTTGTGGGCTGTACTGTAGCCATAGAATGTTTGTGAGGGAAGATTTCTTCAGAGTCGCCCCAACATCTGAAACATCATGACAGTTTCGGAGGTCACATTCTCCCAGTTCTTCATTTAAAAAGATTTAAGGACCTAATATCCTATAATCCAGTTTTTCAGAATAACCCTATTTCCTCAGTCTTGCTCTTTCTCTTCCTCCCTCTCCAGTCCTACTTCGTGTTCTTCCTTTTATTGTGGTTGTCCCTCTCTCTCAGTTCCTGTTTCTGGTTTACTATGATATTTATCCTTGTTTGTCCCTGCTGTATTCATGTATTTTCGCACCTCTGATTTTTTATTACTATCTATCTATCTATCTATCTATCTATCTATCTATCTATCTATCTATTTATTTATTTATTTATTTATTCATTCATTCATTCATTCATTCATTCATTCATTTGCTCTCACCTAGTCTCCGTTAGTTTATACATTTGATTCCCTGGATCTACGCTCTGTTTGTAGGCACCATTTTGACAGTATTTTGTTCTCTGGTTTTGTGGTTCGCTGTATGAAAACCCCGTTCATTATATGATATATTTGCCCCTGTTGATTCTCTGTTAAGGTCACTTCCACATACTCTTCACCACTTTCCAACCACTTTCATGTTTTACTTTGAACTCCACTTACCAGTTTGTCTCCTGCATATCTATTCCCTTGACACATATTTGTATTTGTTCCTTGTTAGGGTGACTTCCCAGTCCTCTCTTTTATGTTAAGTTCCAAGGAACCTTTGTAAAATGTCTGTTGTCTTGTTTGGTTCTACTTTGACCAGGCCCATTCTACTATACAGCAAGTCAACGTGTTATTTCTTGTCTGGTTATTTAGTTCATGTAGTTCTGTTCCTTTTTTTTAGCTGTAGCTCAACATATCTTGCTTCTATTACGTTTTTTAACCTAAGAAACCCCATTTACTCCTACTTTCTGTCACTTTTTTATTTGCCTCTTTTATAAGCCCAATGACAGGGAAAAGCTCCTTTTATCGTGAATGATGAACTTCCATAGGAAAGCTCACCCAACCTTTGGATTATTGGTCTGTGTATTAATAGGTGTTGTACATGTCACTCAGCGTTCCACATGGTGGCAACACTTCCATTTCCTTCTACATATCTTCTCTCTTTTTTGTATAGTAGGATTGTAGTGTTGTATGAGAAAAAAACATTTTACACATTTTACAAAATAAAAGTTATGTAGTTTCACCTTAAAATCACTATTGTACCCAGTGCAGTACCAATAATTTACAGCCATTTCTAAATCTTCCTCGATCAAATCCCTTTTTTTTTTAAGTGTGGAGATAGATATCTACCTGCTCTGCTTCTAAAAGACTTGTGTCATACTCTGTGTATGTGTCAGAACTCATCTCCATTACTAACTTTGTCTCAGTCTGACTCGAACGTATCATGGAATTTTCTGAGAGCATAATTCTAATCACACTAAACTTAACATTCCTTTTACATCTGCATAACTAATATTAATTTACAGTATATATCTGCATTTTATTGTTTCATTCACTCTTTGTGAGTAGATAATTCTGTGTCATTTACTAAATACATACATTATTCCATCTTGTAAGTAAAAATTTATAGAAGAAATAAAAATAATTACCCGTACTTTAAACGAGTCTTTCTGATTTAATCTCTGCCCAGCAGTGAAATAGCTTAAAGTAGCTCTAATTCCACAAAGCTCCATATGCAATATTCCATTGTCATTAATATACCAGTACTTTCACAGAAACACATCTAGATTATGAGTAGCTTGTTTTTACCTATAATTTATTTACATGTTTCAACTTTTTTCGTTGCATGCGTTCTACCAATCAAGTATTCTTTAAAACATCATTAGATTTCAGTACTTCCTCAAAGGCTAATCAACACACTCCTCCTGTGGCTCTGCAGTATAATCTTGTTTGTTTTTCTCATCATCTCCTTCTTCTTTTTTTACCAGCTGCCATCCAATGTCAGGGGAGTGTACGTGTCGGCCTGGGTGGTCAGGCCTCTACTGCAATGAGACGTGCACCCCAGGATTCTATGGCCACTCCTGCCAACAGGTGTGTCAGTGCCAGAATGGTGCTGACTGCAACAGTGTGACCGGAGAGTGTATCTGTTCTCCAGGCTTCACGGTAAGTTGGAATATCAGGGAGTGCTGTAGGTCACACATCACCAGGCTTAAAATCACACCTAAAATTATTTAGATGCTTTCACTTTTTCACATTATACTGCATTGTAAATCAATTTTAAAAATGAAAAGCATTTTTGCCCATTCATCTGAACTCTATAATCCATAAAAACCCAGTAAAAGCATGTTTAAAACAGACATCTCTCACTTAGATATATACAGCAGTCAGACCCTTAATTGAAAACAAAAAAACTTTTGTAGATAACAAAATGTTGGAATGCTGAAAACCAGTATACATATTGGTGGGATCAATTCAGCAACATTGTGAAATTGGTAGGAACAGTTTCCTTCCATGTCCAAAGCAAAACCTATACCACTGGTGTCACTCATAATTGTGATGGTGCTTACTGGACATTAAGTGCAGTTACATGAAAAAGAGTAGAAAGGTGTGCTGGGATGTTAAAGACGAGGAACTGATGATGGCCTTTCAGAGCTTTTAATAGTTAATTATCTACTTTAATTGGGCGGCTGTAGCTCAGCTGCTAAGGCAGTTGACCATGGACCACAGGGTCAGTGGTTTGATCCCCGCTCCCGGCTACATGTCGAAGTGTCTTTGGGCAAGACACTGAACCCCAAGTTGGTCCCGGTGGGTCAGGTGAGCACCTTGCATGGCAGCCACCCCCATTGGTGTGTGTGTGTGTGTATGTGTGAATGGGTGAATGGGAATCAACATTGTAAAGCGATATATAAGCAACCATTTACCATTTACCATTACTTCTCAGGGTCCCACCTGTTCAGTGACCTGCCCAGCAGGAATGCATGGAGTGAACTGCTCTTCCAGCTGTGACTGTAAGAACAGCGCCCAGTGCTCACCTGTAGATGGATCGTGTTTCTGTAAACCAGGTGAGCTGAGCAAGACAAGACAGAAATGAGACATAACACACTCATCTGAAAGTGTCCACAAGTTTTTTGTTTAGTGTTGTTTTGGTTTGGTTGACCGAAAGTGAAATAATAAAACTTGACTATCTAAAGGAAGTAAAAGTCGTAACAAGCTTTCTTTAGGTGAACCTGCGGAAGGATCATTACCGGCATCATATCTTACATGTGAACTGTAAAACAAATCAGGGAAAAGAAGACTATGGCTTTAGTAGCTGTTTTTACAACATCTGATTTGATAATAGTGTTGGACAGCATGGTGGTGGAGTGGTTAGCAATGCTGCCTCACAGCTAGAAGGTCCCTGGTTAAAATCCGGGCCAGTTTTCTCATTAATTTAAAGTATTATACAATATATATATATGCTTAGAACACGTTTATATCCTTAGTTTGTATACCCCTACCCTTTACTTTCCCATCCCCATTCCAGCTGTTGTTTCTTTTATGATTATACCCATTCTGCTCATCCTCAATACCCCTCCACACTTCTCCAACCCCGGTGCACCTGCATAAGCAAACATACACTGTACATAGGTAACACATCTTGTCTTTTTGCCGTATATCACACTGTTGTTATGCTGTTATGTTTTGTATTGTGTGATTTCTACTGTTTCTTTTGTAAATACAAAAAAGAATAACTCTAATGAAACACTTTTATTACTGAATAATGGTTAGTGTGTGTGTGTGTGACATTGTTTAATCAGGGTGGCATGGGGTGGACTGCTCCATCAACTGTCCCAGTGGTACCTGGGGTCTGGGCTGTAATCTCACCTGTATGTGTAAGAACGGAGGAGCGTGTAACGCCCTGGATGGTCACTGTACCTGTGCTCCAGGATGGAGAGGAGAGAGGTGTGAACTCCCCTGCCAGGTGATGAAATATGGATGCTCCCAGAGATTTACGTGCATGTAAAAAGTACAAATGCTGCATATGTTTTGCTTTATTTTCATTACATATTTGTGTCAGTGAGGAACTCTCACAGCTATAATCCACTAACTTTTCTAAAAGATTGAATAGGTTGTTTAGCACTATAGTTCACACAATTTTGACATTAGGGCACGATGTTTTCCAGAATGTGCACCATTGTTGCAGATTTGTATTTGCAACTATAGACTAAAATGTCTTTTATGACTTTTTAAGGTTTCATTTGTAAAAATCTGCACAGTAGCATCCAAATGTTTTGTGCATCACATCGTTACAATGAGAGGTGATTTGGAGTTATTCTGAGGAAACAGGTGTAGCTGATCTTATACTGTACTGTATTATTAAAACTGTGGAAGTAAAAAAGTCTTATGGTCTGAAAAGTGTCTCCCTGAAGACTAAATGCAGGCTGCATTTAACATGTGTGGACATGTTATTGAACTTCTTCACTGATATTGCTCAGGATGGCAGCTATGGTTTGGACTGTAAAGAACGGTGTGACTGCAGCCATGCTGACGGATGTCACCACACCACTGGTCACTGCCGCTGTCTGGCTGGGTGGACAGGTAGGACATAATAGCAATGTCCTTATAGCTTATGTGTTTGACAAGTTCAGTTATATATCAGAGTTTCTTCGCTCTGATCTTTCATTCATAGTGTCATGTGAATGAGGCAATTAGATGTGCAAAAAGGTAACTTTGTATTGCAAGAGACTTCATATTGTATACTGTGCTTTGTAGTTTGGCATCACATCATATGACATCTTGTGCTTAAGCTGCAAAGACTGCACAAAACTAGTTCAATGAATAATATTTGCCCAAAAAGGGACTTGTGTGTTTGGCGATTTATGCTACACTGCATTACTGAAAAGAGTTTAACTTTCATTATGTGAACGTAGTCTGTATACCAATATCTGCTGCTCATTGCACATATCTGCAATTGTAGGCAACAATAGTATATGTACATTAGACTCTTTATTGATAATTTCGTTATCATTATGTTTTTGTAGTTAGTTAACCAGGTGTTAACCAGCTCTATCCAGTAAAGCAAATAACAGCATTACAACAAGCTAGATATAGACAAGATACATGCAGTAGTGTAGTGTTGTTGTCTGTCCTGTATACAGTATGAAGTGCACATGGCTGTCATGTGATCAGGAGCAGCTAAATTATGCCTGTGATGTGACTGATTTACAAGGATCTTTACTGGATTTGAGATGTACACAATTTATACGCTGTACAAAATTTAGCTGAAATGTAGCTACATGCATGTGTGTGTGTAACTGTGTGTAGGTATCCACTGTGACAGTGTGTGTGCAGAGGGACACTGGGGCCCAAACTGCTCCCTCCCCTGTACCTGCAAGAATGGCGCTTCCTGCTCCCCGGATGAAGGAACCTGTGAGTGTGCTCCAGGATACAGAGGCACCACTTGCCAGAGGAGTGAGTCCTGCATGAGTTGACCAGCACCACATGCTACTGCAATGTCATGAGACAGCTGAAGCTTTATTTCAAGTTATAGTCTTATTCTCATTGTTTGGTCCACTGTTCCTAATCTTAGTATTACATTGTTCACTGTCATTAAGCCATAGGTACGGATTCCATCTGTGCTCAGGATAAGAATTAGACTGTAGTCTACAGCCTCTCTTGTGTCTCAGTCACTCAGTTAAGATAGAAACATGGTTTATTCTCATGTGAGGTTTGTGCTCATATGGGTTAATACAACTAGCAGTCCCACTGTTGCTTTTCCTGTTGTGTATTGTTGCTCATGGTGCTTAGAAGGAGAGACAAACATAATAATGTAGGTTCAGTCCCTTTGCTAGAAGAAAGTCTATAGATGGAAATTAGATTTTTAGAGGCAGACCTGACATTAAAAAGTCAGAAAATCTGTATTTTCTGTTTTTAATTAAAAAGTTAAACTGGACCATTTCATGTTCTGTAGTGTAACATAGGCCTACATGAAGTACATATTTTATCTACATGATCATTGTAAAGAAGCATACATAAAGCCAACAGCTGAGCCCCCACCTTCCCCTGCAGCATAGCTAGGCACTTGTTGATTCTCTCATGTTCAGAAGGAGGCAGGGGGATGACAGGTTTCATCACGATACATATCCATTGGGAATCCGCTGATCTTGCACAACCTGAACATTTTCATGATAGAGTTTCTCACACCCTCCTTTAAAGAGGCATATCTGTTCAGTCCCTTGTTCTTTTGTAGGGAATGTTTCCAGTCTCTGAAGCTTTTTACTACAAATCAGGCCTCAAATTTTCTGCAAGATTAACTTTACACAGCATCGTCTTTCAAACTCATGCCATTTGCTATCAATAGCAAATTTACATTTACATTTACATTTAGTCATTTAGCAGACGCTTTTATCCAAAGCGACTTACAAGTGAGGTACAAGGCAAGTTTTCCTTGAGAACAGGGAAATAACAATCTGTTTGACTGACTCATAGGAAGATGAAAGATGATGAAAGATGAACTATTGCTACCAGGTCGTAAGGCACCTGGCAGTGCAGGGAAAGGTGGGAGAGATTAGGGATTAAATTAAGCAGTCACTAAAATCATGAGAACCAAGAGGCATCAAAGACTTTTTATCTTCATGTTGTCTGACTGAAATCTGATCTCCTATGTACTGCACTTACAGTATCACATTGAATTAACTCATCTTCTCCATGTGTGTGCCTGCAGTCTGTTCTCCAGGTTACTTTGGTCACCGCTGCAGTCAGACCTGCCCACAGTGTATCCACAGTAACGGGCCATGCCACCATGTCACGGGACAGTGTGACTGTCTGCCAGGCTTTAAGGGGGCACTGTGCAATGAGGGTGAGCATCATTCCGCTGTGTTACCATGAAGCAAACTGCTTCTCCTGTGTTTGAAAAGCTTCAGGGTTCAGGGCATAATTTTCCTGCTCAGTGTTCTCTATGACACAAATTAATGAAGTCAAATTTGTTCTCTTAGGATTAGTTTTAGGATTAAATGCTGTTTCAAAGAATTCTGAAGTTCTGACACTCGATGAGAATTTCCCTGACAACCGCTAGATAAATAGCCCTTTTATGGGACATATGTTTGTATCATCATGAGCCATAGACAAATTGCATTTCCCTGGTGTGACTGGAAATGTTTGAACCAATCACAACATTTGGTCACATAATGTACAGTATTTCTACAAGTAGCTTTACACACGAGCAATATTGAGCATTTGTGTGCATTAAGACTGTTAGAGTGAAGCTAATCAGCAGCCAGGATTCCACCATGTCAACAACAATCCACTAACACCATGGAAAATATCTGTGATGGCATATTTAATGCTAATAGCTAAACTGTGATTAAAACACACATGTCTTATGTGCAGTATGTCCAAGCAGTCGCTTTGGGAAGAACTGTGCTTGGAGCTGCACCTGCACCAACAATGGCACCTGTAACCCCATCGATGGCTCCTGTCAGTGTTATCCAGGGTGGATAGGCAGTGACTGCTCTCAGCGTGTGTACTGCTAATGACATGATAAATATTGTACCTCTGATGTGTTTTAATGCCACTTTCATGTAAAAGACTTGTTTCTTTATTTAACCTTGTCTTTTGAAGTGAAAAAACTAAACAATATATATATTTATTATATACTGTATGATATTTAGTTATGAACTAGTCTGACTAAGATTTTGACTGTTTTGCAGCATGTCCACCTGGTCAGTGGGGACCCAACTGTATCCACACATGTAACTGTCACAATGGAGCCTACTGCAGTGCGTATGATGGAGAATGCAAGTGCACTCCAGGATGGACTGGCCTCTACTGCACACAACGTCAGTAGCTCAAACACACACACACACACAAGCAGTCTGGATGTTGTTTCATGGGTTATTTTTTATTATTTTTTGTTTATTAAATGACCTACAGTAGATGTATATCACCTAATTTTAGGTACATAAAGGTTTGTTAATCCACCTGTTGTTTATTTCAGAAACAGATCATTTTGAAGTCATGTGATGTATGGTGGTTTACTTGCAGGCTGCCCTTTAGGTTTCTTTGGGAAGGACTGTTCCCAGATTTGCAAGTGCAGGAATGGAGCGGACTGTGACCATATCTCTGGACAGTGCAACTGTCGCACTGGCTTTATGGGACGCCACTGTGAACAAAGTATGTTACCTTGTCCCACGTCATTCCGCTTTTTAACAGAGGTTTCACTCTTTTCTTTTAACTAGGCTTACTTGAGTGTTTCTGTGTGGGAGCAGCTGTAGCTCAGTCGGTAAGGCAAGTCGCCTGGTGGAAATTGGGGAGGGTTGCTTTGAAAAGGGCATCCAGCGTAAAAACTGTGCCAAATCAACATGTGGACAATGATCCACTGTGGTGACCCTGAACTCATGGAATAAGTCGAAAGGACAAACAAACTTGACTGTTTTTGCTTACGCTGTGCCAACAGCTCTGATTTCACCAATGACGTTTCTGTTCCTTTCAGTGCATGCACTTCAGCACTTCTGCCAACTTGTTTTAGCACTTAAACTCTCACTTATTTCCATGTTCAAATACAACTGGCCAGTCCCACCCAGCTGATTTAAACAGTTGCCCTGTTACCTTTTGTTTTTGTAGAGTGCCCTCCTGGTTCATATGGTTACGGATGTCGTCAGGTCTGTGACTGTCTGAATAACTCCACCTGTGATCACATGACTGGTACTTGTTACTGCAGCCCAGGCTGGAAAGGAGCTCGTTGTGACCAAGGTGAGGATGCATCTCTATGACACTGGAATATATCAAAGTAAATAAAAGGAGAATTTCAATTGTTACATCTGTTTTTCACACGGGCTACTGTAATTATATGACCTCGGTTGTAATGGCAGTAACTGACTAACTGTAATTCTACATCTCCCCCTTGTCCGGTCTGCAGCTGGTGTGGTGGTGGTGGGTAGCCTCAACAGTTTAACCAGTGCAGCCATACAGGTGGACACCTACCAGATTGGAGCCATAGCAGGAATCATCGTCCTGGTGCTGCTGGTGCTTTTCCTTATACTCCTCTTCATCATCTACAGGAAGAAGCAGAAGGGCAAAGAGCCCATCACACCGACTGTGACCTACACCCCTGCTATAAGGGTCACTGCTGATTATGCTATTGCGGGTACATTACAAGCTTCCACCTGCAACCATCTTAATGACATGTACAAATTCGAAGTCATTAATTTATTTCTAAATGTCATATTTTTCCATTGTCTTATTGCTAAAAAACACTTGTTTTTCTTGCTAAATTCAATTCAACTTTATTCATGTAACAGTCGTTACCAACATGTTAAGTCATCTCAAGACACTTTACATATAAAGTCAAGACTATACAGATATGAAATGGAAACAACAAATTCTCCTTGAGCAGCACTAGGCAACAGTGGAGAGGAAAAACATGTTCAAGTGTCCTTGAGCAAGACACTGAACCCCGACTTAGTTGCTCCCAGTGAGTGTTGGCCAGCTGCATAGCAGCTCCCCCATCAGTGTGTGTGATTGTGAATGCAAATGGGTGAATAAGAAGCAGTGTAAAGCGCTTTGAGTGCCAATAGGTAGAAAAGCGCTATATAAGTGCAGAACAGTTACTAGAATATAATGTGAAACATTTTGAAGTAAATGAAAGAATATAAACAAAATTGTTATTGTAAATTATAGTATAAGACACATATCACATGTCAACATTCAACACTGAAACAATCTCATGCACTTGTACACATACACTGTCGTAAACTGTACATGTTTTATAAAAGTTAGCGTATAAAAGCATGTCCTGTGTGTTTGTCCACATTCTGGTAATTTAGGGGTGAGTACTGCCGCCATGAAAGAAAGAAAACTGTTGCATGAAAGGCATCCTGTTAAATTGTTTCTGTACCACTTTCAAAGGGTGGAGACAAAATACAGAGAGTATATAGGCCCCATCAAGTGTAGTCTAGGAGTCCTGCTCTGAAAATTCAGATGAACAGATGTATTCAGTGCATCCTGGTAAATGTTCTTTTTAACCTGTATTTTTAAGATGCTCATCCAACATTTGAGCCCCTCCCCAGCAACTACTTCTCCAACCCCAGCTACCATACTCTGACACAGTGCATCAGCCCTCCACACGTCAACAACATTGCATATGGAAAGGTATGGAAGTAGGCTTTATGGGGTTGTCTAGAGTAATGAAGACATACAAAGCTACAGCTCACTAAAGTGTGAAGTTTGTCCCTTTGACTTTATTTTTTAGGTCAAGAATAACCAGCTGTTTGCAAACCTGAAGAATGCAGATCAAAGAAAAAGGGTTCCTCTAGCTGATCACACCGGCACACTTCCTGCAGACTGGAAACAAGCCGACTGCTTCAATGACCCTGGTGAGACATGCAATCAATAACCATACGTAATGGGTTTTGGTATTAGGACCCAGAAGCACAGAACGCAAGAGGAAGGTTGATTGGTGACAGGAACTGAATAGGGGGAGAAGGATAATAGCATACCAGGGATGAATCCAAGGCTATGGGTGCGTACTGCGTAGTTCCTGTAGGGGAGCTCAGGATAGAAGGAAATGTTTTTGTTGCAGGAAAAACTAATAAACATTCTGGTTATCACAGTGCCAGAGTAAATGTCCATAATCCATGGTCCAACACAGAATCCCAAGATCCAAAACTTTCTTGATCCAAGATCCAATTCACACAATCCAAAAATAATAAGTAATAGGGGACTTAGGACACAGAGTACATGGGAGAAGGAACCCGGATAGAGTCTGGAGGGATGGGTAATAGACAGGCAGACAACGTGAGGAGTCAGGTTGGGAGGTTAGAGGTGAAGTTAGTAGGCAGGCAAGTTTAGCAAATTAGCAGACAGGTAATAGGCAAAACTGGTTTAGCAGCGGGCTTCAGGCAGGTGATCGCAGAGAAACAAAGAGACTACCATGATACAAATGACACATACAGACTGTCTGGAAGGCAGGAAGTCATGAAGGGAAATCATCTGGTAGGGGACTGTAGCAGCCTATGCAGGATGTGGAACAGGGGAATACAAAACAAGAGTCTGACACAGGAAGTGAAACTAAAGGGCCAGATCATGACAGTATTTTAAAAAATGTTATTGCCGCTAGTTACTGCAAATCATGACCCTGTACTAATCAGTGGATTCCCAAATTTCCCAAATTTGGATTCCTTTGTCGATTGCATTTGAATAAATACATTTTAAGCATACCCGGTTGATGTGAATTATATTATAATGTTGTTAAAATATTTTATATCATAACATTATAATGTAATATTCAAGTAGTATAGTAATAATACAATAAAATCTGGGACATTGTGTAAATTAAAAAAAAGAGAATGCAATTTTCTGCAAACCATTAGAAATTTATTTTGGATTGAAGTGGGACATCGACAGGTTTTCTGTGTGCTGCATTGCCTACTCTTTAAACTGTGAGCAGGAACTAAGGAGAGCAATTGCTTTCATTTCGAAGATTCAGGATTCAAACAACTTTAGTGATCCACATGAAAAGTAGAAAAGAAAGGGAAAAACTTCCATCAAACCAAGACTATAAACAAGTACAAGTACAAACTTCTGATCAATAATTAAGAAAAAACCCAGCTGAAAGTGCTCCTCTGTGCAGCCAGCACACAGTGGAGTGGGTGGGAGGGATTGTCCAGGATTGAGATGAGTTTGGTCAACATTCTCCTCTCAGCCACAACATGCAGAGGGTCCAGCTTCTCCTCAAGAAATGCAACATTTATCCTCATTATCCTTGATATAAGATTTCAGCTGATTATTTATGTTTTTTCTATTTTATAACGTACCAAATGAGGCCTGGATTGTGGGCTGGCCAGTTTAGCACCCAGAGCCATGTTGTTGTCTGGATGGAAGTATATATTGCTTTAAAACCTGTATTTAGAAGGTGGCAGTTTGGTAGATATTTAACTTAAATTTGTGGATGCAACAACAACTGTGTTTAGTGGCAGTGGTGGCGTTTCTGAGCCCATTAAGTGATTTTGACTACAGAATTATTTCTGATTTGAATACGCTGAAGATCATGGCAATTCATTAATTTTGTTCTTGTTCCTTGTGTACAGAGATTTATCCAGATTATCTGAATCAATTTATTATTATGTACTGTAGATGAAATACCATAATTCTCTGCAATTTTACAATGAAAAACTTAAACTGTTAAACTTGCTCACACAATTTCACACAACGATCATAATATTAAATACAACAATATGCATATGGCACATAACTGTATCTTTCTGTTTCACCTGAGGATTAAATTTTTTAGCGTGTCTTTTTTGCAATGTAATTCAAAGTTAAGTATAAAAGCTGCTTATACATAAGTGAAAAAACGAATCTACGCTCAGTGTTAGGTGTAAATTTCTACAAAACTTTTTACTTTTTAATAGGAATTCTGTTTTTATTAGAGGAATATTCCTAAAGTTGCATTCCCAGTTACATTTAGTCATTTGGCAGACAAGTGAGGTACAAAGCAGCAAAAGATCAGCAGGAACCATCAATAGGGAAAACAAAGTGCAATGAGAAGAAAAGTTTCTGTTTCATAAGATGCAAGTCCAAGATAGGACTAGGAGTATTGTTTTTCTTTCTTTTTTTTTAGTTTAAGCAAATAGGAAGCTGCAGAAGAATTCAGTCTCAGTTTTGTTAAATTTTGGAAGTGAGGCTGCTGAGCGTGCAGAGTTTGGTAGCTCATTCTACTGTTGTGGGACCACTGAGCTGACTTTTGCTTGAGATCATATGCTGTGTTGTGAAGGCACCATCTGACACCTTTCACTGGCAGAGTGCAGTGAGCAGGAGAGATTGTAGAACTGAAATAGGATGTGTAGGAAAGAAGGTGCTGTAGAGGTAACAACTCTGTAGGTGAGAGTCAGAGCTTTGAACCGGATGTGGGTGGCTACTGGAAGCCAATGCAGTGATCTGAACAGTGGTGTGAAATGTAGCTGATCAATAATGAGATCTGCTGCTGCATTTTGGATCATTTGGAGGGGTTTGCTTTTGCATGATAATAGCCACGTCAGCAGAGCATTGCAGAAGTTGAGACAAGAATATGGAGGTTTCTTCCGTTAAAGGGAGTTTTTCCTCTCCACTGAATTGTTGGGTTCTCTTTATACATCTTTATAATCTTGACTTTATTCTGTAAAGTGCCCTGAGATGACTTTGTTGTGAATTGGCGCTATATAAATAAAGTTGAATTGAATTGAATTGAATATGACCAGTGTGTGCACGATGAGTTGGGTTGCATAGTCAGAAAGGTAAGGTCTCATCTTTCTGATGTTGTAAAAGGCAAATTTGCTGCTCAAAGAAAGAGTTGATGTGGACCGTAAAGCTCAGTTGGCTGTCAGTGATGTTTCTCAACACAAGATGGTCGTGTGTAAAATGACTCTGGCGGTGAGGAAGATGAAGAGGGCAAAGGCAGAGCAGAGAAGGAAGTGGTGGAAGTTTAAAAAGGAAGAATGTTGTGTAGTTTTCAGGGAGGAGCTGAGACGGGCTCTGGGTGGTTTGGAGGTGCTTCCAGATGACTGTACCACTACAGCTAATGTGATCAGGGAGACAGGTAGGAGGGCGTCATCTGGAAAGAGGAAAGTGGACAAGGAGACTTGGTGGTGGAACGAGGAAGTTCAGAAGTGTATACAGAGAAAGAGATTAGCTAAGAAGAAGTGGGACACTGAGAGGACTGAAGACTGTAGACAGGAGTACAGGGAGATACAGCGTAAGGAAGGTTGAGGTGGCAAAGGCCAAACAAAGAGCATATGAGGACTTGTATGTTAGGTTGGACACTAAAGAGGGAGAGGTGGATTTGTACGGGTTGGTCAGACAAAGACATAGAGATGGGAAGGATGTGCAGCAGGTTAGTGTGATTAAAGATAAGGATGGAAATGTATTGACAGGTGACAGGAGTGTGATGGGAAGATGGAAGGAGAACTTTGAAGAGTTGATGAACGAGGAAAATGAAAGGGAACGAAGAGTAGAAGAGGTGACTGGTGTGGAGCAGGAAGTAGCAAAGATTAGTAAGAGTGAAGTGAGGAGGACATTGAAGAGGATGAAGAGTGGAAAGGCAGTTGGTCCTGATGACCTACCTGTGGAGGTATGGAAGTTTCTAGGAGAATGGAGGAGAAGTGTACTGGTGCTGATTTTTAAGAGCAAGGGAGATGAGCAGAGCTGTGGCAACTACAGAAGAATAAAGCTGATGAGCCAAACAGTGAAGTTGTGGGAAAGAGTAGTGGAAGCTCGGCTAAGGGCAGAGGTGAACATTTGTGAGCAGCAATATGGTTTCATGCCTAGAAAGAGTCCAACAGATGCAGTATTTGCTTTGAGGATGCTGATGGAGAAGTACAGAGAAGGTCATAGGGAGTTGTATTGTGTCTTTGTAAATTTAGAGAAAGTGTATGACAGGGTGCAGAGAGAGGAGCTGTGGTATTGTATGAGGACGTCTGAAGTGGCAGAGAAGTATGTTAGAGTGGTGCAGGACATGTATGAGAGCTGTAAGACAGTGGTGAGGTGCTGTAGGTGTGACAGAGGAGTTCAAGGTGGAGGTGGGTCTGCATCAAGGATCAGCTCTGAGCCCCTTCTTGTTTGCTCTGGTGATGGACAGGCTGACAGATGAGGTTAAACAGGAATCTCCATGGACTATGATGTTTGCAGATGACATTGTTATTTGTAGTGAGAGCAGGGAGCAGGTGGAGGAAAATCTAGAGAGGTGGAGGTCTGCTCTGGAAAACAGAGGAATGAAGCTTAGCCGCAGTAAGACAGAATACATGTGTGTGAATGAGAGGGACCCTGGTGGAACAGTGGGGTTACAGGGAGCAGAGGTGAAGAAGGTGCAGGACTTTAAGTACTTAGGGTCAACGGTTCAGAGCAACGGAGAGTGTGGTGAAGAGGTGAGTGCAGGCAGGTTGGAACGGGTGGAGAAAAGTGTCAGGTGTGTTGTGTGATAAAAGAGTATCAGCGAGAATGAAAGGAAAGATGTTCAAGACGGTGGTGAGACCAGAGATGTTGTTCGGCTTAGAGACAGTTGCACTGAAGAAAAAACAGGAGACAGAGCTGGAGGTATCAGAGCTTAAGATGTTGAGGTTCTCTTAGATGGACAGTATCAGGACTGAGTACACCAGAGGGACAGCTCCTGTTAGATGTGTTGGAGATAAAGTCAGAGAGGCCAGATTGAGGTGGTTTGTACATGTTCAGAGGAGAAACTGTGAATATATCGGTAGAAGGATGCTGAGGTTGGAGCTGCCAGGCAGGAGGTCTAGAGGAGATTTATGGATGTAGTGAGAGAGGACATGAAGTTAGTTGGTGTGAGAGAAGAGGATGCAGATCACAGGGTTAGATGGAGGCACATGATTCACTGTGGGGACCCCTGAAAGGGAACAGCCCAAAGAAAAAGAAGAGATGTCTCTCAGATTTCTGGCCGTTACTGAAGATCCTAAGTTGATGCTGATGGGGTTGGACTTGCGCTGCTTTCTCTCAGCAGTCCTGAGAATAGTGGGTTGTTCATGGACAGATCAATTTGACAGGGATTAGGAGTTGAGGGACAGGCAGGCCTGGAAGACAATGTGCAGACACTTTTCAGCCTGGTTGAAAGTGTTGTGCAGTTAGTGTCAGTGTGTGTGTCATGAAATGCAGAAGTGATCTGTGTTGTCTGTGGTGCATTTCAAGATGAGAATGAGCTCCAGATGGTTACCAGCTTTGTGGGTGAGGGGAGTGCAAACTAGTTTCAGATCAAATTTGTTCAGAAGTGTGTAAAAGTCAGCAGCCTCAGGTTTGTCTGGGTGGATGTTAACGTCTCTCAGAATGACGAGGACTCTTGTATTCAGTAAAGTAGGACAGAAGCATGTAAAGCTCATCACAGCAGCAACATGAATTATAACAGGTGCAGTAATCCAATGCCAGCATTGAGAAAACAAGCCCCACCTCCCCATCGTGATGGGTGAGAAGTGTGACTAAAGGAATAATTGGAGGAGAGAGCTGCTGGGGTGGGTGGCCATGTTCTGTGGGGTGATTCAGGTTTCTGTTAGTGCCAGTAGCTGAACAGCTGATCGTGTAGCAAAGGATGGAATAGAGTCAGCCTTGTTTACTGCAAACTGGCAGTCACAGAGGAAGAGAAAATATGGGCTGGGTGGGGGTGTACATTTGCGTAAGTGTCATCTTCTGTGAGAGCAACGTGGAGCAAAAGTTTCTACATACAGTTCTTAACAGTCTAAAAAAGGTTAAATAAGCAGACTCGTGAGAAATTACAGAAAATCTGTCAAATTTCACACAGGTATTTAGAACATTTCCTGTCTTATATAGATGCTTTCTTTTGTTAGAGCTTTTCCGACACAGAATAGCAATGAAATGATGATCCATGCTATTATTACAAGTTTCTCAGGTTGTTCCGTCTCTGCGTCCGCTGGAACATTGCAAAATATATATTATGTGAAAATTACAATGAGCACATTCAAGATTAACCTGCAGCCAACAGTCAACAATGGAGATGTGTACAGTTACTGGACATGCATTTTAATTGGTGTAAATGTTTTTTAACATAAGTTCAGAAACTGTCTTTGCATAGCATAATGTAGCAATAGCCATGTCTCACATCATCTTTGCTTGCAACATCAACTGACCTCCACCATTTGTTCTTACCAGGAGCCTACGGAATTGATCCACGATACATGGGGAAATCTTTACGAGGTAAGTTCTGGTATTGTACAAATGAATGTCTAATAGTTTAATAGATTTATGCTGCCATCTACTTCTCTGTCTGTTTCAAGCAGATCTGGTGAAGGGCACACCTTATCACACCAGCTCCTGTTCCCTCAACAGTTCTGAAAACCCATATGCCACAATAAAGGACCCTCCCCTTCTTACAGCCAAAAACACAGAGTGTGGCTATATGGAAATGAAGTCACCAGCCAGACGAGATTCACCATATGCTGAGATCAGCAACAGCAGTCCCACCAGTACCCGGAATGTCTATGAAGTTGGTCAGAAGCTTTAGTTTACATATTTTTCTCTTCTCATTTTGCTTTATTATGTGTGCTTCAGTTGCATTAACTACGTAGTGCTATGCTATATCCAACCACTGATCTATCATAATAATACCTTATATTATTGATATACACCAATCAGCTACACCATTAAACGTTCCTTAATTAAACAACTGAATTGGATGTGTTGGAAACAGGACAAATGAGCAAGTGTAAGTATCTTGAACTACTTAGACAATGGGATGATTGTAATATGCAGACAACTGTGTCAGAGCTTCTCCAAAACAACAGGTCTTGTGAGGTTCTGCATTATCCAGTGGGCCAAAAGAATAGAATCTTTATTGTCTTCATTGAGCACATTTACATGTTAGAATAAAATTTGTCCTCTACGTTCAACCCACGCCCCTGGGGGAGCAGTGGGCAACCACAGGCAGCGCTGGGGGAGCTGGAAGTGAGTGTTTTGCTCGTTTACACACCTGGTGCGTGGGCTGTGATTTAATGCAGTAAACTTCCACATCTCAGATGCTGTAGTCACTGAGCCTCCAGGTCACCCAAGTTAATGTTGTAGCTGAGTGGGGTAGACCTCCCATTCATGCTGTAATGATGTCGTTTGTATGTTGAAAGGCAACAGTCGGCCTTCGGATTATTTGATTGTGAACACCTTGAGCTTGAAAGGTCACACATGTTTTAGTTGCAATAGGGGGACCTGCACAATTTTAGGCAACTGGTTTCTATGTTGTGGCTGGTGTGTGTGCGGTACCCACTAAAATATATTATCAAATTACAAACTGCAAACAAGCCGACCAAAGACATTTGCAAGGATCACTCTTCTAAGCCAATTAGAGAATTTCAGTTCTTTTTGCTGGATTAGTGCATTTTGAAACATTCTTGTTTATTGTAATTTCAATATTACGACTACCTGAAGCAGAGTGTGGCAAAGTGTAGCAGAGCAGAGAGAGGAAGGACAGGGCAGAGCAGAGTGGATTGATCTCAAGTATCATGCTTAAGGTGCATATTGTAGCTTTAAATTAAAATTGAATTAAAAGTGTTTAAGGTTATAACTGATACTTTATTTACTTTCCTTCTTGCAACTGCCAACCTGCCTATGTTTGATTTCAGAGCCAACTGTAAGCACCATCCAGCCCACTGAAGACATCACTGATGATGTACACTTTAGTCAGGATCCATATGATCTACCAAAGAACAGCCACATCCCCTGTCACTATGACCTCCTGCCAGCCAGAGAGAGTCCATCATCAGAGCTCAGAGAGCTGGACAGTGAATGAGGGCACAGAGACAAAGACAAGATCTCACCTCCATTGTGTGGATCCAGCACTGGATGTTCCACACACAGATACACTTTATACTCACACCACACTTTCATTTGTTGTTGCTGTTATACCTTGACACTATAATTGTAATTATATATCACAATCCCTTTCTAAACAAAGTCGGTATAGAGTTTATTTTTTTAAACTGCAGTCAAGTCTCAGTAGGTCCAACTGTCTGGAAGGTAAGTAACTTGAAGGAACAACTCAAGCAAAGCAGTTTGTATGATGTGTCTGACCTTTGCTAATGGCTAAAGTGTTTCTGTGTTCTAAATGGCCATATTCAATGTAAGGTCTGACAAGGCCTGAACTGATGTCCTAACCTCCATCTGGCTGCCTCTCTGTGTCTCGTCAGCCGTTGTCTTTCGTGTGCCTTATAGTCTCAGCAAAGCAGTTCAGACATTTGGTGAAGACTTTATTTCTGAATATGTCTGTACAAACAAAGTGACCTGCCTCCTTCTCATACTGCTGCACACCTGGTCCACTGCTGGTAAAAGTGGGTGTGATTATTGAAGTGTGTGATCTTGAAACTTACAAAACCTGTTGGGCCCCACTCAACACCAATGTTGGAAAAGTGGTTTCAGATGGTTGAATGATCAGAGCACTTTGATCAGAGCATTTTGAAGCTTTTAATTTTTGTGTCAGTAGCATTCAAATCTTTATTTTTGTAAAAATTGCTATTAGAAAATGGCTAATTTGATAGAATATTAGCAGTTGTATCAAAGATTAGTTGTTTGCTAAAGTTTTGTTTGGTGAGTACAGTCAAGCTGCTGTTGTTATTGAGACATAAAACATAAAATATAGTGATTTATTGCTGCATTAGTATTCAACTTAACCAAAGGTTAAAGTGCCATTTAAAAACGTTTAATATCAAAGCTCTGAAAGCTCAAAATTCTGCCTCTCATTTTAACACTACAGTATTCCATTTTTTATTTTAGGGTGTTTCAGATAACTTCCTTTTCTATTAATCCACACACCAACCATAATAGCAGGTAAATGGTCTACACAAGACACAGTGTTTGTTTATATCTGAAATAACTACAACCATAAATATATCATATTGCACATACTGATCAGTTGTCATTATTTAAATTCTAGTACAGCTCTTCCAACATAGGTGTAGTTCTACTGTATCTCACATAAAGATCTTGTTGTCAGTGTGCTGCAGCTATTTTGTATATGATTGTGTAATTATGATTGATTCATGAGTCTTCTGTGCCCATTACAGTGTGAATACCCATCATCTAAGATAGTTCAGGAAATGGTAGAACAAACGATAAATACAACTGCTATGGTCTGGTTTTCTGACATAAACTGAGAGAGTCTCTTGTGGCAAAGCTACTTGTATAGCTACAAAACAGGTTTCCATACACATGGCAGTCTTTACTACAGTAACACAGACAGTTTGACTTATCAGTCCCTTGTGTGTCCTTATCCTCAGTGTCACACACTGCATATCCAAAAAGCCACAAAGACCCTTTGCTGTGGCTCCAAACTGTGGTCAAGTGCTTTCTGTGTGTTTTCATTTTTCTTAAGATTTGTCTGGAACTTGACTATACTGAACTGGAGCAGATTAACAAACTGAATAAACAGGACATTCTGATTAGCCACTGATGGCTGTGCAGCCTAATGAATCAGTGCACGAGAAGGAACCACAGCATTAATACCACTAGTACAATTTGTACAGTTGTTGTAACTTCTAATATATGATACAGATCTTTGATGGTGGTGAGTGACAGTGGTGTGAAAATATTGAGCTAGCGCTGCTTTGTTTGCACTTTTTACACATGCAGTTCTACGTCTTCCACTTTCTTTTCATCTCACACAAGTACTGCGACACTGCATGCCTGGCAGTTCTTGTCTTTGCTGTGTGTTCAAGTGCCAATTGTTGGCCCAGACAAAGCCAGTATGAGGTGATACAGCAGTTAGTCTTCATCTGTGCTGGTTCTTTGACGTCAACTTGGTGTGTCATGGCCTTAAAAAGGTCCCACAATTCACACTGCATGTCAGAACTTAAACCAAGCCTTGAAGTCCAAGAAACTGTCTGTAGACAACATTGATACAATTGTGGTGAGACCAGGGCAGGGGTCTCTTCCTAGGGTTGACCGTCTGGCAACTGGCTTTGGTCAGGGAGCAAGAAAACTCAAATTTCAAACCAGGACATTTTGAAAGTACTAATAAGAAGGTAAAAGCAAGACACTTAATCATTTTGTGGGACAGATCGTTTTACACTGCAATATACTTAACTACTCATAACCTGGGGATTCAACTCAAATAGCCTTCTGAGGCTTTGTTACTATACTTACCAACTGGGACATTTTGGATTTGGATTTGTTGGAAAAAACTAAGGAAATAGACTAACAGTATAATACAAGTGGCACTTATGTCTTTTTTATTTATTTATTTGAAGGTTTTTTTTTTTTTTTTTTTGCTATTACCATGCCATAATACTGCTGGGGCAGGCACAAACAATTTAGTGGACCAAAATGACCCACACATTTTCATCCTCGTGTTTCAAACTGCAGATTGCAGGTACTTTAGATTCAACAAGCATTCTCGTACAGTAGTACAGATTTGGGCTGATTAGGCAGTTGTTACCTAATCAGAAGAGACCTAATTCATGTCACTTTTTTCTTGAGGTTCCAAGTGACCTGGGATGTTACAAAGAGGTTACGTGAAAACACAGTTATCTCGCTATCTAAACCAAACTCCAATGAATTATTTCCAAACCCCTCCTGACTGTTTTTTTCAGCAGTCTTAAGCCTTCTGAAAAACAATCTTCTTGCTGTGACAAACAGCCACATACTGACATTCATAAAAGCATTCCTTTTATATTTCCTTTTATATTTTTCTTTTTCCTGTGTGTTGTGTTGGTGGTGGCGTCACCGTGGCTTCGTGTGGTATCGGTATGATGATCAGGTGGTACGGTTTTTGCAGCGGAAAGCAAATTTAGTTCCTTTAGATCCTTTCCCCAAAGCAGGTGGAAACCAAGTTCTCCCTTCTACCATTGATCATATTTAGACTGAAGAACACAACAAATTATTGCTGAGTGTGATATTTTTTCATGTTGTTACCACTTCAATAAACACCCTTATAACACCAGATTAACCCAGTCATCTGTACAGTTACACAGTTGCTGATGTTTATTACTATAATTTTAAAGGGCTCAACATCTTCAATAAATAGGAAAACTTAAGCTTGACTTTAGTTTTTGAAAGGTAATTGTAACAGAAACAGTTTATATTGTTCATCTACAGTAAATATCATAATCAGAGAAAAATATTCAGAAGTTTGAATGATTGTAATTTTTCTTTTTATCTTTCCTGTTTTTTGAATGGCTTTCTAATAGCAAACCGTCTTAAGCTATTCTGAGCCTATTTCTAAAGTTGAAAAAAATGTATATACTTTGATTAGTTAAGATATAAAAAAATCAATGTCATTCGGTGTTTTATGACCAAAATTGAAAAAGGTAAATGTGGAAAACTTGATAGTACATTTGTTTTGTAATGTTCTCCCTTTGTAATTTTGAAGACTTACAGTGTTTACGTGACTGCTAAAGACTTTCCCAAGATGCACCAAAACCATCTATCATGTGACTATTAATTGGTTCTTTTGTCCTCTGGTTGAAGGAATTATTTCCACACAAGCTGCCAGTACAGACTTGTTTCCCAATATAGTGACAATGATTTAGCCACAGTCTACATGTGGGTTTTGATCTATTACTTTTTTATGGTTTGGTTTTTATTATAGAGGTGTTTGTAAATTCTTTGAAATAAATTGACAATATGATGTAACAGTTTGCTGTCTTGTGGAATTTGTGAGTCCTTTCACATTTTTTCAGTAAAATAAATAATAGGTAGAGCACATAATGTTTTTACAAATTAAGCTAATAAATGCAATCAACTGCATTTGCCTGTTTGTGTCAACATTAAGCCCAAATGGAAACTCTACAACTCCTGGCTAGTATGGATTCAGCAGGCATTATCATCAAGGACATTTTGATTCACTTGCAACCCAAACCCATCAGGCTTGACAGGAGACAATAATTAATACCTGGGCTCAAAGGGAGAAGATACGTATCCTGCACGTGGCTAATAGAATATAATCTTGGCTTATAATTACTGTGCAGACACAGACTGGTGTCCAGCAGAATAAATTGAATTTTGCAAACTTAAAAACACACAAACCTTTACACAGAATAACAGAGAATCATAGGTTCCCTGTCTGCTAAACTGCTCATACTATTGCTAAATAATACACAACTGCACTAGAAACAAAGATGTACAGTAATAGACAAAAATACACACTTACATCCTGCCATGCAATACGATTGTTTTGGATAAAAACAAAAAACTAAGAGTTATCGCAGAGCTATGTAGCATATAAATATGCTAGAGATCATATACACTTATTAGCCACTTCATGGGTACTTTTACAACCTAGTGCAATCCAATACCACAGCTCTGCAATAAATTCTACTTTCACAAGGTTAGAACGTTCACTTTTTAAGTTGAAACTGTCAGAAAAGTGATATTTCTACATCAAGTGTGTGTTTTTAATGAGATCATATTGGGAAAATTAAGGGAGTGGAGTCATACTGAAATGCAATTGAATACAATAAAACTACAACAGAAGTAGTTCTTATAATTTTGGCCCCCTCGTTCACTTTAAATAGCGTGGCACTCAGGGCAGGGTTAGGACTTGGGTCTTCTGATGATAAGTTGTTCGGGGCTGCAGGACTATGGTTGAGTTGGGTTAAACACACTCCCAGTTACTGATGAGGTATTTGATAAGCAATCTGAGCTCAACTATTACACTATTATAAAAATAGCATGCGTCATCTTAATTTATGCAGAAAATCAATTGGACAGTCTGTCTGTACTGACTGGATCCATAGTAATGTGTCCAAATGCAATGTCACAAGGTGATGGTCACACTGATGGTTACTGTATCCAAAGGTACAGGCACACAGGTAGCATATACCCCCAACCATCCATTGACATTGACTGCTGCACACACTCTAAAAGAGTTTAAAAGTTTTTAAATCCCTTAATGCTCATCAACAGTTTTGCAGTGGCTGAAGCAGATTCTCCAAATGCACAAGTCAGAACACCCACTCCAGCAACCTGGGAGCACAGTCATCCTCACAAAAGCTGACACCTCTCTAAAACTAAACAAGATACCAAAGTAAATGTTTTGCACATCCTCACTGCAAAACATGTTGACAACTCTGCACAGTAGCAACAATGAAAAGAAGCATCTTAGTTTGTCGTGGGCATGAAAAACTGAAAGAATGAAACTGTTTAAGTGCTGACAGGAATTCTGTCAGGAATCGTGAACTAAACGATATAAACCTTTGACATATGAAATGAGTGGGTGGTTTACTTTTTTGGCACATGCACAGTTGGTGCATTAAGGCTGGGGATAGTCTGTCCCCACACGATTTTAGCCTGCACAGATTTACTTAGGACCCTAAGAGACCCCAGCATGGATACAGATGCAGAATGTATGATTGGGCCTGATGAAACAACACTGTATTAGTGGACAAACAAAGCATAACAGATTTGTTCACAATATAAATAATTAATGATTTTAATGAATGATGTTGGGTGATAATGACCTTTAGTTATAATTTATTGTCATATTACGCTCATGATAGTTACCTGTAAATACTATATGGGACATAAAAACCTACAGGGCTGCTCCAGACGTGGGCACCAACAATATGTGCAAAGGTAAATAGGAGATAAAGCTCAACACTGATCAGGAAATGACTTGCTTCAGATGAAACATGTCTCATTCCCTTTGTTACAGTTTCCAGCTTTTCCCTCATCCCCTCTTTTGCCTCTTAGGTACAGGAGGCGGGATTAAGACGCAAGTGAACGAGACAAGGAGGCATTTTAAGGTAATGGGAAGGGGCCTGGAAGTCTGACTGCACGTTTCCCGGAGTCCTGCGCGATTGCAGCTAGTTGTTATAAGTTTTGTGGCAGTGGGGCAGTGAGCTGTGGTGGATTCACAGAAAGATGATAACGGTTGCGGTCACCACGGTTTTGGCAGGACTGCTGGCTCTGTATCTCTACCAAAGGATGAGCCATCCCTTCTTCTGGGCCGATCTGATGTATTACTTGAAACTTTGGAGCTACAGACATACGTTGCAGACTCGCATGCAAAAAGGAATCATCACATTCCTCGACTGTTTTCTCCACCAGGCGCGTACTAAGCCGAACAAACCTTTTATTATCTTCGAAGAGCAGACTCTGACATACCAGGACGTGGACCGCAGAAGTAACCAGTTTGCTAACGCCTTCAGGGCGGAGGCCTCTTTGAAAAAAGGAGACATTGTTGCTCAGTTGATGTGCAATGAACCGGACTTTCTTTGTGTGTGGTTGGGGCTGTGTAAGCTGGGCTGTGAAGTCGCCTTTGTCAACGTCAACATTAAAGGCAAATCTCTGCTTCACAGTCTCCACAGTTGTGGAGCCAAGACGCTTGTTGTTGGCGCAGGTATCGCACTTCTCCTCTGCTTCTACGTATGTTGTGTAATTATGTTAACTACACTGTCAGTCCTGCTCACTGTGATTTGTGAGACCTTTCTGAGGTCTAAATTATTTCTTACTGTCCAACCAATCCTCGCATACATGGTTCTCCTCTTTGCGATTTACACACGCGTTAATACGCACAGTTCCTAGTAAGTTCTTACTGTATCGCACATGATACAATCGGTTGTCCAAGCAGAGCATAGGGACCCTGTTCAATCCCTGAGTTAAGGTCCCCAGAGTATTAACGTTATAAACAACTCTTATTTTAAGTACAAATATACATTGCACATTAACACTATTTCAAATTAAAATACTTTCTAAAATAACTTTCAAGTTAGTTCACAGCCTTAAATTACAACTGTTCAGAAATCTCATTTCTAATAGTAGGGAATAATGAATGTGACAATGAAGATGTAAATACTAATACATAAAACAAAAATACCATATACTGTAAAGCCCCAAACAAAAATATTATCAGCAAAATGCATCTAAGTTACTACTTGTATTTGTTAGAGGGGTTGATCTCTTGTTATTGCATATTGTCAGGGGCCCTAAAAGATATAGGTACTTTATAATAACCTTTTGTTACATTTTTTCAGTGTCACATTCTGCAAATGATCATGGAAAGTTTCATCTTGACTGCAGCATCACACATTACTGTATGTGTGCATGCTGCAGCCAGAACCAAATACCTCATAATTCAGTCTGATATTAAAGTCCAAATTGCAGCCTCTGACATTACCATAATAAAATCAGCAGGACTCTGTGTGGCTCCCTTTTTTGTCTGAATTTGTCTTATGAAGCAGCATTTTTCTAACCCACTGTTTGTGTTTGTCTAGATTTGGTGCATTTTGTAGAAGAGGTGTTGCCCGATCTGAGGAAGGACAACGTGGCTACATGGGTAGTTGATTACACATCACCGTCCGAGGATTTCAACAGTTTGCTAGATAAGGTGGAACGCATGTCTGGAGAGACCTTAAGTGAACTTCCTAAAGTTGACATCATGTCAAACTTTCTCTTCATTTTTACATCAGGCACTACAGGTACTGCATGAGCATTGTGTCCTTACCAAAGCTAAAGGTAGCCAGCCACTGTAGACATCTCAACTGTTCCACTACAACATCACTGTGATGAAGATAAAAGATATAAGTGCTACTGGATCAAATTATAATGAAGCACAAAGCAGCATTAGGAGGAGTAGTAGTAGCTGTAGTAGGGTCCACAACTAAATCCAGGCACAGATTTATATACAGTATTCAGCACCATCTCACTCCTTTACTACACCTGTACATTGTAATGAGTTAACACCGCATAATAGTTACAATACACCTTTTTATGACAAGAATATTTCATTGAAATGTCATTGAACACCATAGAATAGCACCATAATAGCACAAATAATAATAATAATTTGATAATGACTGTATTAAAAAAAAGAGACAGAAAAAGCAAAAACAAAGCAAAATGACTTAATATTAGATGAGTGTGGTTTGTTTTATACACAGGTGAAAAATGATTCCATATTCTTTACTCTTTTACTTTCTTTTTTCTTTTCTTTAAGGACTGATTAAACATTTTATTTTAAAGTGGAAATATACAGGCTCTCAAATGTAACTGAAGAATAAAGTTAAAAGTCAATTTCTATTAGTTGTTTATTGGCAACAGAATCTCGTCATAATAATATAACTATCTAACTATAAGCTTTATGAAAGGAAGGTTTTAAGCCTAGATTTAAAAGTGAAGAGGGTGTCTGCTTCCTGAATCTGAACTGGGAGCTGGTTCCACAGGGGGTCTACTCGGACAATACAGTACTATAAGTTTTTCCAAATACAATGGAGCTTTACTCTTAGGCCTTTGTATGTAGGGAGGAGGGTTTTAAATTCTATTCTAGATTTTGTGGTAGATTTTCAGCCATCTAGTAAAAATATTGGAGAGTTGTTGTGCTTTGGTAATTGATTCCACTCATATTGAGTTTTTTTTTTTTTCCCAAACTAATAGTATGCTCATTGGTGACATTTAAAATCATCTCAATACTGCATGTTTTATTGATGGCAAGAGAGCACTAATTTATTACTCAATAATGTTAACTGTGGCACAGCAGATAAATCTTAGCTGACATTTCTTACCACGGTAAGCAATTAATAATTCCGCTGACATTTTAAAGTAAAACAGTACTGAAATCATAGTGGTAAAAATAACGTTCAAAATAAAAAAAAAAATTCATGAATTTTATTCCATACATTCATTTTCTCTGGATCAGCCCTAGACTGGCTTCGTTCTTACCTTCAAGGTATCCTGGCGGGGGCATATTTCTCACTCTCATAGCCTCTCTACCGGTGTGCCGCAGGGCTCAGTTCTTGGTCCTCTCCTCTTTTCTATCTATACTTCATCCCTAGGTGCCATCATTCACTCACATGGTCTTTCCTATCACTGCTACGCTGATGACACACAGCTCTTCCTGACCTTTCCACCGGACGACTCCACTGTCTCATCGCGCATTTCTGCCTGTCTCTCAGACATCTCAGCTTGGATGAGTGAGAAACATCTTCAACTCAACCTCTCCAAGACCGAAGTCCTTGTCTTCCCAGCCAGACCTTCGACACAACACAACATCAGCATCAACATTGGATCTACAGTGATTGTCCCCACTAAATCGGCCAAAAATCTGGGGGTGGTCATCGACAACCAACTGAGCTTTAAGGACCACATCTCCTCAGTCTCTAGGGCAGCAGATTTGCTCTCTACGACATCAGGAAGATCAGACCCAACATCACAGAATATACAACCCAACTCATTGTACAGGTGCTGGTCACATCTCGTCTTGATTACTGCAACGCTTTGTTGATGGGGTTACCGAGATCCACAATCAAACCCTTGCAGATGATCCAAAATGCAGCAGCTCGCCTCATTTTTAATCAGCCAAAACAGACCCATGTCACACCACTTTTTAGATCTCTACACTGGCTTCCTGTAGCTGCTCACATCAGGTTCAAAGCTCTGTCTCTTACTCACAGGGTTGTTAACTCGTCAGCTCCCGCTTACCTCAACTCACTCGTTCAAGTCTACAATCCTTCCCGCCCGCTGCAGTCTGCCAAAAAACAACGTCTGGTGGTCCCAGCACCGCACAGAAGACACCTAGCAAAACTTTTTAGCGCAATGATCCCACGATGGTGGAACAAGCTACCAAATTCTGCACGCTCAGCAAACTCAGTCCCAATATTCAAAAAACTGCTGAAAACAGAACTCTTCCGCATCTTACTGTGCACTTAAATCTATTTAAAATAAATAAAATTCTTTCTGCTTAATCTTGCACTTGCATCTCGCGAACTGTGAACACTTTTCTAATAGGACTTTGCTTTGATGTTTTCTCCTTGACTTAGATTTTTGCTGCCTTGTACCTCACTTGTAAGTCGCTTTGGATAAAAGCGTCTGTTAAATGACTAAATGTAAATGTAAATGTTATAATTGATTAGCTTCAGTATAACAAAGCTATTAAAAATAATAAATTCAGACTTATTATACTCTAATACTAAAAATATTGTATAGCTCTCACGAAAATAAATTTTAAAATATGTGGCTTTTCATGGCTCTCTCAGCCAAAAAGTTTCCCGACCCCTGCTACAGAGTATGTCGTGGTCTGAACTTACTGTCAAATCAAAAACATCTAACATTGCGGTTGCAGGGAGTTTTTATCTTTGTTTTTATCATTGGTGAACTTTTTCTACTTCAAGCTATGACCAGTGTTCAACAGCTGTATGGAGCTGGAGCAAGGTCAGGCTGCAGCACATTCCTCTGGTACATCATCTCACCAGGCATCATCACCATGGATCCAGTTAAGGTGCAGGCAGTAAAGGATGGGCCGACACCTGACTCCTGATGAGAGCTCCAGTGATTTGCCAACTTACCGCCGATTCATTAAGGGATACAGTTCCATAGCAGCACCTCTTCATCAGCTCACCTCCTCAAAAGTCAAGTTCACATGGTCCACTCAAGCCTCTACAGCCTTTGATGAACTCAAGTCACATTTCACCACAGCCCCCATATTCACCTTGCCCAACCCTGACTTCCCATTCATTGTGGAGGTTGATGCCTCCAACACAGGGGTCGGAGCTCTTCTTTCGCAACGTTCAAAAGACGACAATAAAGTTCATCCATGTGCTTTCTCCTCTCGCTGCCTCTCAACAGCAGAGAAGAATTATGTTAGCAACAGAGAGCTCTTGCCCGTTAAGCTAGCCCTGGAGGAGTGACAACACTGGTTGGAGGGAGCTAAACAGCCCTTTCTGGTCCGTACAGACCACAAGAATCTGGAAAACCTCCACTGTGCCAAACAGTTAAAACCTCGTAAGGCCCGGTGGGCTCTCTTCTTTGGTGGATTCACCTTCACCCTTTCCTACCGCCCAGGCTTAAAGAACTGCAAGGCGCCTTATCTCGCATGCACGACCCAGATGACCAATCTCAGGATCCTGACTACATTTTACCCTCTTCTGTTCGTCTTGCAGCAGCCAAGGTTGACCTCAAAGAGGAGGTCATTCAAGCCCATACCCAAGCACCACCACTCTCTGCTTGTCCTCCTCATCTCCTCTATGTTCCCGAAAATCTACGCTCCAAGGTCATCCATCGGTGCCATGCCTCTAATTTAACCTGTCACCCTGGGGTTTCCAGGACCCTTTTTGTCATCCGGCAACACTTTTGGTGGTCCTCCATGCACAAGGATGTTAAGAGTATGTGCCCGCATGCCCTGAGTGTGCGCAGGCCAAGACTCCCAGACATTCACTCTGAGGTCTCCTCCACCAGTGGCTACCAACCGGCATTGTTTTCTATCCATGCCCTCCTCCAGACCCCCACCACTCGCCTGGGTCATCGATGCCACTCCGTGGGTGGGGCATCCACTACTTGGTGGACTGAGAGGATTATGGGCCGGAGGAGAGATCATGGGTAGGACCAATGCCGACCAACCTAGAAGGCCTTCATGGTACGTCCGTTGGGTCCGTCACATTTTACCCCGCTTAACTAATCACCAGTAATCAGTTTCACCTGCTCCCACTAGTCTGCTTATATACCTGCTCAGTTCCCTCACCAAGCTGCCAGATCGTCTGCTTTCCACTGTAGCTTTCCAGCGTTCATCTAAATCAGCTATGTTTTTTTGACCTGACTCTGCCTGCTACTTTGGTTATATGAGTAACCTTCCCTATTGTCAACCTAATGAATGACTAGGATCATGAGTACTGTTACCTGCCCATGAGGGATCAAGTTTTTCTCCTTGTTCATTTTCATGTAGTTGTCCTTCTCCTTCTCTGTCTCCCTCTCTCTGTCCCTTTCTGCAAGTCTCCCGGGCTTTAGAGCTGTGTGTTTTCCAGTGCACAGCTACTGGTCCTACCAACCTGCCCGATGTTTGTTGTTGCTTTTTGTTGCTCTTTTCTCTTTCCACTTTCCACTCACCCCAAACGGGCAAGGCAGATGGCCTGCTTCTGCTGGAGGTTTCTTCCGTTAAAGGGAGTTTTCCCTCTCTGCTGTTTCCTACAGCTTGCTCAAGGGGGTTTGTTGGACTTTATTTTGTAAAATGCATTAAGATGACTGTGTTGTAAATTGGCGCTATATGAAAGTTGAATGAATTTGAGACTGTGTTGGATAGTTTAAATTAAAATACAATTTAATTTTTAAAGCATTTAATACATTTTTATACTTTAACATTTAATAAATAAAATATAATTACGGATTGAATTAATGGGAATTAAACTGCACGAAGTAGTGACATCATTGTGACAATGATGCCTAAACATATAAAACTGAAAACTATGCTATGTGTTATAGATACAGGTCAAGCACTGGTTTATGTGTAAATTTGTTTTTGTGAGCAAATCCACAATCACCATACAGACACTTTAGCCAGCACGAAATCTTCTCTGCTCATGTTGAGTCAGATGTCAGGCTGGATTCACTCATTTGTTGATGCCTTAGACCTCCTTTGTTAAAAAACACATCAACACCAGACACCAATACAATGGGTGACATGTCTTTTCATTCCAAAAGCAAGATCCTTCTAAATACTGTTCTTCTCTTACATAAATAGTCATAAGTAACAGCAATACAGTGTAAAATAAGCAAATAAAATGTAATTAACTAGAAGCAAATACAGTATATCCACACACTGGAATCAGCAACACACCATTTCATTAATAACAGGCTTGTATGTCTATAACATTTTGCATGGCGCCAATGGATTCCCCAAATCAATTGGGAGATTAAAATTTCATAAACATGGCTACCAGACAAGACTTTAACTACATTTACACCTATAGCATGTGATATATTTCTCCTGTAACGTGTGCCTCTTTTTTCTCAGGTCTCTCCAAGGCAGCTCGCATAGGTCATTTGAAAGCCATTATGAGTATGGCCTTCCTCCAGATGTGTGGAGCCACATCTGATGACATTATCTACAGCCCTCTTCCTCTTTACCACATGTCTGCTTCCTTGTTAGGGATCGGAGGATGCATACAACTTGGTGAGAATAGCTCTGCTTCAGTCAGTGTAAATACTGTCTTTGGAGTGCATTTCTTAAATTTGAACAAACTATACACCGCAAAATTTTTAGATTACTTTTGTTTAACCTTTATTTACCCAGCACAGTTCCATTGAGATCAAAATCAAAACTTGCTTACAAAACACACAGAAAGACAAGGTAATATGCAAAGACTATGGTTATGTATAGACTGCTGATAACAAGGCAGATAGAAAAAAAATCTTTAATTTGAAGTTTGTAGTGAATCTCATGCTGCCTAAATAACCCTGAAGCTGGCTTTTCTTAAGCAGCAGCATAACCAACAATACCAGCTAGTGTACAAGCAACCAATGCATTGTATGTGTAGCATTTATAACAAAGTAATTTGAAGCCTCTGGCCTTGGTTAGGACATTAGATAAAACAATAAATAATATCATCACCTAACAATAGGGAGGAAACAACTGGAATCAGAATGTGTATGTTACTCAAAGATCACACACATAACAAGTATGTGACCTTATGTAGAGTAATTAGACTATACACATTGCCACTGAGAATCCAGCAGTCTTTTTTTAATATTCTCTCGCTGGCTGTATTTGATCTCAGATGTGAGTATACAGAGAAAACAGACGGTGCAGGTGAGCAGTTAACTGCTGCTTCTGGTGTTTATGCTAAGCTCAGCAAACTGTGCCTTTACACCAGCTCTGACACGAGCATGGGATTAGTTTTCCATATTATAACTGCCCCAATCATCCTAAGGTTCATAAACCCCAATAATGGGTTCATTATATATGTCATTTGTGGATCACATTTGCTTATTGCTGCCTTTACTAGCATCATTTACTAGGTAAGTCTGTCGTTAGTAAGGAACTCACATACACACAGTGTCAGCATATGAATGTAAAAAACATACACAATTCCTGGAAGTTTTTTTAACATTCACTATGGTAAAAAGTCTAAAGCGAGCACTTAAGGGATTTCCTCTTTGTAGGTCTAGTAATAATTGTTTCATACAATGAGAAAAGACTGAAAGTAGAGGACATTTCTCAGTACAGCCCAGATATAAATAATTTGTATGGACATTGGTAGACATGTGCTTCTAATAAAAATCTCTGTTTTTGTCTAATGCAACTCAATGTTTGCCTTGGTATCTTCTCTCCACATTCCATCCATAGGGGCAACTTGTGTGTTGAAAAAGAAGTTTTCTGCCAGTCAGTTTTGGAAGGACTGTGTGAAGCACAATGTGTCTGTGGTTCAGTACATAGGAGAGCTCTGTCGATACCTAGTCAACCATCCTGTGGTAAGACTGTCAATTTATTTAAAACGTGTCATTTTCTCCTTTGTATATTCAAATAGTTGACTAGAAATGTAATCAAATAATAGAGTTCTTGGGCATTACAGTCTTCATTGCAACTACCTCGATTTCAGTTGGGGGACTAACAGGATGCTCTGTATATACTGTATCATGGAATCTACTTATTATCTGTTTTGTGTACAACTTATTCACGATGGCTCGTAATGACTTAGCTTATTTAAAGCACTGTGTTTAGAGATGAATCTACCTCTTAGTACAGAGGCATCAAGATTAGCCACCGAAGCTTAAATCAGGTCCCTATGATTCAGGTCCCCATCTCCAAAGCCGTCTGGACACTGGAAAATTTACACCTGGAAATTCTGTCTTGATGGTGGTAACGTGAGACAATGTTTGGGGTTTATTGAAGAATTCCTTCTTAGGAGACCATATGAGGGACTATAAGTATTATTTTTGTAGGACTAGACATTTTTCTTGGTATAAGGACTCACCAATAATGCAGTAAGCATATTACTATTAAATCTTTGAGAACTGGGAAATGCTGTTTTTTTCATTCAAGTTCCTTCCTTTCTTCAGGTTCCAGAAGAGAAAGCTCATCGTGTTTGGCTGGCAGCAGGAAGTGGCCTCAAATCAGATGTTTGGAAGGCATTTGTCAAACGATTTGGTGGGATCAGAGTGAGAGAGGGTTATGGCTTGACTGAGGCCAGCATTGGCTTCCTCAACTACACCGACGAGGTTGGACCGATTGGAAGGGCGAGCTTTTTCAACAAGGTCAGGAAATGTATCCTGTTTTTATCCCTTCTTTACTACATTTTTTTAAAAAGTTGCCGTAGAAGGTCTGGTGACTAAAGGTGTAAATTTCTCCATCTAAAAAGTTCTGAACACATGAACCTCGATTTCATACAAAAACCAAACAGCTGCATTGGTGACAATATGTTACAGTATGATTCAGGGCCGATTCGATTTGTTTTGCTAATATATGTTTTACTTTAGGTTCAGGGAAAAACTACCCATTATATGAAGGATAAAGTTAAAATGTTGTGTGTGCAGTAGTAGAACTAAGTGCTTTTACTCATGTGCTACACTTAACTACAGTATGTGAAGTAGTTTCCATTTGAATTATGTTTCAAATGGAAACGCCTAATGTTTGGGTGGAAATATAGTACTGAAATATTGCATTTATTTGACAGCATTAGTTTGTCCCTTCAGGGGTTGCCACAGCAGAACATGTTCCGCATGTTGATTTTGCTTGTGTTTTTACGCTGGATGCCCTTCCTGCCGCAACCCTCCCATTTTTTATCAGGGCTCGGGAACGGCCAAAGTCGCCCTTGTTGGCTGGGTGGGGCAGGAATCGAACGAAGGCCATGATTCATATATAAATTCCGTCCTTTCCCTCCCTCTTTCTAAACACCAAACATGAAAATGCTCCATTCAAGCAAATAAGTCAGATTTTGCTGCTGATGCAACAAACATCAGGGGTGAAAAAGAAAATGTGAAAGGAAGCTCTGTGGTGGGGAGAAGTCCACAAAATACTAATTGTGATCACAATAAACATCTCTGTATCTAAATCTGTTTTTTTGTTTGTTTGTTTATACATTTTAAACCAAACATAAAACTGTGTAGTCTGTTTCAAAATCAGAATGGAGAGGAAAGAGGGGGTGCTTTTCTCATTTCTGTCATGTAAATGGTTTCCAATATCATTAAAGTCAGAGACTTTGAAACTGTGAATATATCGGTAGAAGGATGCTGAGGTTGGAGCTGCCAGGAAGAAGTTCTAGAGGAAGACCAAAGAGGAGATTTATGGATGTAGTGAGAGAGGACATGAAGTTAGTTGGTGTGAGTGAAGAGGATGCAGAGGACAGGGTTAGATGGAGGCACATGATTTGCTGTGGCGACTCCTGAAATGGAACAGCCCAAAGGAAAAGAAGAAGAAGAAATGGTTTCCAATATCAGTGGAAAGGAATTAGGGAAACTTGGTTTCTTTGACAATGGGTAGCAAGACTGACAAAGTTACCACATGAAGAGAGCTGAACAAAGGGGAATTGTAGGTATGGGCCCAGAATGAAGACAGTGAAAAGCTGTCCAGGGAGTAGATGACACAACACAAGCACAGAGCAGCTTAAATAGTGGAAGGTGCTGATGAACAAAATGAGCTCCCGCTGAGGGTAGGCGGGGCTAAGCAATCAGGAGAAAGTGTGTGTGTGTGTGTGTTAACATGCCATTAATCGGGTGTGTGGAATGTGGTTAACAGGTAATGAGGAGAAAGAGAAGCAGATCAGGATCTGGGAGAGAGAGGGTGTGAGAGAACAGGCAATGAGTGTGTGAATGACAGAGCAGTTGAGGGCTGTGTGTATGTGTGGACAAACAAAAGACCTGAACCTGGTTTAGGACATTGACATGACCTGTTTGGGATCTGCAGAGGTAGAATTTGCTTGCAAACTCACTAATTTTGAACCTTGTGGGACAGGCTCTGGCCCCCTGTGACCCTGAATAGTAGTAGTAGTAGTAGTAGTAGTAGTAGTAGTAGTAGTAGTAGTAGTAGTAGTACAAGTACTAGTAGTAGTATAAATAATGGATGTATTGAAGTGATTGAATGCAAAATGATTTTAAACAAATGTCCTTTCTTCTATTTAAGCTGTCTATGCCATTTGAGCTCCTTAGATATGATCTAGAAACATATGAGCCAGTCAGAACAGACTCTGGAAGATGCATACGAGCCCAAAAAGGTAGGTGTTAGTTAGTTAGTTAGTTAGTTAGTTAGTTACAGAGCTGATATATCAACTAAATGCACATCCTGTTTCTGCGCACAGGAGAGCCTGGGATTTTGGTAGCTCCTATGACAGCTGTGAATCAGTTTCTGGGCTACGCTGGGAACAAGTGTGAGTCTGAGAAGAAGCTGCTGAAGAATGTCTTTAAAACTGGGGACATTTATTTCAACACTGGAGATCTTCTGGTCCATGATCACAAAGATTTTCTTTACTTTCATGACCGCATTGGAGACACGTTCAGGTAACGTTACCATCTGTCTGATGGATAATGTGCTAATGCAGACTTGGTCAGTACATGTAGGGCACATTGTTTGAGTTGGATTGTGTCTCTTATCATTGCTAAGCTGATGATGTCCAATTGTATGATCTTAAAACCTTGTGAATCCCCTAACTTTGTGAGGAGCTGCACTGCAATATGTTTAATGTAAAAATTGTTTACATGTTAAACAGTGGAGGAAATGGGTATTTAAGTTTCTTGTATCAGTTATTGTTTACTAATATCTAACTTTATAATCTACAGATGGAAAGGAGAGAATGTATCCACCACAGAGGTGTCAGAGGTTTTAGGTCTTCTTGATTTTATCCAGGAGACCAGTGTCTATGGAGTCACCATACCAGGTCTGCACAGAATGTTATACTGTGATTTCCACACATTAGGTACACTGTGCTACTACCAGGTTGGACACTTTTGCCTTTAGAACCACATCAACTCTTTATGACCTAGATTCAACAAATTGCTGGAAACATTCCTTAGAGATTTTGGTTCATATTGACATGACAGGATCATGCAGTTGCTGCAGGTTTGTTGGCTGCTCATACATGATAAGATTTTCCTCTTCCACCACATCCAAAAGTTGCTCTGTTGGATTAAGATCTGGTGACTGTGGAGGCCATTTGAGTGCACTGAGTTAATTCTAACGTTCAAGAAAGTAGTTCGATATGATCTTAGGTTTGTGACACAGCACGTTATCCTGCTGGAAGTGGTCATCAGGAGATGGGTAGGCTGTGGTCATAAAGGAATGGACAGAATCAGAGACAACACCCGGATGGGCTGTGGCATTTTAAACGATGCTCAGCTGGTACAAAAGGGCCCAAAGAAAATATGCCCCTCCCTACTTTGCAGGTCATTTGGATCAATTTCATGTTGTTTATGCCCAATTCGGACCCTAACAACCAAACTTCACAGTAGAACTCAAGACTCACCAAAACAGGATGAAGATTTGTCTTCTATTGTCCAGTTTTTGTCAGCCTTTGCCAATTGTAGCCTTAATTTCAAGTTCTTGGCTGTAAGGAGGTGCAGCAAGCTTCAAATCAAATTTTTGTGTTGCGTGTTCAGAGATGGCACTTTAATGTTGCACATTAAGCTGCTATAACTTTTTTTTGGTTTGTTTTTTATCATTAATTGTAACAAATGGTGTTTAGAGTATAAAAGTGTAAGTTTTAGTAAAATTTGAATTTAAAAGATGCATATCCACTGATTTTGCATCCCCCTAATAATTAACTTTATATGCTGATTAATTGTGCATTAAATATTATGTTGATGGAGGGAAAAAATGTGTTTTACACTAAGGAGGTTCTAATTTCAGAATGCTGAAATCTCATATTAGCATTAGCTAAGTATTCAGACCAAGTATTAAACAAAAGGTGAACCAGTTTATCTGTTTTTTTTTTTAAATTGGCACAACATGCTCATTTATGTTGTCTTGAATCATCAGCACAGAGTGACGCTGACAAAATGCTTGTTTAGATAGAAAACACGTCTTTCCAGTGATAGATACAAATGAGAAAGTTTCTGTTTTGTTTTACCCACTTACAGCTTAAATGACAGTTTATTAGAGCTTTTCCACTAACTGCTGGTGTTAAGTGATTAGCTGACTTGGTGTCACACCAGCAGCCTCATGTGCTGACAGGTTAACAAATGATACTCTATTACACCTTATTCCAAGGTGCCAGTAAAATTTGCCAATTTCAAATGGGTTTCAATGACTGGTTTCCTTCCTGACGGTTCCAGGATCACACTTTTTTTGTTTAATGGTTTCAAATATGGACAAATCCTTTGGATATGGTAGTTTGCTTAATTTACACTATTTTAGAACATGCTGTCATAGTATAGACCTTTTTATTTTTCACTCACCCAGATAAGCCATTTATACCATTTAGTTTTGATTCAGCATTAATTTGTTACCGAAAGGATTCAGTACCAATGGTCTAGGCAGAAATTAAATGAGTTCATTTTGACATCTGGGTCATGAATTTGACAGTTATCACAACAAAGCATTTTTGAACTTGATTTACTCAGTTACGACAGAGGATTTAATTATTCAGGGAAAGATCAGCTGTGATTAAGCTCTTTGATCAAGACTTCAGTGATTTTCACTTCCAACTGAACTCTGGTCTGGGCTTTGAATGGGAAAACTTGCCAATTCAAACTGTCCTCCGTCTAGAGCACTTTTTCATGTTGCTGATATTCTTGCCTCAGGCATCTTCTCAATAGCAAAAGCAGCTACCGGTCTTGGGCGTTAGTGTGCAGACCCATCTGTTGTAATTAAAGAGAGAATTCTCAGACTAAAAGGTGAAATCCTTTATCCTAATGGCTTTTACATACTCCTTTGGTAGGGTACAACATTTTGAGGAGACACACCAATTTATGAAACACTTATCAGTGAAAAATAACTTGGGGCTTAATTGTATTATAATGGGACACAAATGAGGTGACAGAGACAGGAGGGATGATTTAAAATGCCACAGCAGATCACTCCAAAACAAGGAAATAAACCAACTGAATGACCTGACCAAGCAAACAGGGAATAGGGACTTTTCAGTAATCGTAAAACAGGATGAGAAAACTAATTGGTGGTATATTGACAGAAGGGGTGCATGCACACAAAAGCATCAAAGATTAACAATAAGCTGAAGAGTGTGCACATACAGGGATCAAACAGACACCGATGAATTAAGCAACTAAACCAAATGCTTAAGATTGACGGGAAAAATATGTGTGTGTCTAAACAAAATAAACTAACAGTGACAAAACAGAGAACCAAATGCTAAACAAGGGACAAACAGAAGACCAAAATGGGGGAAACCAGAGTCAAACAAACAAAGCCAGGTGGACAGACGGGTACAAACAGGGCTGGCAGCCAAATGAAGTCTCAAACAAAAGCAGAGGGCTTACTGTCCAGGAACATAAAGTGAATGTGAACTAGTGACAAAGTGGCAGAAAACTGTGGGGAGAGCTGGGTTTAAATAAAATCGGGAACAGATGAAAGAAATCAAGGCTAACGAGGTCGCTAACAAACCAAAAGGACTAAAGACAGGAAGTGAGAAAGAGTGCTACGAAATAAAAGCCAGGAACAGTGAAACAAAAAACAAACTGAAGTCTAAGGATCATGACATTAATGAAGAATTTTAAATTTTTATTCCAAAGCCAGCAGCTCCTCCAGCTTTTTCACAGACCAACATGTGGTAGCACAGTGGTGGTTTAGTTTATTAGTTTGCTCTCGTTCATACGTGGTGTTTTTTGTATGCAGGATATGAGGGTCGAGCAGGCATGGCTGCTATCGTCCTAAAACAGGATTACAAGTTAAATGGAGAAGAACTCTATAATCATTTATTAAAAACCCTCCCTGCATATGCCTGGCCATGGTTTCTCAGAATACGGGTAAGTCATGTAGGTATTCATTGCCACCACTCGGGATTTCTATGTCTATTGGGTGTATTGTTCATTTGTATCCATGCCTGTGATTTCAGAACTCTTTGGATGTGACGGAGACCTTCAAGCAGCAGAAGGTTAAGTTAGTCCAGGAGGGTTTGAATCTGGACCTCATTCAGGACCCTCTGTATTTCTTGGATGTCTCTCAGAAGGACTATGTTATTCTGACTGTATCTATATATCAAGACATTGTGTTGGGGAAGATCCATTTATAAACCTTTAAGTTAAATCCATATAATCCATGGCATGGCCACATTTTTATTTGATGGTGCTCAAAACCCTGAGCTGTGGTCAGTGCCACTGTGAGGGGTTTACATTACAACCCCTAAAAACAAAGCTGTGTCTACATGGGACTTCTCTTCACTTCTTTGTTCTGTTCTTTCTCAGATTGTATTAAATCATTTTATATCGTCTTAAAGGAGACTGTGGCTCAGGAAGCGAGCAGTCGCATGGTGGCGTCATCTTAAAGAAAAGAAGTCAAAAAACTGAAACAGTATTTTATGTTTCATGAAAATTATGATTTAACAAGTTAATATATGATTTTGTACAGAGAAAAGGTAGATGCCTTAATTATCATGCTGGGGGCAAGGGGGTCTCCTATTTTGTTCTGTGTTCAACATTCCAAACACTAACAAACGGTTTGTTTTTTATTTAAAATAAAGGTCAATCCTTGATTTCCATAATTCCTGACAGTGTAGATATTTTCAAGATAATTCATGAACATATCAGTCAGATTGACCTTTATCAAGCATTCACTACTTTTCTGCTCCTCTTCTGGTAGGTATGTTTGCTGCTTACCCTGTGAATGCTTGCTACCTCCTGAATCGGTTGCCACTTTATCACATAAAGACAGCCCAACAATCACATCCACATCTTGGGACTGTTGGAGGAAAGCAGAGTAATAAGAGAACCCACACATTATTTCTAGTGTTATCCCACCTCCACCACCTAGTGTCATAAAAGCAAACAGTGGCATCAGCATACAGTGTAATTGTACTACTGTAAATACTCTTCTTCTACTCCCAAGCCTTACCTCTGTTCATGACACAGATCATTTATGCCCAGCGGAGCACCCATCCCCTCACGGAGAACCACCTCTGGTTGTGAGTGGACACCTTTGGGGGGAAAAGGTTAGGATGTGTTTTCTGTCACCATACTGGCTCCCTCTCAGGGCTCTGCTATGCTCTGTCTGTTGCTTCAGGTAGTTGCTATAGCATTGCAATAAATGAGAATGCTCCCAAACTTGTAAACCAAGCAGAATCATTGAATTTTTTGATTCATTAAAATCAGTCATTAGAGAGGGTAGAGAATATCTCTGCACTGCCAGCAGTGCTGTTCAGTAAGTCAGTGAAGGTTCTCAATCATCCAGGTTTAGTTATGTCAAGTTATGTCAACAGAGGAAAAGTGAGGAAAGTGTGAAACCATGCAATTAACAACAAAGAAGAGAAACTCCTGGTTATTGTAGGCAGACACAACAAAACTAAAGAACACAACAAAAACTCCTTTCATAATAGTGAAGTGCTGGGAAGATTTCCACAGATTTCTGCTCAAGGTTTCTGTGTTAAAGGGAGTTTTGCTCTCCACCATCACCTAGGCCTTGTTCAAGGGGGATTTGTTGGGTTTTTTCTACAAAACTGAATAGTCTTGGCTTTACTATGTAAAGTGCCTTTAGATTACTTTGTTTTGAATTGGCGTTATATAAATACAGTTGAATTGTACTTAAATTAAATTGAATTGTAGGTAAGAAAATGTTGATTTAAAATTAAGCAACACTTACTTGGGCCATTGGAATGTGAACTTACCTGCCAAAGCAGTGAGCTAAAGAGGGGAAACTTACCAAAACATAGTGGGGAAACCAACTACAATGTTCTGAGTCACATGCACCTAGGTGACAGACTGCCACAGAGTCCCAAACATTTCTAGTACATACACTCCCAGTGAGGTGACTATAAGTCAAAGACAAGGAGGCAAGACTACCCGAATGCATTTTTAGACTACAACCCAGACCTAAAGCGGTGGTGGAGTCAGACCATTTTCAGAGGGACGGACAGAAAAAGGCAAGTACTAAGTACAAGGTGGGGCAACTGTGGTTCAGGAAGCTAGAGCGGCTGTCCACTAATCTTGCAGTTGTTGGTTCAATCCCTGGCTCCTCCGGTCACATGTCGAAGTGTCCTGGAGCAAGACCAACTTAGTTGCTCCCGGTGAGTGTTGGCCAGCTGTGATTGTGAGTGCAAATGTGTGAATAAGAAGCAGTGTAAAGCGCTTTGAGTGCCAATAGGTAGAAAAGCACAACATAAGTGCAGAACATTTACTATTGACTAAGTTCAGCGTGGCCAACAAATATAACTTTGGTGACATATCTAAAAAAAAAGTAGGAGGAGGGCATCATTCAAGGTGATTATCTAAGGGAGCTCAAAATATGTGGTAGCATGTATCTGGTGCCATTGCTCAGTGAATCCATACAACCCCAAGACACTCAGGCTATGCTGAACTTGCTTTGTGGCACAGGTAGATTTCCTGTGCTTGAATGAAATTATTCAGTGAGTGAAACAACACATGATTTACAGAATATTGGCATTTGAAAATCTGCTGAATTTGTAGTTCATATTATTTGACTATGGCTATGAACAACTTTCATTATAAATATGGTGGTTTCTTTAGCTTTTCACAAAACATAATGTGAAGGAGACCTACAAAAGTTGAAATGGCAATTTTTAGGTATTGTTCATTTTTCTAACAATTTGAAAATAATGGACTGATCGAGTGTTTTGAATAGTGGAATGTGATTATTAAAACACTGTGATGGAATTTTGTATTCCCCTGATGGGGGTGCTATAACCATGCAAAGTTTCAACTACAAAACCATTTCCACTTACATTATGTGTGATCTAGTGGACATGTCAGTAACTATTTATTTAACTTGTAATGTCTATGTTTTACATGACTTGTTTGAACTGTTGACTGAAATAAAGATGTAGTTCTTCATTCATCATTCATGTGTTGTAGCTGGTTCTCATTACAGAGTATTCCAAGTTCGGACTCGCAGACTTGGCAAGTTCCAACTTGGAGTCCGAACTCTTAAGACAGGAGAATTATTTATAATTGGGGCAACAGCAATGTAGCTCAGCACTGATGATCACACTTAAGTACCAATGTACAGTTGTTGAGGTACAGTGACAAAATAATAAAAGGACAATAAAGACAAAAACTGTGGTAAAGGATACATTTATAGGTTGCATGTAGGCCTATATATAAAAAAACAATCCAATTTGTAACAAGTGTTGTACTGAGTTTGTTCTTTAGAATTATTTCCGTGTTGAGAAAACTTTTTCCCCTTCCATAAAGTGTTTTTATGCTGGAAACTCATGTAAACCCATAATTTCACAACACACCAAACTCTTCAGAACAACAGGTGTGTGTCTGTACCTGCAACATTGGATGAATAAAATATCTGTTCAATGAGCCATTTGCTAAACGATTGGGGAGGTTGGTTAACGTATAAAAACTTCTGTTCCAAATATGACATATCTAGAACCTATCTAGAGTACATATCTAGAACCTATCTAGAGAACATATCTAGAGTTTGATAGGATAATGAAAGCTATTCCAGATCAAGTTGGGGAGTTAGTCCAAACAATGGCAAACAGCTTTGCACTTTAAATTTATCAATGCTTCAAATTAATAGACAAACTTTCTTGTCTGAAGGAACCTCAAACAAATGGATATGCAGTCACCTAAACAATTAACTATTCCCAATGAGGTCAAACAGAAAATCCATAATCCAAAAATGTTTTCAGATCCAGAAGTCAAAAAAAACAAAAAAACAAAACACAAGACCAAACAAGAAAAACTAAAGACAAAAGAAATCTACTTCAAAATCTTTAATAATACTTATCCATCCAATTAACTTCTAAGAAAGAAATTTAACATTGACCACAATAACTTTTCTAGCTTTTCTGATAATAAATTTGAGACTACAGATCACTTATTTTTTACTGCACGTACTCTTAAGCATTTTGGAAGGATTTTCAAGACTGGCTGTCAAGCAAAATTAAACTACTTGGCTCCTTTTCATCCACACATCCAAATAGAGGCAAAGGAAACCTGACAAGCAAAATCTCTTCTTACAAGCCATGAAGACTTGAAAATTTTTACCAACCTGTAGAGCCCTATTTTTTCTATATGTTTGTATATCTTTCTGCAACCAATAAAAATAAAAAAATTCGACCCCACATTTCTCACATCGTGAAAATAAATGAGATAACTCCTAGAGGAGTGGTTCTCACTCCTGGTCCTCAAGGAACTCTGCTCTGCTTGTTTTCCAACTACTCACTTCTGATTACCTGCATCAGGTGTTTTCAGTCATTCCAGAGCTGGAAGATACCATCTCAGTTGGGAAAGTCAAAATTAATCAGTATCATTCAGTTTCATTCAGTCTGATTGACTGAATACACCTGATAATAATTGGCATGCAGTAGTGCAAGTTTGAAAACACGTACAGTCTTGAGGACCAGATTTGAGAACTGGTGCTCTGGAGCTAGAACTATAGAGCAACATAAGTTGGCTTCAGTAGTAATTTCTACACTTAAAGTAAGTATCCAGTTACGTACTGCAATTCCTCTTGACCACTATGTAGTTTCATGGGCACATGAAGCTACGAACCATTTTTGTAATGTAAAACGTTTTTATCTCTCCATCTCTAGCAGCTGACATGGTCAGTCTCTTTTCTGGCAGAAAGATTCTCAGGATGCCAAAAACATCCAATCACATTTACAATCAGACTAAGTCTAGCTAAACTGACCACATGGGGTACTCTATCACAGGAAATAGGCTTGAGTTTTGGTGGACCAAAGATGCACTTTCTGAGATTTTGATTTTTTTGATTCTCAATACATCGGGCAGTTTAAAGGCTAATTGTATGAAACTTGGCCGGGATGTGTTTTTATTATGTTGTTTTTTATTATTCTTTTAAAAATTCCTTGATCCCCTCTACTGCAAGGTGTATAGAATAAGAGATATGCATATATGCCTACACTCTTTAACCTCTGGACCCTGGACCAATTTGTTCCATTGACTCCCATTATAACCACATATTTGAATATACTGCAGTCCTCACATATTATGATGCTTTTCCCGTGAATACCTAATAAAACTAAGCTTCTACCTACGAAATACAGGGAAACACACCAGCATCCTGTGTTGTCTGGCTACACTCTCTCCTACCAATACTTTGCAGTCGCTGATCTCTTTCAGATTACAACGTCTACACATGATGTAGTCCACCTGAGTGTTTCTACCTCCGCTCTTATATGGTACCATATGTTGCTGCCTCTTCTGGAAGAAAGTGTTCGATACAGCTCTTTCCATCCTCTTTGCAAAGTCTATCACCATCTGTCCTTCTGCGTTCCTGCTTTCTGCATCACTTCATCTAACTCACTCCAGAATTTCTCCTTCTCTTCTAACTCACATCCTACCTCTGGGGCATAACCACTAACAACACTGAACATCACCCCTTCAATTTCCAGCTTCAGACTCATGAACCTGTCTGATAATCTTTTCACCTCTAGAATGTTCCTCACAAACTCCTCTTTCAGTATAACTCCTACTCCATTTCTCCTCCTATCTGACCCATGGTAGAACAACTTGAACCCTGCTCCTAAGCTTCTAGACTTGCTACCTTTCCACCTGGTCTCCTGGACACACAGTATGTCCACCTTCCTTCTCTATATCATGTCAATCAACTCTCTAGCCTTCCCTGTCTTAGTCCCAACATTCAAAGTCCCTACTGTCAGTCCTACATTCTTAGTTTTCCAATTCTCTCTCTGCCTATGAACACACCTTCCTCCTCTCCTTCTTCGACCAACAGCAGTCCAATTTCCACCGGTACCCTGTAGGTCAACAGCACCGGTGGTGGTCGTTGTTAACCCGGGTCCTGACTGATCTGGTATGGCAGTCACCACATGATAGACATATCATGATATAATGCCTATGTCCTGTTCACTTCTGGGGACACCAGCTAGTACAGCGGCAAGTGCTTCAGGCCGCTTCTCTTCTTGGAGCAGGTTGGCAGACTTACACTTTTATGAGAAGGCCCTGAAGGTAAAAAGTGTACGTTTTTTAATAAACTCTAATAATAATGGATCAAAATGAATGTTGTTATTATTGACCCAGTCAAGGCTCTAATAACCTCATCCCAAATATTCCACTTTGAACCTAATTTTTGGAAAATATTGCATATTTTGTATTTTTCCCTTTGAAAAAGTCAGGGGTTAATATGACAAAAAGAGCCTAAAAACACAAAACAATATGAATTAATAATAAAAAAAACCGTTATATCTATTGTTAGGTCTGAAGTTGTAGAAAAGATTGGATGTGATAAAAGTAATATATATATATTTATATATATAATGTTTATTACAATTACCTAAGGGCAAAAAATTTTATTTCATTTTTAAGCTGCCTCGAGGGTTAAACTCTCTGCCAAGACCACGGGTTGGCGCGCGATGCATTCTGGGATAACTGGCTACCGCAAGTCGATACAAGTCAGCTGACATGCATCCTAGATAAAACGGGCTGAGCAAAAACAACTCTGGTTATTTATTCTGTACTTGGATACACACGAACCTTGAATTAGAAAAATACTTTTGACTGAAGACGTTTCACAAGTCCGCAAGTGGCAGAACGCTGAGAAACGGCTTGTGTTTGTCCCGGTAGTGGGAGGAGTTACTGTCAAGCAGACGTGGCAACGTGTGACGTCATCAAAGTAGGTCGGTGGTATATTCGTGCTATACTGAAGTCCGACTAGCAGGTGAGAAGTAAAGATAACGTTATTTGGTGTGGTGTGGTTAAAGAGAAATACATGTGACATTTGATTCATAGAAAAATCGATAAACGCACCTTTTACATATTCCAATTTTCTTTGGCTTGAGCTGAGTGTACACGTGTACAGAGGAGCTTGTGAGGTGCAGCGTCCTGTCGTGAAGGAAGCTAACAACCCCAATACAGTTATAAATCCTAATATTTGATGTTGCTTCGCTAATAACCACAGGGACACACATAGCGAAAGGTACATTTATCTTATTAATCGTTACCATTGTTACACACGGTAGCATTAGCCAAACTTGAAACAGCTGGGGTTTGTTGTTCTTTCAAGACTGAACAAAGAAGTTCTTCTGAGAAAACAAAAAAGGTTCAGTTAGGGAAAAGTTACATATTTACTTAATCAGGAATCAATAAGTGCAATGGCAGATGGAGGTGAATGGAATTTCTTCTTTGTATACTTAATGCATCCAAGCCGAAGGTGCATATCCTCAGGGCATCCAAGCAGAATGTGTATCCCCCCCCCAATGTAATTACTGTTGTAATTACTGTTGATGTGGTACTGTGTGGTACCATCAGACTTTCTATCAAAGTTTCCTAATTCTATCAGTCTAACAATACTGACTGATCTGATACCAGTGCTAAGCTGACCTACTCTGACTGTAATCAGTAGTGGAAATTTTTAAATTTTCATTTACGCTATACAACATCCTTAGTCAGTATAAGTAAAATGTTAAGTGAATTAATCTAATTATGTTTATTGCCATGTTGTTTATAATCAAACTACAGAAATGTTTTCAGTGATGAGCTGAAAGAAGCCAATTTTCCGAGAACATAGTTTTTGGCCAGATCATAGTTTACTTTTGTCTTCTATATTGTGTGTTACTGAGTCTGTGTTTGAGATCAAAATTCTTGTTATGAGCCGCTGGGGGATCCTTTGTTATTTGCTATATATGTATACAATTTTGCATTTGTCGACCTGTATTTATTCCTTTGCAAGTTTGCATAAATAGAGCGTTGTGCAAAGTTGTAATTTTTCCACAGTAGCCACGGCACTTGTTATTGCACTTATGTTATTGGTGGAATTAGACATGCTCCTGTGAACTCTCCTACCTTTATCAAGTCTACTAGTCTGATTTCTTTCTGGTTGAGGCAGTTTTTCACTACGTGGACCCATCCTGCATTAGAAACAAAACTGAGAAAGATGGGATGCTCACAGCATCTATTTTAACCTTGTTTATGCAGTTAGCCACGTGTACTTAACTCTTGTTTTGTATTTTTAAAGTAGTCTGTAACCCATTTTTAATTATACATGGGATGCCCTACATGTGAAGTTCCAAAATAATGTAGGCCTAAACATTTTACTAAGATACAGTTTTCAATGATTAAATATTTTAGTAGTGTTACACAGGGGCGTATTCACTATTGGTGTTTAGTGTGCATTGAATAAATATGTTATGTGCAGTGTTTGCCTAATCAGCTTCATAATGCTTACTGGATGGATTTCTCTTCATTGTATGTTTGTAGGTGTTGATTACCTAAGCTACATGTAAAACACAACCTAAACATCACATCTTATCAATTGATCTATATTGGGGTTTGTTGTGTTGTAGGTATTAGGTTGAGAAGATGATGGAAGAAAGTGGTATTGAGACTACACCTCCTGCCAGCCCTACACCTCCGGTGACTGTGGCTACCTCAGTAAATACCACACCCATGACAACAGGTAAGACATGACCCGTGTGAGCAGACCAAGTTAATTCTGCTGATCTGAACAACGGTAGCAGGGTTTTTGATAAAAAAAATGTTTGGCATCTGGCATTCGCTCTGCTGCACAGTGATTTTGTTGACGCATAGCCCAGTTGAAATTGGGGAGGGTTGCGTCAGGAAAGGCATCTGGCATAAAACTGTGCCAATTTAACATGCGAACAATGATCCGATGTGGCGACCCTGAAGTCACTGGATAAGTCGAAAGGACAAAAAATAAAAAATAGGGCAAATACAAGAAAAACGATAAAGAGAAAAATGAGCTAACATGAGTGGAGGTAGTAGCCTGCACAGTGCAAAAAACGGATGAAAAAGAATGGATTTGATTTTAAAGCTGGAGAAACAGCAGAGCTATATTTGCCTTCGAGGACAAAGATGGGAAACACAAACCTTTTCCACCATTTGAAGAAGTAACATCACCATCTCAGTACACAAAACGAACTCCTTCTCTTCCCTCACTGTAAGACCAACAGCCAAGCCCACAACAAACCTATTGTGGTGATGTTAGTTCAAACCCCAGCAGCAGTTGCTCTGGTTTTGACCCGATGCAAGAGTCAACAAGAAGGAGGGACACAGCCCTGCCAATTTTATTACATTATTCTAAAGACATGATGGCAGTTAAAACTGGGGGGAAAATGCTTTCTTTTCTTTTATCCAGAACCAACATCGAAACAGACCATTAAAGGAAGTATCCATTTTTACCATTACAAAATGGTAAAATTATGTTGTATTTAAACTGAATGTATCCTCCTGAAATTCAAATGAAACATTTCCTGATAAATTGTTATGTAAAATTCAGTTTAGTTAAATTCAACTTTATTTATTTAGCGCCAATTCACAACAAAGTCTTCTCAAGGCACTTTAAATAATAAAGTAAAAATTATAAAGATATATAGAGAAAACCCAACAAATCCCCCTTGAGCAAACCACAGGCAGTGGAGAAGAAAAGCTCCCTTTAATGGAAGAAACCTCCAGCAGAACCAGGCTCAGGGTGGGCAGCCATCTGCCTTGACCGGTTGGGGTGAGTGGAAAGTGGAGAGAGAAAAGAACAGAGCAAAGTTGCATTATTATGATATAGTACATCTGCCAACAGTACAAAATAATCTGCCAGTAATGAGCTATGATGTTGTAATGGTATAGAAATATACATTTTGTAAAAAGGACATAATTTATTTAGTTGTTTCTTTTAAAAAAAGCAACATCTTAGATGTGGAATAGACCTTAAAATGTTAACTGCTGTTAACTGTTATTTGCCACTGCCCTACTGCCATTTGGAATCATGACTGGTGTTGACTGAGAAACAGTGAGGGAAGTCTTACTGATTGATCTCATATAAATTTCTATTGGATTGTACAGTATAATATTAGAATACATGAAGCTGTCATAGGGGCTGATGCTCCGTAGAAGATATCTCAGATCTCTAGTCACAGACACAGGGAGATTTAGTTGAGATTTATTATTACTTCTTTGGGTTTCAGGTCTGTCCAGTCCATTGACCTTCCCAGGTACCAGCTCTATCTCCATTGGTTCCCCAGCTGTCTCTACCACACTGCCGGCTGGTTCCTCTCTCCCTGGTTTCAGCAGCCCCCTGGCTGCACCACCCTCCGTTTCCTCCCAGTTTCCTCCTCCCTCCTCACTTAGCTCCTCCTTTACCAGCAGCTCTCCCTTCCCTCCCTCTGTTTCCTCATCTTTGCCCCCTCTGACCTCCCCTTCCAGACCACCACCCCCCTCAGCTCCCGGCATGTCAGCCCCTCCAATAGGCCCACCTATATCCAACTTCTCTATGAGTGCAGGATATGACATCACACGAGGTCATGCTGGTCGAACACCACAGACACCACTGATGCCAACATTCTCCAGTCCTACGACCATGCCAGGTAAGAGCCACATCATCATGTGACTGTCAAGGCAAGTAATTTATTTATTTGCTACCGCTGTCTCTTTTTGATAAACACACTTCATCAACAGTTTCACTCTTAAACTTCACCCAGTTTCCATTTAATTAACAGACATATTATTGAGTCTCTATGATGACTTTATTGTAGTAGATATGGATAAATTAATTTCTATTTAGTTGTAAATTTATTAGGCTCAAACTACATCAGTTTAATCCAACAGTCCTCCAGTAAATCCTCCCTCCTGTTCTGATTTTGACAGCATGAGACCAAGATGAAACCTAACAAATTTTCTTATAGTGGTTCACCCACTACTGTTGTTAGCTTTTGTTTCAAAAAACGTTTTGAGATGAAGAAATGATCATTGCATGCTTATATTTAAATGCTCTGCTTTCATGATATAATATCACTGTAGCATGAACTTTCTAACAAATGTTTAGGAGTAGTGTCCAATCCCATGGTTCAGCAGCCAACAATGACAGGAGGAGTAGACACTAGATCCACCATCACTTTCCCGGAGGAACAGGAAGATCCCAGAGTGTCTACAGACATCAACACTGGTGGAGGCATCTGGGGATTTTTTAAGGTAACTTTAAAACGCTGCTCACACAGGACACAAGCAGAATTATACATTGGTGGGCTTTTTTGTTAAAAGGATTTTACTTTGGTTATTTTTTCGATATTTCTAATAATGAAAGACATGTTGGCTGGCACCATGCAAATCAATCAAATGTTCAAGACAACTCTCATCATGCTGTCTGTATTCTTTTTATATCCTGCAGAATGCATCAGTATTAGAGAGACGTAGCTAATAATGTGCAAGTTTATTTGAACAGTGTCGCCCTGCCCAGAGTTGTGACATTTATGTCCTTTGATTTGTCTGTGTCCCCAGGGAGTCACAGGGAACCCTGTAGTAAAGACAGTCCTGGACAAAACCAAACACTCTGTGGAGTCCATGATCACCACTCTGGATCCTGGCATGGCTCCATACATCAGTGAGTCAAGCTTTTCCTGTCACCACAACGTCACTCCATAATGAGAAAAGCTGACTGCATATTGTATGTCTTCAATAATGTTGCTGTGTTATTGCTGTCCAGAGTCTGGTGGGGATATTGACATTGTGGTGACTTCTGATAAGGAGATAAATGTGGAGGCAGTTAGAGAGGCCTTCCAGGAGGTTTTCGGGATGGCCATGGTTACTGGAGAGCCTGGTCAGTCCAACATTGCCCCACAGCCTGTGGGCTATGCAGCTGGTGTCAAGGTTAGTTTGCTGCTGCTGTTTGAACCTGCCTATTAAAAAAATAATAATAATTTCCAGGATCAAATTAACAGAGAAGGCTGCAGTAGCATAATAGAACTTTAAAGAGCATCACATTTTTCTATGTTACCAGTTACATGGTTCTCCAACCCACGTAGTAAAAAACAAAACTTGTTTTACATAGTCTGATAATTTGTGTACATTCCTAACACAACCTCCATTTAAGCCCCATTCATATAATTCCAGAGCAGCACCAGAAGGTGGTGCTTTGCTCACAAAAATAAATACATTTACATATAAACCAGTGCTTGGCCTGTAGGTGTACTAACTACTGTAAACACAGCAAATTTTAGAGTTATAATTAATTGTTTAGGCAAGAGTATCATAGTTGAACTTTAATGATGTCTCCACCCTGTTTTGTATTGTATTTTAATTCAAATTATCCAGCAAAGTCATGAAACGGTGTCTGAAATTTCCAATCAGGTTGTGTTCTTCTACTAACTGGCACTGATAACAATGGTAATCAATTGAGTTTCTTTCCTGACCCTGTGCTATTAAGTAGAGGCTGAGCTGACACAGACATACAAACATCCATGTGCCTGCATCAGCGGTGCTAAAAGCGTGTTAGTCCGATTGCTGAGGAATTTCTGAGGAATAATTACTTCAGGTCTCAACTGCATACATGCATTTATTTACAATACAATATCATTATTGGTAAAACTGGCAAAATATTTTTTTACTGAAGAGCTGTCCACCACTGCTCTGTCTCCCTTTTCTCTTTGTCTCTACCCACAAGTTTGTTAGAGAGCAGCAGTGCATGTGCATGCACTGCCCTATTTCTAATGGGGACCATCAATTGTGTTTTACCTTGATTAAAACATGATCTAATATTAACAGACTGATACAAAAAACACACAGGCTTCAGTGAATCAGAAGTGCTTTGCTTACAGCAAGAGCTCAGATCTGACTTCATCAGTAGCTGTGATCGTTGTAGATTTTGACAGCAGTAAATTTACTGTAAACCATTTATAGAATAAAGCTCACATTATTAAGTTACATATACATATCTGCCCGATGACTAAATGCAAATGTATCTAAACATCTGAGGACCTGGAATATAGTGTCATTCAAAGACATTTTTAGAATATTTAAGGGACACTTTAAATGGTCTTCCAACTAATTTCTTTAGATATCTGTAGGTTCTGTATTACACTTGGTCACTTAACACACCATATGTGCATCTGTGTGATTGTGTGTGAGTGCAGGGGGCTCAGGAACGCATTGACAGCCTGCGCCGAGCCGGTGTGATCCATGAGAAGCAGCCAGTGGTCTCTTTAGAAAACTTCATTGCTGAGCTCTTTCCAGACAAGTAAGTAGAAACCTGGCAGTAGCACACATCCAGTACAATTACAAAGAGAAAACGATTTTTATTCACACTACATTGAATTCACAATGTATTCAGACCTCTTCTTTTTTGCACTTTATTTAGTTGAATCTATCTACACTCAATACCTTGTTTTGACAAAGTAAAACCATTTTTAGATTTTTTGCTAATTTAAAATAACGTCTAAAGCTAAAGTTTCATTTATGGAAGCATTCAGATCCTTAATTCAGTAAAGTTTGTAACAAGAGAAAATAACTGGGATTCAGCATCATGCTTCAAGGGCTCTGTCAAGTAAGAAGGTGAGGAGAAAATCTCACCTTCTGTGCTGTAAAAAGTTAGGAGTAAGAAAAAGGATTCTTTTGTTTTCTTTATGTTTTGAGTAGGATTATGTCTGTTGTTATTAATGAACCCAGTGTAGCAAGCTGCTTTTGCTGCTTATGGACAGAGCACATTTGTAACTCAGTACTGACTGATTTTAATTTCATTAATTTCCGCATTCCTGGGAAAAACTTAAGTAGATTGAGGTAAATCCATTTGCACTACTAAATTGAAAATTGGTTTTACTTTGAATTTGATATGGACGTGATGTGACATTTGATGGCGGAGACAGGTCAGAAACAAGCAAATAGTAATAACTTTGCCACTGTAATGAGTTTGCTTATGCATAAACTAGGGAAAACCAAGAGTATCAGTAGAATTCATAACAGAGCCACTGTATTGAATTGCATTAAATTGCACAGGTGGTCATAATATTATGACTGATCGGTGTATAATGTGTTTTGAATAATAACTAATACTGAAAAGACAGACATATAAAAGCCATAAATTTTGAGATTTGAGAACTTTTTGTTGTCTTCAGGTGGTTTGACATTGGCTGTCTAATCCTCGAGGACCCTGGTCACAGCATCCACATCAAGGTCTTCACTCAGGCAACTCCTGTGGCTTTAGAGCACGTCCAGCAGGTACAAATCAGCAACTGAGGAAGCACACAGGTCACTGTGTCTTAGATCCACTGTTTGAAAAAACAAAAACAAATGTTTTGTGAGATATTTGGGATAGTGTTGAAATGTTTAACATTTTATGCCTGGAATTATATGACACAAAATAATTGGACATCTTAATAACATTGGTCAGAATGTTCAATTAAGTTTCTAATACGTCTGCTTCAAACTGCTTTTGCACCTCTTCAACATGAGCCCTTGAAGAATCTGGGTTGAGGAACAAACTTTTAGCATAAGAGTGAAAGAACTATGTCCACTTGCATGTACCAGGTGCTAACCTCACAGTCCAGCTGTATTCCAACATTACCTTAGCCATCCTTATTACTATCCTCACATACTAATTTATATGAGGGGCTTCAAAACTGACAGCGACTGGCAGCTATTCGCACATGGGTCTGTTGCCTATGAGGAAAGAGATGAAAAGAAAAAAGGAGGTGATGCAACACAGTGTTAGTGGCATCAAATTCAAAATGAACAGACTTTTACAAAAAATAATGAAATGCTCAGTTTTAAAATGATTTGTTGTCTCTGTACTATTTAGAATCCAAACTAGGTTCTCTTCTCATTCAAGTGTTTGTGGCACCTTCCCTGTGTAGGCTCAGTCTTTGACCCCACCTGACTACAGCCTGCGCTGGTCAGGTCTAATTGTTACAGTGGGTGAGGTCCTGGAGCAGAGCCTGCCCAACATCAAAAGAACAGACTGGCATCAGGCCTTGACAGGCATGACCCATCGCCAGATGATCAAGAGTGCTGCCACAGCTGTTGCCGGAATCTACAAACTGCAGCTACCACCCAGGACTGTTTGAGGCTGAAAGGCTCCAGTTTCTGTCATATACTGCGTGATGGATGGAAACCTGATGGAGTAAAAACTAGCTGACTGGACACCTCCCTCAGTTCCCATCTGTCAAGCCAAATGCACATTTTTGTTTAAAGAGTATAATGTTTGTGCACACAGATATTTTAGGGTCATCTCAACGTGTCAGCAGGGTTTCTCTGACACACCATCAAATATCACATCAGTTTTTTTGGTGCCACTTTAGGCTTTAAAGAAGACTTGCCCATCATCTAGACTGAGTGTTATCTATATCAAAATCAACCTTAATGCATGTTGTGGCAATATTTAGTTTGTTGTGTTTATGAACAATTAATGTCGAGACTATTTCATAGACTACTCATCTAAATTCTGTATTCTGGAAGTCATCAAAGTTGGACAGCCTACACAAATCCTAACATGTTGGAAGGACCAGAGTTAAACCAGTTTGGCCTGGAACCTATTAGCTTACCTGACTCAGACTCAGTACAATGTGGACCTGGGACCTCATTTATCAGAGCACACACTGAAAAAGTTCTATTCACTTGTGTAGGAACTGTCTGTGAAAACATTGAGATTCATCAAAGTTGTTTACACATAGCTTCATGTCAGTGAACCGCTTGGTCCTGTGTCCATCAGCAATTGAGAAGCAGAGCTCCACAGTAAAATGTGTTGGGTCTGCTCAAAAGACTGGTAAAGATGTCAGTATAGACACAGGTGACTGACAGTCGGGTTCACCTTACATATAGATATTTAGTTCAAGAGGATTTTATTGAAGTTTATAGGTTCATATGCTTGAATTTGCTCTTTTATTGTTACAGTAGATATAATGTAACACAACTGAAGATGTCAGTATACGGTAGAAATACAATAAATCCATTATGCTTGACAGGGTTTGTGTGAAGGCCTGGTCAGAATTGGCACATGTTTGGCACAAGAAGAGAATATGTAGTTTAAACAGAAATGTGTGATGTTGACAAATGAGGCCCCCAGTCTGACTCTGGTCCTTGGTTCGTTCTTGAATAACCAACTGAGATGAACTTTAAAGTCATTGCTACATAAGTCTTACTACAAACACTTTAAATGTAACTACCAAAGTTGCCAGTCACTACTGTATGTTGCTTGTTAGTATTTCAAGGAACAAACTTAAGGCTTTTGTAGTATTAAAAAGTGATACGTGGTATGTGCCGATACCCTGAAAGTACTGCCAAGTTCAAAACTTTATACAACAGATCACATTGTTATCTAACATTTGTCATATAAGATGAGTCAGTTCTATTTGTTTTAAGGCCGAGTACAAGCGCTTGCATTTGGGTACTTGCCAATACCAAGCCCCAATAATGAGCAGTTGGTAATGCATTATTTCTGCTATTACAAATTGCCAAAAATTAAAGTGCAGGGACATTTTGTCATGAGGTCTAGTTTATTTTCTGATTGATTAAATCAAATACATCACAAGGTTTTCTTTACCATCCCAAACATACCATTAAATCTTGTGTGTAGGAAAACACGGCGCTGACAGCATTTTCAAGAGAGTAAATATTTGTACTGCTCCTGATTGGCCCTTACACAGCAGCCTGTAACACAGTAGTTCTTAGCCTTTGTGCTTTTCCTCATTAACTCACCAACACCTGAAACTAAAATTTTGTTCATGTAATGTCTGTTTGAAACTTGAATTTAAAAAAAAAAAAGTACATGCCTCTTCCACTGAACTGGCAAACGTGCAAGATCCTGTCATCTGCTCTGCTGCTGATGCTGCTGATAGATGTTCACCTTCAGTCTCCCAGAATTTAAGTCACTTTCCACAACTTAGCTCATTAAACTCAGCCACTAAATAGGCTACAAATAACCTTTATTTCTTCCCTGCAGTAAACATAACAAGCACTGCTGCTTGATGCACTGCTTGTACTGCACCTGATAAGATCATACTGCAAAATATGCTGGATAACCTTTGGCTTTTGTATGAAATGGTTAAGGAAGCTCCTATTGAGCTTTTGAAGGTACTTTGATTTTGGCTGCACTGAAGCAAGGCACTAATTCCCTGCTTTGCCCAGTTTTCTGTAGGTGAATGTATTTGCATTTAACTGAGTCACTGTCCAGTGTCAAGCCTTTTGGAATGAGTGTGTCGTGTGCAACTGGGACACAACTAAAGTGGATTGATGGGTCAAATGATGCCAGCAACTTTAACATATATTGGTATAAGTTAACAAAATCATTGTATCACATTCATTGTTTTATTGCAAAATGTCTGCCCACTGTAACTGCTGTATGTACTGACCAAGTAAAAACATTCAACCCTGGGAACCAGCAGCAGGATACTTATACCACACTTAAACTCCATTTCTGTTACTCAAACAGAAAGGCACTGTCAGAACCACAAGTTACTCGTGTATTTCACTAAATATTGTGTTTTGGTGGAAACAACTTCTCTGTAGCTTGTTTCTTAAATGTGCCTTTTATTAATATAAAATAAATCACTTTTTAATGTTTGTGTACGTGCTGCTGAATGTGGAACAATGGATTATAACTAATTATGGTTAATGCTTGAATGTATGAATGTATATTCTCAAAGTACTAAAGAGGGCACATATTCCAGGGCATTTCACAGTTGACACACAGAGGGTATTTCACTTTTAAGTAATATTCCCAATATTCAGGTGGTTTTATTACTACTGAACTCCACCTAAAAAGTAGGAGTGAATCATTTGAAACTCCATGTAGCACATGTTTGTTGTGCCAGTGTCTTCAGGAACTTGAGGAGCCCATTCATTCTTATAGAATAGTTTCATTTCAGAGATGCTTGTTGGCGTCCTGCACAAACTTCAGCTCCTTCCACAGCTTCTTCATAGAATAAAAGTCACACTTTACCTCTTCGTTCCCTAACATTACATTGTGTTAGTTTAAACAATTATACGGTAGAACTTGTGTTTGGAGTTACTGTCTTGGTGTGATCCACTTTCCATTGAGCTCCAGTTCACAGATGGACAGTTTTCTGCAAAATTAGCTAATTTAACTCACATTCATAACTCTTGGTGTGATCTTTGTTGGCCAACAACTCCTGGGCAGGGTAACAGTAGTGTTTCTTCTTTAGAAAAAGAAGAACATTTTAAAGAGTTCACAAACTTTCAAGCACCCCTGTAGAAGCAACTGTGTCTGTGTGCGAGAGCATCGGCTGTAGACAGAGATGCTGTTGATGTGGACGGGGCTGACCCGCCTCTTCCTCCTTCCAGAGTCAGGAAGCCCCTCGGCGGGCTGGGAGGCTGCAGAGCCGCAGACTGGGATGGCACTGGGTCGGGAATCCACATACACGGAGCATCTTCTTTTATCGAATTCCCTCGTTGTCCTCATCTGTTTGTCGCATATGGTGCAGACAGTGACGCACAGAGGAGAAGGTAGAATGGGCCAAACCCGCTGGCCCACGATTTAACTCTGGACATGGATCCGACATCTCCGCATACAGCCAAAGGTGGGCTATTCAGTTCATAGTGTCTTTACGAAGGTGCAGATGAGTGTGAGCACGTTACCACGTTAGCTGTGTTTAGGTGTGTGTGCGTGCGTGTGTGCCTGCGTAAGAGGAAGAGCCAGAGGCATCTCTGCAACAGCCTCGTACCTGGCGGAGGTGGCGGTTGATCGGGATTGACCTCATCTTTGTGTAGAGTTATACGTATTTGAAAAAACCTGGATCAGAAACCTGAGCTCATCTGTCATGTTTCAGTGAGGTGGGGGGATAAGACTGCAGCGTCCTGATCACACCTGCTGCCAACTTGTCTTCTTTTCCTCTCTCCTTGTCCTCTTTCCGCTCACGGTTCTGTCATGATGTTGCGTTTTCTGTGCTGCGCTGAGTGAAGCTGCAGCATCACTATCACACACGTACGATTAGACGGTTCCCTCCCTCTTAGTGCTACTTGTTTCTGTCAGTACAGTCACACATTCCATCAAATGAAAGATTGAAAAAACTTTTTCCAGTCGATGAAGAAGAGAACACTGCTCTGTGACAAGCGTCATGCTATGTGGGCTGGGATGGCTTTTAACCTAATGAAGCTGTACCGAATTTCCCACTCATTATGTTCCGCTGAAACCCCCAGCGGGGTTTTAAGATTAGCATGGTATAACAAAATAATCCAATATGACCCCACTGGCCTCTCAGTCTCGTAATTATCTGTACTTTGTAATAAACACATTTGAGTGTAATAACTTTTTGAACAACATGTTACTTTACAGATTTTGCAGCTACACGGACTAAATGGCAGCATACAGGGATTTAGAAATATTTTGTGGGCCCTTCTTACAAAATGTGACATCTTCAAACCCATGACAAACTGAGAACCAAACTCTCCTTTTTTAATGCTACTGCATGGTCCAGCAACTTCTGACAAAAACAATGTTAAATGCAAGAATATTACCTGATCTTTCTTCCTTTTTTTCTGGGAAGGTTGTTTATATGAGTCATATTCTTTCGTAATTTAGAGACAACTGTCTGTTCATCTGATTCTTCAGTGCAGTTCATTGTTGCTTTTAGTTTCTTTATTGGTTGATTAACAATAACTTTATACTATACATTTTACAATATTGGCCATTTCGTTTTTTATGTAATAGCAGTACTCTGTTGCTGTGTTGGCTATTATGTTGTCAAAAATGTCTGCATACCACTGTTAGTAGTAAATATGTGAATTCAATAAAAAAGAAGCGCATTTACTCTGTATCACCAAAAACAAACAGTTTCCATGTAGGAATGGAAGGAAACTACATGGACAAATTGTACTTTGCTGCTGTATATACAGGTGCCTGGGGGTGAGGCAATTTAAAAACAAACAAAATGTTTATTGTCACTTATATAACTCTATTATTATATTATGTCACTAATATTCTGCCTTAATTGCAGTGTAACACGTGTCCAATGTTGTCAAACTTGTTTATAAACAAACCAATCAGAAAATGACATGAGAGGACGCTGAGTACACGTAGTACAGCCTCGAAAAACTATTCATACCCCTAGAAATGTTCCACTATTTTGGGGGGATTTTATGTGATAGACCCACACAAAGTGGCACATAATTGTGAACTGAAAGGAAAATGCAAATAAATATATATCAATACCTGAAAAGTGTGGTGTGCATTTGTTATTCAGCCCCCTGAGTCAATACTTTGTAAAACCACCTTTTGCTGCAATTTACAGCTGCAAGTCTTTTGGGGTCTGTCTCTATCCGCTTTGCACATCTAGAGAGTGAAATCTTTGCAAAATAGCTCAAGCTCAATTTTCATTGTCACAGATTCTCAATTGGATTTATCTCTGGACTTTGACTGGGCCAACACATGAATATGCTTTGATCTAAACCATTCCTTGTACCTCTGGCTGAATATTTATGGTAATTGTCCTGTTGGAAGGTGAATCTCCTCCCCTGTCTTTTTCAGACTAACAGATTGCCCAGTATTTGGCTGCATCCATCGTCCCATTAACTCTTAACAGCTTCCCTGTCCCTGCTGAAGAAAACCATCCCCAAAACATGATGCTTGTCTTGTCTGACCAGAGCACCTTCTTCCACGTTTGCTGTGTCTCCCACATGGCTTGTCGCAAACTCAAAATGGGACTAATTATGTATTTCTTTCAACAAGGGCTTTCTTCTTTCCACTCTTCAATAAAGGCCAGATTTGCGGAGTGCACGACTTATAGTTGTCCCGTGGACAGATTGCACAGTGCTTTATGAGATGTTCAAAGCTTTGGATATTTTTTATAACCTAACCCTGCCTTAAACTTCTCCCCAACTTTATTCCTGACCTGTCTAGTGTGTTTCTTGGACTTCATGAGGCTGTTTGTTCACGAATGTTCTCCATGAGCTTCATGGAACAGGTGTATTTATAATGAGATTAAATTACACACAGGTGGACTCTATTTACTAATTAGGTGACTTCTGAGGACAATTGGTTTCACTGGATTTTAGTTAGAGGTATCAGAGTAAAGGGGGCTGAATACAAATGTACACCACACTTTATCATTTTCCTTTCACTTCACACTTGTGAACTTTGTGCCACTTTGTATTGGTCTATCACATAAAATCCCAATAGAAAACGTTTACATTTGTGGTTGTAACATGACAAAACGTAAAACAGTTCAAAGGGGAAGTAATACTTTTGCAAGGGACTGTATGCACTCCAAATGTACTTTACAAATACTGCTCGGCTGCTCTTTCCTTGGCCGTGAGCAGAGCTCCGTTCGTCATATGTGGGCAGTCCAGATTCGATTGCTGTTTATTAGTGAGTCTGGATTGTTTTGGTCTTACAAAGATGGCTTAAAATGTAAGTTGAGCTGAACGAGCATTAAAAAGTCTGCTCCAGACAGAAATGCATTTGAATTACGTTGCACCTTTATTAGTACCATTTGTGGCTATTTCCTATAGACAGAGCCCACATCTTCTGCATCCTACAGAATCACAAATGATTGGTTATTACTGAGAACTTTCTAGAGAAACACCTTTACTCTTCTTTCCACCTACTGTAAACAGTGTAGGGTAGTGGATTCCTTCTACAGTTGCTCCTTAAAGCCCCCTCCCCTCCCCCAGCTGCTCATTTGCTTCACTAAAGAATGGATTACAGTGGAATTGGTTGAACTGAGTTTTACAGTCATGTGAGACGATTTATCATCTCATCATTTCCACTCTCTAATTCTTTACATGTTGTGCATCTTTCTAGGTTTGTCACACCTGCACTCAGGCTTACCTGCAAACCTGTCAGTTTCAGATTATTGGAATGAACAAAGGTGAAACACTTTATTAGTGTAGATTAGCTGAGCAACACACAGTGACATTTCTTTGTTTGTTTTTTTCATTTGTGTTAAAATGACCAAGACCTTTTTGATTCTGAGGTGTTAACAGCTTTACTTTGGTCGTGTGTCCCTCCAGAAAACAAGGTCCATCTGACAGGGCTGGGCTGGGCTGGAGTTAGGAGGATGCCACAGTGCCTCTCGTGGGATCTGTGGTGTCACTATCTTCCCCCTGTCACACACTTCTCTTCCTGGATGATGGAGGGAGAGCCCTTCACCTCTGCTCTTTCCTCTCTGCTGTACTCTGCCGGGGGACACTTTGTCGCCCTTTCCTCCTCCTCTTCGTCTTCCACCGCGTCCTCAACAGACTCAGCAATTGCTGCCATGTCCTTGGAGCAGAAGACAACTTTTGCCTTGGTCATCTTCCTCTTCGTGTTCCTCCTCATCCTCATCGTGAGATGTTTCCGTATCCTGCTGGACCCCTACCGGAGTATGCCAACCTCCACCTGGGCCGATGGCCTTGATGGTCTGGAGAAGGGCCAGTTTGACTACACACTGGCCTAGTTTCAAATGCAAGATACACTCAATCAAGCACACTAGTACAGTGTATTTATGCACACACACAAACTCTCGTGTCTCGTTGTATGACACTTATTGCCATAATGTTTTCCCTAGTCCTTTACTCTAATTTAACCAATCGCAACAAATGCCTCCCCTCCCCAAAACTGAACCTGATTCTAATCTGAACTCTAAAACCAGGGCAGAACCCTCAAACTGCCCTTTGAATGTGTGAGGACGTGCCGAGTTGTCCTCATAATAATGTTGTAGAATTAGAATTTACAAAGAAGTTGGAGGCACCGAGATGCGGGAAACCCGCCTGTTGTACTGTAAATGTCATGCCGCTGTTTTGCCTCTCACATTTACAAGTTAACTAAAGAAAAAACAGTTCATGATTCGCTTTACATGGGTGTGTTTTACTCACATTCTAGTCTGCATGGATCAAGTGGACTTCATTTTGGCCTTGCTGACTGTGCCGGGTACCCTGCCAGACTGACACTTACATGAAACATTGCTTGATGGTTGGTCTTGACATTTTTTTGGTATTTCCACACTGAACAAAAAGCGCATTCTTTAGCGTTGCTTTATTTAAATGAATTATCATATTTTTACTAAGTTAGAAAATTTCTAACTTGCACGAACTTTGCTTCAATTTGTGCCACTGACGACAAGTTAGTCTATGTTTCTGTTCACTTGCTCTATGGTCAACTTTATATGAAAATGTTTCACTGTTCAAAATTTGCTTTATATTCAGTCTTATTTCCCATTTTTGCTTTACATATACATGTTTTCCTAGGTTGAGTGTCATTTGAAAGTTTTTCAATCTAACTTTTTACCTTTAACAAGTAAATCCAAAGATCTAAACTTGGCATATAAATAAAGTTGGAAACTATCTACTCAGTGAAGAGTTAAGCCAGATAACAACCAGAATAGATATTGCAGATGATTGCACTTTCAAAGACAGAAGAGATTCTTTTACAGGTGATAACAGCTTCTTCACTCAAACTTTTGTGGCTTGTTGTCTGGTTTGACCAACATTGGCACTGTACAGTATGCAGGTTTACCATTCTGTGTCTTCTGGTAGAAACAGTACCATATATATAATTCCCCTACAATGTGAAGCTATGTACTCACAGGACAGTTCATGTGCACATTTGCTGTGACCTCTGCCATTCCTTTGTCAAACTGTCAGACTGATTTGTTTACTACTCTGTCAGCACTTCACTGAGAAAATGTCAACAAGGCCAGAGACAGACAGTGTGTGTCAGAGATGCCTCATACAAGGTAGCTATTTGTCTTCACTGTATCTCACTATATTAGTCTGCTTGTGTCTTTCTGTACTGTTTAAGAACTCGATATACTAAGCTGCCAAATATTCAAGCTTAAGGAGTGACTTAATGCTAGCTACACTTTTGAGCCAATATAATTACTACAAATACATGTCTGTGGAGAGTAAGTATACAGTGTATTTCAGAGAAATCCAGTAATCCTTTCCTAATATGTAAAAAATGTTACTTTGAGACAATCATCCCCCAAACTATGGTGTAATATTATTTTCATCCACAGCCATTTCAGTTATTACAGCTGATTATCTGACTTCTCTTAAAGCTGCTCTCAACAACATGAGATCTTTTGCCGTTTTGTTATTGGTTAAAAAACCTCAAGCTCCATTGGCACTAGTTGTTGTCAGTTGTAGCAAAGGTTCTTAATCCTGATCCCCAAGTGCTTGGGACCAGGATTGAGAACCCCTGAGCTTTTACTCTTTAATTTTAGAACATGCTCCTTAGAGCATGGAACATGTACAATGATCCTTAGAGAAAAAGAATGCTGTCAAACAACTGAGTTGGGAGAAGAACAGGGTTGTGTACTAACAGGGTATTAGTGTTGATATTCAGGCTTATCGGCACAAGCTGTGTTAAAGCTTAATTATATTTTTTATTGTTTTATTTTGTAATTAAATCATATGCCTCTGTGATACCATCAGTCCCTTTTAGATAAGTTTCTCACAGCGAAATGAGAACTGTGAGATTCAAGTCATTTATGCAGATGAACCCCATGTAAAAATTTTAATTTTAAGCCTTTTGATACACACTACACAAGCAGTAACTTTGTAGGTATAATAAAGAGGGCAGTCAACACAGAAACATCTTACTTGAGAAGTTCTGACTAGAACCAGAACATAATGGTGATGCACAAGAAGGATTCTCTGTTGTTTTTGTAGAGATGAGATCAGAAATATCCGTTTTGAGCTCTGTTAGCTTCACTGTAAAACTTTTCATAATTCTCCCTTTGGTTTGATTGCTGTATGCTGCTGACCTTTCACATCCTTTTGTACTGATCCCTCCAACCTCTAATCAAAACACAAAGTACACACAGATGTGCATTGAAAACAAGTTCATTACAAGCAGAAAGATGATGTGGACTGCACCCATGTAATCTTTAACAGCAACATGTTCAATGACCTGCCAAAATGATTATTTAACATTATTATTTCAACATTATTATTTAAATAAAAATGAAAAGATACGAATAGATTTGTCCTATTTACTGAGAAGCATGAACAGCATCGTTGATTTGGCACAGGTTTTTGCTATGCTTGGCTCTTGGTGCTCAGATGTGCTGCCTTAAACAACCTGAGCAGCTGAGTTTGGGAAGTTAGGGGCGTACGCGCCAGGTCTGTGGGTGCTCGGGAGGTTGGGCACCGATGGGAAATGATGAGCACCCACAAGGAAATGAATAGACTGTAGTCTTGTGTTCTGACCTTTTCATTGTTTAGATAAAAAAGTATGTGATCATATGCACTTATGACAACCAGAACTTCAATCATTTCCTGTCCTGGAAACTTGCTTTGCCTGTATCAAATTTTGTACATAGTGCATAGAAGGATTAACAGGGGGCCCTGGTTGCTCAGTGGTAGAGCATTGGGTTGGGATGCAGAAGGCAGCAGGTTCGAATCCTACCCCACCAGTCTTGGCTTCACCCAGCCACCAAGTCCCGAGCCCGGACAAACAAATGGGGCATCCGGCGTAAAAACACATGCCAAATCAACATGTGGAAAATGTTCCGCTGTGGTGACCCCTGAAGGGACAAGCCGAAAGCCGTTGATTTGATTTTGCATAGAAGGATTAACAAATGTGATTATTTAGTAGGTAATGCATGCAGTTATCTTTTTTTATGCTGTTATCTCTTGATAACGGTATAATTATTTTGTTATCTCAGGACAACAAACTTTTTTTCTCGAAAATAATGAGATAATTTGTCAAAGTCCAAATAACTGCTAGGTTTCCATAGATCACAACTACCTGTTACAGCAACTACCATTTCAAACTTGAATGGCATTTACAAGTGCATGTGTTTTTTCCACTTCCATACTGTTCATATTTTGCCCCCACAGCCTGTGGATTACAAGACTTTTAACATATAATGTTTAATAATTTAGCAAGATCCAGATATCAGGATTTCTTGAAAAGTTACAGTGTCTCGAAAAAGTATTCATACCCTTAGAAAATGTCCACATAATGTCACGTTACAACCACAAATGTAAATCTATCTTATTGGGATTTTATATTTTAAACCAACACAAAGTGGTCCATAATTGCGAAGTGGAAGGAAAATGATAAATGGTTTTCAAAACTTTTTACAAATAAATATCTGAAAACTTTGGCGTGCATTTGTATTATTATTTTTTTTGTCCTTTTGGCTTATCCCGTGAGTTCAGGGTCGCCACAGCGGATCATTGTCCGCATGTTTATTATTCCAAAAATAATATTACAATTTAACACTGAACACGTTTTTAATCCCACTCTCAGTAAATATGTACAGACTGAACTCTGAGGTGGCGGGAATACACAGTACTCAAGTAAAAGTAAAAGTAGTCCACAGCCTAAAAAAAGCAGTCCACTACAAGCTAAGCGCTTTAAACTAAGTAAATGACAGGTCTAAGACCTGTCAGTCACCCTCCTTTTTACAGAAGGGGGATAAGTTGAATAATTTTAATCGCCACTGGGAAAAAGGTTGCGCTGCAGGGCACAGTGTCAGACACACAGTTCTGCAGGCAGACGTGCACAGGTCAGTCAATGAAGTAGTCCAAGTTTCTGGCAACCATGGGGGTGTCAGTGAGCATGCTTTTTAATTTGTCCCCCAGGACTGTCCACCTCACTAAACTGCACAATGTACAGTGTATTAATATATAATAGTGTATTGATATCCTATTACTATGTATACTGTATTATTATGTGTAACAGCTACTGCAATACAAACATTTCCCTCAGGGGAGGTTACTTTTTCACATAGGGCAAGGCAGGTTTGGACAGACTTTTACCTTAATAAATGAATCATCCTTTCATATTTACTTGCGTGTTATCTACAGGTAATATTAAAATTTGTTTGATGATCTCAGTCATTTAAGTGTGACAAATACTATGCTAAAATTATAAATTAGGAAGGGGGCAAATACTTTTTCACAGCACTGTATACTTAGAGACCCATTGTCTCATAATCTATCCTGTTTAGATCTACAATAGGCTGCCGAAAAAACAATGCAATTAACTGAGTCTAGACAAATGTCTTAGCAAGAAAAACAAGCACCTGGGTTGTTGAAATCAGCCTAATCAAATTATAATCCAACAAGGGAGAGATCGAGTTAAATGTGTACTACTCATTTTAACACACACACACACACACACACACATATATATATATATATATATATATATATATATATATATATATATATATATATATATATATATATATATATATATATATATATATATATTGTATATACTAGGAGGTGTCAGATAATGTGTCAGAAGAGCTGGGCTGTGGAATTGCTGCATTTCTTTTCCCCCAATGTTTGCTTTTTATAAAGCAAACATCAATAAAGAATAAAGAACGTTGTAGCAATAAAATCACATACCCAAACCCAGCTAGCTAACTGGCTGATGGCAGCTTGGGGCAGTCAGGAATTAATGACATACCAGAGACATCCCACAGCTTCAATAGTTTCAATAAAAAGTACATTTTTAATTAAATTCAATTAAGGTGAATTCATTTCAAATTAACTTTTTTTATATAGCACCATTTCACAAACAAATCATCTCAAAGCACTTTAACAGCACTCCTGCTTTGGCCAGACCATTCCTTGAGTCACACTGCAACTCCTCTCCTCTAGGACCTGCTTTAGTAGTACAGACATTTCCATCTTGACCACCATATGCCTTCTTCTCTCTAAAATGGCCTATTTTAGAAAAGGAGCCTCCTATCTGATATCATCATCCAAGATGTCTTCCATCTTTATGGCCTCCCCCACGACATTGTCTCCAACCATGGACCAACAGCTAATTTCTGGACAAGGTTTGGCAGGCTGCTATTGATCTCCATCAGTTTGACAGTTTCTTCTGGCTTTCCTCTAACCTGGGACTGTTTCCTTTTTAGATAGTTTATGGCTAACAGTCTGCCCTGTTTGTAATCTAGGAATCAAAGGCAGTTGTACCATTTGCCCAAACCTCAGTCCAGAGATGCCATCTAGTCTAGAAAAGAGTCGCTGTACCTACTTCAGCCCATCCGTGACTATGAGAGATGGGCCAACAAACACAGTACCCCTGCTTGTTAAGACTGAAGTTATTATGAAATGTTTTTTGGCTCACAGACAGAAGATGATGAGACTGGCCACTGCAATCTTTCTCCTGATTAGCCCATTGATTTTATGCATCCTCAACCATGTGTAATCAATCATCCCCTTATCACAACTCATTGCCATCAAAGTGAAATTAATTAAAGTTTATTAATTAGTGGAATTAGCTAAATTTAATTTTAATTGATTTATTAAGCGATAAGCCGAAAGGACAAAAAATAAAATAAAAATGCGGATCCAAACTTTTGCACTTTTCAATCATCTATATTTTACTATAACTTTTTGAAATATACACTCTCTGACTATTTTTGCTACTACTGAAGATAAAGAAACTGTATTAGTTGATTGTGCAATGTTATTATGCTTTATGATTTACGGTCCTTTTATCATCGGCTGTAACTATGGGAGTAGACTAGTAGCTCAATTATTTGTATGTGTACTCCCATACTTAACAAAACATTTTAAAAGTTATACTTAAATATAAACAAATGCATTTTTTGTGCATTCCTTGCTAAATTAATCCAATTAAGATGATAAAAAATAACTGCTGTATAAAAATTTTGCTAATTGGGCAACAAATATTTTGTTGATGAAAAAAAAAGTCTTATTTGTTGCGCTTCTAAAATAAGGGGACAATAAATTAAGTACATGACTGTAAACAACCCATTTGCATGTGTCAAATACAATGGGGTGTATTTTTGTTTTTTTTAACCCCGCACCATACCTTATATTTGTTCTATACCTTGCCTTTTATGGTGTTTCTGTGACAAGTGAATTTCCCTCGGGAGATTATCTTAGTTTTTTATAACGTTTCCAACGTGTGGTTTGGCTTCTTATCTACTTTCTGTATAAGAAATGTTCCTGTTAATTATCCCTAAAGTCCATGTCTTTGCCTTCAATGTTTAATTGTAAATTGAATAATTATTTTGTATTCGTTTACTTCTTCTACGGTGAAAAGGTAACAAAATAACAAATGCGTTATCTCTCTTGGCCACTTAATACAGCAACTATTCAAAAAATGTGTTTATACAATGAAACGAATTCAGTGGCCGTTATCAAACAGAAGGACGGCGCTTGTTATATTCGCCGGGACGCTAGGATTCAAGGACCAGGGTTAGCCCGTTGAATCACCGTATACACTCCGCCTGCTTGGGTGGTTTTCGGCACGTGTCAGTTACACTTACAAACAAACCCAAAAGTTGAAGTCGAAAGAGCGCATTGCGTAGAGCCATGCCATTGGCTAGTGGTACATAACGTAAATTTTTCAATGAGCCGCCATATTAGGAAGCGTCCCCCTCTTTCATTCCACTAAGAAAGGAAGGATATAGTTCACATGCAGGATTGTTGTTATTGAGCCGTCGAAACTAAATCGAAACGTCTGTATAATCGGTGTTGTTTTAATTTGAGTGTTTCGTTCGGTTTTTAGTCACTCTTCTACAATGGCGACCGCGGCTGCGACTCCGACCGGCCAGCGAAGCACGTGTGGCAGTGGCACACCGCTGAGCCCAACAAGGATAACCAGGCTGCAGGAGAAACAACAGCTCAGGGACCTCAACGACCGCCTGGCCGTTTACATTGACAAAGTTCGAAGTTTGGAGTCTGAAAACGACGTACTCCACTTGCAAATCAGCGAGAAGGAAGAAGTGAGGAGTCGAGAGGTGACCGGTCTGAAAGCGCTCTATGAAACTGAGTTAGCCGACGCCAGGAGGTGTTTGGATGATTCTTCCAAGGAGCGGGCCTGGCTGCAGATTGAGCTGGGAAAGCTCAAGAACGACCATGAGCAGCTTCTACAGAAGTAAGCCTTTAACGTATTAAACGTGTTGCAGAGAATTTAGAGTCATTAGTCAAAAACAGGCTGACTTTGATTTTCGAGCCCCTTTTGCAACATCACGCACGTAACGTTAAAATCGTCAAGGGGGACCTAACGTTAACGACGCTCTACGCGTCATTCAAACTCAGCCCATAGAGAAAACCTACTTTGTTTTTATTGGTTCATTGTTAGTTTTGTGGCCCGTTTGAGGACACAAAACTAACAATTTAAAAAAAAAAAAGTATTAAAACGAAGATTGCATGGTGCCTTCAAGGCAAATACGAAACTGTCAGAACACCCGGAGGGCACTGGTGCAGAATTTGAGTGCTCATTCCAAATGGCAGAACGTGTTTTTAATATTTAATATTTTATTCTTGAAGTAGTACCCATAATCTTCTCAAATACGTATTTGTGTTCCTGATAGCCGCAACTGTTGCTGTACTCATACATGTTTTGCTTGAATAGGGTATTTTTTAGAAATAAAATTCTGTTTTGGTGCCTTAAGTCTTGAGTGAGGTGTTAGTCAAGCAAGATTTCCCCAATAAACACAAAGCAATGTTATTAGAAACATGTTTTGAATTCCAAAATACAGTATAAAGAAATCTGCAGTATAAAAGTTCTTTCTGCACAATTATTGGAGTTGTTGTGTTATTGAACAGAAGAAGTACTGTGAGGAACACAGGTGGCAGTGACAGCCTGTGCCATTTGGCTTTGCCAGTTGACCATTCGTGACTCCACTTTGACACACACGCGTGTATGTATGTCTATATGTATACACACACACACACACACACACACAGACAGAGAAATCACTTGAGACTGCAAGAACAGACATACCAACCTGTGCACTGCCTGGATTGTCTACAAGAAAACCTACGACTCACTGCCTCACACGTTGGAACTATACAAGATCAACAGGATGAGCCTTCATTGAGAACTTAATGTGGAAGTAGAAGACAACCCTAAAAGCCAACTTCAATTCAACTGCACAAGTTCACTGAACGAGACATTGACTGACTGCACAATTTATGCAGAAACCAGAGGAGCAATGGAATGAAGAGCAGGAGCCGTCATGAAGGGACAAATCTCAGCATCTTCGGCCACCGAAGAAGTCCTTGTTAGTGTACCAAAAAATCTGTGCCGTGTACAGGCTGGAAGTTCCAGAGTCAAAATGGGACACACGTCCAAAGGTGGTTAAAAATGACTGAAGGTCCTGTGGGACTTGCAGATACAGACTGACACACTGGTAATTGACAAAGAACCCGATTTATTAGTTGTTGACAAACAGAAGAACAAGGCTGTAGTGGTAGATGCAGAAATTCAAAGTGATAGCAACATCAGGAAGAAGGAGCACAAGAAGCTCGAGAATTGCCAAGGGCTGAAAGAACAGTTAAAAAAGATGTGGAAGGTGAAGGCACAAGTGATACCTGTGGTAACATGGACAGCTGGGACAGCTGGGACAGCTGGGACTGGGAGAGTGGCTCCAGCAGATTCCAGGAACAACACATGTTGTGCAGGACCCTCATGCTCCCAGGCCTCTGGTAAAAGGCCTGAGCTTTAAGGAAGGAATAAGATCGCCCCAAAGAAGGGTTGATTTTTTTTAAATTTTTTTATTATTATTTATTTATTTATTTTGTGTGTATGTATATGGTCAGTAACATGACTGGGTATAAAAGAGGTATTTCAGAGAGGCAGAGCCTCTCGAATATATGAATGAGCAGAGGTTCACCAATCTGTGACAAACTGCGTCACTGTTTCTGTGTAAAATCAAAGGATTCAGACAATGGGAAGGAAACTCTCTGCACAAGGGGCAAAACTGGATGCATATGACTCTACTGGACATCATTCAGAAACACTTAAAGAAGTCACGGTCTGTGAACATTGTTCGCCATGCAGTCCACAATTATAAGTTAAAGCTGTATTGTGCAAAGAAGAAGCCATAAGTGAACATGATCCAGAAATGCCACACTCTAGGCAGGGGTACCCACACTTTTTTTGGCTTGTGAGCTACTTATAAAATGAACAAGTCAAAATGATGTACCTACTAGAAAAATACAAAACATATATTTATTTATGAATATATTGAGAATTCTTTATATGCACAATATATGTTGGCGTAGCTTGCATAACTCTATAAACCCATACTGCACAATACAGTCAAAAAAATAAGATGTTCAATGAACATGATTTTATCATAGCACCTTTTAATCTAATCAAACGAAGTTAACATGGCCCATCTTGAACATGTTAATTGAACACTACATATAGCTGTTGATAAGAAATAATTGTATTATGTTCATCCAATCTATTATCATTTTGTTGTATTTAAATGTTTGTTTTTGTTTAGGCTAGTAAATGTATTTCTAATTCCCTCTACATCAGTAACCCACTTTAGCACAAAAAAGTTCAATCTTGTTAAATGAACTTCTTAGTTCCTTGTCCATTCCCCTGAAATCCCTTTTGTTCAATGAACTAACAAGCCTGTTTTCTTGTCTCAATTAGATTTATTTTAGTCAAATTGTACATGTACAATTGTCATGAAATGGAAAAATTACACAAAAATACAAAGATAAAAACAAAAAGAGTTTTACAATAATTGACTAACATACATGAACAATGGCTTGTTTCGCTTAGGACCATGTGACGTTTGTTGTACTGTGTGTTGTCATAGGCCACAAATTAGGATCACAGTAACACTGTCTATTATGAGAAAGATGTATATCCAATTTCAATGTTTAACACATAGCTGGGGTAAATAACAGTTAAGCAAATTACACACATTAGTTGATTCAGTGTTTACATGGTACCAACATGCAAGACAACTTGCCAAAGCCACTACATTTTATTAATCTGAGATGCGAGTACTTGCAGGTTCGTGCCAAATACCAGTGTCACAACTACTATTTTAGTAAAGTTAATTGCAAATGAGTATTTGTATTCTAATTTCATAACTGTAGTGGCTTTAAGAAACCAATTATGTATATTGCAAAATGTTGAATTTGGTCATTTAGATATTAAAACAAAAACATTCAATGTTATTTTTTAACAAGCCATTTACCAACAATACAGAAACAAACACATTAAATTGATGTTTCAAAGCTTCGGACTTCAACAAACCTTTTCAGTAACATCTGAGCTAAAAACATGCCCATCATAAAAGTAAACTCAGAATTGAATGCAAGAGTATTTTAACGTTTCAAATATTTTAAACAAAACCAAGAGACACACGGCCAATAAAAAAAAAATAAAAAATCCCAATTACTCTGAGGTACTAAAGATCAGTCTAAAGATACAACAAAAAATGCCTGTAATTCCCCTGTGAATTGAAGAAAAAGAAAAAAGCCCGAGATTTCAGAGGGGGAAACTCTATTGTGGCAATACAAAAACTAGAACTTCAAGTTCACTCTTGAAGGTCAAAAATGCATAACTCAAAAAGTGTTTGACTTGAGTCTTGTTCAAGGTCATTTACTCAAGAAGCTTGTTTTTGAGGAACTGAACCTTGGATGACAACCTTTATCCATCAAGATTGAGAAAGATCTTCTGTAGGACTTCAAAGGTGCATTCAAGCTCTGCTGGGTAGCTTAGGTCCAAACAGTAAATGAGTCCAAATAACAGAGCACAAGCCAGCGAGTACTTCCGCACCTTTAATGAGGACACCAATGTCATGTGGGTCATCGTCAGGCAGCGCAGCATCCTTCAGTATGACATACACTCCCATCACTGTTTGCTCCATGTTACTATGTGCCTCAAGGTCTGTGTCCTGTTGGATTAAATACAAGAGGGGTCATTTGAAAGATGAAATTCCATCTAAGCACACAAGATAAAGTGTAGCAAGACAGACTCAAAGATTAAATGAAACATGCATTCCAAATAATTAAAATTGAGGCATTAACAACTGCTGTAGTCGTCTTAAATAAAACCTCACTCACACAAACCCCCAGCTATGGCCTAAATAATAAATGCATAGTAGAAATATCACTTTGACAGTGATATTGCTTACAAATTAAAATATAACCTTGTAAAGATGGTATTTAAAACAGAGCTGTATTGGTTTATAGTTAAGTTTACCCAATGAAGTTGCTAGGGAGCACACATGCACCAGTTAGTAATCTCTCCCATGATAAAATCTAACTTTCTACTCTACTTTCTACTACTATCTCTGGAGGGCTTTGAAGAACCAATACACTCAAATAGCAATAATATGAAAAGAAAAAAAATAAACAGCAGAAGTACAGGGTATGTGGGTATTTTCTGTGTAACGAACCACTTATTCCTTCACTAGTTTTTCATGGTCTTCATTCAGGTAGGCGCATAAAGACCTAAGGATGCAAGCTCTTCTAGTATGTACATTGTCATCCTGTGGGATCAGAAAATAAGAAAATGTATAAGAGTGAATAAAAAGGCAACAGTACTTGGAAAAAACAAAAAGCATAACACAAACCTTAGAAGGGGCGAGCATGACCTGTCTTATTCTTCTTCCAGCTATACCGCCTTTACACCTAAAGACTTCCGTCAATCGTGGAATGTATCGGTCAAGCTCGGCAAAAAATGTTGAGAGTAGGGGGACAGTGGAAATCTGCATCAACTCCTTATCAATCTGGAAAAAACAACAATACACGTTACCTGTGTATACGAAAGAATGAAAATAACTAGCATAGAAGACTCGTTTCTTGCCTGTTTTAGAACTTGATTTTCTGTTCTTCTAAAAGTTTGTGGGTGAGCACATTATGAGACACATCAAAGTAAATATAATACAAGATATATACCTCCTTTGCAGTAAAGAGAGCTGGCCATCTGCTCTCAAAGTCTGCAATCATGGGTTGTCCTTGATGAACTTCTTGTCTTCTCCATTTTCTCGGTCACTATAAGGTCATTATTTTTCTTTTTAAATTCTGACAGCATTGCAATTCTCTCCTGTTGGAGACTATCAGAGGTTTCTCCTTTTTGGATGCTCTGGACAGTAGTTCACTTCAGCTCTTTTTGGTATTTTCACATTCAATGCTGCTAGGCTTCTTTTGTCGGTGGCCTTGTTTTTCAATGAATTTATCTCTACTTCAGAACAACCAAGGCCTCGTAGTTTGGTCCAGAAGTTGGCCATTTTATACTTGAGACTTATCTTCCAGCCATAAAAGCCATTGAAAGATCCCTGTTCTCTCACGCAAGGATGAGTTTTAACAAGGGCCGCTGGAACATCATTCAAATCATTGTCAGTTGGGTAAGCTTTGAACTTAATGATTTCTTCTGCCAATTACTCCAAAATGTGGGATTTCAGTTTTGGTGACGGACTCAAAAAAGTTCCACTTCTCTTGTACTCTGCATTTGCCCTTTCAAGTTCAAGTGCTGCATCATACTTAAAACCTGGAATGGTGAAAAAACTTGGCCAAACGCACTGTCTTGTAGATGGTGAAGAATCATTAGATGTAGATGAAAAAGGCTCTGTATTATCTGTTTCTGAGGAGACTGATGAGGTGTCTGATGGGCCAGGTACCACTGGAGAATGTGTTGTGGCATCTTCATCTACATTTTCTTGCAGGTATATCACTTTAAGATTGGCTTTGTCACTTATTTCAGAAATGTCTGATTGATAAACTCATTTCCAAAGTCTGCATCTTGGTACTAAAGGCGAATCTCTTCTTGCAATTCAAAACTTGTTCTTATAGTCTGGCACAATTCCTCTCAGAAGTCTGGAAACCCTCTTGGCAGAATGAGCTTTCTGGCATCATTGTAATCAAGGATGACCCTCAGTCTTACAGGGGCCATAGTCTTTCACTGTAGTAGGCCTAAATAGGGGGAAAAAGTTAATGTATATATTGGTATTTAAAGCAGCTCTGAAAATATGGACTTTGTTCATATTACATGTGGTGTCAGCTTTAACAATAGTTTGCAGGGAACCCAATAGGATTCAGTCTTCAATCATAAAAACGAGCAATCTGTTAAAAGAAACTGTGTTTTGCTTCAAACCTCATTGTCCACTTATGAACAAGAGGTCCAAAGAGGCGAATTATCAAAGGGTGGTGCTCTAAATAATGATGCTTTGGCAAAAGATTTAGGTTTGGAAATAGCTCTTTGTATCTTTGGCGGTGTTCACTAATTTTGCATTCAAGATATGAGATTGCTTCATCAAAATGGACGGGGCTACAACAAGCTCCACTATGTCTTTAAGATCCAAAATGACATGCCAGACTGGTTCATCCTCTGGAATGATGGGACCAATAATGAAAGGCAATAAACGAAGCAAAGCCCAATTTGCGTGGGCATTTCCTCCGATATGTTTCCTTCCTGAAAAAGTCTGTGGTATCTGTTGAGGACGATTAGTTTTATCTCCCCATTTGTACTCAAAATTTTGGATCAAGTTGTTAAGCTTATCTAATGTGAAGTATTTTTTTGAGATCAAAGTAGCTAAACAATGAGCAAGCTCCACTGGTATGATAACCTCAAATAAGTAATGTACAATATCTGGGGGATAGCTGCACGGAAATGTCTGAGATTCTTACTTAAAACACAGTCCCGTTTAACACCGCAGGACAGACTCGCAGTTTCCAGGGCAGATTTTAAATGTGCTTGCTGAAGTTCATGTGTTCTAAATTGAATAACACCAGCAGTTAATGACTGAATTTCTGATTTCTTGCTACACAAAACCTGCAAATGTATTCTCCAGAAAAACTTTCTACAAAACCTGCACGACCATGGGCTCCTAAATTGTCTGCTATCACACAATTCACAGTGCCTTTAACACATTTGTTTTAGCAATGTAGACACCATGTTGCTCCAAGATTACTAAGTCTTTCAACAGTAGATCCAACACTCTTTCAAACCCAAATGTTTTTAAATCTTCACTTTTACAAAGAACTGCTAAATAAATAGATGAGAGAGCTGAATGAGAACCAGGTGGCAAATTGTCCAGGACCCAGTATATGCCACAAAGTTTATGTTTTTTACGTGATGTCCCAAGAGGATTACAGACCTCAAACTCGTTGATGTAGAGTGTAATGAATCCTCAACTCCTGAACAGCTACAAAGCTATTGTTTTTATGAGGCTCACCATCTCGAAAAGACTTGTACACAGTTTGACTACCACATAAACTCTCTGTATTTTTGTGAGCTATTTGTTTCTCAATTACCTTGTCAAATATGTGATTGTGACTTAATATTTCTTGCAGTAACTGTAATAAGGGGGTGTACTGAAATTATCTCCTGCGATCTGCAGATAGAAAATACTCAATGGGCTCTACAACATTGGAATTGAGTCTGTAGTACTGTTTCCTTCTAAAACATGTGGCAACTGGGCCACACTTTCCCAAAACTTGAATCACAGGGTTAGAAACACACACAGAGTTCGCAGGTTCTTCAGTAACAGCCTGACTGACCTGCAGATGATGGCTTTTGAAGATTTGGGTAACTGTATGCTTTGTGATTGGCACACATGCAGAATTGAGCAAAAAACCTAATTCCTCCAATAGCTCATCTATTGTTTGGCTGGAGTGTGAAAGACACATTCAAGTTTCAGCAGTATTACAGCAAATTTTTTTTCTCTATCAATTTTGGGAGATTTTTTATCCGCAACATCATTTTCTGACACAGATTCAGTTTCAACTTGAGAGTATGATACATCAGTTGAGCAACCAGGTCCTACATCTTTAGAACTGTCTAATAAACATGCTATACTTGTTTTAAAATCTTTGAATGAATGTAATTTATGTTTCCTGTTTTTGTGTGAATAAAAAGTATTGAAAATATTTGTCCTGAATGAGCAGCCAGCAAATACACAATTTACTGTCTCATTGTTTTTCAAATGGGTTCCAATGTGAGGGAAAAAGTCTCTCTCTGTGGAAATGTCTGTGTGGTCACATAACATGCATCAAAAAGTAAATGATCTTGAAGCTCAACAGCAGGGCTTCACAGGAGAAGAGTCCAGGTGCTGAACTGGTCTGCCTGCAGATCAAACATTTCACCAATAGAAAACATTTGGCACATCATAAAACAAAAAATCCAGTCACAAAAGCCCAGGACTGTTTAGCAACTAGAATCCTGCATCAGACAAGAATGGAACAACATTCCTTTCCTAAAATTCCAGAAACAGGTCTCCTCACTTTCCAGAAATTTACAGTAGTTATAAGGAGGAGGATGATGGACAACTTTTTTGAGATGTGTTGCTGCCATCAAATTCAAAATGAGCTAATATTTTCCATGGAATGGTAGAATGTCTGTTTCAACATCTGATATGTGTTTATGTTCTATTGTGAATAAAATATGGGTTGATGACATTTGCAAATCATTGCATTGTGTTCGTTCCACCATTGCAAAGCACAGTCTCTGCCTTTCCTCCCCAAGGGCCCCAAGGGAAAACTGATTTTCATTTAAATGCGAGGATAAGTTTGAGGATTTAGGGGCAAGAGAAGTTCTGATATGTAAAAACAAATATCTTAAATCGTGCATTATATAGGTCAGGCTTGATGAAGTAAGTCATCGTAAGGCTTGGCAATGAAGCAAAACCATTTCAATCATTTTTTTACATCAGCTGCTGTGCCAGTTTAGAAATATTCTTTGCTGATACTGGTGACTGAAGATCAAATTACTTTTCATGACAATTTATGCCGAAAATCAAGAAATTGTAAACTGTGCCAGTATTTTTTCTTGTGATTGTATTTCCAGGCTTCAACCAGTGTTGCTAGCTGAAGGAGAGCAGCATACAGCTAGTGCAGAAGCAACAGGTCAGATGGACAGCAAACCCAGAGAGATGTAGTGTTATTATTAGTTTGAAATTACCATACACATGCAAATACACACCTCCAGCTGCTCTCTCGTCAGGTATTCAATTCAACTTTATTTATACAGCGCCAATTCACAAGTCATCTCGAGGAACTTTACAGAATAAAGTCAAGACTATAAAGATGGCTAGAGAACCCAATAATTCGCCCCTTGAGCAAGCCCAAGGCAACAGTGGAGAAGGAAAAACTCCCTTTAACGGAAGAAACCTCCAGCAGAACCAGGCTCTAACACACACACACAGCTTCAAAGCCAGGGACACCTGCAGAAAGGGGCAGAGAGAGGGAGACAGAGAAGGAGAAAGTCAAGGACAAAGACAACTACTGGATAAAGAACCCACAAAGTTAATGTCATACAGTGGTGACAATTGTGGGGTGAGAGGAGAGGAGAGGAGCTCAGTGTTGCGGGGGGGTGGGTTCCCCAGCAGTCTAAGCCTATAGCAGCATGACTATAACTAACTATAAGCTCTATCAAAGAGGAAGGTACAGATACCGACAGATAAAATTTAAGGGTCGTAAAAAGGGTTGTTTCACTGAATTTGTTTTCAGAGACAATGTTATGAAGGGTAGAAGTTAATTTGTTTCCTTGCAACTAAAGGGGTAATAACATAAGTATTGTCCCAGAATTCTATCATCAGGGGATCCCTAGTTTTAAAACTCACCACCATCACGCACTGTCATCCACATACACTCACCATGCATTGTCCTCCTTGCAGCTACAACAAAAAGGACTCTGAGGCAGCAGGAGCCCAGGCCAGGCTGAAGGACTTAGAAGCTCAACTAAACTCCAAAGAGGCCATGCTCGCTACAGCACTGTCTGAGAAAAGGAGTTTGGAGTCCACTCTGAATGACCTGCAAGAACGGCTGCAGGAGGTACAGCACAGCTGCAATATGAATATGATAAGGCTGGAGTACTTATTTATTTATTTTTTATTTTTTTAATAATGTCTACAGAAGAACATTAAAGCAGTGATACAGATAATATAATCTACTTTTTTAACTGTCATTTATGGCTTTGTAAAGACTTAAACTTAATTTATAAAGCGCCAATTCACAACAAAGTTCTCTCAAGGCACTTTACATAATAAAGTAAAGACTTCAAAGATGCGTGGAGAGAACCCAACAAATCCCCCTTGAGCAAGCCCTAGGCAACAATAGAGAGGGAAACTCTGTTTAACTGAAGAAACCTCCAACCTATAGCAGCATGACTACAACTAACTATAGGTTTTATCAAGAAGTGGCTGGTTTTGTTCTTGAGTGCTGTTGTGGGGGTGCTAAACTTGACAACCCTTTGCATCTAGACTTTCTCAGAAAGCAGTAATGTGTGTGTGTGTCTGTGTGTCTGTGTGGTGGGGTATCAGCTGGACACAATCTTCGCTCAGGCTAAGAAGGACCTTGCTGATGAAATGCTCCTTCGCATTGATTTGGAAAATCGCTGTCAAAGCCTGACTGAGGAAATGGACTTCCGCAAGAGCATGCACGAGGAGGTGAGAATTTTAAATTTTATTAAGTCAAAGTAGAGAAGACTGAGCTGCAGTTAAACAGTAATAACGAAACAAGGAATGTGGTTCTAAAAATAGTTTAAAATGTAATATGAAGGGATTTTGAAGATGCCTCCTTATTTGTTTTTAAACCTTTATAATGAAGTCTAATGAAGAATGTCAGATTGTCATTTTGCACAAAACAAGGACTTTTTGGTTACTTTGTGGGGTATTACTTATCATTTGTATTGAAAATGTATTTCCCAATGCACTAATAGCCAGGATGAACAGAAGGAATGATTACAGCAAGCAAAACTAGCTTTACTTTTCATGACCACCTTGGTTTTTCATCTGGGTTGCAACTTGTGAGCCCCCATTTATTGTAGCATTAAAATGATGAATTTCACTGTTAGTTTTCTTTGTAAAACCTAACCAGAGTAAGCTTAAGTGATTTAGGACAGAATCCAACCTGTCTAGAGAAGGTGTTGAATGTGTTCTGTGATACAGGAAGTGAAGGAGGCCAGGCATCGATATGAGACCCGACTGGTGGAGGTGGACTCTGGGCGAAAAGAGGAGTATGAATATAAATTGACTCAGGCCCTGGCTGACATGAGGGCTCAGAATGAGGAGCAGATAAAGATCTACAAAGACAACATGGAGAGCACCTATCTGGCCAAAGTATGAAATTACACACTCACTCACAAAAATGCACACAGTGCTGGTATATTTTTTCCATACACAAAAGCCTTTTCATGTAAAGGTTTTGACTAAACATTTATGTGGAAAATGCTATTTCATTAATTTTTGGTGTCAGCAGATAAATTTGAGCTTATTATGTGAATTCAGAAATGTGCCCCCAGAGCTACAGATTTGAGCGAGCGAGGGAGCCTATTGGTAAACCCTATAAAAAGACTGCAAGGTACACTAGTTAATGAAGATTTGTAAATCCAAAGCTATGATGATTGGCTCTCCATTTCTATATGATTCCTTTAGGTCAGCAAGTAAAGTCTTTAGATTCTTTAGGTTCTGAACCCCAACTTAGTGGGTCCCAGTGAGTGTTGGCCAGCTGCATAGCAGCTCCCCCATCAGTGTATGAGTGTGTGTGTGTGTGTGTGTGTGTGTGTGTGTGTGTGTGTGTGTGTGTGTGAGATTGTGAGTGTGAATGGGTGAATAAGAAGCAGTGTAAAGCGCTTTGAGTGCTAATAGGTAAAAAAGCGCTATATAAGTGCAGACCATATAGAGGGAGACACTGAACCCCAAGAGTCAGGTGAGCACCTTGCAGTGTGCGAGTGTGTGAATGGGTGAATGGGAATCAACATTGTATTGTGCTTTGGATAAAAGCACTATGTAAGTGGCCATTTACCATTTAGATCTAGAGAGGGATATCTATGTATCTAAAATATTTTTTTTATTTAAATGATCGGCCAGATATTGAGCAGCAGACTGGCATAGATAAATATTATTTTAATACTGAAACCATTGTAACAGCGTGTGGTTTAACTGGTTGTAGCTGTAAAACCATAATTATAAAAGTAGAATACCAAAATGCAATGATGGGACTTCTCTGCATACAAGTTAAAATCACCATATGCACAAAAGTCAGCTTACCAAACAACACTTAACTAACTTCCTGCATGTCAGGAAGTGACTGATACTGCTTAGTTCCTCTTTGAGAGTGTGACGAGAATGAAGGAAATCGTTGGTGTTGCTGACTCTTAAACCATCTATGTGGTTATCTCCAGCTGGAGGACCTGCGTCGGATGTCAGAGATGAACGGAGCATCAGCCAATACTGCCCGAGAAGAGCTGAGAGAGTCTACCCTGAGGATTGAGAGCCTCACTGCTCAGCTTGCAGGACTGCAAAAGGAGGTTAATATCTTTTCTTATATATTTTTTTGATTTAATAATATTTTACGATTTGGTCTCTTAGGCATTGACCATTCACCTCTGTGAAATCCAAACCCAACCATGTATATCTCACTGCTGAATCAATCTTATGTGTTGGTAACAGGTTGGTTCTAGAAAATGCCACTTTCCTTTGTGTTATAATAATTAATTACAATTAGTCATTTAACAGATGTTTTTATTTAGACTTACAAGTAAGTACCTCACACTAAGGACTTGGGGTTCAGTATCTTGCCAAAGGACACTTATACATGTAGACAGGAGAAAACGGGATTTGAACCAGTGACCCTGCCCTGTGTTTTGTAGATGTTACCTAGCTTAAATCTTAACAGTTTAAGCTAGGTTTTTAGTGCTGACTAAGCCATTTTTTAGATCACAAAACCACAACATTGTTAGGGTGTGTTTACACCAGCAAAAATTACAAAATAATTGCTTAACAGACACTGAGCAGTGGTTTATTGAATTGTGGACCAAAGGTGTTTTAAATAAATGAAATGAAATGACTTGCATAGTGACATGTGAATCATTGCTGACTCTGCCCTCCGTTCATTTAGACTCGCGGTTGGCGAGATCGTATCACAGAGCTGGAGACAGCGTTGATTCAGGAAAAAGACACATTCCGGAAGTTGCTGGCCGACAAAGACCGTGAGGTAGCTGAGATCCAAGCCAAGATGCAGGAACAGCTAAATGAGTATGAACAGCTACTGGATGTAAAACTAGCTTTGGACATGGAGATCAATGCCTACCGTAAACTCCTGGAGGGAGAAGAAGAAAGGTTAGAATCCCCAAAATTGCAAGTAGTGACGGCATTAAACACTACTTAGCTTTTGTAGCCAGCTGGATATTCTACTGTAGTTTTTCCCTCTCTCAGGTTGAAGCTGTCTCCAAGTCCTTCATCTCGTGTCACAGTGTCCAGAGCCTCATCCAGCAGCCACAGTGTGCGGACTACTCAGGGAAAGAGGAAGCGTGTTGATGTCGAGGAACAGGAAGCCAGCAGCTCAGTGTCTATTGCTCACTCTGCCTCAGCTACAGGACCCATCTGCATCAATGAGATTGACACAGATGGCAAATTTATCTCCCTGTACAACAGTGGAGATGAGGTGAGTTTCCAAAGTTGCACTATAATGTTGTGTTTATGTGCAGAAACGTCTTCCTACTACTTTTTTGTCTTTCACTGTAACACTTATATTAGATCCAATTTTTTTTTGTGTCAATGACTCTTTCTCAGGACCAGGCCATGGTGGGTTATGAAATCGTTAAGACAGTTGAAGATGCTACAGCCACCTACAAGTTCACACCAAAATACGTCCTTAAGGCTGGACAGAAAGTAACAGTAAGAGTTTGTCTTTGCTTCATTTCAACTTGTTTGTGAAAGGATGGTTTAATTCAAGAATGAAAACATCAGCTGGCTTGTGCAGATGCTTGCATGTCAAGTGCGTGTGTTGTCCTCTTGTGCTAAGATGGGTCCAAATAAAATTTCTATATGTATTGTCTGTGTGTGTGGGGTTGCGTAAGTGAGAGAGACAATATAACTTCATGTGTTAATAGTAATTAAAACATATACTTTGGAATTTGGGTGGGGGGCTGGTGTGCTAGTGACTGAATTCTGGTATTGTTAGAGCATAGATCAGCAGGTTCCCAATGAATAATGTCAGTTGAATCTTGAAATATGAGAAAAATATCAGTGGATCAATGTAAATACTGTGTTGAATATGAAATTTGGGATTTTGAATCTTTTTTTGTGTGTTGGCAGATTTGGGCATCAGATGCTGGTGTGAGCTCCAAACCTCCCACAGATTTGGTTTGGAAGAATCAGTCCTCTTGGGGTTCGGGGAAAGATGTCCATGTGGTTCTGAGCAACCCTCAGGGAGAGGTAAGACTGGACACAAACACGCATCAGATCACCATTCGTGGTAGAGCAGTCATCCATGAACGGCAGCATTAATGTCATGGCAAAAGTGACAGTTTCTGGTCTTAGACACCTCAAGTGTAATCAGTAAAGAAGCTTCAACATCCAGGATGTCATTTAGGGTTTTATTATCTTGCAAGAGAGAAGTACATCATCAGAGTTTCAAGTCTCCATCCTATGCAGTTCTAAACATTCTGTTGCTGGGCAGAACATTCTCCACCCTCAGGCCACTGTTCCCTATGCGACAAAGTTTGAACAAGATTTTAAACATCCTTCAAAAGTACACGGAGGACAAGTTGCCATTACAACTAAGTAAAATGCTAAGAGTAAAATTTAATCATACTTGAGTTTCCATCACAGTGTGTTCTTGTGAGTTACTTTGAACAAATGTAAATATTTCTGTTGGGTCTGTACATTCTGGTTTCTGTTCATCTGATTTCACCACCTGGAGTTCACCCATTCAGCATAGGATTTATTTGTTTCTCATATTTATATATATATATATTCTTCTGGAAAAAAGTGGAAGGGCAGATCTATTTTCTTGAAAGTAGATTTTTGATGTTTGTGTGTGTGTTTGTGTGCGTGCAACAGGAGGTGGCAAAGAGAACCACAACATACAAAACAGCAATAGAAACACAGCAAGGTGAGGATGATGACAATGGAGTGGAGGCCGTTGAGGAAGACCTCTTCCACCAGCAGGTGAGATGATGCAATCAGGGTCTTCTAATTTCATTACTGTGATGGAAATTTATATACACACAGGGTAAACACTTGATAATCCTAGCAGGGGCTGGGGTGATGCAGGGGGCTGGAGCCTATCCCAGCTGGTCGTTTCAGTGTTGCTCAAATCCGCTGGCTGGTTGTAATTTTATGTTATTCTGTTATATTTTACATCTTGGTTTCTGATTACCTCTATTTTTTGGAATAAGGGCCGACAAGGAGGTGACCGAATTAGGTGTATTTGCTGTATCAAAGTATCAGTCTTTCTGTAAACCTAGAAAATCCGTGTTTATGTAGATTTTTAAGATTACAGTGCATCCAGAATCTTTACAAATGTATTAAAAATAAAAACCAATAAAATCACACATACATAAGTATTCATGGCCTTTGCCATGACACTCAAAATTAAGCTCTGGTGCATCTGGTTTCCACTGACCATCCTTGAGATGTTTTAAGAACCTGATTATCCACCTGTTGGAAATTCAGTTGATTGGACATGATTTAGAAACTCATACACCTGTTACATACGGTGCCACAGTTAACAGTGCATGTCAGAGCACAAACCAAACCATTGTGTCCAAGGAATTATCTGTATACCTCTAAGACAGGATTGTATTGAGGCAGAGACCTGGGGAAGGGTACACAAAAATTCTGCAGCATTGAAGGTCCCAACGAGCACAGTGGCCTCCATCATCCGTAAGTGGAAGAAGTTACGAACCACCAGGATTCTTCCTAAAACAAGCTAAACTGAGTGATCTAGAGAAAAGGGCCTTAGTCAGGGAGGTGACCAAGAACCCTATGGTTACTCTGAAAGAGCTCCAGTGTTTCTCTGTGCAGAGAGGGAAACCTTCCAGAAGAACAACCATTCTACCCATCAGGCCTCTATGGTAGAGTGGCCAGACGGAAACCACTCCTCAGTAAAGGACACTTGACAGCCTGCTGGAAGGACTCTCAGACCATGAGAAACAAAGTTCTCTCGTCTGATGAAAGAATGATTGATTGAACTCTTTGGCCTGAATGCCAAGTGTCATGTCTGGAGGAAACTAGCCACCGCTCACCACCTGACCAATCCCTACAGTAAAGCGCGGTGGTGGCAGCATCATGCTGTGGGGATTTTTTTTGGGCTTCAGGATCTGGGAGACTAGTAAGGATCAAGAGAAAGATGAATACAGCAATGAGACATCCTTTGTGAAAACCCGATCCAGAGCATTCTGGACCTCAGACTGGGGTGACGGTTTATCTTTGGACAAAGACCCTAAGCACACAGCCATGATAACAAATGAAGTGGCTACTGGACAACTCTGTGAATGTCCTTGAGTGGCGCGGTCAGAACCCAGACTTGAACCCGATTGGACATCTTTGGAGAGCTTGGCTGTGCACTGACGCTCCCCATCCATCTTGATGGAGGTTGAGAGGAACTGCAAAGAAGAATAGGAGAAACTGCCCAAAAATAGGTGTGTCAAGATTGTAGCGTCATACTCAAAATTACTTGAGGCTGTAATTGGTGTTAAAGCTGCTTCAACAGGATGGTCAGTGAAAACAGGATGCACCAGAGCTCAATTTTGAATTTCATGGCAAAGGCTGTGAATACCTTTTATATATGTGATATTTGTTTTTATTTTTTATGAATTTGCAAAGATTTCAAACTAAGTTCTTTCATGTTGTCATTATGGGATATTGTTTGTAGAGTTTTGAGGGAAAATGATCATTTTGTAATAAGGCTGTAACATTACAATGTGGCAAAAGTTCAGCTCTGGGAATACTTTCTGGATGTACCGCATGTTTGACTATTTTAGACCCATTAGATGTATATTTTAAAACCTCCAAAACAGCAGCCACATCAATATTTTAATATTTTGTATCACTGTTTTCTATGGTAGCATTAATGTTTGTGATGACTCTGTGTATAGGGAGACCCTCACACTGCCAAGAGGGGCTGCTTCATCATGTGATGCACCGTACCAAACAGCCATACCACCTCTTTCTCTGAGCCCAGCCAGTCTGCTGCCATCTGTAGTACCAGAACTATTTTTCTATCCTTTGTAGTGTATTTCAATGAAACGTATGAATTTTATTTCATCCTTTGTTTCTCATACAAGTACAGAGCCGGTATTGTTGTTAGTTTAATGAGGAAAATTTAACAAAACTTGTTCAAAAAAACTAGTTCAGAGCCTTAAGCTAAACTCAAGGATGGTCGTTGTCTTTAAGTAAACAGTGAGTTTACTTTTTTATTATATAAGTTTAAAAAAATGTTTTTAAGTTTATTTTATTTTATCGATGCTATATGTAGGCATTTAAAGCTATATGGAAAACCACAAGATGTCAGTAATTAGGTCAGGGGTGGTTCAGATACATTTTTATTTACTCATCCTTACTGTATGATTTGGGGACAAAAATTGAAGTCCATACACTAAAAGGTGAGTTAATCAATTACTTGCCATTAATATATCTGGACCTTGACAAAATTATACACAATGATTGTATTCATAGAAAGGACAGTTCATGTTTGTTTGCAGTTGTCAAGTCACCTTAAAGCCCATTTATGTGAATTTGAAAGTAGGACTTTAGTGATAGTAGGAAAAAGAGACACAATACAAAGATTGGACTAAAAGCAGTGGACCTCCCCTGTTTTCAACAGGCCCTTTGTATTTCTATAAATTTAAAAATGTTGAATAATTTAACAAAAGTTAAAAACAATTTAACACACAAGGGCTTTAATATGATGCAGCAAACATGGTTTCTGTTCATTGACTTTGAATAAACTTTGCACCACTAATTAAGAAGTTGATTGTATTAACGTTTGATATATTAAGTTTTTAAAGTATGTTTTGTATCCGTGTGTAACTATGCATGCTATAGCTGTAATCTTCCTAGTTAAAATATTAAATGTTTTCTTGTACTTGTGTTTTGTTTTATTCATGAATCATTTTCATGGAACTATGTAGATATGATTGGTCATATTAGAAATTAAAGGGTGTTTAAGCAAAATAATTTTGATTACAAAATCAGAAATGCATATCACATTTGTTGACAGTTTAACAACTGGCCTTGGAGACATAACATTATGATTATAACAAAAACGAATGGGCTTAAAGGCCAAGCCTTGTTTGTTTGTTTGTCGTTCAGAAAAGTTATGTGATCTTCATGAGAGAAGGTTTCAGACAGTAGCATTTTACTATCATGGTAAAACAAAACGTTACCTAGGTAAAGATTCAGGACCATTTATTTTTTCCCTCCATGTGCATTCATTCTTTTTCTCTGTCTCTTTCGATCTCTTTTTAACTTTAACATGACTTACTTTATACCTTGGTACAGCTCTTTACACTTTAACAAAGATTTAAAACAATACATTATTTGTCTTCGTAATGTTGGTGACACTAGATCGCAACAATTACAGCCCTATTTGAATCAAATATTTAATGAAACTATCATTAAAATGTTGTATAAGCAACTATGTATTAACACCAGAATAATTACATATCATGATTAAACTGAATTTTTGTTTGGATACACAGTATCACTGACTACTGCTCTCTTACAAATTTACCAATACCAGCGGTAATCTCATTGGAGCCACATTTATTCATTTCATTAAGGCTCTTATCTGTTGTTCAAGAAAGGCCAACAGCATAGAGCTTATATAAAAAAAAGCATTGCTGTGGTTTGTTTCATATCTCCACAACAGAAAAATAAAAAAATGTAAAGATCTAAAGATAATGTTCGTTATTACCGCTGATCTTTTTTAATGATCTGCAATCTTTTGTCATTTTCATGTTCAGTTATATGCAGAAGATAATATGTTGCAAAAAATATTTTATGAACTAAGCATGTCCAAGTACAAATTTTTAGTTTTATTGTAATTGTAATGGTACACCTCCATAGTTTGATTAAAATTAAACGTTGTTTGATTTTTTGCCTTTTTATAAACCATTTTGTTTTCAATCAATAATGTAACATAGTTAAAAATAAAGCATAACATTCTAGTCTATTAAAAATGTTATGTGCATTCAACCACACCCTAAGTCTTTTAGTTGTACACATAATTACAGACTTTTGTTTTTATATGATATTCAAAGGTGATTTTTACAAAATGAATTATGCACCAAATCAGTTTGTGATTTAGTCACTCCTGCAAGACCCTCAAATACCAACACTAAATATGAGCCTCTATTTCATCAACTTGTGAAGCCATTTGCCTTTTGAATGTGCAACAACAAAGTTACAATTCAATTCAATTCAACTTTATTTATATAGCGCCAATTCACAACAAAGTCATCTCAAGGCACTTTTTAGAATAAAGTCAAGACTATAAAGATGTATCTAGCGAACCCAACAATTCCCCCGTACACACATAGTGGTCAGTCATGAATAATTTCTTGTAAGTTTTGTTCTCGTTTCCAGAAAGAAAGTGGTCCATTAGAAGCCACTGATCAATTCCTGTTTTTATAATTTTAACGTACAGGTCGCACACATTTCACATATGTAACTTTGTGTAAAGCTAAATACAGTACACAATTATGTTAACATATCAATGCTGACAACATTAAGTAATAAATGCGCATAGATACCTGTATAATATTATTTAGGGCGTTTCTTTGATTGCTTTAATTTGACTCGAACGTCTAACCAGAGACAGAGGATAACGATTAATTATTAACCATCAATAGAAAAGCCATTAGTTTCCCCAGACTTTGTTAGACTTATGTATTTGTATGGTCCTTTAAAAGTGCAAAGCTGGTGGTAATAGTAGTAAGTTAGTTAATTTATGTTTTGCATATTTTTGCCACGTGCTTGAACGTCATATCTTTCGCTCTGTAATGTGACGTGTCAAGACAGTGCCGGAAGCTCTCAGTCTGTCCAAGATGGCTTACCAGACACTACAACAGGAGTACCTACAGATCCCTGTTGTTACCAGGGCATATACAACCGCATGTGTCCTCACAACTGCTGCAGTGGTAAGACTAATTCATAGAAACTGTCTGTGCTCGCACGTTCATAGCATGGTTCCGCCTGCATAGCTAACGTAGTGTCGTTACTCTGCTGCGGCTAGCTTGGTAGTTTAGCTTAGCAAGTTATAGTCCCATTGAGAAGGATACGTGTCTGTTCATGGTCTAGCAGTATGTTGACTCTCTTACTCAAATCACAAAAGGCTAAAACTGTAATTGTCTGATTATTTTAGTGAACTTAGAATTTAAGTTCACGCTAGGTTGAATTTCTGTAGCGTGACAGTATACAGGAGGCTTACGAGTGTTTTTTTACAAGTGGCTCCGTTGTTTGGTCGAAGTAGAAGAAGAGGCGAAACTCTGCTGCCGTTTCGACAACAGCCACTAGAGGGCGCCGTGTTAGCGTTTCCGCCATTTTGGAACGAAAGGGTCGATAGGAACAGCACTAAACATACAAACTGAGCACATACATCTATTCAGAAATAGTAGAGTGAAATGAGTGAAAACGCTATAAAGTGCAGTTATATTGATAAATCTAATTATTTGTACCTAAACATTTTTACCTACCTACCCTGTCCTTTTAAAATACAGATTACTTGGCATTTAGCTTAAACATTCCTCTTTATCTAATTGAAGATTCAAGCAATTTTATTAGTGTCAAAGAGAAATTACTTTGCCTTGTTACAGCTGCTCTTCACATGCAAAAGAACATAACAGAACCAGACCAAGAAAAAAGAACCACACAACAATTAATTAATTAACCACCCTTTGTTTTTGTTCTTCCTCTAAGCAGTTTATTTTTATAATTAAATTGTTGTGTAGACCCCAGACATTTGGGGGCCTGGTGGGTCAATGTGTAGAACATTGGGCTGTGATGCATTAGGCTGTAGGATCAAATCCCACACCACCAGGTGTGGCCCCGCCAGCCACCAAGTGCCACCTCGGTAGCAGTCCTGAGCCTGGATGAAATGGGAGGGTTGCAGCAGGAAGGGCATCCAGTGTAAAATACAATCCAAATCAATGCGGAACACGTTCTGCTGTGGCAACCCCTGCTGAAAGCTTGTGATCTTGTAGACCACAGTAATTCACACATTTGGTAGATTATCTAAAGTACAAAATTAAAAGTACTCCACTTGTAAACATTTTAAACAATACTAATTATGGTAATTATGGTACAGAAATATATAATTAGGTGACCCCGACATTACCAAGTTTATCTGCTAACAGGTGGTTTACCCATAATAATACATAAGCATTTATTAGTTCATAACGGAAGGGCTATATGTCAAAGTGTGTCTGGGCAGGACACTGAACCCCTAACAGCCCATTCCCATCCCCAGCTGTGCAGTGCCGGTCCAAGCCCGGCAGAAATTGGGGAGGGTTGTGTCAGGAAGGACATCCAGCGTTACAAATTGTGCCAAATCAACATGCGGACAATCATCCGCTGTGGCGACACTGAACTCATGGGATAAGGATAAAAATCAAGTCACACTTTTATGTTAAAACCAGTGGTATTAATGTTGTGGCTGATCAGTGTATAATATAATATGTAATAGGCATCAATTACATTTTAATTCTAATAATAATGTATCACACAATGTGATTTGTAGATCAAAACCCATGACTTGAATGTTATTAATAAACTAAGAATAAATTATTGTCTTTTGCTTCTCAGCAATTTGAGTTCTTTGGTCCGGTCACCATCCTCCAAATTCATCAGGGGTTGCATAGTTACATGTGCTGTTGGAAACAGGAAAGTTTTAAGTTTACTTGTCATGTCAAAGTGTCCTTGAGCAAGACACTGAACCCCAGCCTAGTTACTCCCAGTGAGTGCAGACATGCTTTATAGCAGCTCCCCGATCAGTGTGCGTTTGTGAGTGCAATGTACTGTAAAGCACTTTCGGTACCATTAAGGTAGAACTGTGCTATATGGGTGCAGGCCATTTACCATTTAATTAAAATGAGTGTTTTGATGCTGTACTGAAACAATGGACAGTGGCATTGACAAGGATGGGTAATGCAGTTCCTGTCCTCAACTTCTATTGTAACTACAAGTACCCACCGATGCATTTGGAAGACAGTCACCATTTACAGCTAAGCTAACTTTATCCTGTTCTCTAGAGGGAACCCAAACTAAACTAATTTCAATATGTCTGCCAGACTTGTACGTGTTTGTCCTCTATAAAAGATGAGGGACAACATAGTAAATGTCAGTAAATCTAAATAAATAATTTCACCCGTCTTTGCATTTTTTTGCTCTGCTTGCAAATATTTTTGTTAACGTTTGGATACTGTGAGCTGCAATATATTTAAGACAGGTTCTTGTATAAGACACATGACTTGAAATTACCCAATATCTTAATAAATATTTAGAAAGTAATTTTAAATGTGTTTACAAATCTGTGCTAAGATAACAATTTATTGATACCCCCTGAGGGAAATTCAGCAACACCACAGGTAAAAAATACTGAGCAAATTAGTAAAGAAATTGAGTATCGATAATAAAGAGCAAAGTAAATAATATGTACAATGTTATTTGTGTAGACAAAGTGTGAGTGTGTCATAAGTTTAAGAATAAAGTTCAGATGGACAGTAGTGGCAAATAAGTGACAGTTACATATTATCTATTGTCTCTCTGCCTATTATAAAAACAGTGGTGGAGGAAGTACTCTAAATACTAATAAAGTTACAGAATTCTGATCAGCCAAATGTAGCCAAAGTACTCTTAGTCCAACACTATGTAAGACAGTACTATTGTATATGCAGTTGTTATTATTTCTGTATCATTATAATGAGCATATTAACATGACATAACATGTTAATGCTAATCAGTTACTGTCTGTTATGTTATCTTATTAAGTGTATATTTGCCTGAAAAATTGTCTGTAAGGTAAATTTAGCGGTCAAAAAATATAGTACATTTACAGCAGTTCCCTCTGAGGTATAACCAAATATAAAAGTACTCTTACGTACTCTCTTTTATCTTACCAATTGTATATTTCTGCAAGGTAATTTTATCTGTCAAATGGATTACAGTTCTAGCATCTTCCTCTGAAGTGTATTTAAGTCAAACAGAAGTAAAATCCATTATACAGGGAAAGTTCACAAGTACATTATCAGGGATCATAAAGGTTGTAGGTACTTTACTTTTTCCACTTAATGATGTTATAAGGTATTACCCAGGTAATAGCTTGGTATAAGCAGTGGATCTAGGTAATAGATGACAAAAAACACAGAGGGGAAAATATGGAAACAAAACACCAACAGTAATTAATAAAATAGTGGCTTAAGATGGTTTAACTTCTGGGAAATGTCATGTTATTCATTGTTATCGCTCTACAGATATTAAGAAATTATATGACGGAGGTGCTGTTATGTCGTGTTACTTTAATAAATACCATAATAATTACCATGATATTGCTTTATTATAAAATTTTTATCCTCACCCAGATCATTTTAACATTTTCAAAACCTCCTTTATCATTATTATTATTATTTTCTTTAAAAATACTTTTTTTTTGTCTTTTCTCAGCAACTAGAGATCATTACACCATTTCAGCTATACTTCAATCCAGACTTGATTCTAAGGAATTATCAGGTATGTATTCTGACCTCCAAGACACAGCCTAGTAGCATTCTACCTTGCCATTAGATCTAAAGTATTTTATTAAATGCAATATGTGGAAAAGGTCAATATTTGTGCATGCCTTGCAGTCAATCTACGGAGATGCTTTATACAAAAGTGACATACAAAACAAGCAAAAAAACAAAATCGATAAGGAAAGCAATAAAGCATAGTGCTATAAGAAGAAACCTTTATGTTATATGAGTTACTGGAAGCCAGGGCATAGATCTGAACAGTGGTGCAGCGTGTCCTTTTGGCTCATTAAGAATGTGATGTGCTATTGCATTTTGGATCATCTGGACGGGTTTGATTGTGCATGCTACTGTCCCTGTCAGCAGGCCATTGCAGTAGTTGAAATTAAATATGACCACTGTCTACAGAAGAAGTTGCGTTGCCTATTCTAAAAGGTAGGTCTGATCTGAAGGAGATGTGGTCAGTTAAGCTCAGTTGTTTGTCAATGATACCCCCGGATTTCTGGAAGACTTTATGACGAAAATTAGTTAAGCTCTTAAGTTGATCCTGAAGAATGTGTTGTATGGAAACTCTGGCTGGGAAAACTTGAACTTCTCTCTTGGAGAGATTGAGTTGAAGATGTCAGTGGAGTCATCTGATGGAAGGGACAGGGGGAGTTGTGTGTGTGTGTGATTGCCAGTGGGTTAATAGGGAAAGCCATGTAAGGGGATTATAGAACCCCTTACACGGTATAGGTTTAGGTGTAGAAACAACATGAGGAAAAATTGGGCCCTGTGGCACACTGGTGGAATGGCATTGAGAGGTAGAAACTTTGCAGATTTTTTTCAGATAGGTAAGACATAAGTCAGGCCAGATCTTTACCAGAGATGCTTAGGTCAGAAAGTGCAGACAGGTGAATCTGGTAAGTGTCAAGGTCTGCAGACAGATCGAGTAGGATTAGGACAACAGTCTAAGATGCAGCTTTTGCAGCTGGCAGGGATTCCATGACCAACAGGAGGGCTCTTTGTGTAGAATGACCACTGCTGGACTGGTTGCCATCAAGGAGGTTTTTCAGATGAAACATCTGAGAGTTGACCAAAGATTGGTGAGTTCTTTGATTATGTTCATTCCCAGAAATTTGGTGTTCTGTACAGTAACCTCCACTTCACTATTTATATGACATGGGGAGTGTGCAGCCTTCCTGGATCTCCTGAAGTCTACAATGAACTCCTTGTCTGTATAGTGTCAGGGCCAGGTTATTTTCTAAACACCACCCAGCCAGATGTTGGGCAGCCAGTTATTCACTGTGTAGTGTGCCACCTCACTGTTGGTAATGAGTGTTTCTGTAGCGTTGTTATCTGCATCCACACATTTGGATACTCCAGGTAAGGTAGGGGTGTATTAATTGTCACTGAGATAGCATTCTCTGTAGATCTGTTTCCTCATAGGAAAACTGGTGACTTTTGTGTTCTGTGGACATGGTGTCCCTGATGTGGCATAGTACAATCCTCTCAAAACAACTGGGCAACTGGGTGGGAGCCATTTAGACAGCTGACTGCTGCCTTCTTTGATATAGGTGCAATTCTGGTGGATTTAATGCAAGAGGGGACCTGAGCCTGTTGTAATGAGAGGTTGAAGATGGTAGTAAACACCCCCGGTAATGACCACCCCATCACTTTAATGTGTAGGCTGGCTAGTTTGGCAGAGTTTAGACAATGAGGAGAAAATATTAAGTTGGAGCGCTGCCTCTGGAGTTGGATTCAGGGCACATAACATTTTCGGTGTCTAACAGCCCAAAAGCCCAGCTATCTGACTAAGTTAAAGTTACAATGTGCAAGGTTTTTCAAGTACAGCCAATCTAGAGAAGCTTCTAGTGACACAGGCTCATTGATAAATGCTGGCATCCATACACATATACAAGCATAGATTTATGATATATATTGTGTGACACTACTAGATACTTTTTTAAATTGTTAATATTTTTTAATTAAATAAAAATTGTGGATTTGTGTGGGGTTATGTAAAAGCTCAACATTCTCTCACTCTTCATCTAGGTATGGCGACTTATAACCAACTTCTTGTTTTTCGGTCCAGTTGGCTTCAATTTCCTGTTCAACATGATTTTTCTGTATCCTTTTCAAGTCCAAGTCTTGGATCATTGATATTGTGAAGTGACTTTGCATACTTTCTGTTTCAAACAGGAAGCCACATGCAGTTTCAGAGATAGGTTGACAAAACGGATTCACACTACATACTTTTTAATAATAATAATTTGATGATAATTTAATTTATACACAGAAACACTGAAGCCAATGGCTGCCAATTGTTATAATATGTGATAGTGATTATATTTAGAAAATATCAGTCTCTCAGAGACTGTGTAGTGTTTCTTAACCATTTGCTTCCAGGTACCGATACTGTCGTATGTTAGAAGAGGGCTCTTTCAGGGGGCGCACAGCTGACTTTGTCTTCATGTTCCTCTTTGGTGGACTTCTGATGACTGTATCCTTCCTATATAATTTAAAAAGTATTTGACTTAACTATGACTTTTTAACTAAGTTAAAAAGTCTGTAAGTTAATGTGACCACATAATGCTTCTTTCTACTGACAAGCTTTATGGAGTGGCCAAATTACCACTTAGTGGTTTGCTGACTGTATGACTGTGCTTGACTGGCCAGCCAACTCATTTGACCTAAACTCCATAGAGCATCTATGGGGTATGATCACAAGGAAGATGAACAACACCCAGCTTAGGAACACAGACAATATGTAGTCTCCAATTAAAGCAACCTGGCCCTCACAAACACCCCAGCAGTGCCTTTTGCAACGGCACAATGATGTATTAATTTATGCTAATATTAACACTAAATCATTTGCGAACATTGAAAATTAGTGATCTTTGAAACTATTTGAGAGACAACACTGTACTCTTCTCAGAATAGCAGCCATAATATACATTTCCTCTTGATGACATCTGTCCTGCTGTAGATGATTTGATTGTTTCATATCATTTGTGCAATGTGAGCTAAAGCTAATCCCATAGAAGTTTATATATTGGACATCTCAGTGTTTGGTACCAGCATGTTTTAGATACACAATAAACAGATTGTCCCTGGTGAGAAATGCCAGTACAGTGTTTTGTTTTTTTGCTATTTTCTTTAACAAAGTTTAAGATATTTGGCACTTTCGTGAGTCTTGTGTTTCTGGGACAAGCATTTACTATCATGCTGGTATATGTGTGGAGTCGCCGAAACCCAAATGTTCGCATGAATTTCTTTGGCCTGCTTAATTTCCAAGCCCCTTTCTTGCCCTGGGTGCTGATGGGATTCTCACTTCTCCTGGGCAACTCCATCATCGTTGATCTTTTAGGTATCTGTCATCTTTAGTGATTATTCAGCAGTACAGCGAACAAAACAAACAAACAAAAAAAAAAAACAGTGATGGAAATTGATGCTCATGGTAAAGTGAACTGAGTTGATGGTGTGAAGATTGAATTATGCTTTTTGTGTGTTTTCTTTCTGAAGGTATCGCTGTTGGTCATGTGTACTTCTTCTTGGAAGACGTTTTCCCTAACCAGCCGGGTGGTGGAAGGTGGCTCAAGACCCCATTTATCTTGTCAGTCTCTTTTTAAGCATTTCAGAGAGTGTGTGTGTTGTACAAACAGCAAACAGTCCTCACTTGCATGGCATTTAAAGCAGAGAAGGTTTTAGATTTATGCTTAAAATTATATGTAGGGTTAGGCATTTGGTTGGAATGTCCTCAAAGAGATAGCTGAGTGTGTCTGTTTGTCACACCTGACAAAACATGTTATATACACGAAATAAAATTGATAGTCAGTCTGTAAAAATGTGTGAGGTGTCATAGAAAATTGCTCATCCTCCCCTGCTGTGTGCCTTCCACAGAAAGATGCTGTTCGACAATCCTGAGGAAGATGGCAATTACAACCCTCTACCTGAGGAACGTCCAGGAGGGTTTGCCTGGGGAGATGGACAGCAGCTTGGAGGTTAAATGTGCCTGCAAATTGTCCCTGATTGTCAGGTCACTTCCAAGGACATGCCATCAGAGTGATGAGGGGAACGAACATGGTCTTTTTTTTTGACATGTTTGTTTAGTTCTGGATGAAAAATGCCAAACACCCAGAACTGCTTTGGAGGTAACCGTCTATTGTCTTTGTATATGGGCTTAAAAAAATCCTCAGAAACTCTTCTTCATGCCAGATTGTTGCTCTAAGACTATTTAAGAGAGCACAAGCTTTGGATGGAACTATGGACAGTGAGCCTTTAGGCTCAGGTGATGCTTGTTTTCATCCTAGTGAAAATATTGATATACAGCAACTTGTCATATGAAAGGAAAATATGACAGCACAAAATATAATTAAAACGGTTCAGATGATGAATGTTTTTTTTTATTTTACTTTTTTAAACAATAAATGTGTGTGGCAAATGAGGCTTCAGTTTAATCTTTTTTGTCTGTCGAAGTATTACAATAAACCAAAGATGTCTCAAGAAATTAAATGAGTTCATACATACAGATAACATTATGGACAGTTTACTTGGATCACGTCACGTTTTTTCGACAAAGCTGGTGATTTTATCATAGACATTAAGCAGTGTACTATGTCCTCTACTTCATAATCCTGTTCCTTCTCATAATTAGCATAAAACATTCTGGCCTATTTTAATCGGGAAAAGGTAGTGTTTGGTTTGGTCTTTGTTGTATGTATTATTATTTTATTACTGTCAGTTTTAAGTTATATAGGTAATTTTATTCATTGAAGAGCACCAACAATTGTGTCCATGTCAGTATCTGACAATACCTTTTAACCTTTTGACTAGATTTTGCATACATTTGCCAGTGTTTGTATATGTATATTTTCACAAGATGAAACAAGTAAAACTGACATTAAATGAAATGACACCTAATGAATACATAATTAATTAAGTCACAAAAGATTTTTAGAGAGAAGGAAGCTACATAGTATATTTTATTTCAGGAATCGAATATCTATAATCTGAGCCTTACGACTAAAGATTTTGCTTTCTTATCTTTGTACTTACTACCAGAGGTTGACACTCTAATGACTTAAGATTGATTGAACAAGAGATGGTCTGCAACACTGACCATTAAGTATGTTGCTTTTATGTAAACCCTAAGGTTGACAAAGGAAAAGTTGAGGTAAATTATTCACTTACAAAATGTACTGTACTACTGCACAGTACTAATACTGTATGTTTCATACTGGATACGTGGGCTCCAGATAAAAGCTGTACATGTACAGTACACTATTATTAGACTACTATAAAGCTGCAAAGGTTTAATTTGGGAAACACTGTGAACTGCAGACCTTCTAAATGGGGATCTGTGTGGTCCCTGAGCGGCACAAAATAAAATTTTAAGATATATTTTCGATAGTTGAATGTTTAGCATGTTTGTAGAGTGCTTGCCCAAGCTGTATTACACTAACTTTTTCTAGAGTAACTGATGGAATAATACCAATATAATATGATCAAAACTCAACCCCAATTTTAAAAAAGTTGGGATGATGTGTAAAACACAAATAAAAACAGAATGCAATCATTTGCAAATGTCATCAAGCAATATTTTATTCCCAAGAGAACATAACTTATCAGATGTTGGAACTGAGACATTTTACCATTCCATGGAAAATATTAGCTCATTTTTAATTTGATGGCAGCAATACATCTAAAAAAAGATGGCACAAGGGCAACAAAAGCGTGGAAAGTAATAAAAAATAAATGGAGGTGCTTTTGACAACTAATTAGGTTAATTGGCAACAAGGCAGTAACATCACTAGGTATAAAAGGAGCATTTCAGAAAGGCAGAGATGCACAAATGGGCAGAAGTTCACCAATCTGTGTCTAAAAAATTGTGGATAAATGTTCCTCAACATAAAAAAAACCATCTACAGTAAATAATATTATTAAAGATTCAGCGGATCAGGAGGAATCCCTTTACACAAGGGACAAGGTTAAATGTGAAAATTGGATGCACGTGATCCTCAGGCCCTCAGCGGCAGTGCATTAAAAACGGGCATTGTGCTAAACCACATGCTGCATCCACCACAACAGCATGACTTCACTGCAGAGGAGTTCAGGTGCTGAACCGGCCTGCCTGCAGTCCAGACCTTTCACCAATAGAAAACATTTGGCACATCACAAAATCCAACAACAAAGGCCCAGGACTGTGGGGCAGCTAGAATCCTGCATAAGACAAGAAAAGGGGTAGTAGAATAGAATAGTCCAGAGGGGGGCCATGGGACATGTTGGCAATCCTTAAAATCTGACTGGCCACCCCAGGTTTCACCCCTGACAGAGTGAAAAGGTGGTAGGTACCTGCTATAGAACTTTCACCACATATCACCAAATCTGAGGCTAACATAAAAAATTATAAAGAAATGTAAAAAAAAGATTTACATAGTTGTGATAGAGATTTTTAGCAGTTGCAACCAGGCAATTTATTCCTGAAAAGGATACTGTTTATTATTTTTTTTGACAAATTTTCGTTAAAAAAAATAGAATACATTAAACACATTGCTAGATATTTGTTTTTTTTTTACACTGAACACTCAATAAAACACATTATTATTAATAGATAGATTATTCTGTCTGAAAACATATTTAAATGAGTCTAAAACCGTGAAAGAAACGTGTCGCCCTATGTTAATCTCACGATCCTATTCCCTGTTTTAGTTTGTCTGTTTTCTCCATCTTCACTTCATGTCTCCAGCTTTTATTTTGTAGCCCCTCAGCCTACTTCCTGTCTTTGGTGTCATCAGACCCTGATTACTTTTACCTGCTTCCCTGTCCTCTCCGCTCAGTTGCCTGCCAGTTGGTCTTTGTTGTTATGTTGCATGGTCCTGCACGAAACGCCTCGGGTTCTTTTCCCTGTTCTCTGTATTTGAACTCTGTTTCTGCCATTTTGATCTGAAGTTTGTTGTGTTCATTTTTTCCATTGCCTCTGTTTTACACTCGGATTAATTACAAGTTTATCATTATTTGTCCCCCTACTGTTCTGTTCCCTGGATGAATTCTTTAGTTTATTTTCTGGCCCGAATTCTATCGAATCTTGACCAAACCACCTACAGCCGACTTATGCGCAGTGCTGGTGTCAAGCCCGGTGAAAATAGTGGAATTTTGCTTCGGAAAGGACATAAAAACATCCAATGAAAATCAACATGTGGACAAATGATCCGCTGTGGCGACCCTGAAGTCGCAGGACAAAAGGACAAAAAAAAAAAAATGTGCGAAGCTCTTTTGGATTATTGTATTCACCTGTGTGTAGCCAGTTTCTCTGCTCCTCCGGCACAGTCACAATTTAATTTAACCTTCCCTCTCTTCGGTATTTTAGTTCAGATTTTTTTGTAAGTTTTACCCTTTTCTGTGTGATTTCCTGTCTTCCTATCGGAGCGATTATAATATTTTTTCTCCCTCCCTGGTCCCTACAATAAAATCCCCTAACATTTAACCCTCCTCTTGCCGTCTCCTTACATGGGTCCTTGCCGAATACTAAATCCGTGAGAGTTAAGGGTGTGCTGTGCCTTAACAACACACAACACATCTGATAAATATTTAGCTTTGTTTATTCTTCTATTAACAGTCAACTTGCTGAGATCATTAAAAATATAACAGTTTTTATACTGTGAAGTTATGAGTCCTTGAATGAAAATCCTTGTTTCAGCGACTCGTTTAACCTGATCTGTGTTAACGGAAGAGCTGATAAAAAGCGTTGTGCGATTCACTTGTAGAAAGGAAGAGAATCTGTTAGGTGTAATTTGTGGCAACTATAATGACTATAATGTTAGATGACCACAATAGTTTGCTATAAACTATGCACATGCTATATACATATGCATGTACACATTCAGAATTCTGTAGCAGCTCATCTCTGTATCCTAATTAAACATTGATCATTGCTTCAGGTGTGAAAATTCCAGGTAGGCAATATACAATATGGTTGTGAGACACAAACAACATCACCTTTCCACCACCTTGCTGCCCTAAGATAATACATTTGACTAAATTTGAATTTATTTCCCAATTATAATAACTGTTACATTATAAGTGACCTTTCACACATTCTCATCAAGCTATAAAAACCTATATATTAATGTATTTTAGTATTATGTTTACGTTTATTTATCCAAGTTTGAAGTGGTATGAATGTAACATAATTACCATATACAGTTCTGGAGGGGCTACGTCTTATCATACTTTAATCAGTGGGGGGCGCTAATGCACTTTGAAAATTGTTCCTTTACATCGAAAGGAACCAAGAGCAAGGCCAATGCAGTATTGGGGTTTTCCGAAAAACGTGTCAACAGCCAAATACTGCATGTATTTATTTAGCATACTATGACCGTGTACTGCGGTTATTGTAGATTTCAGTAAGACATGATTGAAGCTAGTTTCTTATTTAAAAACAGAAAACCTGAGGTGAACTCTGCGTAGAAAGAGAGCGCTCTGATTTCCCACCTTACTTGTAGGCCCCGAACACATCAGAAGAACACAGGGCTACTTGCTCCTTAACGTGGACGTTATTAGTTATTCAGCTTGTTAGTGATTGTGTAAAGATGCAATTGGCTCTAAGTAAAACGTTTGGTCAGAAGCCAGTGAAATTTCAGCTAGAACAAGATGGAGACTTTTACATGGTTGGATCGGAGGTATGTAATTATCTTTTCATTGGTTTTCAATGCAAGTCCCATGCAGTTATCCAGTCTGCGAGCTAGTTAGCATGCTAACGAGCACAATTGATGCTTCTTAAACCAGAATTACCAAAATTGATGTACGGGAAATAATGGTGAAAGCATAGGTAAACACATCGGTGTACTGTTTCAAACCAGACAGGTAACTGCTAACCTAACAGCGTTTGGTGTTTTACAGTAACTTCTAATTCCAGTTTGCATCAACTGACGCTGTTTAGGGTTAAAACTAACGTTACGTTACGTACAAAAAAGCACTACCGTTAATTTAGTGTGGTTGAAAATTGCAACCCGCCTTCAAGCCTTTATGCGTTTTGATTAATTTGAAGCTTTGTAGCGGTTTCTCTCCAAGAGTTAGAGTTGCCCAAATAAATGAAGCTGAACCACTTCTATTATTTACTTATTTATTCTGAAAAGTCAAAAAGTATATTGTCCTCAAGCTGAGCTAAAAGATTTTGAGACGTGTCAAATTTTTCAGAGGATGCGTTGTGACTTTACGTTTACTTACTTTTCAGGCAGCTTTTTCAAACTGCTCATTGCTTTGCAAAAAGAAAAGAAAAGAAATGAGCATTATTTAAAAGACAACAGTGATTCATAGTGTAACGTTGCCCGTTGTTAGTGCTGTTGAGCTCATTTTCTTGCTAGTAAAATATCAGTGTTTCGGTACCAGAGATGATCTTCAGATGTGATTATAATTATCACATATTAGGATAACCAGGGATTTGGTCACATGAATAGCTGTGGTAAGCTGCATGTCAGGAAAGAACTCAAACATTGTTTACCCTCTGTATCTGTTCCATCACTTGCTGTAGGTAAGAGAAGCAGCACAGCACAGGTTTCTGTGGTATCACATGATCAAGGTTTGGCCATCTGACCATCAAACTAAACACTGATTAATAAATCACCTACCTAAAATGTGATAGAGCTCAAGCTGATTTCGAATTAAGAGAGAGGAGAGCTTCGTGTCTACATATGTAAAACTTATTCAGACCTGTCCACAAGGATAAAAACTTAGTGGCCATTTTTGGATCACTTTCTGAGCCCACTTCTGCTTTCTAGGTTGGAAACTATTTGCGCATGTTCAGAGGCTCTCTGTATAAAAGATATCCATCCTTATGGAGGAGACTGGCCTCGGTAGAGGAGAGGAAGAAAATCGTAGCATCATCACATGGTGAGCAGCTTGTTTCTTTGACTCGCTCATAGTCAAATTGAAAGGCTCCTTTTAGGAGCTGTACTGTATGAAATGCCATATCTTGCTGATTAAAAAAAATCTAATATTGCAACATGTCGTCTCAGACATGATCACTTATTGCATATATTTACCTGAAACTAATAAAAACAATATTTATATGGAAATTTTGTCGAAGTAATTAATTTAGCAGATTATTATTATTGCAGATTTATTTCATTTTGTCATACTTCTGTTGCACTTCATCTGATAAATCCTCTGGCATACTGGAAACTGGCTATTAGCTTGGCCTGTTATAGCCAACATGGTAATTTATGCAAGTTCTGAAATCCACCAAGAGAAACACTGTAAATCCAAACACAGTGTCTCAGTAGTGGCGGAATGATTAACAAATGCACCTGCTACAACTGCTTAGTACCAACATGATTTACGGCCTCAAATATGAGCTGAAGTTGACAAAATCTCTGTTTCCTTACCCACTGTCAATCTGTAGCCACTAGTGTTACTCTGCTGAAGGCATCAGAATGTGAAGAGATCTTCGAGGGTAATGATGAGAAATACAAGGCGGTGTCAATCAGCACAGAGCCCCCAGCTTACCTCAGGTAATTTTTGTCTAACTTCAAGAAGTGCATCATACTGCTCTCATCTTGAGAAGCTAGTTGGAGAATGTTCCCCTCAGTTAATGTTTTTCATTAGGTTCGATGTAGGAAATGCTTCATCCCTACAAGTTTCTGACATACAATGTAAATAAAGCACATAAAGGTTTTGTGAAGTTTATACGGACATTAAGAACTTCTGCTGACTCTGACCAGCCCATTACTGTGTAACTTGCTGTTAAATTCAAATCAAGTAAACGTTTTCTTGAAATTGTCTTTTTGCTTCTTTTACTTTGTATTTCACCATTTACCATTTAAGTTTTCCTGAGGTACAATTATTGTCTTAAAATGGATTGCAGTTTGTAAAGACATCTCTGAATGTGTACTTCATATGTATAAATAAAGAAATAATAATAAATAATATCCATATTGTCATTTTAAATATCAAAAATAAATTGTAACGTGTAAATTTAAATTCAGATATCCACAGTTTCTATTATTATCTGAATATTGGATTTTGATTATTATCTTCAATTAGGATTGTGACTAACAACAATACTACTGCAGATACCCACAAATGTATTGTGGATGTGTGTTGCTGGATATATTTTTCATTTTGTATATCATAAATTGACATTATGATTAGTAACAACTGCATTGTAGATATCTGCAATTGGAGTTTTTCTTAGGAAGGACTCTATTGTAGATATCCAGAATGTTCTTTGTGTAACCAAAAATAACATTGTGGTATCTGAAATTTAAAGCACAATAAATGACATAATGACGCATAAATGACAACAATTTATATTTGTTTATTATTACGACTGTTGTGCAGGAGACAGAGCAAGAGGAAGTGTTACCATGACAACAAGCTCAATGTGACTTTGGAAGAACCAACATATCGCATTAGAATAACAGTTTGATGCCCAGCAGGCTCATAGTTCTAAGGCTATAGTGTGTTATATGCAAATTGATATCTATTTTTAGCTTCACATGGGCATTGTGATTGTATATGTTCTGTTTTTAAAATTATCTCTTCCAATGTCATGTCTAATTTATATATAGAAATCTATTATGAGAATTACATGGTCTCAAGGTTGTACTAACTGGTTATAATAAGGTGATAATTATGGTAACACGTATTTGTGTATGTTTGTTTTTTTTTCCTCAGACAAACTCAGTGCCACACTTCTCTAACAAAATGTACACATTGTTGACAGGGTATTGCATTTGTCCTTTCTCTAAAGGGAGCAGAAAGCCAAGAGGAGCAGTCAATGGGTCCCCACACTCCCCAACAGCTCTCACCATCTAGACGCCGTGCCTTGCTCCACCACCATCAACCGCAATCGAATGGGCCGTGACAAGAAGAGGACCTTCCCCCTGTGGTGAGAATGTGTGTCTGTACATATCAAGCAAAAAAAAGAGCATCAGTAAAGATAATAATGATAATAATTATCAGGGTTCGACATTATCGTCTGTCCGTCTGCTTGCATGGGGTAGTAAACTCTATGACTGGGCAAGTCGAATGTATCATGCAGTTACCTGATTGGGCAGGTGAAAAATAAATATGATGGTGTGTCACCCCACTACAAATCATTATAGAGCTGTGCACAATGTGCCACAATCTGACTTCAGGTGAACCAGAGACTGGGTCTTTTTGTTTTTTATATGATGCTGTCCTACCCTTGACTATCTTCTCCAGTATCACATGAAGCTCTATTAACCTGAATCAGTGCTATAGACGAAGCATTCACCCTATATAATTGTGACAAAACATCTGTGTTGTTACCAAATTTTAGAAAATAATTGTGGAGTAGCTTCACATTTTGCTGATTGTTTAGCAATGCGTCGACAAAAACAGATTAGTCATTAATCCTCTCCCCTCTGAAAGACCAAACTCTGTCACAGTTAAAACAAACCTTAACTTCTTTTATGAAGCTATATTATATAAAACTGCCACAGCAGTACAGCGCTTCTACAGTTAACGTTAATGAGCAGTCAACAAGTTTTCTCACCATCGAAAAAAACACTTTTACATCAAAATTATTCTAAATATTGCTAATAAACTAACTAGCAAACTGAAAGAGTCTCATGATTTGGTCTTCGTGTTAGCAGCAAACTTAATCTATCAACTCCACCAAAATGAAAGAATTCCATACCTTTAAAAACAGCATCCATAAAGTCTGGTATATGTATGTAGTCTGGTATATTTATATATAACAGTTTGATGGCAAAAGATGGCAAAAAAGTAGTTTATGTATAACTATCCAAAACACAGGCTCTACCTGCATGTATCTCTGCACCTGTTGGAACATCAAGTAAAGGACGATCTGCTATTAACTGAGGATCTGTAACAATGAAAAACTACCAAATAAATTGCAAGTTGTTCAGTGTTTTATTTATTTAATTTTATTTGTCTTTTAACAGGTCTACATTTTATGTTTCAGACAAGTAAATTTGACTACCGGTCAAGTCAAACATCTCGGCTACTTGCAAAAAGAGCAAGTATGTCAGAATGCGTAATCTCAGTCCCTGATTATTTAACTACCTTTACCTTTACCTTAGCTTTGATGACCATGACCCTGCAGTAATCCATGAGAATGCAGCCCAGGTCGAGGCTCTGGTTCCCATTCGTCTCGACATGGAGATAGATGGACAGAAACTGAGAGATGCCTTCACATGGAACATGAATGGTACAACAACTTGCCAATATCCAATACCCAACCACACAACATTGTTTCGTGAATCCTCATAAATGTATCTGCTGTGTCTGCTGCCCCCTTCCTATTAGAGAAACTGATGACCCCAGAGATGTTTGCAGAGATTTTATGTGATGACCTGGACCTGAATCCTCTGGCCTTTGTACCTGCCATTGCCTCAGCCATCCGTCAACAGATTGAATCGTACCCCACTGACAGCATACTAGAAGAGCAGGCAGACCAGAGAGTCATCATTAAGGTGAGTGTTAAACTAACTAAATTTTATGGAACTTGTGGAAGATCTGACAGAGGCAAGGCAGGAATGCAGAAATATACTGGAATGATTCATAATGTATGTGCAGAGAGTGATCTATATACTGTATAGATACACATATAGATAGCTAGAAGCACTGCCTCGAAATCCACCAGCATATAGCAAACTAGCAAGTATTAATATCAAGCCCGGTTATTCTTCCACATTGGTTATTATTGGCTGGGGAGCTGGGCTTAACTTTCATATGTCGTGAAATATAAAACTCAGTCTATGGAGGAAATGCTTGTTAGGTTGCACAAAGAGCATTTTGTGGAGAAAAAAAACCCATTGAATTGTATTTCTCAGCTGAACATCCACGTGGGTAACATCTCCTTGGTGGACCAGTTTGAGTGGGACATGTCAGAGAGAGAGAACTCCCCGGAGTCATTTGCCCTGAAGCTTTGCTCGGAGCTAGGTCTGGGTGGAGAGTTTGTCACCACCATCGCCTACAGTATTCGTGGTCAGCTAAGCTGGCACCAGAGGACCTACGCCTTCAGGTAACCCAACCCCTCACATTAACAACGATGATGGACTCATTGGGAGCAATGGTCTGAACACACTTTTTGACACTGGACGAAGAAATTACTAAAAAGACTTGACAGAAAATTACACCTCTATTTTCATTTTCAATAATATTGACCATGCTTTACCTGACAGTGAGCTGCTGATATTGCTCTGTCATGCTGGACTGATTAAATAATGTAATGCTTGTAATTTGCCCACAGTGAGAACCCACTCCCCACAGTAGAGATTGCCATTCGCAACACAGGAGATGCTGACCAGTGGTGCCCCCTGCTGGAGACTCTCACAGATGCCGAAATGGAGAAAAAAATCAGAGACCAAGACAGGAACACAAGGTGAGGTGTCAGATATACAATGCATGTTAGTCATTTCAACTCACAGTTCATTCTCTTTGATGTTGTTTCATCTTGTTCATGCATTATTCCAGAATAGTTAGCCCCACTGCTAAGTCCTAAACATGGTGGAGAAACGTCTTAGGTTTGCATTATGTATTTGTGGCGATGGTGTGGGACAGAATAAGGCAAACAATGAGCTAATTCTGTTATATGCGATATGATGATGCAGTGAATATCAGATACTCTCCACATTTAACACACAGGGGTAAAGATACTTATTCCAGCAGTTTCTAGCTTCTGGCTATCAGCTGGTACATTTGGTATTTATTAGCTCTCTGTTACTTCTGTCTCCAACTGAAGATGGTTTTGAACTAAAATCCACAGATAGAAAATACTACACTGCCCTTTAATCCTAAACAATGAAATTATTAAAAACATTACAACAACATGCAAGCAACAAGCTGTGCCACGATCTTGATTAGTGGATTCAAGGTTCAGTTAAATTTGATTGCGGTAGTCTCTAATACAGCAGACAGATAAAAAAAGATTTTGGACCGATATGGGTTTTCCCACATCCCATGTTGTTGATTTTTAAAGAGCAAGGAGACTGGTGGTCAATTTATACTGCTGATATGTTTCTATTTGTTGTACTCTTTTGCATCATACAAAATACAGTTTAATATTAGCTAATGAGAGAAAAATCTACGAGTTTCTAATATTTTTGTACATATGTATCTATGAGCTTGGGCTATGTACAGAATCAGCTCTAACAGTTCAACAGCAGCATCTTCCACGATGATCATTCAGCAGCTGAATTACTGCTCTAAAACTGCTTTATTTATTTCACTGTAATTAAACATTAAATTTACATTAAATGACATGATATTAATAACTGGGTTAGGTTTTAAAAGAATAAATGTAGAAATCCATCACTGTCACTGATGCTCATCCCCCTCTCTGTCACTCCTAGCAGAGGGGAGGTTTGGGAGTGTGGGCTGCTGTCAGACAGTCCACCAGAACAGCTTTAGGATTTATAGTAAACTGGGCAAATGGTCATTGTACAGCAGCCTCCCTTCAGCCAGCTTTCGCTTTTTCCTGCATTCATAGTAATTAACAATTAGACAACACAATCTCTGTGACTTAATGCGAGATTGAGAGCAGAGCTCATGCTACAATTATTCTGAGAGTTTTACCTGTACAACATGTGTGCTGATAAACTATGTATGCTCTTCTATTGCACTTAAAGCAATTTTATTATTATTATTATTATTATTATTATTGGTGAACCAATCAAGCTGTCGGCCACTAGTATGTACGTTTTACATGACATCAGCTTTGTCGAGGTAGAAAATCTTTATCCAGATGCTCAAATCATTCCAAAAGTTTTTGCTGATGTTTTGAATTAATGTGAATAATGTTTTTCTAGGCGTATGAGACGACTGGCCAACACTGCTCCGTCCTGGTAGAAAGACACATGAAGCTACGTCAGATGAAGTGTTCTCTAAAGACTATTGTTACTCTGTATTAGTATATACAGACAGCTACTTATAGATCACCTTTGAAGCAGTTGGACATTCCGGTGAGCATGAACACAGACATGTGGTCATTTTCTAAAGGCTCCTCATTGACTGAATACAGCACACACATCCAGGCATTCCACTGCAGCATACACTCAAGTCCATGTACAGTGCAATGACATGGACTTCAGTAACCAGGTTACAGTTGACTTTCTCCTAAAAGCCTATTAACTCTCATGTAAATAGGAGAGCGGGTTTCTGAAAATGGGGTAGGGGATTAGGGAAATCTGTTTTACTTAAGTAGATTTCTCCAGGAGAATTGGCTTTCTATACAAACATGTGCATAATAAAGGCTGCAGACAGGAACAAGCATCTTAGCCAAAGGCTAAATAAAAGGAGAGAACAGGGCAATGCCACCTCATATTTTAATCCAAGTCAGACTGAAAATTTAACATTTGTTTTATTCAGTTTGTGCTGTGTGTCAGCTGCTTGTCTTTCTCCCCTCCCTCGCATGTACCGTCACTAAAAAAAAAAAAAAAAAAGACACAGCATTTTCTGTCTGTGAACCAGGCTTCCAAAATAAGTCTGAGGTGGAGGAAAAATCTGATTACTCATCTGCTCTATCTTTACACAGTTTTTATTTACCAGGTTTCTTAAATGCATGTAAACTCAGTTTCACTATTACCCAAGAAAGCAGGTTACTGTTAGTAACCTGGTTACTTAAGTGCATGTAAATGAAGTCCCTGATAAGTTAAAACATTGTGCCCACCACTGCCTAATATTGTGTCATCAATTCATAACCATTAACTCCTGTCAAAGTCACTCAGAACTTTGTGACTGTCCCGACTCCAACTATTGACCCATTGTCTAATACACCCCAGACTTCAGAATGCCATTCGTAGCATATAAGCAAAATTATTTGCATTATCTGTGGTCATAAATTTTTGGCTCATTAGGCCATTATGGTGGACTCTGCCTTCACAACATCAGTATAAGCACCAACTCAGATCTTACTAGTGTTTGTTAGTGTATGTGGTTAATCAGGACATCCACAACACCACAACAGGCAACATTCACACTACACATTTCAAGTCAAGCGTTTTACTCAACACAGCATTACCATTGCATTGACTGAATTAGATTTATTTGTACAAATAATCAGTGAAGTACTTGTTCCGTTACACTAATCTGGCAACTCTGCTTTGAGGGAGACTGGTATTGGTGTTTTTAACTAAAATAACCAGTGTGTGTATGTAAATTAAGATGACACCATTGTTACTTCCAAGTCGCTGCGGTCCACACAGGTCCTTAAACAGTGGCAGTAGCTTGGTTTTGTCACGTGTTTGCAGAGAGTTTGTTTGATGTAAGCATGTAGACTCCGTTCTAATTTGGTTAGTGACAGTTATCTGCAGTGTTCATCTGCATGCTGAAATATAGGTACAGTACTGTACCCTGTGCGTAAGGGACGAATTGTCCCCACTGCTGCTTGTGTTTGTACTGTGCCTCACATAGCGTCAGCGTCACCAGACTGGAGCCTCTATTTTACTGAGTGCTTTAGTAGTAAGTAAAGAGAGAACCAGTGCTATGTTAAAATAATGACTTTTCAGCATACTCTGTAGAATGATATAGTGTACTCATTTTTTTTAATATCCAAACAACAATAAAGACAACGATTGAAATATGTTTTGTGGATGATTTTAATTTGAATAATATTATGCAACTTTTCCAGTCTTTTGTTGTCCCTCCTCCCAACTTTTTGAGCTGTTGGAATTAAATTCAGTTTCAAAAGGTGGTAATAGGTGTGTTGTCAGTGTTTCACTGTCAATAATGTAAATCCAGAAATAAATGACAAACAAACTAGGCCACACTAGTTGTCTAATGGAAGAATCCTTTTTACTATACCAAGGCATTTTGGAATCATAAGAGTAATTTACAAGAGTAAATGTGGGTGACTATGGTGCAGGAGGTAGAAGAGTCGTCCACCAATCAAAGTGCTGGTCACGTGTTGAAGTGCCCTTGAGCAAGACACTGGACCCCAACTTAGTTGCTCCCGGTGAGTGTTGGCCCCCATCGGTTTCTGAGTGTGTCTGTGATTGCAAGTGTAAAATGGGTGAATGAGAAGCAGTGTAATGTGCTTTTAGTATCAAAAGGTAGAAAAGCACGGTATAAGTGCAGACCATCATTTACAAGATGTGTGGAAAGACCAGAGTAAAAAATATTAAAAAAAAAAAAAAAAAAAAATGTATCTAATTGGGACTGGACATATACTGTAGGTGCTCAGCCTTCAAAAGTTGTTACATTTTTAATCAGGAGATGTCTGCCATTTAAGAACTATATTTCAACACAAAAAGAGAAAATATAAAATACAAAAACTAGACATGTATTTTCAAATAAATTAATAATTTGTCCAGTTGGAAACTTTTAAATAGTTCTCTGTAATATATGTGTGGTGGACTCAAGTTTAAATGTCTTCTAAGCATCCATTGATATGACCACTTGGGTCTTAATAAAAAGGTACAAGATGTCTAAAACAGTGTCCGTCTCAGTGTCTCTGTTTGCTTTAAAGTAATATAAAAGCTAACATGTTATTGAGTTGATGCTTTTGTATTAACGTTTTAATCAGGTCTCAAGTCTTTGTAGTGTGTTTTTCTCTTTCTTATAGAACATCACACTACGAAGCAACAACTCAACACTGAGGGAGAGATGTGTTGATCATTCCTAAAGGAATAATATTAAAAAACACAGCATGGAGGCACTAAAGTATCTTCTCCTCAAATGTGCAGCACATGTCTGAGTCTACTCAGAGATTTATAGAAAGGAAAGTGTTTTTTGGTCACTTCTTTTGTAGTGTAGCTGTCCTGTACAGCGCATTAAGATGTGAAAACCTCTCATTTACAATGTATACTCAGAGACCTGCTTGCATGTGTATTTAGAGTCAAATGATACGTTTTCACACTTTAAAATGTGTCTTCTCTTGTGTCTATCAGCACCAGCAACCCAGAATTCCTCCTGATAATGTTAACTACTAGGGTCTGTACTATTTTCCAAGGAAAATGGGGAGATGGAGTATGAACCTCTGAATTAAATTAGCATTGAGAGTAAATGTTTATTTATTTTTTGACTTATTGCAAACAAGCTTCCAGATTTGTTTACATACAGATAATGGAAATGTATATCTCTCTCTAACTGATCATATGTTGAAGGTACATAAAAATATGTATTGTCAAGACATTAAAACTGACAGCGTTCAAGCTACACTGCACTGCTAATTTTGCAGCCACACTAATATGCATTTTTAAAAATCCATGCAAACATCAGTGTCCTGCACTGACTGGAAAGAGTAAAACTGAAATAATAATTCATAAAAATATGTAAGAATGAAGCAAATTATATCACAATATATTATCAAGTATAATGTAGTGGTGAAAGTCTCTGAAGCAGTTTCTCTGTTCTGTATTTTCACCTATGCATTTACTTATTGAAAAATAAATGAATAAAGCTTGTGAACATCTGGGATTATCAAACAATTTTAAGGGGACAATAGAGGCAGGTGTGAGTCAACAACACAGATTTGAGGAAGTTTGTCATGGCTCAACTGCCAGTCAGATAATATACACATGGAGAATATTCAACACCACTGTTGCCCTCCCCAGGAGTTGTGAACAAACAAAGAGCTATGAATGCTGTGTTGAACAAGCAAATTCTACAGGACACTGTCAAAATTTCCATCTGTGAACTGAAGCTCAACAGAAGGGGATCATAATGCAAGACAATGACCCTAAACACACAATTTGTTCCAAAGAATGGCTCAAGCAGAAGCAATGTAAACTCCATGCTTGTATTCTACAGTGCAGCCAGAAAGTATTTCCAGCGCTTAACTTTTTCCAGATTTTGTAATGTTACAGCCTTGTTCCAAAATGAATCAAATTTATTATTTTTTCTCAAAATTCTACAAACAATACCCCACAATGAGACTACGAAAGAAGTTTGTTTGAAATCTTTGCAAATTTATAAAAAATAAAAAACAAAAAAATCACACAAAAATCACAAAAAATCATGTACATAAGTATTCGTAGCCTTTGCCATGACACTCAAAATTGAGCTCTGCTGCATCCTGTTTCCACATCCTTGAGATGTTTCTACAACTTGATGTAAGTCCACCTGTGGGAAATTAATTTGACAGGACATGATGGAAAAGCATACACCTGTCTATATAAAAAGGTCCCATAGTTAGCAGTGCATGTCAGAGCAGAAACCAAGCCATGAAGTCCCCAAAAACAAATTCTGCAGCATTGAAGGTCCCAATGAGCAGAGTGGCCTTCATTATCTGTAAATGGAAGAAGTTTGGAACCACCTGGACTTTTCCTAGAGTGGGCTGGCCAGTCAAACTGAGTGATCGAGAGAGAAGGGCCTTAGTCAGCGAGGTGAATCTCATGATCACTCTGAAAGAGCTCCAGTGGTTCTCTGTGGAGAGACGAGAACCTTCCAGAAGAACAACCATCTCTGCAACTATCTCTGCAGTACTCCACCAATCGTGGTAGAGTGGCCAGACGGAAACCACTCCACAGTAAAAGGCTCATGATGAAACCTGTTCCAGAGCGCTCTGGAGCTCAGACTGCTGTGCCGGTTTATCTTTGAACAGGACCAAGACCCTAAGTACACAGCCAGGATAACAAAGGAGTGACTACTGGACAACTCTGTGAATGTCCTTGAATGGCGCAGCCAGAACCATCTTTGGTGAGATCTGAAAATGGCTGTGCACCGACACTCCCATCCAACCTGATGAAGGTTGAGAGGTACTGCAAAGAAGAATGGGAGAAACTGCCCAAAAATATGTGTGCCAAGCTTGTGGCATCATAATCAAAATGACTTGAGGCTGTAATTGTGTTAAAGGTACTTCAACAAAGTATTAGGCTAAGGCGGTGAATACTTGTGAGTATTTTTCGTTGTTTATTAATACATTTGCAAAGATTTCAAACATACCTCTTTCACATAGTTATTATGGGGTATTGTTTGTAGAAGTTTGAGGAAAATAATTAATTTAATGAAATTTGAAATAAGGCTGTAATGCTGGAAACACTTTCTGTATGCTCTGTATAGAAAAGTTGTGGAAGGAGCTGAAGCAGCAGTTTGTGCAGGAAGCCAACCAGCATCCATGAGTTGAGGCAGTTCAGCTAAAATCCCTGCAAGCCAATGTACAGGGCTGAGAAACTGTTCAGTGCAGTTCAAATGTTTCTTGCAAATAGTTAATATTGGATCATTTGCCATAATAAATACATAAATACACAATCATTTGTGTGACTGGGTTTGCCTTATTTAAAAAAAAATTGATTACGTGTTTTTAGTACCATTGTGTGTTTTGTTTTTTTAATAAAGGTACAATTTCAATTAGAAACTAAAACAAAACAGTTAAACACATAATGAGGACTGTATAGATCTATAAAAATGCACCAGAGGACATCAAGGAATAGTAAATGAACTTTGCATTGCCAACAAAACCCTAAAAATGAATTTGTTTTTCAATACTGATGGTCAAATTTTTTTTTATCATATATCAACTGCATCAGCAAAAATGAGTAATTTCCAGACAGTATTTTTCTTTCTTCTGCTGAGGTAAAATGGTCTGTAGTTTAATTGAGCAAACAGAGGCTCTGAACTTATTCGAATGACTCAAATCAAAGTAAACTAAGGAGGCAGATACAAAAAAGATGTTTTGGAAATAAAATGAAGTACCAGATTTGTACACACAGTATGTAAGGCAGAGCAGAGGTCACGTGTACGGAGACCTTTTAGGAAATTCATTAGTACATTTTAATGGATGCAATGACGTGTTCATACTGTTACCTGGGTCAAACCGATTTCCATTCGTGATTTGCTAAAAGTGAAATTGTTTGTACTCCCAATCTGAGTAGCTACAAGTTATTGTGTCTGAATAACTTGTGTGCACGTTCACTACCATGCAGTCTAAAGAAGCACAGTTTGACTCTGCAGCCACTCAGGTTAAGGTCAGAACTGCAACATGCTCAAAATCCCAATGCTAACATGCTGACTACATCTGGATTAGCATGTTAATATCTGGGATAAAGAATCATGGAAATGTCATTCATTTTGCAGACATAACTATTGGACAAATTCAGGATGTGATTTCTTGATGGCAACAGATGTCATGTCAGCAAGGCTCAACACATCAGAGTGAGTGCATGTGCACACTGTTAACACCTGCTGATTCACATCACTGACACTGCAAAGACACTGAGGCTGCAGTTAGAGAAGAACATGTTCTTTTTAGGCTTAGAACAACATTTCATGCTAAAAGTGGTGGAGGTGGCTGTGGAGCAGTTGGCAAAGCGGTCATTCACAAACACCAGGGTCTGTGGTTTGGATGTTCCTCCTGGCCACAAGTCACAGTGACCTGTTACAGCCTTGTATCTTCAGAGTGCTGATATCAAGAACACCATTTCTGTCTTTGCACCATTATAAACTGCTGTTACAGTCATTATTTTAATGCTATTTTATTGTGGTGTATGACATTTTAGTCATTGCAAAACCCAGGGACTATCTATCTATCCATCCATCATCTGAACCACTTGTCCTGTTCAGGGTCATGGAGGGCTGAAGCCTATCCCAGCTTTCATTGTCCACTCTGGACTGGTCTCCAGTCTATCTCAATGCCACCACAGAGAAACATACACAGACAGACAGAATTAACACTCACATTCACACCTACAGGCAATTTTGGGTCACCAGTTAACCTAAGCTGCATGTCTTTGGGCTGTGGGAGGAGGAAACCCACTCAAGCATGAGGAGAACATGCAAACTTCATAAAGGCTGCAGACTGCAGGGGATGTGAACCCATGACCTTCTAGCTGTGAGGTGGCAGTGTTAACCACCGCTGTGCTGCCCAGGGGGATTATTGCGAAGTTTAAATATTGGGGCTTTATATCTGAACCAGCTCAACCAGCTGCTTAGTTTTCATTTATACACAGCACTTTGCAGATTAGTGTGTAATTTGCCACAAAGCTGAACAGTGAACAATAATTGGAAGGTTTTGGTAACTTCACACACACACACACACACACACACACACATATACAGAAGATGTAACACAGTGCTGTGCTGGGTAATAGAATCAATGAAACAAAACAGTACATTTGTGTTGAGTAATTAAAGCACTATAACTACTAATAACAAGTAAAATGTAGTGGGAAATTGATTTTGTAAAGGTGGATCTTCTTTTGTTGACTGTGTCAGACAAACATGGCCCAACCCCAGCACTGCTGCAGTCCTCTGGGATCTGGGACTCATATCTGGACTTATTTTCATCTCAAACTGACAAAATCATTTATAGGCCTGCAAAAGTAAGTAGTTACTGAATGGCTGCAAACATACAGGAAGAGGTAAAAATAATTAAAATGCAGATCTGTTCTTTTCAACAAAGAATGAGGTTGCAGTTTCTGTGGAGATTCTCACTCATGTAGGTACTGGTTAAGACTAAAGGTTCTGTTCAGTTGCAACTTGGCCTTGCTTAAAGTTCTCAAGTGCGGAGGAATGTCAGGGCTGAGTCTAACACCTCTACAACCCAGTCCTGGCATCCTGACATCCCTTCTCTGGCAGATTTACAGACTCATCACCATAAACATACACTTCATGGTAAATGTGCTGCTTACACTTTTATCCAAACCACTTCAAAATGTTGCTTCAACTTTACTCGCTCACACACATTGATTATGGCAGCTGCCGTGCAAGGCACTCACCTAAACCACCATTAGAAACTTGGTGTTCAGTGTCTTGCCACAGGACACTTTGTCATAGAACCAGTAGGAAATTGTAAACCAAACCATTGACTCTGTGGTTTGTGGATGACTAAGCTACAGCCGCCTGCCAAAGGACTTCTAGGTTTAAATACCTGTGACAACCAACCAGTCTGCTAGATGTAAAGAAGCCTTCCAGATGAGAAGTAAAACATCTCTAGGAACTTCAAGTCTGATTGTCAATGAACAGCACCTTTGACACTTTGGGTTATTGTCATCTAAATGAAATTCATGAGGCATGAGTACAGTTCCACCTAGAACGTTGGGTTTAACATTCAACTCCCTGCTCTTCTCTTTGTAGATAAATGTGTAAGAACTTTTTTAGGAGGCAGAGCAGCCAAAGAAATCGGTGCCAATGCTGCGGGGGTAGCCTTCTAGCATCTTCAAAGTCACAGGATCAAACTTCCAATACTGCAGCCCACTCAGGAAATTGGCATACCCTGTCAAAGTGCAGACAAGCCAAGAGTCAACTGTGGATTTTCATGTCAAAGCAGAATTCACCCTTTTTCCAGGCACCAAGACAGAGGTGGAGATAATTCATTTAAAACTTTTCATAACCTTAGTCCTTACCGTATATGTCCCTAAAGGCTGCATCTATTTGTCTGGGCAGTCCTCCCCACTCATGCATGCTGCGAGGACGGACATCATCAACTTTATTCTCCTGAGGATTGAAGGCCCAGTAAGAAGTAGACTTGAAGAGGTAGATTTTCTCTATGCTGTACTCTTCCCACTTCAAAGCTGCCTGGATATCTGTAACAGGGAGACCCAGCTGCTGCACTGAGTCCGGTCCTTTTATCTTCTTCTCAGCATCAAACACCCAGTAGCTGTCACCTGTCACAGTAAGAAGGTTGCCTTTATGAACTACATCTCCCAACTAATGAGGGAGATGAGGGATAACCTGAATAACTACCATGTTTCCATTAAAAAAAAGTCATTAATTTATTATTAATATATTCAGGGTTTGCAGTATTTCTCCTGGAGCCCACTGTTTTTGCACAGGGCCACTAGATGGAACAATAGGTTGTACCTGAGCTGATTTTTGTTCATCTTCTCTACAATTCATTGTTTGACACAACCTCTTCCAGCTCACAGCACCAAAGAAGGATAAACCCAGCAGCAGGCTGAAATGCAGTTTTATTGCCTCCACTGGCCTAAAGGTTCTGGGCTGTTGCACCCGAAACCACAGCTAATGGTGATGATCTCACATACACATGGCACCAGAGCTGCTGCTGTCAGTGCCTATGTCAGTGTCTTAACAGCAAGTGTGAAAAAAAAAGGCGAGTGATAGGTTCACTTATAATAAGAAGAGAGAAAATATCAGATGTGTGGGAAACTGGATTTCCAGGGATCATGGAGCAAATGTTAATATATAGAAGTTCCAGAAGAGGTGGGATGTCTGGAAATCAGAAAATTAAACCTAAAACATGCTTTGGGCATCCTTGCTAAAGTTCATTACTACCAGCCACCTGGGTACTATAACTCCTGTAAACCTATATGACTCGAACTATTACTGTATGAAGCATGAGGTATGTTTTCAGCAAAGAAACAACCACTCATGTTCACAAAGTGTGTCCTGTTCTGCTTTTGTCTGGGTTATGACTCACCTTGGAAGAACCAGATGTTGCCAGACCTGTCTTCATACACAGCATCAAGGTGGTCAGAAATACCTTCCCAGTGGCGTGAAGTCAGTGCTGGATAACCAGCTTGTAGATTCCCATCACGGATACGCCACACATATCGAGACTTAAAGAAGAACAGCTCCCCCCTTATCATGGCCACAGCATCAAAGTTTGTTTTGCAGGCATCCAGCTGGGGAACAACAACAGGTTTGTTTTGGAACTAAAATGTGAAGTTGCATATTCCGGACTGGTGACGTTGAGGTCTTACTGTCTTACCATTTCATTGTCAATCTCATTGGTCTCGGGTGGTGCATGCCGAGGGGGGCCATACAGATACTGAATGCCCCTCCTGTCATCCTCGCTCAGCTGCAGGGGGTAGGAGTTACTGTAGAAAGGGCACATCACAGCATCAGGCTCCAGCGAATGCTGCAGGCCCAGGACATGGCCAAATTCATGAGCTGCCACATGTAGCAGATCGGTGCCTAGAGTTGACAACAAAAGACATTCAAATTAGTGGGTTTCACTCTTTGATAAAAGCAAAAATAGCACTGAATGGAAGTTATTGGTTTAACCTTTACAACAAACTGTAATCCAAATACACTCACCCACATTGTTGCCCACTGTCCAATGCTCATCATAGTCAAAGTGCACTTCTCCTTCTCTGTGTGTCCTGGGGAAAAACGCGTGTGCGAGAATTCCTCCAGGACCATCGAATGGTAAGCTGTCACCATGCCAGTACCTACACACGCACTCCTTTTATTGTACGTAAGTGATGAGTCATATCAAAAATTTGACGGTGTTTCGCTTTGCTCAGTATGTTAGAAATCCTCCAGGGTGGAGGATAAGAATTAAAAACAGGAAGCTGAAGTCACACTGCTACAATCCCAGGGTTACAGTGTGCAGCATTACCTGCAGCTTCAACAAGTACTGTTATTTCAAACTCTTATTTGGTGCTGATTGCCTTTGTGTGTTTGTTTTAGTTTGATGATCTGCCAAAGTTTAGCATGAGATACACACAAAAAAAGATGATTTGGATTAAGATGTGATGTGGACATGGACTAGTGTCCAAATGCAGTGGACAAGGTTGACAGGCACTGCCGTATCTTCAGCTACCCTATACAAGTATCTAACGTTGGTGAATGTGCTCAGTTTTGTCTGTATCTCTATACAAAAATCAATGAATAAACAATATTGGAGGTACAAAGAATGTGCATTTGTTTTGAAACTGCAAAAATCTTTGCAGCATATACTCTCAGGATGCAAACACCATGTAATGAGGAAGTGACTTCTTCACTTCAAACATTTCTTCATGTCTCTGCTAAAATTTGCTGTCTCATAGTGTCTGTGACCAGCCTGCATATGTGTTGTGTTGCCAGCTGGTGACCATTTCTTACCTGTTGAAGTCAATAATGATGTCAGCTTTCTCACTTATGACCTCTCTGAATGTCAGAGGCGTCACAGCACTCCAAACACTCAATGCTTCCTGCAAGACACTGCGGACTTTGCTCTCACTCATCTGCCAGGGGAAACGCAAAATCCTGTTGGACACAGCATTGGGATGTATTAGAGGGAGCACGAGTCGCAGAAAGGGCATCTGGCGTAAAGACTCATGCTAAATCAACCTGCAGAACATGTTCTGGTGCCCTGCTGTTATGCGCTCTATCGTCACAGGGGCAACTTTCCACAGCCTGCACCTTGGAGTCCTGCCTGGTATGGTAGACCCCAGTCTCTATCGATCTTGTACTTTAGAGGCTGCTGTTGTGCTGCTAGGATTAGTGTCTCTGTGCTGTCTTTCAGTCCAGCTTTGTCCAGCCACAGGATTTTTTTTTTTGTATCAGCCACTTCTTCTATCTGACGGTGGTACATATGGTGCTTTGTTCTCCTGCTGTTACTACCAATTCCTTTCTATGTCCTGTATTGATCCATGTGCCTGCTGATTTTAGCCACTATGATGCCTGACGGGAGCTTCCATGTTGTGCAAAGCCAGGTTATTGGGTAGTAGTTGAATGGGACTCCTCCCTTTTGGAGGTCCTTCAGGATAAGGACTGTCCGGCCACCAGTTAACCATTCGATGTGGGTTCTATCAGCTAGCTGATAGATTTGTTTTGCCAGACACTCATGGAGTTAGCTCATGGAATTAGAAGTTAGCTTCTTTAACCAGTGAGCACCAGCCACTGGGCATTATTGCTATGACAGTGGCTTGTGAACTGCTTTTCAAACATCCACCACACATTCCAACAAAGTCCAAGAATTATTCTTCATTTGAAAGAAAGTGTGTTACACGTTATTTCACATTGTAAACAATAAATGCTCTGCTTATATAGCACCTTTATCCAAAGCACTTTACAATGTGACACAATGTTGCTTTTCATTCACCCATTCACACGCCGGCAACAGTGGCTGCCATGTAAGGTGCTCACCTGACCCACCAGGAGCAACTTGGGGTTCAGTGTTTTGCTTATGGATACTGACATGTAGCCAGAAAGATAAATGATTATACTTACATAGTGCTTTTCTACCTGCTTGGTACCCAAAGCACTTTGCACTGCTGCTCATTCACCCATTCAAACTCACAACCAGACACACACACTGTAGGGGGAGCTGCTGTGCACTCACCAGGAGCAACTAAGTTGGGGAACAGTCTCTTGCTCAATGAGACTTCAACATGTGACAGGATTGGTAGACAACCGCTTTACCTCCTGAGCCACAGTCGCCCTCAGAAGAGCTAGGAGACAAACTACTGATAACTGCTGTTCCAGCCAAGCAACAGCTAGGCTGGACAGTAAGGAGGGAAAGGTGGATTTGTACAGGTTGGCGAGGCAGAGAGATAGAGATAGAAATGATGTGCAGCAGGTTTATGTGATTAAAAATAAGGATGTAAATGTATTAATAGATGCCAGGAATTTGATAGGAAGATGGAAGGAGAACTTTGAAGAGTTGATGAATGAGGAAATAGTAGGAGAGATGAATAGTGTGGAGCAGGAAGTAGCAAAGATTAGTAAGAGGGAAGTGAGGAGCCCCTTCCTTTTTGCTCTGCTGATGAAAGATGTCTGCTGATGTCTAACCTGCCATTAGACAGGAACCTCCATGGACTATGATGTTTGCAGATGACATTGGGATCTGTAGCGAGAGCAGGGAACAGGTGGAGGAAAATCTAGAGAGCTGGAGGTCTGCTCTGGAAAACAGAGGAAGGAAGGTTAGCTGCAGTAAGACAGAATACATGTGTGTGAATGAGAGGGACCCAGGTGGAACGGTGAGGTTACAGGGAGCAGAGGTAAAAGTGCAGGACAGACACGCACATACACAGTTCTACTTCTGATCAGCATCCATCAGCAGAGACAAATCAAATTCTCTACATATGTTATCTCCATTGTTTTTTATGGATATTCAGTAGTGTAGTGTACTGTTGACTAAAAACAGTAACAAGTGCAGTGGTAAACATGTAGCTGATTAAACTAATGTACTTAAAAAGAGATAGTTTGTGTTTCTTACTGGTAAGTGATGTGAGTCTTTTCCCAACGCCCTCCAAACAGAGCAAATCGCCTTCTGCGCTGCTGTCTGGTTCTTACTTTCAGGTTGTAGTTCAACAGGTCATCCTGCATCAAGGTGGGATAGTCTGGGACTCCACAGCGACGATGCCTCCCGAACTCTGTGTCATCTCCTCTGCTCTGTAGGAATAAACTATTTATTACTTACACATAAAAAAGTAGATACAGTCATGACTTTAAGTATTCAAACCAAACCAAGTAAAAGTCTGCACTTATATAGCACTTTTCTATCTATATTGGTTCTCATTCACCCATTTGGAATCACACTCACACAGCGATGGGGGAGCTGCTATGCCGCTGGCCTATACTCACTGGGAGCAACTAAGTTGGGGTTCAGTGTCTTGCTGAAGGACACTTTGACATGTGGAGGAGTAACCGGGGTACTACTGGATTGGTGGATGACTGTTAAAATGACGACTGACGACAGGTTAAAATGCCTAAATTCAGATGTGAGAAGCTTGTAGAGTTTTATCCAAGATAATTCTGAGCTGTAATTACTGTCAAAAAGGACTTCTACAAAGTACTGAGGTTCATTTTTAGTTACTGATTTTTCATTAAATTAGAAACATCTTTTTTAATTATGTTTTTACAAACAAACTGTCTCAGCACCCTAATAACAGAATTATTAGCCAATACATTAGATACAATTAGAGCAATTCAATTAAGGGACTTTACAGTTCTACCTGCTGATATGTTTAATTATAATAAATAAAGCTTAGCACAAACAAGGTGACTAAACAAAAAAGGCAACCAGTTGAAAAGTTTCTAAGTTTGTTTCACATAGGGACCAGTTGATTCAGTTTACAATGCTGTTCACAGATTTAGTGTTGTAGTTCTACTGACACAGGCAATATATCATCTCAGGTGCCATGTGTTTACACAGCTTCCTATGGAATTGGAATTTTACGTCAACCTTACAATTACCAGCTCCATCATCTAAGAATGTTTTGTTTAGATAACATGAACGTTTTTAGGTGAACTATTTAGTTATAATATCATTAGAAGAATAATTATTTTTCAACTTTTCACTGATAAAGCAGTTTCAGTTTTAATTTGTCTGTGTATGTCACTGTTACTTTAGTATTGCCTAAACTTAAAATAGCTACATCCAACTGAAGATGCTGGGAGAAAAACAACTAAAGCTAGGAGTAGCTAAGGTTGAGGCACCTTGATAATGTTTACATCCTCATTATTTTAATGAGTCAAGACCATTTAAATTATCTTAGACCTATTTATAAAAAAAGACACTTAACAAATATCTATCATGAAAAATAATCAATGGCTTTTGGCTTTTCCCTTCAGGGGTCACATTGATTTGGCATATGTTTTTACGCCACATGACTTACTTGAAAAACCAGAAGGTCTAAGGTCCCAAATAAATCTGCTCTTTACCAATGCGTATCCAGTAAATTCTGAGCCTGATCACTGCAAAGGGCTTCACAGAGCTCCACATGAGAGCCTGACTCCTAGTGGCCGTTCAACAAACTCTTCCCCCTCCTGTAAAGGGGAGGGGGACTGGAACTGAAATACGACTAAAACTGGAAAAATGTTTTCCTGTCTTATTTATCACAACCAAAGGGCAATTCTGTGATCAAAGTTTAACATGCAAATTTGATTTGGACATTGTTCTGTGCTCAAATATGCTAAAAAAAGATCATTTTAAGCTTTAAGTCATATTAACCGTAATAAAATGAGTGTGTTCCCTCTTCAGTAGAGGGTAACTGAAGCATGTAGTTTCTTTAATAATTTTCCACAATCATTTAAAGCTTCAAATTGACCCAGTGCTAAAGGATTATGGCCGTGTTTGTTCAAAAAGTTGACAACCAAAAGCCATGCTGACTCACAGCCTAATACAAGATGAGTGAGAGAATTAAGGTAAGTTTCCGCAAACATTATAAACACAAGGTTACATTGTAGTGAAACAAAGCACTGAGCATGCTACGGAAATCCTGGAGATGGAGCTAACATGTCACTACAGGACAATGAACCAGACTTCACATGGGAGCACTGTTGTTTTAGCTAATCGGTTACACTGGGGAGTCTTTGCTGCAGTATCTGAAACATCTAAATCAATGTATGCCTGCAGGTATATACATGCACATGACTGAAAAAAAACCTGCAACACACACAAATCTGTAATTCAAACCCCCATAAAGCTCCATTACACACCATGAGCAGATGTCTGGAAATTCCCTGTATAGGCATGACATCAGGTTGTCTGCACTTCAACACAGATAGTGTGTCATAAAAGGTTTTCAAGGATGCTGATCTGACACTACTGGAAGTTAGTAACTAGCACATAATAACAGTAATACAGCAACCAAAGTGGGCAGAATCTGATTTGATTCCCTCAACAACCACAGTACATGTGAGAAGATTCACTCCTACAGACATTCTCTGACAGATAAAAATAGTGCAAACTAGAGATAAATGATGTACATAGTAGAAAACATCTACTAGGATAAATATTTAACCACAAAATGTCCCAATACATGTAGGCAATCTGTGTTTTGCACACACACAGGATGAATTTCCCGAGAATGTTTGCACCATTAAGAGGATTAGTTTGTGCTGAGATGATGTAAACATCTCTCATTAAACATCTTTGGACCATCACAGGTCAACTGTGAAAGGTAGTTCTCACAGTGGTGCTCTTATCCTTTACTTCAGTAAGAATACAAATACCACATGATAAACACTTCCTTTGGGACATTCCATGAAAACCAGGTTACGGTTTCTCTGGAAAGCTGATTTCTTAACTGTCATGTAAACGGAAAAGCTGGTTTCTTGTTTGTTATGCACATGGCCCATGTAGCACGAACACACACAAAAAAGAAAAGTCAAAAAGCAGCATTTTCTGTCACTCTACAGCAAAAAACTGTGCCAGGCTTTGAAATAAATCCAGGGTGGAGGACAAATCCGGTTACTATGGATTTCCAGTAACCAGGTTTCTTAAGCGCATGTAAACCCCTGATTTGTTCATGTTCCCTGATTACTCCCAATGTCAAGTGCTGCCACCATTACTGAAGTAGTAGACAGCAAGTGAATACTTGTAATGATAGTGAGAGCAGAGATAGTTGGGTTAATTATAGCTAAAGGTGTGAATGTAGAACACCAAATGACTAAATGTCTGAACTAACATATGGAAAAATAACATTAGCCAAATGCTTGTTTCAGACGTCCACAGTGTGAATTTAAACTGTTCAGGAATTACTTCATTAAATGCTGTAAATTCTGCTATTGTAATGAGAACAAATTGAGTAGTACAAATATAAAAAAGTGTAAAAGTTAAATTGCAGCAGAAAACATAGTAACATGCCAACAAGCTGTTCAGGCTTGTTGGCATCATCATGTGTGAACAGATTGTTTTTTTTGTTTTATTCTTGCTTTTAATCTGTTTGTGTACCACTTTGAGATTTGCCGACAAATGTAAAGTGCTGTATAAATAAAATGAATTATTATTATTATTATTGTTGTTTTAGTTGTTCATAAAGTAATCTGGTTGCTAAATAAGCACAGTTGGGTGTTTTCTGCAGACACTCAAACAAAAGTCCACTGGTGTTGCTCAGTGCTTCAGTGTTTGCCTCATGTGAGCCTTCCTTTCTTACTCGATATCTGCTGTTTGCTCCTTTTACCCTGAGTCAGCATACAAGCTCAGTTTTTAACCTCCACTAGGTACCAGTTGACCTCTGCCTGCATAATCCAGCTCTCTCACTTATGCTTTTTAAACTATGTTGATCTTGCCAGATCAACATAGTTTAAAACTCCTGTTTAAACATCAGGACAATAATATGCCATGCGCATTTCTCTTGTAAGATCACATGTGCTCAGTAAGAATCCTCACCATCATAACAGTCCTACCAGTGGGGTCACGCACAAATTAAAAGTTACACTAAGTACAGGAACACAGAGTTTCTCAGGTAAATACATTTTACCTGTCAGATATTTCCTCTTAGCAAATCTCACAGGTTGATAACCTTCAGAAAGACTCAGTCAGGTGAGACAAGCATTTGTTAAAGAGCATTGTTTGAGCTACATGTTGACCACAGGCTTTTATTCAGCTAACAAATGTCTTTGACTATGCCTTTAAATGAAAGTGGAGCACAACCTCACGATTCTAAATGTTTTAGATGTTCTAGTAGACCTACAGTTTTATAAGAGAAAGGTAGGTTACAACTGATTGGAAAACACACAGAATGATGGACTCACCCAGTTCTTCTCAATCTGAGTTCTTTCGTTCTTGTCAAACACACGCAGCATATTGTTCCTGCACTAAAGCCTCAAACACTGCTCAGTCAATCTCTGTTTGACCCACCTGTGGCTGCTTGGACCTGCTGACGCTCCTCTGGTCTCGTAAGGGCAGAGAGCAAACGCAGAGGAAAACGTGCAAAGTCAAAATGCCACCACAAAGCACGACAGCCCGTCTCATGTTCTCCTGAGGACGATCGGGTTTGCAGTGGGATGAATGAGCGCTGAGAGATTCTAGTCTACCGCGGACACAGGAGACCACACGTCATTTAACCCCTTTGACTCATGGAAGTGGTATAGTAGCAAAATGTATTGTATGTGTAGATGGGTTTGTGCGTGTGTACTTAGACTTGTGTGTCTTAATCTGTCTGTCTGTGCTCGGATTTTTATTTCAGTCTGTTTGTGTGTGCGTACTCGGATTTGTGTGTGCGTACACAAATTTGTAACTGTAAGCAATATTTGTGTGTATGTAAAATAATGTGCAAATGTATTCACTCAAAAAACTAACTGTACATGTCTAATAATCTGAGAAAACACTTAAGTTTTAAATAAACGTGCTGGAAAGCCTCACAATCGGTTGTAAATGTTCTGCACTTATATAGCGCTTTTCTACCTATTGGCACTATAAGCGCTTTACTCTTCTTCTTATTCACCCATTCACACTCACACTCACACTCATACTCATACACACACACACACACACAGATGGGGGAGCTGCTATGCAGCTGGCCAACACTCACCGGGAGCAACTAAGTTGGGGTTCAGTGTCTTGCTCAAGGAGACTTCGACATGTGACCGGAGGAGCCAAGGATTGAACCAACAACTGTGAGATTGGTGGACAACCGCTCTACCTTCCTGCGCCACAGTCGCCCACGAATATTGCAGAATTTTGCTACTGTTCTGCTGTCTGCAATATTTGTGTGCGCGTGTGCGATTTGTCTGTATTGGATGCTTTTCTTTGCCCTCAGCTCGGGCTCCCAGGTTCAGTTCATCTGAGCCCGAGTACGGTTCATCTCACAGTGTGGCCACTTGTGCTTGAACAAGCCTTTCAGAGGAGAGGGGACACGTCTTGGAGAAGTCCAGTTTCCACTGAACAGCACTTTGGGATAACCATGACCTAGATGACTGAGAATCCCCACAGACCGGCAACTTTACTGGTTTTTAGAACACGATCGTCAGCTGTTTTGCAGCTCACGAGGTTTTTACTCATACAGTGTCACGTCCAGTGACTAGATCTGTGTTTAGATAACCTGGTTATTGCAGCTTTTATGGCCGTTAACTCATCACTGAGTCTTTGGAAACATGTCGCTCAGCACAATTAATCTTACATCCAAAATGCTGTAATCAAAAAACGTTATATATCAACACCAAGAAAACATTAACTTTATGACACTGATATGTCCTTTTATTTGGCACAAACCAAGTTAACATTATAATGAAAGGAGGGAACTTGGATAGTGTGTGGATTGTACCACATTAATTTCTCCACAGAAATGATCAGAAATGCCGTAATATGATTAAATTGGCTCTCTAGCCATTGCTGCATAGAGTAACAGTAATGCAATACACAACTATACATATCCATTATATTTTCATAGTACATAGTACTTTTCATAGCACAGATATACCAATGCAAACCTTTCTGCATTTCAAAACTGGTTTACTGACAGCTCCTCTATTCCACATGGGAAACAGCCTTTTTACACATATGTAGACACATATCATTCATTGTGTCCAAGAGGGACATCTGATCATGAGGCTTCATGATGAAAAGACTTCTATGTAGTTGTAGGGTAACAGGACTTGTATTTTTTGGATGCAGGTTATACACCAAAATAAATGTTTTAACGTAACAAGTGATTTGTGTCCTGTATGTAGGTGGTTCCCTGATGGATGTAATACAAGGTAATATTTATTGTCTAATTAGATCAGCCATCACAAACTGCCCCCAGCTGTCCTCCTTGTTGGCATTAGAGGACATTACTACCCGTTGTCATCTAGGTTGTGCAGCAAAGTTCGCCAAAAGAGATGGTATGCTGACAACCTACTGTGGCTTCAGAAACTTCCAAAGAGGTTCACCAATGTGTTGTCAGCAATTATGACCTACAAGAAGGGCATCTGTAAGTCAGTTTGGGATGAACTTAGGTGCACAGGTAACTCACCCACACACATGGCAAACCAGACCATGGAGATGATGCACCTTAAATATGAGCCTGCCAACCTGGCCTACTTTCTCAGCTGCAAGAACATCATGGATCGCAAGTCAGGAAAGTATGGGCAAAAAAACCCAAAAAACATCACTCAGTTTATTCGACAGGAGACCAAGCCAGCTCCTTCTGGACAATAGTGATTCAGAAGGCTGGAATGGGATGTCTGTTTCTGCTCACTACCTGAGAGACTGTCTACTGCATGAGCACCAGCACCAGCACCAGGATGGTGCTATCAAAAAGCTGCTGCAGGATACCTTTGGACAGGCTTTCCCCTCAGACCATAGCCGTTGCAAGGACCATGTCTTCATATGCAGTGATGAATGAAAACTGGGTGACCCTTTCATGGGTGATGTGACAGTCTGAGACAGAGGGCCATGTATGAGGAACTGGCAAAACGCTAAAGCTCAGACAAAGAAAAGGTAGACACGTAAGAAATTATCAATGTGCTGCCAATAACACAACTCACCTTGGAGACCAGCAGAGGCTGAAAGATGCCTATAGGTTTTGTGGAATTCAACCTGCCAACCTCACAAAACAACACATTCCTCAGCACTGCAGAACCAAGGTTCAAAAGTGATAGTAAGTAGAGTTTAGAACACCAACTGAATTTTCTGTTTACAACGGTCCCTTTCAGCACCAAACTATCAAAATTTGTTTCTTTGCATATCCCAATATAGTGTGTACAATATGCAAGATTTTACTTTTCAATTGTGAAGAACAAGTATAAATCTTCATTTCAGTGGTACTTTTATTCACCAAGTAATACCAACATCCAATATTTGTATTTACAGATTGGAAACTGCACACAAAATAATCTGTGTCCACTTCCCTCATCCAGTACTTAAAAATTAAATTCTTATTGAAAATCACACTACTTATTTACATTTGTGTTAAGAGTTTTGGTTTGAATTTAGATTTGACCAATGCATAAAAGCTGTCTTTAAAACTGACTTCAGTTTAACCTTAAACCTGACATTGTCAGGAATTGGTATTTAGGTTGGACCCAAGTGCAAAAAGACGAGAGGGGTTTGTGGCAAGAATAAGATTTATTAACAGTTATAAACAAGAAAAACTAACAGAAATTCACTCCAACAAGAGAGGACAAAACTGGCACCATTTCTTTAGGTCACACTGGAGGCAGGAAAGTAACTCAGGCATAGATACATAAACTAAGAAATGGAACAAAGGCTGAGTGGGCAAACTGAGGAACCGGAAAAGGAAAAAGACTTAATTCAAAAGAATGAACTAGAACTTAAAAATGAGCACAGACACAAGAACTAGGATATAACCATTATCTATGAAATAAATGTGAATAAGGGCTACGGAAACTAAGAATCTTAATATGAGAAACGAACATAGAACTAACGAGGGTGAGGCTGACAAATGAAAGGAGTGAATGAGTGAGCTTACGAGAATTAGAACAAAAGATACCCGGACACTACAAGAACGGGAAAAACTAAACATCAATGTAAAACTATTAACTAGGCAAACATAAACAAGAAAACAAAAGCTTCCCATAAACAGAAAATGAGCACACAAAAAATGAGTAAGAAAATCAAACCAAACCTAAAATCTAGACAAACAATCAAAGTCAGAAGTCCAAATGACACGAGACAGGTGAACCAGAACCAGGTGTTGCATGAATAACAAAGACAATGATTTGACGGGGAAGAGAGGGGAGAGCTGGGTTTAAGAAGGCAGGGGAACAGGTGAAAACCATTGTGAACGGTGATGAGTGGTGAAGCGAGACAGAGAGGGAGAAAGACAGCTATTGGAAAAAGAAGACACAAAGTTAACAGTGGTGACATATAAATGTGGGGTGAAATGAGAGGAGAGAGGGACGAGAGGAGGAAAGGAGCTCAGTGCATGCAAACTCCACACACAAAGTCTGGATTCAAAGGCTTCTAGCATCTAGAGAGAGAGAGTGAGAGAGAGACTAGAACACATTCTAATATTATGCAGGAATTACTGTTTAAAGAAGATATATGATATTACAGTTACAGACAGGGTTGCAGGTATAATAAAATATGAAGACAATATATACGGCAGGAAAGCAATAATGAGTTTATTTAAGAATAACTGGGCTGATGACCCGAATGTAGGAGTAAACCAATAGGAGGCAGTAACACAACTTACAGGATGGCAGCTGCTACAACACCGAAGAAGAAGATACAGAAGGGAACTTGCTACTTGACTATCTAGTTTAGCTATATTCTGGGTCCTGCCGTGTGATAATGGCGCCTTTAGACCTTGATAAGTACGTGGAAATAGCAAGACATTGCAAATACCTGCCGGAAAACGATCTAAAGGTGAGTATATGTCGCGAAGTGAAGCTAGGTTGAGGGTTGGTAATAGTGTGAAAGCTAACTGTGGGGTTATACCAAATTTGTTCAGTATCCAAGTGTGACTAGTAACATTATTATAGCTGTGACTTGCTCCTGGGATGTAGCAAGGAGTATTTAAGTACTATGCACATTTCATCAGGCTCGCAGATTAAAGCGATTCTCGGCTAAAAAACTCGGATAGAGATATTAGAGTGGACAGTGGTGTCAAAGAGGAAGCGAGCACAAAAGACCTTCTTAACCTAATGCTACAAGCGAACAGTTCCCTTATTGCTTCTTCTAATGATGGTAGACCAAACTGAAACCAGTGGCTACTAACATAAATATGAGGTAACATCGAAGCACTTATACTTTTTAATGTTCAAGTAAGATCCTAGTAACGTTGCGAACAGCCAATGATGTCTGCTAACATTTTGTCTTCCAATCCGCAATTCAACTTCGATTTTCTATAACCTTATTATGCATTTTGATGTCAGAGTAACAAACCAATACTGGCGTTAATTGCAGCTTAGTTTGTTGGCATCATAGTTCCATCTGCTTTCATATTTGATTGAACTAAAGCAAGTCTAGTTAAATTTCCTCAATGCTGAAAAAAAGAAAAAATGAATAGAAGTGAGGGAATGAGGACAAGCAGTGATAAACACAAGTCATAGTGTGAAGAAATCAAATGTGTTTTAAGTCTGAAAATGAACATTTGCAGGGAAGGAGGTGTTCCAATGTTCACAGATTGAACCACAATGTAAAAAGCTTGAAATCTTTTTTGTATTTATTAAATTTCTGAGTATTGCTAAGTAAACAGAATGTAAATTATGTAGTGGGCTGTATAGAATGATTTCTGAGTGATAACTGTGCACAAGACCATGAGTCTATCCCAATTCCCTTAATGGATTGATTTTCGAGCCTCGATTGCCCTGGTAGTTCTGGTTATTTTAGGAGATCACAAAGCTCCTTATTTCACTCTGAGTGAGGATACAGGAGAGCATCCTTCAAGGAAGTTGTTGGAAATGTGCTAGTGATTGGATGCTACTGCTGATCAGATAGATGAAACTGCAGCACAACACCAGCACTACAGGAATAAATAATTAGGTTAAAAAAACAAAAAAGTTCTCCAATTCAGTTCCCAAACAACTAACTCAAAAATGAGTATCAATAAACATGCAAATAATCAGTTTTTAATAAATGCATTGCTGTTTTTAGGCACATTAAAATGCTGATAGCAGGTCTTAATCAATGAGCATATGTTGCTGTGCTAAGGTGCAATTTCACCTTAGCAGCTGTATAGTCTGACTGACAACTGATTCATCTGTGCTGGCGTCATCATGAATAGACATCATTGCAGATGACAGTTCAAAGGGAAGATCATCTCATGTCTCTCCTTGTTTCCTCTTTCTTCATGTCTTTTCCTTTAATTTCTTCATGCATCTTTAGTGGAAGGGATTAAGATGCATGGAATAGAAACACGTGAGGGAAATGTGGATGCAAAAATTGGGAAGTACCCCATATACTGCAGGGGTGGCCAACTGCAGCACTCAAGAACTGCAGCCCTGTTTATTTTCAAACTATCCCTGTACAACATCTTTCAGCTTCTGACTGACTGGACACACTTGAGAAAATCAAATCAATCAGATTTTATTAGTTCTGGTTAAGATACTTGTAGAAGTGTTCTGAGCAAACTGCAGGTTATTGATGGATGACTGGGACAAAGCACAGAAAAGAAAGTGACAGTAATCAGGACTTAATATAATACATTTATAAATAATAAATAATCAAATTAAAATTTCTGTCATTTCTGGTAGTGAAGGAAATGGCTGGATTCTTGTTAAATTACAGATGGTGTGAAAAACAATTTCAACAGTTGATCTGAGAAGTGGCTTTAGTGACAGACATTAATTGATTATAACAGCAACGCTTAACAGTTTTACTCTGATACTTCTGGTGGTATAGTAATTTATGTTTTTATCAGTATTTAACATTAAAATGTTCAAAGACTCACTCAACACACAGCAATGATCATTTCAATTGATTGTTTTGGGAAATATAACTGTATCATGGGCATAACAATGGAAATATATGCCATATTTAGTTTTGAACTAGTACACTAAGTACACTAGTATCCCAGATGAAACCTAGCCCACAATCAAAGTTCTGTGGGTCTTGAGACATCTTAGCCACTCAAGACCTCAAACAGTATAGGCTTAATCAGGAAAATAATCTTGGTAGGCTGTCAGATCTGCTTTCATTGGCACTTTTCTGTTGTCAAAAGAAACGCAAATTAGTTTTTAGAAGTCTAAATGTCAGCGTTTCACTGTTTTTGAACACATGAAAATTGTTGACCAATAAGCTTGGAGCACTGTGGTTCTGGGCTCTACAAGGATAATTGTAACCACTAACTACTGTCGTGATTCACTTTTTCAGAGATTATGTGATTATGTCTGTGATTTGCTGCTGGAAGAATCAAATGTTCAGCCAGTGTCTACACCAGTTACTGTTTGTGGAGATATTCATGGTCAGGTAGGTTGCTTGTTTGAATGCCACCCATGAAAATAAACCCACTTGTTACTAATTGTAGTTTGTTAATTCATCCAGTCTCATGCTAACTCAAAAATTGGGACTTTCTTTTATTGTTGCAAAGAATTAAAGAACACTCTAATTTTCCTGTCTAGTTTTATGATCTTTGCGAACTCTTCAGAACTGGAGGCCAAGTTCCAGACACAAATTACATTTTCATGGTAAGTGAATGTTTTTTGTTTTTTTTTAACCCAGGTTGTGACAGGTTGAATGATACCAGAATAATGTAAATTCTGTTAGTAATGGGTTATTTTTTTGATCCGTCAGCCTTCATGTTGACCAGAAGGAATGCACGCTATTATGTGAAGTAAAAAAAAAAGTAAGGAATTATGTGCAACTTAATGTCAAGCTGTTAGCAAATGGAGAACATTTTATATTCCCTAATGAAGAACAGCAGTGTGCAAAACATTCAGATACTAGCTGCTTCCCATTATAGCCAATGGTTAAAAAATGTTAGCAGATTATACCAGCTGTTGCTGCTAATTCAATTAGTAACTTGATGGTAGGCCAGAAGAAGAGTTGCTTGTTGTTAAGTTTTTTTTTGTTGTTTTTGCAGAAAGTGTCTGTACTCAACTAAAGATCATTTGTGAGGGATGAACCTCCACTCTGTAGCATACAGTGCATCCGAAAAGTATTCACAGTGCTTAACTTTTTCTATACTTTGTTTGTCATAGCCGTATTCCAAAATAAATCAATGAATATATTATATAGATTCATTATTTTGCCAAAAATTCTACAAACCATACCCATTAATGACAACGTAAAAGAAGTTTGTTTGAACTCTTGGCAAATTTATAAAAAAAAAAAATCAAACGTACATAAGTATTCACCGCCTTTGCTTAATACTTTGTTGAAGCACCTTTAGCACCAATTACAGCCTCAAGTCTTTTTGAGTATGATGCTACAAGCTTGACACACCGATCTTCTTCATTGTAGTACCTCTCAAGTTTCATCAGGCTGAATGGGGAGCATTGGTGCACAGCGATTTTTAGATCTCTCCAGAGATGTTCAATCAGGTTCAAGTGTAGGCTCTGGCTGGGCCACTCAAGGACATTTATTGAGTTGTCCCGAAGCCACTACTTTGTTATCTTGGCTGTGTACTTAGGCTAGTTGTCTTGTTGAAAGATGAACAGTCGGCCCAATCTGAGGTCCAGAGCACTCTGGAAGAGGTTTTATCAAGGATGTCTCTACATTGCTGCATTGATCTTTCCCTCGATCCCGACTAGTCTCCCAGTTCTTGCCACTGAAAAACATGATGCTGCCACCACCATGCTTTACTGTAGGGATGGTGAGTGATGCCTGGTTTCCTCCAGACATTAAACACTTTTCATTCAGGCCAAAGAGTTCAATCATTGTTTCTTCAGACCATAAAATTTTGTTTCTCATGGTCTGAGAGTCCTTCAGGCTGAAGAGTGGTTTCCGTCAGGCCACTCTATCATAGAGGCCTAATTGGTGGAGTGCTGCAGAGATGATTGTTCTTCTGGAAGGTTCTCCTCTCGCCACAGAAGTGCTGGAGCTCTTTTAGAGTGACCATCGGGTCCTTGGTCACCTCCCTGACTACGGCCCATCTCTCTCAATTGCTTAGTTTAGCTGGCCCGCTCTAGGAAGAGTCCTGGTGGCTCCAAACTTCTTCCATTTACAGATGATGGAGGCAACTGCTCATTGGTACCTTCAATTCTGCAGAAATCTTTCTGTACCCTTCCCCAGATCTGTGCCTAAATACAATCCTGTCTCAGAGGTCTACAGACAATTCCTTGGACTTCATGGCTTGGTTTGTGCTCTGACATGCACTGTTAACTGTGGGACCTTTTTATATAGACAGGTGTATGCTATTCCAAATCATGAACTGTATGCGCAAACAGTTCATTGCATGTGTTGATCCAACTGTATGATTATTTTGATGTTTTGATCTTCTAAATGTCTACTAGCATTATTTTTGAACTGCTTCATACATTTAATAAAATTTCTAATGCCTCACAATCCTGGCTACTTAATCAAACACAGAATAAAAATGGCCTCTACATGCTGCTGTAAATAGTCTAAGCTTACCGGTACCACTTAGTCTTTAACCAGGCTGTTCATATACATGCATGAAAATGCACTGTATCAAGAGCAGAATTTAGCAGTGTTATGAGTGGATTTAGGGCTGCTCTTATTTTGAATGATGGTGGTTTTGTTTTTTTCTTTTAGGGAGACTTTGTAGACAGAGGGTATTATAGCTTGGAGACGTTTACACACTTGCTAGCTTTAAAAGCAAAGTGGCCGGATCGTATCACACTTCTGCGTGGAAACCATGAAAGTAGACAAATAACTCAAGTGTACGGTTTTTATGGTAAGTAACAAGCTGGTCAGTTTAGTATATATTCATGCATCTTTTCTGTTTAACAAGTTAATTGTTGATGCCATGTTTGATCTGTTTGTTTTTAGATGAGTGCCAAACAAAATATGGAAATGCAAATGCGTGGCGGTATTGCACAAAAGTGTTTGACATGCTGACCGTGGCAGCCGTAAGTTAATTCATGCATCTTTTTATATTGGTTACCTAATGTCATTTTGCGATCTTTAGAGTAATTTAATGTGAAATTATAATCATTGGTTGGATAAATAATGGATTGGGTCTCTCTAAGAGAGTGATTCACAGATCAAACACACAGACACCTTCTTGTTAGACATAGACTGTGGCTATAGAAATGGCTATAAACCTTCTGTGGTGAGCAGTGGTGGGGTGGTGTGTAAATGGTAAGCCAATGCTGTTCTTTTTAGGATTTGTATATCTGAAGTCCCATCTGCCTTTCCATCATCTGTGCAGGTGCAAAATGTATGTGCTAGTTGGCCAGTGGGTTCAAGTGCCTCTTGTTGGCCCAGACAAAAGGTGACATGAGGTGATGAAGGGAAACGAAGAAATGACAATAAGACAAGACACCTCCGCTTTGTCATTGGATTAACCAATATACCAGCCTTTGGCTAATTCGATGTAATCATAAAAGTAGTCGTTGATCATTGTTATTTAAATTTTTTCACGTAGACCCTGGCCTTAAACCTATGCACCCATATGTGTGTATTTAGAATACAACTGCTGTGTAACAATCAGTTGTTTTTTTTTTCCTGCTTTGTTTACTGCTCTGTTCTTTCTTGATGCTTCTCCCCCATTTTATTCACTCACGATCTCTCTCAAACACTGATCAAAACCTCTCTTAATATTTAATTCCAGCTGATAGATGAGCAGGTCCTGTGTGTCCATGGTGGTCTTTCACCTGACATCAAGACTTTGGACCAGATCCGCACCATTGAACGTAACCAGGAAATTCCACACAAGGGGGCCTTCTGTGATCTTGTGTGGTCAGACCCAGAGGATGTGGACACCTGGGCTATCAGCCCACGAGGGGCCGGATGGCTGTTTGGTTCCAAGGTTACTAACGAGGTGCTTACATTTGAAAATATTCTGGAAACCAAAATATGCCTATTTTAAGCCTTCACACTTCTCAAATGAGAATATGAGAAGTACTATGGTCATAATATACAGGTGTAAGTACTATAGACAAAATAATATACAGATGGAGGTACTATAGACATAATATACAGGTGGAAGTATTATGGACAAAATAATATACAGACAAAGGCACTATGGACGTAATATACAGATGGGAGTACTGCGAACATGATGTACAGATGAACGTGTTATTAGATGTTAAAAACCTGGTGTTGTACCTCCTCCTTCTATCTCATTTATGTCCCTAAAGAGCCCGGTCACTGTAGTGACGTCTGCAAACTTGATGATGTAGTTGGAGCCATGCACGGATCTGCAGTCATGGGTGAAGAATGAGTAGAGGAATGGGCTGAGCACACAGCCCTGTGGTACACCTGTGTTGAGGGTGATAGTGGTTGAGCACATTTGCAGCACAGTGCAGTGCTGTGGAGACCGCATCCTCTAGAGTAGTCTGTGGAGGTGAATGTGAGGGGCTGGTGGTCTGCAAAGGGATTGGTCTTGGTTGCTGTCTCCTCGTTGTCCTGATTGAAGTGAGCATGGAAGTGATTTAGCTCGTTGAGGAAGGAGACATCTGTAAGTGTCTGGGTGGAATTGCTGGGATTATAGTCGATGATGCCCGGCCACATATGCCAGGATTCAGAGTTAGAGAAGTGTTCCTGTACCTTCAGCTTGTAGCAGTTCTTGGCACTTTTGATGCCCCTCCTTAGGTTTGCTTTGAATGTACTGCAGGCCTATGCATTACCTGATCTTAGGTGACACATTACCTGTGTTACGAGTCTTCAGCAGGAGCCAGACCTCCTTGTGCATCCATGGCTTCTGATTAGGGTACATGGTAAACTTCTCCTGAAGTATGGAGTCTGTCCCCCCTGGCCACACTTTGATGGTTTTATTAATGGATTCACATGTTGGATGAGTGCTGAGTACTTGGGTATGTGTGTTTCTCATGTTCCTCTTACATCTCTCTTCTGTAGTTTGTCCACATTAACAACCTAAAGCTCATCTGCCGTGCACATCAGCTGGTTCATGAAGGCTACAAGTTCATGTTTGATGAGAAACTGGTGACTGTGTGGTCGGCACCAAACTACTGCTACCGCTGCGGAAACATTGCGTCCATCATGGTCTTCAAGGATGTCAACAGACGAGAGCCCAAGCTATTCCGTGCTGTTCCTGACTCTGAACGTGTTATACCTCCCCGAACTACCACACCCTACTTCCTATAAGGAATTTTCTCAGTTCACCTAACTCTTAACACTTATTTATGCACAACATAGTTTCTGACCTGCAGAATCTTGAGTAGCAAAGTGTTTTTACAGTCTGTTTCATCTCACCTCACTTTGTTCTGTTATAAAAGAAAACTCATTTACTCCACTCCCAGTGAGTAAATTACACATTTAAATGTCTTGATATTAGATTTAAATAATACATTTCCTAGTGCTTAAATTCGGATGTTATGTATCCCACTAAAGCAAAAAAAAACATTTTGCCACTAAAATATGTTCAAAAAGTGATATATATTTCCCTTGTTTAAGTGAGCTGTTTGATATAATTTTTTATTAAAAGACTAGATTTCTACTATTGGCATGACAGGATTTTGGAAGCAAACTGTTATTAACTTCCCTTGTTTCAACCCCTCAGACATTGCTGAGCCCATTCAACAGCATTCTTCCTTAAGTGTCCACTATTAATGTTTGTTTTTTATTTCTCCTGTCCCCAGTGTCACTACTGATATTTGTATATTTATGGCAAGCATCCACATCTCTTCGTCTTGAACTGGCATTTAATTTAGCAATTTCTTTTCTGTATCTAATGTGGTAAATTTTTGCAGCAGTGTCTTTTATAAGTACTATAGTTTAACTTTGACAGTACATTTTTACAGTGCAAGTGCATTTTTTATGTAGCTGAATTGTATATGTACAGTCGAATAGTTCTGATGCTTATGTCCACATTTTTGTAATTTGAATAAAACAAAGTCTTGTGAACAGTAATTTGAATTGTAAATGGGTTTTTATAATGTAGTAATAACAGTTTAGAATTTCATGTGATCACAGTTGAAGAAGATGTTATAGGGAGGATGTGGAACTGGAATACTTAACATTTCTATGTGACCTGCATAGTTCTGCAAATGCTCTGCTTTGTGTTACATGCTAAAATATATTTTCATATTACACTCATTTTACAGCCACAACATTAGCAGTGGTGGTTTTAATAATGTTATGGAGGACAAGGATCAGCATGGCTATTCTGAGCAGTAAAGTGTGATATGCTGTGCAGAAGTGGTTGTAGCACCGAATCCCACAAACTCAATACTCCTAAATTACTACCACATTTAGTATTTCATTAAATATTTCACAATCGCATTAAATATTTAAAGGTCTTTTTGTTATACTTTTTTTTTTTTTTGTCAAATTTTTAGAGCAACCCTCACCCCACCTAAATCTGCACTACTCACTGTAGTAGTAATAACAAACTATGGTACTTAATTAATACTTTAATGGTGCTTTAGATTTTAATGTCACTGCTTTTCAGAGAAAAATGATTGACTTTTTACTGAAGACTTTGCCAGTAGTTTTCAGAGAAAGATGTTGCATAAATGAAATACAATGCACACCAAACCCTACAAAAAAGCTCTAAAATGCTGTAAAGTAAATGTAGGTTGACTTGGCTGTTAACACCCTGCTCACGATAAAACCCCTAAATGTATAGCAAGCCAAAAACTATATCCATAATAAAGCACGAACCATTACATTTAGTGGGATAAGATAAACTTAAATATTTAATGACTACAGCATCCATTGTTTGAAGGGGGGGCTACATTTTTATAAATTAATGTTAAGATTTATTGATTTTGATTCAAAACTATTGGTTATGACAATAAAACCGCAAATAAAACAGCTGCAATAACAATTCACAACAAAGTAATCTCAGGGCACTTTACAGAATAAAGTCAAGATTATAAAGATGTATAGAGAGAACCCAACAATTCCCCCTGGAGCAAGCCATAGGCAACAGTGGAGAGGAAAAACTCCTTTTAACGGAAGAAACCTCCAGCAGAACCAGGCTCATGGTGGATGGCCATCTGCCTTGACCGTTTAGGGTGAGTGGAAAGGGGAGAGAGAAAAGAACAGAGCAACAAAAAGCAACAACAAAACATCAGGCAGGTTGGTAGGACAAGTAGCTGCACGCTGGAAGACACACAGCTTCAAAGCCGGGGACACCTGCAGAAAGGGACAGAGAGAGGGGGACAGAGAAGGACAAAGACAACTACGGGACAGAACACACAGAGTTAATGACATACAGTGGTGACAATTGCGAGGTGAGAGGAGAGGAGAGATGGTCAAGAGGAGGAAAGGAGCTCAGTGCATCGGGGGGGGGGGTCCCCCAGCAGTCTAAGCCTATAGCAACATAACTATAACTAACTATATGCTTTATTAAAGATGAAGGTTTTAAGCCTACACTTAAAAGTAGAGAGGGTTTCTGCTTCCCGAATCGCAACTGGGAGCTGGTTCCACAGGAGAGGAGCTTGATAGCTAAAGGCTCTGCCTCCCATTCTACCTTTGGAAATTCTGCGAACCACAAATAGGCCTGCATTCTGAGATTGAAGTGGTCTATTGGGATGCTATGGTGCTATGAGGTCTTCTATATATGATGGAGCCTGACCATTCAGAGCTTTATATGTAAGAAGCAGGGTTTTAAATTCTATTCTAGATTTAATGGGAAGCCAATATAGAGAAGCTAGTGAAGGTGAAATACGATCTGTCTTGCTAGTTCCAGTCAGCACTCTTGCTGCAGCATTTTGGATTAATTGCAGGCTCTTTAGGGAGTTACTGGAGCATCCTGTACTAGTGATGGAGAGATTAAATCGTGTGGAAGCATCATTCCAGTCATCTGAACCAAAAAATGGTTCATGTATCAAAGCTTCATATGCCCATGAAGATGTTAATGCAGGGAATTGTAAGCAGATTTTACATTTAGAAAAGAAATCAATCTTGCCTTAGGGGTGTAACGTTAATGGTACACCCACCATTTTCCTTTCACAATGCGAGATACATAGTTTTGATTCCCATGTCTAATCTAATATTATTGCTTTCTAATACGTCAGTGTTGAAGGTTTCACCTTCAGAAATTTGAGGACTGTGTTTGTAGTAGGCTACGGCAAACTCACTGTTGGTAATATGATCAAAATGTGCATATGTCCGAGAGAAAACACTGAGTATAGTGCACACATGGGAGAAGAAACTGCAAAGCTCTGTAAAACTACAAGACCACAAACTTTGCGATCCAACCGCTAACCCTAACCCTCTAACATCCAACTTTGCAGAATAAGCTTCAGACGTCATAGGTGACGTCACATTCTGGGGTCTATACACGCCTTGACACGATCGTTCACTTTATAGTGTCCATAATAATGACACACGGCTAAAACCTCCGGTCTATCGTCACTATTTATAGCATGGATAACCACTGATGTTTATGAGAGTGTGCTTCGAAGGGGAACCTTTTATTTTGAAGATGTTGACCCGGAAGTAGCTAGCCAGTTGTAGTGGAGCGGAGCCAGCGGCTGTCCTAACCTCTTCACCCTGCCTCCCCCTCCTGCCTTATCGTCTGGCACCGGACCAACAATCATTCATAGAGAGTAGCCTTTAGGCTTCAGCAGACTAATCCCATACACGCTGTTGTAAGATAGGGCTCGTTAGAAAGTGAATTGGTGTCAGTTACAAGCAAGGAAATGCCAAAAAAGTCGCGCTTCTTCGATATAGGTCGCAGTGGCTTGTGCACTGAATTGTGAGCAGCATCTTTTGGAAACCGTTACCGTAACTTCGTTCATTAACGGTAGTCGGCTGGCGAGGTAAGAAGGAGGCAGTGTGTGCTGTGGGACGTTTGTATCGCCTGACGCATTAAAGCATCCACTGGTTGGCTTTGTTATCCAGGTACAGTCGTCCGGATGCTGATTTTATTGTTTGGTTAGTTCCTGGCTTGAATTTGGTGATAACAGTTAATGAAGAGCAATCGCTATGTTACAGGTTACGGCCCAAATAAGCTTGGTCTCAATAGTAACTTAGCTACTAATGTAAGATTCATGTCAAGCGATTTCCTTACTGTTAACATGTGTTACAGATATTAAATATAAGGTTAGCTAACAATTCAGAAACAATACACCAGCCATCTCTGACCAAGTGCTTTCGATCCCTATGCATTCTTCCCACCTCCTGCAGTCAAAACTCTTACACATACTTGCTTTGTCGCCAAGGATCATTTTCCGCAATGATTGAGTTCTTCCATTTTTATGTCAGGGACCCTTCTCCAACTCTCAGTAAGAGCTGTCATGTTGTCTTAAAACAAATATTTTCTCCTATGTGGAAATGTGTGCATATTCTGTCAGAACTGTTTGTTAGGTAGTATGCATGAGAAACCCAGCTGTTCATGACCCTGCCTAATGGTAACAGATCAGTAAACTGAAGGTTTTACATTAGAATATTGGATAGAGATGGTAGGTACGTGATGTAAACCAGCAACGGGTTTTCCTACAGACTTTGTCTTGCAGCTTTCCTTCATAAAGACCCGGGAAGTTCTGCCACATTACTCCTTGCCTTGCTTCTCTACACTGGCTCCCTGTTTGTTTTAATATAAATTTAAAAATGTTATTGATTACTTCTAAAGCTCTGCATGGTTTTGCTCTGTCCTATACTTCTGATCTTTTAATTCCATATGTGCCATTACTTACCTTAAGATCATCAGACAGTGGATTGTTGTCTGTTCCAACTACCCGGTTAAAAACCAAGGGGGCTAAACCATTTTCCATCATGGCTCCAAAACTCTGGAATGACCCGCCTGAGGCAATCAGTGTCATCTTTTATGTCTCATCTTAAAATGCATCGAATTGCTTTTCCTGATATGTGAGGATACTTGTTTTAGTATAAATAGTATATTCTATCTCTGTCATTTTGTGTATTTTAACCTTGTGCTTTCCTTGGATTTTATTCTTTACCCTGATTTTATTTATTTTGTCTTTTTATTGTAGAGCATTTTGTACTTTGTTTGATAAGTGCTTTATAAATAAATCTTTTATTATTATTATTATTATTATTATTATTATTATTATTATTATTTATTTATTTTTTTTTTAATTTTATTATTATAATACAGGCTATATCTGAAGGCTAGTAGCTATGAAGTCAATTATTCCCATAGCAGAATACATTTTTCACTGTCTGCAAATACTCTGAATTAGACATAGTACTACCAGAACATTGTGACCTGACAATGTGATGCCTTGACCTGATTGCACATCTTAACAAACTGGAGGGTGCAGCCACTATGAAATCTGGGACAGCCCAGGTCAACCTAAAAAAGGTGACCATGTGATGCATTTCCTCCATGGTTTCTTTTTTCTATTCATATTTAAGTAGGGCACTTGTCTGACATGCAGACGTGTTCAACCACCTATTTCTGTTTAGTGGCAACAGTATTGAGTTATTGGTAGGTTATTTTTACAGGTTGAAATGTATTTCTGGTTTGTTTAAGACTGAAAAATTATAAGCACACACTGGTACAAATCATACTTTAATCCAGTTTCCGCTAGTTGTTGTTTAACCACTTTAAATTAAACTGTCTTTACTTCTCCACAGTCTAATTTCAGTATTCCTCTTTGTTTGTAATCAGGTGTGAAAAGTAAGTGTCATGACTGGAGCTGAGACTGAAGATGACATTCCATTATGTGAGCGAAAGACTGTCACAGATTTCTGCTATCTCCTGGATAAGTCCAAACAACTCTTCAATGGGCTACGGTCAGTTTTTTTTTTTACTTAACTCTCAGCAGAATGGCATTTTGTGATTAAACATTCACTTTACAGGGATAATGTGTGGGAAATTCATGGCGTATACAGGAGTGATTGACCAGAGTTTGTTTGTGGAGTTAAAAGCGCAGTATGAAACTTTTTCACATCTTTTTAGTAAACATACAAGTTTGGTAACACCTACACACTTATATATATTTTTGTTATCTTATGTTACTTTTATGCATTCAAGTGGTTGCAAATGGATCACAAAATACACAAAATTGAATAACTATTCATTTTTAAGCATAATTGAGTACAGAATAATACTCATATCAATTTCTGACTATTTTCTGCCCAAACTCTTGGGTCCAGCTTCACACAGACTAGCTTGCTGATTTTCAGATCTCGTGACTGTCCAAGCAGTCACTTAGTTTTCCTGCTTTTACTCAGCTTTCTCGAATAATCAGGGAACGATATTTACGCTACTGCTTTTGTTCTTGTTGTTACACCCGCCACTACATACTTGTATGCTTTCTTCTCTACCCCCAGGCTGGTTTTAGAAGTCTGGTGCACACATTTTACCTCTATAGTGACCAAAAATGCTGCTTTCTGGCTTTTCTTAGTTTTTGTCTGTGATTGTATTGCTGCAGAGTGACAGCGCAGGATGAGAGAACAGAAAAGAGAGTAGAGAGACACAAAGGCTGATCTACAGTGCAAAGACAATTTAAAAAAAAAATCTGCGATGGAAAGCGGCTTATTTAGACTTCTGAGAGAGACTTTCTGTCTGTCCATTTTCTGTCAGACCTTAAGCAGAATTTCTTTTAAAAAATGAGGTGGCATTGCTCTCTCATTCAGCCTTTTACTCAGCTGCTTGTTTCGGTCTGCAGCCTTTTGTTCCACACATGTACTGTTGGACAAAGCTAATTAGAAACCTGGTTATGCAATTACACAGCAGAGAAAGTTGAAATTTCTGGGTAAAATCTACCTGGGGCAATAGGGGTTCTCTAATCCCCTAGCCAGCTTTTCCATTTACATGACAGTTAGGAAATTAGCTTTCCCGAGAAAGCCGACTAAACCTGGTTACTTAAGTACATGTAAAGGCACTGAATGTCTTGCTGCCATCAGTCATTGCCCAGAGGGAATGGCATGCCTCTTCAGTATGGATTGGTATCCATGTTGATTGAGGATTCTTGCTTTGCACTCTATGTAGAGTCTGGAGTCTGTAGTCTAAACCTTTTAAAGAAATTGTTTTTTGTTTTGAAATTTAAATTTCTGCTCTATATCACATAATTTCTTCTCTATATCTCATAGAGGATACCCTTCCTTTCCCAAGACATGTATAGACTGACAAGTTTCTAAGAAGTTTTTTTCTAATTTACACTGAAAATGACAGATAACGTCCACTTTGGAGGAAGAGCCAAATAAAAACGCATAAAATTGGTCTACTGGACATTAACTGAACTGAAGATGTTTTTAACCCCTTGGAGGGCATGCGTGATCAATTTAAGAACACTGACAATTTCTGGAGAAACAGATAGTTGCAAAGCATTTGAGTTTAACATTGATTAAGTAGCAAATGGTAGTTGTTTTGTAAAAGGTAATCTTTGAGGTTTTAGATGATTAAATGTTGGAGAGGGTTTTGGTATTCATTTTCTATGGAATATTCTTAAAGGTGCAAAACCCAATTTTGTATCTGTAAACAGTTTTTTAAACCTGTAATTTCAGGTTAGTATCTGCAAAAATGTACAGGTAACATTAATTGTGTCAATAGAGACTGCTACCTGATATGTGCACTAATAACTCATCCTATCCTTATGTATTTGTTCAGGGCAAATTATTACTATTATTTACTTTTTAATGCAAACATTTACATAAAACTTGGAAATTGTTGTTATGCAAAAAATCAAGTTGAGGTCAGTGCTTTAAATGATTCAGTGTCTGGAATGTTTTTATTGTGATACTGTTACTGTGAATGGCACAATAAGCTCAGAAAGGCTGTGGATTGAAGTCATGCTGACTAGCCATCTGTAGTAGGAGTTTTCCTGCTGAGTTGATAAACCTGTCATGTGCTGGTGAGCCAGGCAGGACATTACTGACAGTGAGAAAGAAAAGGGCACTTGATTAGTCTGATAGCTAGATGGATAATATGATTTATTAGCAATATATCTATTATATTGATATTATATAGATACTATATTATTTATTTATTATCAATAAATCTATTATTATCTATAATTTATCTATTCAATTGATAGACAGATTACATAAATATTCAAGAGCTAACTTTTTACCCTGGCACTTTCTGTGATAAATACTGCATGTTATGATGCACTCATTTTGTGGTACATTAGTCAGAACTGATGCTTTTTTATCATATTTGAATCACTGACAGAATGACTTGACTATGAGATCTAAGTGATTACAAATTCAGTTAGAACTACTATAAATACAAATTAAATGTATATATTTTTTTCACACCGATCACTGGCCTTGTCACATCAAACCAAACGCTGCATCAAGCCGACATCTTCTCTAACCCAAGACTTCTTTGGATCAGCTCGAGGAACACAATGTGGCTCAGTTCCAGATCCACACAGAAAACTAAAAATAGCAGGATTTGAGCAATTCAAGAAATATTTCAAAACCTAAAAATCAATGATTTATTCCTGTCACTGAATCCAGATAATCCTCGTACTACAACAGCATTACCATGACATCTTCTATCACCAGGAACAGTTTGTTAAATTAAAGCCCAGCCACCTTCTATGGAATCAACAACAGATTGAACCACATAGCATCTGTGGCCAGTTGCTAAATTGTAATTCCAAATTACAAGTATTGATAGACTGCACTCGGCTATTGTATGGCGGCTGAAAAAGGTCAGAATGTGTGCTAATTGTGCGGTTATTCAGGCATTGTGAACAAGCAATCCAGGTACATTTAAACTCAAGAGTTGTATAAAACATGAAAACAATTATGATCGTAGGTATATTGCGCATATTGCAAAAAGCAAATTTGCAGCCCCTGTCCATTTTTAGGCTGTGGATGAAACAAAAAAATAATATTGTAGGCCATCAAATTGTAGACCCGTGAGCTGTGTGAGTGTAGAGGACTGGAAGTATGCCAAAATCTAACCAAATGCAGTGAATGATCTGATCACAGGCAAATCCAGAGGAAATTGCCATGACCACTATTTGCCATGTAATCCTGTAGCTCCTTCAGAGTTGTCACTGGGTTCTTGGTATTCCTCTAACAATTTTCTTCCTTGCTCTGCCATCTAGTAAGAGACCGCTTGAGCTGGACAGAGTTGTGATAGTACTAAACCAGGGGTCTAAACTCGCGGCCTGGGGGCCAATTGCGACCAGTGAGACGATATTTTGTAACCCGCGAGTTTTATATAAATGAAAATAAGTGAAATATGATCTCTCTTGCTAGTTCCAGTCAGCACTCTTGCTGCAGCATTTTGGATTAATTGCAGGCTCTTTAGGGAGTTACTGGGGCATCCTGAAAGTAGGGAATTACAGTAGTCCAACCTAGAAGTAACAAATGCATGGACTAGCTTCTCGGCATCACTTTGAGACAGTTGCTCCTAATTTTGGCAATGTTCTCTAGCTGGAAGAAGGCTGTTCTAGAGATTTGTTTAATACAGGACAAATCCTGGTCAAAAATAACTCTAAGGTTCCTTACTGGAGGCCAGACTTATGCCATCTAGAGTAACAATATAGTTGGACATCATATTTCAGATTTTTGGGCCCAAATACAATGACTTCATTTTGTCTGAGTAAAAAAATGTGGGACATGCAGGCCTTTATGTCTTGTAGGCAGAATTGTCAACAAAATAATCTACTTGTGCAGGAGTAACATTAAGGTGGTATCAGAAAATTCAATCAATAACTCTGAATAAGGGACTGAAGGACGGTACACGATAACAAATAATAGTGGTTTTTGAGTTTTCCAGTTTGGCTGTGAAAGGCTAAGAGTAAGGCTCTCAAATGAGTTATAGCTATGTTTAGGTCTGGGGTTTATTGATAAGCTAGAATGGAAGATTGCTGCTGCTACTCCACCTCGGCCTGTGCTTCTAGGAACATGATAATTAACTTGGGGGGGTTGACTCATTGAGAGTGAAATATTCTTCCTGCTGCAATCAAGTTTCAGTAAGACAAAATAAATCGAATTGGGGAAAAAAAAAAGATGATCGCTTATTAAGTAATTCACTAACAGAGATTTAGAAGAGAGAGATCTGATATTTAATAATCAATTCAACTTTTATTTATATAGCGCCAATTCACAACAAAGTCATCTCAGGGCACTTTACAGAATAAAGTCAAGATTATAAAGATGTATAAAGAGAACCCAACAATTCCCCCTGGAGCAAGCCATAGGCAACAGTGGAGAGGAAAAACTCCCTTTAACGGAAGAAACCTCCAGCAGAACCAGGCTCAGGGTGGACGGCCATCTGCCTCGACCGGTTGGGGTGAGTGGAAAGGGGAGAGAGAAAAGAACAGAGCAACAAAAAACAACAACAAAACATCGGGCAGATTGGTAGGACCAGTAGCTGCACGCTGGAAGACACACGGCTTCAAAGCCGGGGGACACCTGCAGAAAGGGACAGAGAGAGGGGGACAGAGGAGGACAAAGACAACTACGGGAGAGAACACACAGAGTTAATGACATATAGTGGTGACAATTGCGGGGTGAGAGGAGAGATGGTCAAGAGGAGGAAAGGAGCTCAGTGCATTGGGGGGTGGGTCCCCCAGCAGTCTAAGCCTATGGCAGCATAACTATAACTAACTATATACTTTATTAAAGAGGAAGGTTTTAAGCCTAGACTTAAAAGTAGAGAGGGTGTCTGCTTCCCGAATCTGAACTGGGAGCTGGTTCCACAAGAGAGGAGCTTGATAGCTAAAGGCTCTACCTCCCATTCTACCTTTGGAAATTCTGGGAACCACAAGTAGACCTGCATTCTGAGATTGAAGTGGTCTACTGGGATGATATGGTGCTATGAGATCTTCTATATATGATGGAGCCTGACCATTCAGAGCTTTATATGTAAGAAGCAGGGTTTTAAATTCTATTCTAAATTTAATGGGAAGCCAATGGAGAGAAGCTAGTGAAGGTGAAATATGATCTCTCTTGCTAGTTCCAGTCAGCACTCTTGCTGCAGCATTTTGGATTAATTGCAGGCTCTTTAGGGAGTTACTGGGGCATCCTGAAAGTAGGGAATTACAGTAGTCCAACCTAGAAGTAACAAATGCATGGGCTAGTTTTTCGGCATCACTTTGAGACAGGATGCTCCTAATTTTGGCAATGTTCTGTAGGTGGAAGAAGGCTGTTCTAGAGATTTGTTTTATATGTGAGTTAAAGGACAGATCCTGATCAAAAATAACTCCAAGGTTCCTTGCAGTAGTACTGGAGGCCAGACTTATGCCATCTAGAGTAACAATATGGTTGGACATCATATCTCTGAAATTTTTGGGTCCAAATACTATGACTTCAGTTTTGTCTGAGTTTAACAGTAAAAAATTGTGGGACATCCAGGCCTTTATGTCTTGTAGGCTTGCTTGAAGCTTTATTAACTGATTATTTTCATCTGGTTCCATAGATAAATATAGCTGGGTATCATCAGCATAACAGTGGAAATTTATGGAGTGTTTTCTAATAATGTTGCCTAAAGGAGACATATATAAAGTAAAAAGTATTGGTCCTAATCCACATTTAATAGTTTTGGGGTTTTGTTCTGTAAGAGAATCAGTCTTAACTTTTATTAGGTTATCATGATTAACTCTTCTTATGGTCGTTTTTTGGTTTATATAGGTATGTGGGAGTGTAGGGGGGTGACGGTTGTAAGGACACTGCAGAGAGACGTGTAGGACTGGATCTCTGCATCCTAGGCTCAACTCTGGATTGTCATTCTTTTGGTTGTCTAATATAACCAGTCATATTTCTTGATAGGAAAGCTGCATATCGTTTGCTGGACACCACCTAGACAGCCAGTGGTTGAATGACGACATGCGGGTGTACATGTCGTCACTTGTCAGATTTGAGAGGGTTCCAGAGAAAACTGACATTGTTTTGGCAAAGTCACACCCAGATTCATTTTAGTGACCTCCAATTTGCGTAATCGGGCTATGGTTGACTATGCATTCGTTGACTACGGCCGCTGGAGTCTCTAACTTCACGTTTCTGACTATAGAGCTGCCAATTACCAGAGTTGGTTTCTCAGTGGGTGTGTCGCTGAGTGGGGAAAATCGATTAGAAACATGAACCGATTGGTTGGGGGGGGGCTACGCTAGGTCGGCCCCCACCAGCTACCTCGCCTCCAAAGCTGCAAAAACCTTACACTCGTTACATAAACCATTATCACTAAAGGAGGCAGAGGAAAAACTGAACATGAGACACACCGAGCAAGTGAGAGAAGGAGAGACAGGAGACAGAGAAGCCATTGCTAACGGATAACTGCTAAGCTAGCAAAGCTAAATTAGGTAAAATGTGGAATTGCTAAACGTTAGCTAGTTATGTTTTACAAGAGCAAGTGCTTGTGTAATAACAAGCGTATGTCACGACTCAAGTATTAATTGTTGTGTGAGAAATCCCTTTTTTAAGTAAACGAGAGCTGTAATTAATCGGTAAACAGTCCTTCATTAGAAACCCAAGAGTGTGCAGAAACACGTCAGTCATTTATATTCCAAAACTTTTCCTAGTCTCTATTATTCTAGCCATTAGTATGAATATTGGGAGACTTGAGAATATATCATGATATGACATAATATTTTCATGGTAACAATATACATTTAAATTATAATATTACAATTCAAAAATATCTTTTTGTTCACAAGTCATGTTAGCTGCAGTCTTTACAGCCAAGCAAACACAATCACTGATCAGGCAGCTTGATAGCCCAGTGGGTAGAGGAGCAGGATGGGATGCAGAAGTCAGTGGCATCAAATCCCAGCCAGGTGTGTCCCTGAGCGAAACACTCAGCGCTAGCTCCGTGGGCGTGCCCCCATGGCTGCCCATTGCTCCCCACCAGGGCCATGGGTTAATTCATGACATTTATATTGGAACAAATGGCTACTAAATAGTTTAATAGACAGATGTGGACTGTTCATGACTAAACAAGCAGATAAAAGCCATGAAGACTCTTGAGGAAGCAGGCATGTCATTGTCAAAGTCTATAACAAAATATTCACAACAAAGTGCAAACTGGAAACCATGAATAACTTGTACCTGGATGATGGGAGGTGAAAAGTATAGAAAAGGAAAGGAACCACTCATGATCCAATGCATCATCACATCATCTGCCAAACATGGTGGCGGCATGGTGGAACTGTATGGCTGCCAAAGGAACCTGGTCACTGTTCTTATTGATAATCTGACTACTGATAGAAGTACCTGGATAAAATCGGAAGCGTATACAGCTATACTCTATACTCACATTTAGCCAAATTCTGCAAAAGTGATCGCATGCCCCTTTATATTGCAAATAGGTAATGACCCAGAACATAAAGTACTGTATCGTGATATATTGTATTGATGTAATTTATAATTATTGAAAACTTGAGTTGGAGGGAACAGATCGAAGAAAACCAAAATCTACTGATATAATCCTGAAACTAAAAATTTGTTGAAAAACCCTGTATTTTTACTTTTACTTTACTGAAAAGATTTCATTTTTTTTTAAAAACTTTATTTTGTTGAATTATTTAAACTGACCCAAAAACATTCTCCAGGGTAATTTTAGAGTTGAAAAGCACTTAGAGAGTATGTTACTGTTTCACCTCACTGGTCTGTCCTTAATTGTGCTTTTTTCTGCAGAGATCTTCCTCAGTATGGCCACAAGCAGTGGCAGTCCTACTTTGGACGGACTTTTGATGTCTACACTAAGCTTTGGAAATTTCAGCAGCAACACAGGTAATTACTACCTCTTTTTTTTCTGATTATTCTTCATACGCAGAACCAATTGACTTTAAAATAGGGTGAAATTGTGAAAGTACTGGCATATGTTCAGCTCATTAACACAAAGCGAGATATTTCATTGTGATGTCAGAGGCATTTACCAGATGTTGTCACATCCTGCATAATTTACTGTTTATTGTTGTGTTTTTTTGTCTGACAGGCAAGTTCTGGACAGCCGGTATGGATTGAAGAGATGGCAGATTGGGGAAGTTGCATCCAAAATTGGACAGCTTTACTACCACTACTAGTAAGTCAGCTTATGTTAATGCAAAAACCTCACTAACTGCTGTGACTGTCTCACAGGAAATGTGATTTAATCTGTATTGCACGTCCTACAAATGGGGCGGCTGTAGCTCAGTTGGTAAGGCAGTCTTACACGGACCAGGGTCAGTGGTTTGATCCCCGGTCCCGGCTATATGTCGAAGTGTCTCTGGGAAAGACACTGAACCCCTTACAGCCCATTCCCATCCCCAGCTGTGCAGTGCCGGTCCAAGCCCGTTAGAAATTTGTAGCCATTTTAGAGGTCAGTAGATATCCAAAAAAACTCCAACAAAGATTTCCATCTATGATATGTTATAGATGTCTACAGAAATAGGTTGAATATTCTTAAAAATAGGTTGAATATCATAAGTCAGTGTAAATGCAATGTCTCAATGCAAATATTCCCAAGAAATGCTGATTGCAGTGTTCACAAGAAACTGTTCCTGAAAAGATGTTACAAAAACATATACAAACTTTTGTGGATGGTAAAGTTCAGAAGACATTGCAAAAACTTTGATATACCTTGTGTAAATCTCTACTTGATGTCTACATTCAATGATTAGAAGACATCACAAAAATACTTTTACTTTCAAAAACTTGCATTCTGAATATTCAGGGGGCACCTTCAGACCTTTTTTCATATTTAAAATAGACATCCATGGCACATGCCCTTGCTTTTTGATTGGGTGGGTTGTTTCATTGCTGATGACAGAATTATTACATAACTTATTATACTTGCTCCTGTCCAAAAATAGATGGTCCAAAAACATAGGACAAAGAAGAAAGTTCACTCCACCCTCACACCACTGTACAATCATATTGGTCTGAGTCGAACAGAATGAGGCATCTACTCACAAGCAGATTTTGTCAAGTCAATTTCAAGAGTCTCTTTATTTAGTTTAGCTTTCACTGATGCCATATACATCATATAAATAGAACTTTTAAGTTTTTAAAAATTAACCCTATTTTTAGCAATCCCCTAGACAACTTCTGGAAATGTCTGTACAACCTAGATTAGCTTGTTGTGAAAAAATGTCCCAAATCAGCAGAATGTTTTTACAGCAATCACGCATATACAGTTGCAGCCTGGAATTGTTAGCCATTTGAGCCCAGATTTTTTTACAGTGCTCCATCCTGGTGCATCAGAATTAAGAACCTTGTCTAGTGTTTCTGGTTTTGATGTATATTTAATAGTTTTTGGACTACAACAGAGGTCAGAGAGAACAGACAAACAAGCTAACACAAGGTGCAAACTGTGATTAGAGAAGATTCAGTTTTAGCTTTTGTATCTGTATGAGAAAACAGGCTTAATTAAAAAATGTCAGTCTTTTAAAGAAGTAGCTTGTAAAGACTGTATCATATTAAGGCTACAGATTTTTTTTGTGGATCAAATACGCATTTGATCCAAATTTAGGTGGATGAAAGTATCGGCTTGCATTTGGTATCAACAGCTACACAATATTAAATGACAGAAGTGACAATTCAGGTGACAAAAATGTACTTACTCACTACTGCTCGTTAAACATTGAGAATACACAGCACACACATCACATAGCAAAACTTAATTTACAGGTTTACATAAACTCCACAGGTACATTTTATCAGGCATATGCTGGTGGACAAATTGCAATTCATGATTAATAAAAGTAATTTTTTTTTGTATTTTCTGACGTCTTTTAACAAAATAAGATATTATTTGAACTTTTAACCATTGTTGAAATGCTGCATTTAATCAGTTTTTAGATTTAATGAAATAAATGTTATTTGAAATGTACATCAATTCAGAGATGGTAAGACAGATCATCTTTTTTTCTGATCTTGATTGACAGTCTTCGTACCTCAGAAACAAGTTACCTGAATGAGGCCTTTTCATTCTACTCAGCCATCCGTCAGCGATCCTACTACTTTCAGGTCAACAAAGAGGACAGGTTTGTTCCAAACTTTGTTTACTTTTGATTGATTTTGTTTTCTGCTGATTGTTTCTTATTTACAGGTTATAGATAGGGGCAGTAAATTAGAAGTTTAGTTTTTAAAGAATAATGCAGGCGAAATTCTGTTTTTGGGTTTTCTTTTGTTTTTTGTTTTTCCCAAAACCCATTATGGATTTTTTCTCCAATTAAAAAAATAATTTAAACATTTGTCTTTTAATTAACAATAACAATAGACACTTGAAGACAAATTAAATGTTGTATGCAAAATCTATCCCCACAAACATGAAAATTCATCCTTGAACATGGCTTGAAATGTGGATTTATTTGACTTGAGTTCTTTTTTCTCATCTTTTTATCAGGCCAGAATTAGTAGTGAAGAAGCTTCGATATTATGCTCGCTATATTGTCGTCTGTTTACTTCTGAACAAGATGGACCTAGTCAAAGTTTTAGTGAAGGTATGGAAGCAAAACTCTTTTTTTGACTACAGCATGCAGTTTGACTTTATTACTTGTGCAACCCTGGTTTTCAGAGGGACATGAAATCACCCCTCATTTCACATGTGTAGCTCATGTACATATACTGTATTTAAGTGTCTCAGTAAAGGATATGCACAGCTGTATACCAGCCAAGTTTATCTGACAGACCATCACTTCCCATATTGAGAAGTAAGAATAAGATTCATGTAGAAAGGACAAGATTACACTTAAATGGAGAAGATTTTCCTGCAATTTAACAGACATCCAGCATTCCTCAAAAACTCTTTGCTTGTAATCAAACAAAACTTGTCGGAGGATGCTCACGGGCCAGGGAGGCTACTCTGTGGAGCCCTGTGACTTGACAGGGCATGTCCTTGCAAGGCGTATGCTCTAAATGTAACTAATAATAATGGTCCAAATGTTTTTAGTGGCTGCAAGGTCTGGACTGAAGGCAGGACAGTTTAGCACCCAGAATCCCATACTACTAGGAACGTTTTCCACTTCACCTCAGTTCATTTTAAATGATTTTGATTATATGTTTCTGTGTATAGTAGAGTTAAAGCTTACTTTCAAATAACCTTGTGACATGTTCCCCCAGGTTTTTATTTACCACATTACACAACTCTCCCAGTCTTTTGTTGACCCTGTCTTAACTTTTGTGAGACATGTTGTTGGCATCAAATTCAAAGTAAGCATCAATGTTTTTCAACTCAACAATAAAATTTCTATTCGTAATTTATATACTGCCAATTTATAAAAATGTCATTGCATGGCACTTAACATATCAAAGCCAAGGCTATACAGGTATGTAGAGGAAACCCAACAAATTCCTCTTTAGCAAGCACTAGGTGACTGGTGAGGGAAACTCCCTTAAACAAAAGAAACTTCCGGCAGAACCAAGTTCATGGTGGGCAGCCATCTGCCTTGACCGGTTGGGGTGAGTAGAGTGCTTGGGTTTTGAGAACAAGGTGTATTATGCCTGATAGCTTTGAGCATCTGCACTAAATTTTAGTCCTTTGGCTGCTTTTAATACCAACCTTAATCCTGGTTTTATTTCTAAACCAGGTTAACCATTAATCCAGAACAGTAAGAGCAGTAAGAAAAAAAGGTTTTATACTGTTCCAGTATACATATTTTAGCATGTAACTGTTAGCATGTAATATTGTTGTCTCTTATCTAAGTAAATGCATAACTATTGTAAAACTACGTCACTAATACATATAATTGTAATTTATAAATTAAAGTACTATGATCTATAGTATCAAATAGTTTTTCCTTTTTCCTTATAGTGCTTTTGTAATTTCTTCACAATAAACATGTCAATTCCATCAGTTGATGTCATATTTTTTGTTTGTTTTCAAAATGGACCCTATTTTAGAAACATGAACTGTGTTACTTTTTTGTGCTTTTCTACCTATTGATAAAGTTAGGGATAGATTTATATTATTTATAAATCATGAGTTTCCTTTTAAAAACTGGTGCAACCACAGGCTATTTACGGGATTCTTATATGTTTGCTTCTATCTGCTAGTTCACCTGCATCTTGCATTTGACCTATAACCTATATACCTCCATCACAGATGCATATGAAGTTAACAGTGGGGATTGGTCTTTTAGGAACACTTAGAGCTCATTAAGTGCTGTAGGGAAGATGTGAGGTTTTTTGTAGGCAACCCCAGAAGTTAGCATCTCTTTGGTTCCCTTTAAAAAGGGCCAAGGGTTTTTCCAGTTTCATTTGGGTCATTGTGGAAAATAAGCTCTGTGACAAACAAATGTTTATGACAAGTTTAGAGACAATGGACAGAAATAAAAAGCAATTGTTGGGCTATAAATTAACTACACCATAATTGCATGACTTCACCAAAACTAAACTTTTAATTTGTAAGTTGATTTTGTGCACCCCTTCTTCCAAAGCCTCTCCTCTTATAGTGACCTAATAAAGTTAGTGATTGTGAGTTATGAACATGGCTATAAAGACAGATTACGGAGTAGATGAATGTCACTTAGCCACTTGCTAGCAACCATCTTTTTTAAAAGCTCAAAAATAATGTGAATGGGCTATTTATTAATGAATATTATGTCAGAGAATAGAACATAAAAATCTCTTGACTTTGGGTCAAGTACAGACCTTATTTAACCAAAAACCCATAGATTTTGGGATGAAGGAACTAGAAGTGCAACAATGCCAACTGATTTCTGGGTTTTAGGACTCATTCCTACCACACTCTTCTTTCAGGCTGCTGATAGGTCAGTGACGCTTTGTTAAGGCTGCTGCTCAACTATTTCACACAGTGAACGCGCTTAGTTCAATTTGAAAACCTGTTAAGATCGCTTTGCTTTTTCACCAGGCTAGAGAGGCACCACTGAGCCACATCATTCTGACACTGTATATGTCACCGCTTTCCTAGTAGCACTAATGCTACGCACAAAAGCAACACATTGTCCCAAGTTGGGAAGCAAAATGAAGCCCGCCCAACATGGGAATGGTGTCTCCCCCCTTTACACACTTTTTTCTTTGACTATTAAAAGGCTAACTTATTATGTCAAAACCACCCTAGAACCATCAATGCCAATTGAGCCTAAATGTGGGTACGGTGGTAAATGGTCTGCACTTATATAGCGCTTTTCTACCTATTGCACTCAAAGGGCTTTACACTGCTTCTTATTCACCCATTTGCACTGACAATTGCACTCAAACACCAATGGGGGAGCTGCTATGCAGCTGGCCAATGCTCACCAGGAGCAACTAAGTTAGGGTTCAGTGTCTTGCTCAAGGACACATCAACATGTGACCGGAGGAGCCGGTGACCAAACCAGCAACTGGGGGGAGGGCTCTACCTCTGCTCTACCTCCTGTGCCACAGTCACCCAGTGATAGTACGTAATGCTGCAGACACTGTAATATTTAAGCAGCAAAACTAAAAACTACTTTAGGGAAACACTCAACATAACAGAAACGCTCCTGAGGAAAGATATGCAGTAACTATATAAAGGCAGCAATAGATTTCATGGTGCTGGATTACAAAACACAAAAAAATGAAAAATAATTCATTCTTAAGTTGATTTGAGCACACAATATTGGTCATATTAAATTGATCATGTACCTCCCAGGTGTTAAGACCTCCTAACATAAGTTTATGCCCAGTAAATCAGTATTATTAGTTTATATTTGACTTTTTCTCCACAGTTAGAATGACTTGTCCTTTTCAGTGTAACTTAGAAATAAAAAAATGGCTACAAAAACACTTTCCCTAAAAATCCACTAGTCTATACTTATTCTGAGGAAAGTTATTCTCTATGAAATATAGTCATCAATTAAAGATTTCTTTAAATGACGTAGACTATAGTGTCCAGATAAATGCTACATCTAGATCCAATCAAGACAGAAGACACAGACATTGTAAAGTGCTTTGGATAAAAGCGCTATATAAGCGACTATTTACACAGAAGAAGGCCCAAGTGCACATCTGGCCACTAAGACAAGTACCTGAATTGCATAATTATTGAATAAACCAAGAGAGAAAACAGTGTTTACAGACATTGTGCATAGGAGACTCAGGTCAGCTGGTCTCATGGGCAGAGTTGCCAAGAAAAAAAACCCTACTAAGGTTGCCAAATCTTAGAAGGTTGCAGTGAGCTAAAATGCACGAACACTGGACTTAATATGACTGGAACAAAGTCTTGTGAACTAATAAGTTAAAGTTTGAGGTGTTTGGATCCAATCGAATAACACGTGTCAGACACAGAGCTCACACGAAGATGATGGAATCCTGCTTAACACCATTGAAGCATGGAGTAGAAAGGTGATGATCTGGGGATACTTTGGAAATGGGAAAGTGGGTGATCTGCATGGTGTGCGAGGCTTCCTCAATCAGTATGGACACTACTCTATAATGAAGAGGCATGTCATTCCCTCTGGGCAACGACGGTTCTTGGTCCTAGCTTGCACATTCTTTTTGCAGTTGTGTGAAAAAATATTTGTATTTTTAAATATTATTAACAACATTTGGAACTGCTATGTGTAGGAGTTATCAGAAGAAATCGAAGATTACACACAGCGATTCAACACAGAGGACCAACTAGAATGGAACCTGGTGCTACAGGAAGTCGCAGCTTTTGTGGAGGTAACATGCTTGAACTACCACATAATCCAGCACTACTGATTGCTTTAATATCCAGCATACTGTAGATTACAGATGGACAGGCTGTGGCTCACTACCCTTTTTCTCCCCTTGTTTGTTTGAAACAGGCAGATCCAGTAGTAGTCCTGAATGACAACAATTCTGTTGTCGTCACCAGCAATCGGCTGCAGGAAGGAAGCGCGCCTCCACTTGAACAAGGCATGGTGGTTGGCCAGCTTGTGCTTGCAGATGCACTAATCATCGGAAACTGTAACAACCAGGTTTTAACCCACCACTTCTATATCACAGTTTTTAATGCTTGTGTGAGGTTAGCTCTGTTGACTGTGATGTTTGATTTGATATTTTTCCTGTTTTTCTAGTGACTTTCCCACAGTATGGCCGTTGTCTATACATTTTCTAGTGATAAACGTCATTGTAGAAGATAACAGCAATACAGAATATTTTTTAATGTGTCATTTACTACCATTTTCTGACAAAGGGCAAAGATTAAGGCAATGAGTCTAATGCAAGAACCTCTCCTATAAATCTATTTGTTTAGGAGTTACTCATTAATAAACAATTAAATAAGGGACATTGAGAGCTTTACCAAGTCACCACAATAGATTATGAATTTTAACCGAAGTTGAAATGAAAAAACACAGCAACAGACATGAATTTCAATACTTAATAAAATTAAAAATTACTGTAATAAAACTAAAATGTCCAAAATAACATTTCAATGAATTTACTGAGTAGTTCCCCAAAGAATACTCAGAAAAAAAAAACACCCACTTTTAAAAAAATATTGTTCCAAGTCCTAATCCTACTTCCAAGAATGTAAACATGGAAGTATACTATAGGAGATTTGAGTGTGTAAACTCCTGAATCTTTTTATTACCCCACTCTGGACCTTTTCTTACTTTTTTAGTCTTTGGTTGATGTTCTTCACCTTCACATAGTCACTGATGTGTCAGATTAGTTCGATTGTTAGTTTACTTACTTTTGAGCACCTAAAATATTGGTTCCATCTATAACAATGTTTGTAATTTAAGCTAAATACCTTGAATTAAATCTGAAAGACTACAGATTAAGCAAATCTTTATCGTTAAATCCACTGTTGTGTTGTACGGGACCAACATGATGAAAATTTTGTCACGGTTCAAATACTTTTGGCCCTAAAAGGCCTAGTCTGACTTAAATGACTACTAAACATTAATTTCCTGTAAGAATGAATTCCTGTACCTGATGAAAAGAATCAGATTAGTTTTTTCAGCATGCTGTTTTCTAACAAACATAACCTTTGTATAATTAGTAAAACCATGATGCCTAAAACATTCAGTCTCCACATATCTTTCAAATGTTAGTTGACAAGTGTTGTATGTTTTTTCCTTTTTGTAGGTGAAGTTTAGTGAGTTAACCATTGATATGTTCCGCATGCTTCAAGCTTTGGAGAGGGAACCTGTGAACCTGGCTACACAGACCTCCAAACAAGGAACAATAGTGAGTGTCATGTCCCTCATTGTTTGGTTTACCTGTGTTGTAGTCTTCTAGCTGAATGTTCTTTCCCAACTTTTTATACAATAAAGTTAAAAGCCTTTAGCTTTTATGAGGTATGATCCATACTCCCTGTTTAATTCTGGTCAAATTAAATAAGTTGTATTTGCAAGTAAAACCATGCAGAATATTGCCACCAGACATCAAGTTTATCATATATTTTGATGTTTCTCACAGGTCTGGTTGGTAGCAAATAATTAAAAATTGAAAATGTGATTTGAAATCTCAATGATATTTTTTTTTACCTGCTTAAATAAAGTAAACAAACAAAATACCAAACTGTCACTATGATTCTGTTTGGGCTGTAATAGTAGCTATCGCTCTTTCAAGAAATGTAGTGTCTACCTAATCTTTCAAATTAATCTTAACCATCAAATTAAGAAACATTCTCAGGGACTGGCTATGGTTACCTTTTTTATGTTGTAAGTAAATTGAACAATGATTATAATAAGCGACTATTTATAATATTAATAATAATAATAATAATGATAATAATATTAATATCAAATCTTTCTCTACAGGAACCCAATGAGAAGCCTGCTAAACGAGAAAACCCTCACAAGTATTTGCTGTACAAGCCAACATTTAGCCAGCTTTTCACTTTCTTGTCTGCCTCTTTTAAGGTCAGTGTTCACTTTAATCATGGTCTTTTTAAGGTATATACAGTGTACAGAGCTTTTGCACAGTGGAACTAACAAAGCCACACAAACTAATTTAATTTCAATGATGGTGCAGTATTTAATTTTAGTGAGTATTCATCCCATCCATTGTCCCAACTACTTGTCGCGTTAGAGGTTACATGCGTGCTGGAACCGATCCCAGCTGTACATCTTTGGCAGGTTGCCAGTCTATGTCAGGGCTGATACAGAGAGACATACACAGACAGAGAATTCTTCACAATCACATTCAGGCTTAATGTATGGGCAATATAGATTCATCAGTTAACCTAACATGCATATCTGTGGTAGGACATTGGTTCCCACTCCCCCAACCTACAAAGCTGGCTGCTTACAGGGCTACGAGCATGTGCAGTCAAACCACTCTACGTGATCTAGACTGCAAAAGAAGCAGGACTCATTATTTCTATCTGCTTAAAATGACATGTCACAACACTATTCATAAGTCTGCAACTCATTAATATGGTTTTGTTTGGATTATCACTTTTCTACTGCTGTTTTTCTAAAGGTTATCCAAAGGTTGATTTTGAATTAAGAAAACAACACCAACAACTTGTACAAAATTCAACCAAGCCCAAGTAGCTGCTCAGAGGCTCGAAGAGTTAAAACTATTATTTTGACCTTTTATCAAACTGATACCTGTGTGGGGCATCCAATATGTCACACACTGTAACTTATTTTCATGCTTTAATTTACAGGAATTGCCTGCCAACAGTGTTCTGCTTGTCTACCTGTCAGCTACTGGAGTCTTCCCTACTGGCCATTCAGATTACGAAGGTAAAATATCATTTTCTACGTCATATTTGTTTCCTAATATCACCTGTAATATCAATCATATATTATAAACAGGCCATGCTATGAAACTATTTGCAAAATGTGCAAAAGGTAGTACCCCCTCTTTTAATTCTGTAGGGTTTTTTTTTTTTCAGGGGGTAAACACATTACTAATCATCTGATGGGAGTGGGTCTTAGTATTAGGAAAATACAACATCAGATGAATAAAAACATTTCTCCACATGCCATGGATTACTTAACAACAAAGAAGTCAAAACAAAAACGTGGCAATAGTAATTAGCTCCTGCTAATTACTGCATCCAAAGGACAAAATAAGTTGCCACCAGGTGCTGCTAATCATCAGGTCTGGATCAATTGATCATCATCAGGTCAGCAGACTGCTATAAAAACAGTAGTTTAGGTGGTTTGCTGGTCTCGAGCATTTGGGGGTGTGTTACCACAATGCTAAGATGAAAAGACATAACCAATGGTCTTAGAGATGCAACTGTTGCTGCACATCAATCTGAAAGGGGTTCTACAACCATTCCAACCACAGCCAAACAATTTTGAGTTCAATGTTCTACAGTGAGAAAGATTATTCACAAGTTGTATTCAACACAGTTGCAAATCTCCTAGGAGTGGATGTCTTGGCACATTGATGCCAAGATCAAACCTTGCAGTATGTAGCGCTACATCTCAGACCCCACAGGCTTCACTGAGCCTGTTAAAAGTTCAATTCATTTCGATTGAACTTGAGGTAGATATAAGTTACTGAAGTTACTATATATATAGCGCCAATCCACAACAAAGTCATCTCAAGGCACAGAATAAAGTCAAGACTAAAAATATATATATTGAGAAAGCCCAACAATTCCCCCCTTGACCAAGCCCTAGGGAACAGTGAAGAGGAAAAACTCCCTATAATGGAAGAAACCTCCAGCCCAACCAGGCTCAGGGTGGGCGGCCATCTGCCTTGAACGTTTAGGGTGAGTGGAAAGTGGAGAGAGAAAAGAAAAAGAGCAATAACAAGCAACAACAAAACATTGGGCAGGTTCATAGGACCAGTAGCTGCACGCTGGAAACACACAGCTCCAAAGCTGGGGACACCTGCACCTTAACATCCATGATTGCTGTTTTTGTTCTTTTATGCATAAATTATAAAGTTAGAAAGTCAAAGGTTCCGGTTGCTGTCATATGTGTTTTAGGCACGTTTACAGAATTTCCCTTTTGTGAGAATTTGGGGGTGTCTAACTCCAGAAAGTTTAGTCATTCCCAACAGTCGTTGAGTGCGTTGCCCCCTGTTTATTCAGTCGTCAGGTGTGTGCTACTTACAGACTGACAGAGACTAGAAATCTTTGAAAGTTGGTGGAAACATCCTGTAATATCTTCAGGTATGCCCCCAGATTGATACAATTAATTGGAATTAGAAGAGGGGGTATTAACTTTTGTGCATTATTGTTTGTGACCTATAAAGCCACTGCACATAACATACTGTAGTGATTGTGATGCATGAATTTGTGGACACTAAAATGTGGAAAAGAAGATTTTTTAAAAATTATACCGTATCATTTGTTTAAAAATGTATTTAAAGTTATTTCAGTAACTTGCTTTGTTAATAAATTACTTGCTGTGATCATGGAAACTTGTGCCTGGAGACTAAGTTGTTCCTTGTCAGGTTAGTTTGCAAGCTTGGTGTCACCTTAGGCTGAACCAGTGTTACAGCCAATTTATTAAACTGAGCATAAGGTTTTGTTCTTTCTTTTTTTTTATTTCTACATTGTTGACGTAGGTTAAATTACAGTACACCACAATTTGAGATTTGTTGCAAAATTGACAAGTTGGCAAGTTGAAAATGATATATAGCTTAGGTTTTAGTTTATATCATTTTATGTTCATTTTATATCATTAAATGCAGTGCAATAGAATAAAAAATTAATTAGTGAAATTTTTTTGAATACACTAACTGTCACATGTACAAACCAAATTTTACTGAGGGTCTCTGTAAACATAGCCACATGATGTGTATTAGATGTTATGTAGGTTTTCAAACAAGCATGTACGTGATGTTACAAAGAGTGAACATTACTCACACTCAACTTAGATTAAAAAAGATGAAAACAAATTTTAACACTCTTAACACATGAGCTAATTCAAGACTGATTTAAAAGCTGAGCTCTGTGCTTTACACGATCCCTAAAGTTCTGTTTTGTGTTGTTTATTTCAGTGTTTTTTCTTGTTTTTGTAAAACGGTGAAGGATCTTGGTCAGGGAGGTGAATAGTAATTGTCAGTGACATTACCAGAGCTTTTCTGCTTAGATGGTAGATCCTGGCACAAGAACAACCATTATTTTTGTCTTTTTCAATATTTGAAGGGCTCTTTCAACAAGGAACAAGGAAAGAACAAGGAAACAGGATGTCTTGGTCTTTGGCCACATCACCAAACACTAGGACTTGCTAATACTTTCCCTATGGTGAACCATGCTGCTGGCATCACTCTGTGGAGTTTCATCTCAGCAGCAGGGACAGGGAGACTAGTCAGAATTTGGAGAAGGATTCGTGCAGCCAAATAATGAAAGGTTTCTCCTGAAAACCTGCTCTAGAATACATGAGATCTGACAGTGACTGCTGACCTTTCAGCGCAATAGTGATCCAAAGACAATCAAGACAACACCAGAGTGGCTTCAGGAAAAGAATCTGGCTGTCCTTGAGTTACTTCAACCAAAAATGAAATTTATCACCTAAATGACATTATTGTCATGTCTTTTTAGTTTAACAACATTAAACTACCATCTTTGATTTCCTGTAGGACCGTATGATTTCGGAGGTGTTCTCACAAATACCAATCGAGATGTGGTGAATGGAGAGACTGTACAGAAGAGGAATCAGGCCCAGAAAGAAATGCACTGGTGAGAATCTAAGTCTATTAGGATGATCTGTTTGCCATATTTATTTTGCTGTTCTGAAATGTTCATTTGGCTTTTTAGGAAAATTGTTTTATGTGATATTTTAGATAATGCAGTTGAATTCTATTCAACTTTATTAGTATAGCATCGATTCACAACAAAATCATCTCAATGTCAAGACTATACAGATATGTAGAGAAAACACAACAGATCTCCCTTTAGCAAGCACTGGGCAACAGTGTAGAGGAAAAACTTCCTTTAACAGAATACATTTCTAACAGAACCAGGCCCAGGATTTTATTTATTTTGGTTTTACACAAAAATTGAATTTGCTTTTTTGAAACATGTATGTATATTTCTGAATATAGAATTTCAGAAATGTCTCTCTGCATTTACTCAAACTCTCCACCAGTATTGCATTTTCTCTCACGAATTGAGCCCTTATAATACGCCAACATCAATAATTTTGTTTGCTAGCTTTTGCTTGTCTGAAAAAATGGTAATTGCAAGCAGTTCTTAACTCATTTTTCTATAGTATCTCTCTCTGGAGTGCACAAGAAGTTAGAGATATCTACCTGTCATTGTTTCTAATAAGCTAGAAAGGAAAGGAAAAATAAAGCAGTTTTCACTTAATAACACATATCTAGTTTCACAAGATATTTGTTTTTTAATTAATTTGTCTCATATAAGATACTTATGAAAAGGGTGGCTGAACTGATGATGTGGTCTCGTTCAGATCTCTAATCGGTGCACACGTGAACAAGCAGCACATGAGCCTGGATTAATAAAAATAAATAAATACCCACATGTATCTGCTATTTTGTCCATTCTATGTGCTGCAGTCAGCTGCTGTCTACCCCCCACATGCCCATACCATAGTTTGAAACCTGAAGTCACTGCAACAGCCAAAGCTGAACAGAGATGGCAAAGTATTTATAAAACCACTATAATTAAATGCAATACTTTGCATTGCTTACATTAAAATTGCAAAAGAAAGTAAAAGAACAAGTTTTTATTTCATTAACATAATATTTAATGCACATTCAACTAGTACAAACTTTCATCCTTCAACAAGTAACAAAAAGGGTCAAGGAGTGCATAAAGTTATAGTAAATAAATGAAAACCATAGTGCAAATGTTTGCATCCCTTCTATGTAGAAAATCAGGTGTCTGATCTTTCTAGTCCGAATCCTTGACCGGCTGCTGCCTTTCTGTTTGGAATTACCATATTCTCCTTGTACTTGTGTGGGTTTCCTCTGGGTACTCCAGTTTTCTCCCACATTGTAAAAACATGTATGTTAAAGATCAACAGCTTTTAGCTTGTCCCTTCAGGGGTTGCCACAGCAGAATATGTTCCACACACTGACTTGGCATCAGATTTTACACTGGATGCCCTTCCTGCTGCTACCCCTTCCATTTTATCTGGGCTCGGGACCAGCACCTTGATGACTAGGTAGGACCAGACCTGGTAGGGTGGGATTTAAACCCACAGCTTTCTGCACCCCAACTCAATGTTCTACTACTGAGCCACCAGGCCGGAGTATGCACATTAAGTTAATTGGTGACTCTAAATTGCCCATACTGTAGGTGTGTGTGTGTGTGTGTGTGTGTGTGTGTGTGTGTGTGTGTGTGTGTGTGTGTGTGTCTCTTTCCTGGCCCTGAGATAGACTAGAGACCTATCCAGGGTGGACCCCGCCTCCTCAACCTAATAATATGAGTTTACTTTCTCCATAGTTAGAGTGACCTGTCATTTATATTGTAAATTAGAACTAAAATAGGCAGAAAAAGCAGCTTTCCTTAAAAACTCTTCAGTCCTAAGAGAGGAACGTTATTCTCTATGAGACATAGACAGAGAATTAAAGATTTCTTTAAAAGCTGTACACCCTACTCTGCAGAAACAGGCTGCAACTGGATCCAATCAGGACAGAAGGCGCAGTACAGCAAAAGGCCCAAGTCCACATCTGCCCACGTAAACAAGTACCTAATTACAGTTGTATGCAAAAATTTAGAAACTCCTGACAATGTCCATGATTTTCATTTATAAATATTTGGGTGTTTGGATCAGCAATTTGATCAGCAAAAGTGAAATGAGGTTTATTGGATTAACAGAAAATGTCCAATATGCATCAAAACGAAATTACACAGGTGCATAAATTTGGGCACCCCAACAGAAAAATCACATCAATATTTAGTAGAGCCTCCTTTTATAGCCTGTAATAAGTGTCTGGATTCTGGATGAATGTATTTTGGACCATTCCTCCTTACAAAACATCTCCAGTTCAGTTAGGTTTGATGGTTGCCGAGCATGGACAGCCCGCTTCAAATCACCCCTCAGATGTTCAATGACATTCAGGTCTGGGGACTGGGATGGCCATTCCAGAACATTGTAATTGTTCCTCTGCATAAATGCCCGAGTAGATTTTGAGCAGTATTTTGGGTCGTTGTCTTGTTGTGCAACTTTGGGACTGATTCCTCAACATTGTTCTCAAGAATCTGCTGATATTGAGTGGAATCCATTCGACCCTCAACTTTAACCAGATTCCCAGTACCGGCACTGGCCACACAGCCCCACAGCATGATGGAACCTCGCCCAAATTGTACTGTGGGTAGCAAGTGTTTTTCTTGGAACGCTGTGTTCTTTAGCCGCCATGCATAACGCCCCTTGTTATGACCAAATAACTCTATAATAACTAAATCTTTGTTTCATCAGTCCACAGCACCTTATTCCAAAATGAGGCTGGCTTGTCCAAATGTGCGTTTGCATACCTCAAGCGACTCCGTTTGTGGCATGTAAGCAGAAAAGGCTTCTTTCGCATCACTCTCCCATACAGCTTCTCCTTGTGCAAAGTGCGCTGGATTGTTGAACGATATATTACTATAAAAGATTGTTCAAATCAACAAAATGACAAGGGTGCCCAAATTTATGCACCTGTCTAATTTAATTTTGATGCATATTGCACATTTTCTTTTAATTCAAAAAACCTAATTTCACTACTGAAATATTACTGTGTCCTTCAGTTATTTGATAGATCAAAATTAAATTGCTGATCCAAACACCCAAATATTTATAAATGAAAATCATGGACATTGTCAGGAGTTCCTAAACTTTTGCATACAACTGTATCTTGATGGCCTGGAAAAAGGGCCTGGATAGCTTGTTCTTGTTCTTACAAGCAGAAATAGTGCATCCAGAAAGTATTCACTTTTTCCACATTTTGGTATGTTACAGCCTTAATCCAATATGGATTAAATTCATTATTTTCCTCACAAGTCTACAGATAATTACCCTATAATGACAACATGAAAAAGGTTTGTTTGAAATCTTTGCAAATTCATTAAACATAAAAAACAAAAAAGTAACATGTACATAAGTATTCACCACCTTTGGTTAGTACTTTGTTGAAGCACCTTTAGCACCAATTACAACCTCAAGTCTGTTTGAGTACAATGCTCCAAGCTTTGGACACCTATATTTGGGCAGTTTCTCCTATCTTCACTGCAGTACCTCTCAAGCTCCATCAGGTCATTTCCAGCTCCATCATTTTCAGATCTCTCACAGATCTTTAATCGTGTACAAGTTTGAAATCTGGCTAGGCTGCTCAAGGAAATACACAGAGTTGTCCCATAGCTTTGTTATCTTGGCTGTGTGCTTAGGCCCCAGTCTAAGGTCCAGAAAGCTCTGGAACAGGTTTTCTTCAAAGATGTCTTTGTACATGCTGCATTTGTCTTTCCCTCGATCCTTACTAGTCTCCCACTTCCTGCCACATGGTGGCGGCAGCATCATGCTTTACTGTAGGGATGTATTGGCCAGACCAGAGAATTTTGTTTCTCATGGTCTGAGAGTCTTTCAGCAGTCTTTTGGTAAACTCCAGGTGGGCGTTCATGTGACTCTTACTGAGGAGTGGTTTCCATCTGGCCACTCTACCATTCAGGACTGATTGGTGGATTGCTGGAGAGATTTCTGGAAGGTTCTACTCTCTCCACAGAGGAACAGTGGAGGTATTTCAGGTTGTTGGTCACCTCCCTGACTAAGGCCCTTCTCTCTCAATCACTCAGTTTGGCCAGCTGGCCTGCTCTAGGAAAAGTCCTGGTTGTTCCAAACTTCTTTCATTTGCAGGTCATGGAGGCTACTGTGCTTATTGGGACTTTCAGTGGGACCTGCAGATATTTTTCTCTACCCTTCCCCAGATCTGTGCCTCAATACAATCCTGTCTCAGAGGTCTACAGGCAATTTCATGGACTTCATGGCTTGGTTTGCGCTCTGACATGCACTGTTAACTGTAGGACCTTATATAGACATTATATGTCCAAATAATGTCCAATCAACTGATTTTTCCCTCAATTGGACTCCAATCAAGTTGTAGAAACATCTTAACGATGTAACTGAGTGGAAACAGGATGGACCAGAGCTAATTTTTGAGTTTTATGGCAAAGGCTGTGAATACTTATGTACTTGTGAATTTTTCATTGTTTATTTATAATAAATTTGAAAAGATTTCAAACAAACCTCTTTCAAGTTGTCATGTGGTATTGTTTGTAGAATTTTGAGGAAAATAATGAAATTAATCTATTTTGGAATAAGGCTGTAACATAACAAAATGTGGAAAAAGTTAAGCACTGCGAATACTTTCTAGATGCACTGTGTGTCCAAACTTAGAAATGTGAGCCACTGCCACTGAGACACTCTCTGTATGTCCCTGCTGGTGAGCCTCATTAATCTATCTGTTACACAGATTGCACTCAATTATGGGCACAAAATCTAAACACTAAAGCTTTCTTTGCAAATTAAATGAAACACTTGGCTTCAAGTATAATATAAACTGAATTAAAATTATTTGCATGCAAAGTGCATATAAAATCTATCAGCAACCACAACAAAGATAGTCTGAATGTGTTAAAGGCCTAGTACTTGGGGATAGTTGGTGGTGGGATGGGTGGCCTGCTATTGTTATGCTCATCTGTGCTAGTTGACTGGAGGGAAAGGTCAACATTGAAAATTTCAGTTTTCAGTTTTGGTCTAAACTAAGTTTAAGCGTGTGAAAGACTTTATGACATACTGTCATGTCAAACAAGTTGATATATATATATTTTTTTTTGTAACTAAAAATATCAAGCTTTTTTGCTGTTAAAATATGTAAATGATAACTATATGGGGGTGGTGACTTTAATAAAGGTCCAACAACTATGATAATCTGTCTTAAACAAATAAACATGAATATAGTTTGCTGTGTCTATAATACACTTACTTATACTAACAGGTCATAAATTGGTTTGTGTGTATTCTTTAAGCTACTGCTTCTGTATAGGCTACCACCTGTGGATGCTTATGCTTTTTTTAAATAGATGCTTTAATAAAGTACTTTTATTAGCTTTTTACTTGCTGAGTTTTTATTGCGGATACAGTAATAAGCATAGGCATTGTTAATCCGAGTGCTCAGTCTCTGTCTCATCTCTACAGGAGGCTGCTGTTGTGCACTGTAGGGTGGAGAAGCTCATTGGGAATAGAATAGAAATGTATGTTTCTGTTTTTTTTTGTTGTTTTTTTTTTAATTATTGCAGCCTTCATCCAGGGGATCTACTGCCTTTTACACGGAAGCCACTTTTTGTCATTGTGGATTCTTCTAACAGCACAGCCTACAAGGTATGTAAACCGGTAAAGTTTCCTAAATTGTGCACACGATTTTCAGCTCCTAGCTCCTAACAGCTTGTTTGGAATTTTGTTCCTTGCACCACTGTTTGGCAAACCGACCACCTTTGATACCTCATTATTATCTTATTCACTACTCCACAAAACAACTGCACCACAAATTTTATGACTGTCAATGTGTGAAATCTTTTGTGCATTAAGGAACGGTTGCAATTACACAGCTGCTTAAAAGGTACAGTGCCTATAAGAAGTATTAACTCCCTTCTTGTTTTCACATTTGAATTTTAACTGCACTAGTTAAAATTTTAGATAATTACTTGTTGATACCAAGAACAAAGTAATAAACAGTTTTGCTTATGTTTGAGTAACTGGACTGTAAAATCTTTATCAATCCTCTTGCACAGTTAAGTTGATGAGAGACACTGGCAGACACTGCTGGTCCAAATTGTAGTGGGGACACACCTGAAGACTTTCAAAGGCTGGACAGTTCAAACTTAAACACTTGTTCCACTATCACAGGCTGTTGCCTTTCTCCATTGTAGAGCTCTGAACACTCACTGCATTGGACTCTATACACTAAGTTGCTCTTCTTGCGTTTAGGTGTTTGGTCTTTCAGGTGGGCAAAACTCTGTCTCAGTGTGCTAGTGGGTTTGAAGTGAACGGGTATGTGTTGTTTTCCGAAAAATCCTCTTCAGCTTCTCAGACACCCTTAGTGTCTGCTCTGTCCGTCGTTCTTCTTCTAGATCTGAATTTCATTTAAGACCCCCTTAGGATAACCACAGGCCTTGAGAGCTGTCCTCAGATGATGTTACTTACAAGGACTACCAGGGTGTTCACAAGTATTCTCACACCTGCTCACTATGGGCATCTCCCAAAAAGTCCAGCCTCTCTCCAAGGGTCTGGTTCCAGAGCCAGTGCTGTGTGTGGGAGAGAGGCCAACTAAATGTAGTTGACCCCACTTCACCTCCTGCGCCAGCTCTGGACCTTCCCTTGCCACAGAGGGGGCATTCCACAAACAGCTAAAGCCAGCCTAAAAAAAACGGATCTAAAGGGATCTTGCCTGCTCACCCAACCGTGATCCCTTTTCTTGCAGAAGGTGGGTCTACAGAATGCCATCCCCATATTGTGTTTCTAGCTAAGCCCAACAGGGCCCCATAGTCCAAGGCCCAAGCACCAGACGCTCGCTATCTCTCCCCTCGCAGCACCAGCCTCATTTTCCCCTATTATAGTTGAGATGACCAGATTCTGAAAATAATTTTTGAGCAGGGATTCTAAATGTGAGATTGACTGATCGTCAACTGTTAAGCAGACATTGTGCCTGTTGTGGTTATCGGGAAGCTGTGCCACAAGACAAAGCTTTCAATTTACCATCACTTATCTACCGTCCAACTCTCATCTACGGTCATGATCTCAAATGAAAGTGGCTAAGATGAGTATCCTCTATAGGCTGGCTGGTCCCAGCTTTAGAGATAAGGTACAGAATTCAGACATCTGTTGGGGTCTCAGAATAAAGTGTCCGCTAATTTGCTTGGAAAGGTGCCATTTGAGGTGGTTTAAGCATTTTCTAAGAATGCCTCTTGGCATTGGAGAACTGGAGATAAAATGAATACTTTTTATAGGCACTGCCATTTGGGTGTTATGTATTAAAAGGGATACATATTCCAATTCTTTATTGTATATGCATATGCTAACAGTCTGGACTAGATATAAAACGATCACAGAGTAAATGTATATTCTGCATATCTGACATAACCTTTGCCGTGTTCTGTATGTTTCCCAATAGAATTTCACTAATCTGTTTGGTCAGCCCCTGGTGTGCCTCCTGTCACCTACAGTATATCCTAAAAGTGTACAAGGTCAGTGTTTTACTGTGGAACAACAGCTCTTGTATGTTTCTTCTTGTCAACAAAATCTATGAAAAAAGATCTGTCTTCTGTCTCTGTCTGTGGAGTAGACTTGAATTTGATGATTCTTAGGCTTTAATTGATTATATCCTAAAAGCTATGCACTTTGACCACAAGTGACCCAGTCGTATGTTTACTTCGCATGGACAAAAGCCTTTTGACTTGATTTTTTTTTTTTATATATATAATTTTCATGCCCAAATTTCAGTAATACATTGGCCAGGAACCATGAAAAGCTGGATACTGTGGCTTTCCAGTGAACAACTACATGGCTGACCACTGAACACCAATATTTAAAATCAGAACGCTTTTTACCTTCAACCCAGTTGGTTTCTACCGAACTCTTTAAAACTAGTCACTGACTTTTGTCTTTAAGTATTTACTATTAATGAAAGAATAATGAATTATTTTAGTCTTATTGTAATCTTTGTCTCAAAGATGCTGTTATAATGTAGTTTTTTTTTACGATGGTAAACAGTTGCTTGTGTGTTTAAAATTTCTAGTATTTACCTTTTACCCGTGCCATGTCTCTGCTTACCTGTTCAGATCAGTCTCAGCGTGGGAGTCTCTTCACTCTGTTCCTCTACAGTCCACTGTTGGCTTTCTCCTCTGTCTGTGGATTAAACAGCCTGCGACAAGGAGTGTGGGAGAGGGCTCAAGAATTTCTTCGCAAGGTCTACCGTGACATTGGGCAGATGATAACTCGATCACGGACCATAGGTATTACATGTCCTGTAGAATTTTTCATGTCTGCTAGTACATTATCAAATTCAGTTTAGTCAATGGAAAATAGTAGATTTAGAAAACAATTTTATTAAAAGTGACAAATTGGGTAGTAATATAGGAGCAACTTGGATTTGATGCCTTATTAATGGAAATTTTGGTATTTGAAAAGAAGAAAGTGGGGATTTAATCATTGACCTTAGGGCTGTGGGACAGCATGCTCTTTGTCCTTATTCAGAGCTTGAGTAAGAGCTTCATAAAATGTATTCAGAAACACAATCCCAGATCCCAGTCAGATAGCCAGTGGATGATGACTCTTACTGTCCTGCAACTGTCCCAAACCTTATTTTGTCACAGTCTTATCAACCAGGGTCCCCTGTACATTAATTAATTCATTCATTTCTTAATTAATTTATGTATTTATAAATAGTATAATATGTTGTCTTAGTAGCATATACTTTTATGGAACTATGTCATCTGTTTTCCCTACCCATGGGCAGCAACAAATACATCACTGCAAGCTACACTGCAAATTCAAACCTTCCGATTGACGTACAGTGCTGTGTTTGAAATGTGTATAAACACTCTTGGAATACACAGTGAAGAACATTTTTTTTATTAGTATTCACCAAATTTCCAGCTCTCACTGGCAGCAGTTAGGTTTAAGTGTCCTGCAACTTGTGACAGGAGGAGCTGGGAATCAAACAAACGACCCTCCTGAGCCACAGTTGCCCCAAATAACTAACTTCCAACTGTAACCCGTTTCTGTATCTACTTCTGCAGAGCTAGAGTGTTGGCTATATAAGCAATAGTATACTGTACCAGATGGTTATACTTGCTACAGTGGAACACAAATTATGAACCATTAATTGTCAGACAACTGCATGTCGTAAAACATTTTTTTTTCTGTTATTTTGTCAACCTCCTTTGCTAAATGCCAAATAACAAAATCTCCTGACTCCACTACAGTTCAACAGCAGCACAAAAAACACCCTCAAAACTGAATCAACTCGACTCTGTTAATCTGAAAACAAACAACATTATCACTTCATGAAGGAAGATTTACTGCAGGACTGCTGTATTATACTGACTTAGTTTTACCCTAATAAACTTACATCTGAATGGAAATTTACCGGAACTTTTAGCATTTTAGGTTGAATGGTTAGCACATTAAGTATGGTACATACAGCTTTATGTAACTTTTAGCTTTATTTTTCTCATTCATTAAGTGACTGTTTTCACATTTTACTCCTATTCGTTGTTAGTTTACAGAGTTCTTCTCGTGCACCCAAAAGGGTCTTGAGTGGAGAAGTAAGTTTGACTCTACCTGAACTGTCTGCTCCCTTTGTGCTGCAGCTCTGCCTTTACTCAAAAGCCCCTTTCAGACACGCCCCGGAATTCTGACATTGTGAGTAGTGCAATGTCCATATTATGTGCGTGAGCTCGTACGTGCAGCATGCTGCTCGTAACCCACATAGTGTTACATGACTAAAAGGCCACTCCACAGAATTCTCCTAACATTGTCCGGAGTTTATATGTGAAATAGGCTATAAAGAGACTTCAGAAACTATATTTACAGATCTGCTAATTTCACTGGTATCTTGAACAAATGATATCCTAGGAACTCTGAACTCAAATAATTATTTACATTTGCGTGCTCTAGTTCATTTTTACTGTAAATTGTGAAAACTTTAAGGTAATTGTCTTTATTGTCAGATTCTGAATCTTTGGTGCTGCTGGAGGTGTTGCTTTAACTGTCCCCAGGACAATGAGGCACTATTCCTTTTGAGCCCATTTTGAACACACATTGTTGTTGTTGATGTCTGTGTTTGTTTGTTTGTTTGTTTGTTTTATGTGCACAGATCAAGCCTTTTTGCAATTCTATGGTGATGAGTTCCTGCGGCTGCTGCTGATCCGCTTTGTGTTCTGCTCAGCTGTACTGAGACTACATAAACTGTTCCGGGTAAGCCACTGCTCCTGTAGCTATCATGAAAAAGTTGCATTATGCCCAGAAGTGCATTAAATGTCCCTTGTACCCAGTTTTGTGGTCTGTGCCACTCACCTAACATCAGGCATGTACTGTGGCAAAGGGAACAGTTTATCAGATCAATGCACATATAAGCTGGTTTGCCAAACTACCGCACAAACCCAAGCTGATTTTTTAAATTAGTTTCTTAATAAATATTTTGTCTAATTCAAACATATTTGTGAAATTTTATTGAACCACTGTGTTTAAGATTTGTCTAAATCCATATTTAGAAACCCAAGAAGAGGTGGTTCTAATATTTTTGCCAACCTATTTAAAATGAATAAGTTGGCCAAAACATTAGAACCACATCTTCTTATAATGCACCCACTACGATTCCACTTCCCACTTTGACTTCAATAATAAACACATAGTAGAATTATCATCTTTCTGAAAGTTTCAACCCAAAAACTGAGAAATTATAACCTTGTAAAATAGAATTCATGGCAGAGCTGCGGTATTAGATTGCATTAAATTACAGAGTGGTCTTAATGTTGTGCCTGATCAGTGCATGTGGCTTGTGAATCATATCAAAATACATGGACCCATTAATTTCTATTTAGGCCTTGACACTGCTGCCCAATGGAAACAATGGATCCAACATGCATTGCTTTCAGTAGCTAAATTATATTGTCAATGGAACCATTTTTTATGTAAGTATTACATAATATAAGTATTATAAGTATTACATTATATGCTCTTATCTGTATTTGTAATGTATTATAATAAGAGAACTGGTGTAGCATCATCCGTTATTATACACCCTGAAGTCTCAGCATCTGAAAAATGTATCAATTCGTTTTGTGTCTTCAAGGTTATTGAAGACACAAAGAGAACTGTGTCCAAACAGTGAAGCACCAGACCAAGTTTACAGCAGCCAGCAATGATTTAGAATTTTTAATAGTATTCATTCAAAGCCTGTTTCTTTAATGTTGTGCTTGCAGGAGTCCCAGAGCTTTCCAGAATCTTATCCTGAGCTCCCCAAACAAGACACAGTGGAGAGCAGCCTTCTACAGAAGCATATTTTGGAACTGGCGACGATACTTGATGTGCAAAGCCTATTTTGGGATGATTCATTGGAAGCCTACTAACATCTTTACAAAGGGCAACATGGCGGTTTGTACATACAGACTCAACTGCCAGAGCCCGCACAGTTGTCTTTCCTTTTTTTTTTACAGGTAATCAAAAAAAAAAAACAGATTGAACGAATACAGTCTATGTCCTGCATTTAAATGTTAGACGTGGAAACAGATGTAGTGCAACATTCATACTGTATGTTCACATAGGTAAACCAGTGTAAATTCCCCATTTTGTGTCTCAACTACTTGCCTTGTGAAAAAAAACATAATGTCAACACATAAATGAGAAGCTGCCGAAAACTTAACTCACTTTTCCCAACCAAATGAAAGACTTCAATCTGTGGCCTGTGACTCCATTCTGCATGTCACATAAAGGTATTGGCACTCTAGGCTGTTTATTAGTTGTGTAAGCCTAAAGGATAGGGAATTGTAAAGTCTGGGGCAGCTCAAGTGTGACTTATATGTCTGAATGAAGATTGAGCGTAGTGTGATACTGAGAGACAGTGCTAAACAAAACCTATTCTTTATCAGGTTTAATGTTTGCACAATAGATTGGAGTTTGAAAAAGTCAAACATCATACGTAAACACATGGAAAGGTTATAGCTGTTCTAGGTTTTATAATCTCTTAAACAGAATAAGGTGCATGAGGTTTGTTCTGTTGCTTGTTGATAGTTGTAATAATTTCACTCTCCATGTCATTTACCAATAATCCATTTCAACCCTACCAGTAGGAAGAAAAGCGCTATATAAGCGCAGACCATTTACCATTTTATTGTTCATATTTTTGGCCTTGTGCTGTTAAAAATGAAAGTTCTTTTCCATGTCGCTGTACCACATCTGCATGCTAAATCACAAAGAAGCGGATCAATTTAGTTTGACTTTGAAGGTTCTGCTGTCTGTAGAGTGGTGTCCAAAAAAAAGATCTGACTGCTTTGGGTTCCAGCTCTGTCATGAGGAAGTTTTACTGCCATTGCAGCACGTGTGTATCCTTGTCCAGAGCATCTGATCAATGCCTCGTGTTCTGCTTATGTTTTTTTTTTTTTTTTCTGGAGCAGCATACATCCCAAAAGCCTGATGTTCAATCCTGACTGTGTATGAAATCCTGTCATTATTGATGATTGACTTTTTGAAATTGAATTTTTAATGATGCTTTTAGTGGGATTCGGACTTTGTCTTCACACATCCGAAGCTAATTTTTTGTAGTTAGTGAAAAAAAGAGAACAGGGAGGACAATCTTGCTCCACTCAGTCACCCTCACAGTCTTTAATTCTATATCTTCATAACATATATTCTGCTCTTTAATGTAAAAAAAAAAAAAAAAAAAGCAAAACTTAAAAAAAATAAAATGTTCAACTTCAGGTAGCACTTACCCCCTCAGCTGGCCCTCCCCATCCCTGCTCTGATACATCTGTGATTTGCTCTTTACGCTTTGCCATTCTCTGCACAGCTCTTCAGTTAATCATAGTTATGAAATCACAATAAATAAGAATGCTACAAAATGTACTAATCGAGTACAAATGCTTAGAAGCATTTTTCTCTAATCTCCTGCAAGTGCTTACAGTAAACTGTGTCACAGGAGGCTTCCACTGCACCTCTCCACATTAAGATAGGTATGGAGCATATTTCTATAAAAAAAATTAATATTTGAAATCATAACGGGGAAAGTGCAGCTGGAACACGATCTGATGCGGTGTATGCTGGGCTTGAGACTTTTTGTAGCTTGCCTAATATCTACAGTTTAAATTACATCTGAACTGCTTCATCACTCAGTTATAGTGGATACTGCTTGTTAGGAACTCCTAGGCAAATTTAGAAAATGATTGTAGTTTGTTAAAATTTAGTGTCATATAGGAATGATGTGGATCACAGGCAGCATCATGGTGCCTAGACTGGTCCTGCCAGTAGCCTAAAACCAGGCAGACACCTGAGGAATTTGGGTTAGTTGATATATTGAACCTATCTTTGACCTAAGGTTCTTTCCATGATTCTGTTGATTCTATCACTCATATTTCTTTCTGTTTTTAGCTGTAAAAGTTATAAACAGAAACGCTGCAAATTTGCAAAACCTAGGCAGTGAACACAAAGAAATTATATCTGAGAGTAGTCTAGCACTAGCATTAGCAAGTGCTTTATCATTCACTTTATTTGTTGTGTCTCAGTTTTGTTATACATAAAGTTGCATATCTCTAGACTTATGCAGGCTGCTGTCACACTGGTGCCAGAATTAAATCCCTTATGTAGTCTCACAGTACTAGTAAAATGGTGATCCTGGGAATGCTGGTGGAACATGAAAACAACATTTAAACAGCTTGAAGTTTTCTATATTTTTATAGTTCTTATGCCAAAAAGAGACTAATATAAAGAATTTAACTTCTGCTCTGTCTCTGGCACTCAGCTACAAGCCCACTGGTTCCTACTGGAGATGTAATCTTTAATCTTTAAAGCACAAATATAGTGTCTTTTGTGTAATTTTCTATCATTATCAATATAAAATCAGTATTTTTTTAAACAAATGGTTTTAATAAATATTACTCAAACCAGATGGAGCTGTGTATTTGTGGGGGACTATTTTTAACTGAATTGAGCCACATTTGGTGCTGTAGTATTTGTGGCAGCGGGATGATAAATCACAAGGTTGGTGTGTGTTGGTGGTAAAGAAGAAACATATCACCCAGTGCAACAGTGTGTTTATATAGTGTTTGGACGGTGAAGACATATCAGCCTTATCCTCTAAAAAACTACATTTCAGCCCAACCCCTGTTAAGGCTCTCAGAATAGATAGCAGCTGAATTGTCACTGTGTCCAGCGGTCTTATTGCTTGCACATTGTCACATTTTAATTATGCTTCACATCTTGACATATCCATAAGTGGAAAGCAGCCAAATAGGCAGGTTTAGCAGGTGTTGGTACTGGGGATTTATTTCTGGCCTCAGCAGTGATGAGTGATGATTGCACCGGTCACTGTAGGGATGCTGATATTTAAACCAGCTTACATTTAGCTGCCCTGGACCAAAATGTATAAACAATGCAATAGAGGAAGTAGTCAAGCTGGGGAGGATGAAATGAAGGTTTTTCAATAAAGAGAAAGGATGACAAGAACACTAGATTTACTGTTTTTATAATATTTATTGAGATTGTTAGAGTATGTGTATAAATAATGTAGGGCAGTGCTTCTTTAGTGTTTAGGAGTCTATACTATGTGTCGTGATAAATGAAGTTGAAGGAGCAAAATGTTGAGAAAGGCTGTTTGTTCTTGGGCCAAGATGTTACATTCCAAATTTCAAAGGACTCAAAGAGAAGCAGAGGAAGACCAACACTGTTTACTCTATTTGACATTTGTCTGGGAAAGTGAGCCGTTTGTACATTTTGATCTATTTTCATTGTTATAGCAACTTTCATGTTCATTGTGTTGACAGTTCTAAAGATATTGTAGGCTTGCACTTTATGAAGTTTAATATTGTTATGTTGTTTTTTGTGAATTGGGTGATAAACAAAAAAATAATTCCATGTTATTGTCCTTCATGTCAGCCCTTCACATTGTTAATTTAGTTTTTTACTGCGTTGTGTGAGACAGCAACTGCAGACATTTTGCTATAGCAATTTTTCATCTACTGTAACTTTTCAACTGCTTCTGCCTAAAGTGTATCAAATGTGTTAGCTGTTTTCTGAAAAATGTGAGGAAAAAACATTCCCCTGGTGGGGGTTGCACCATCAGTTATGAGGTTTTTACTTTCTAAAGGAACATCAGTTTAGGAATTTTAACAGAGGAAGTGAGGAATTGTCTTAATGCATGTTAACAAGTTTATATGTTAAGTTTTACAAAGTAATGTTTATGTTTGTTACATATTATTTATTATATGGTTTGTTACCTGAACTCATAATTCATTCAAAGAGCACATATGTAAGGCAGAATAGCCCCAAACAGTAAAGTGACAATGAACTAGTAAAGTATAAATAGAAAAAATAAAGAAGATAACGTCTAAACTCTGTTAGGACCGTTTGCTGTATTAATGTCTTGTGTCATAAAAAAAAAAAAAAAAAGCTTATGATTTCAACCACTTAATTTATTTCAGAGCACCAGTTAGATCTGTTTGGAGAAAAAAAAGAATCATTTGAATTTTCTTGTATTCCCTTCCCTTGGAGACCAATTGCGAATCATGTATTGTATCATTGTGTGTGAATAATGTTTTTTGCCTACTACTACCAAAACGCATGTGAAGCATGGTGCAATAGCATGAATTGATTCTGTATGATGCAAATGGGATTTGCAGTTTCATGCTTTAAACAGATGTTGGAAGCTCATCTTTTTTTTTTTTTTTTAACTCGTACAAATAAGATGCTAATGAGACATAAACTTGTCTCCATGCCGGTATCAGAATCGGGCGTCGAGCCCCTATCCTGCCTTTGTGTACTTGTTCTCATACTTGTAAAACTTCTCTGACAATGCGCCTGATAGCTGGGCGGAGGCGCAAGAATGTCTGTGGTTTGAAGCTGTTTTAAGCTGCTAAAGTCTAGTTACTAACAGTCATATACATTTTTCTTAAGATATTTTGAAAATGTTTAATATTTGGGACTGATATTGGCAGCAACCAAGGGTAATATTTAGTAACTAGAATGTTACCTGAAGGTCATTTTGTTACAAGTTATTTTCATTTATTTTACTTCCATTTTCCTCTGCGGTCCCTGCAGTCTATGTTCTTTGCTTGTCTTTATCCAGGGTGTCAACCCGAATCTGTGTTTTCTTCATCTTTTTTCTTTTTTCAAAGTTCCTTTAAAGTATAAAACACTGGGGCGGCCATATTTGTTTTGGCAGAAGAACGTGTGAGAATTTCTGTTCTTGCTGGATTTGCTTCACTGCAGAGTATTGATTAGGATTTTACTGTCTAGCAACTGCTATTAGCAGTAAAACCTAAACATTTGTAGCGGTACTTGATATTGGTCTGTCCTCAAATGTAAGTACTTGTACTGGTAAAAGTAGTCTTGGAAAAAGTGGTATCGAGACTTCCCTTCTTGTACAACAAGATAGCTTATGTGAACAGGATGTTATTTTCCACAAACAAGGAAGTTGTGCAGACATGGAAATATCTATAAACAAGACATAAACATCTTTTTTTTTTTTTTTTAGATCCCACAGGTGCTATTCAGTGCCAAATGGAGTAGCTTAAGGTTCATGAAGACATTTCACTTCTCATAAAAAAGGATTGATTATCTCTGTGATGTAAAAAAAACCAAAAACATTCTGTAATGACCAAGTGCTGCATCAGCTCATGTTGAGTTTTGGCTGGGCCATCAAATGGCACTTGAACAAATTGTAGAGACTATGGCCAACTAGCATATAGCATGTATGTCCTGTGCTTGCATAAGAGGTCAGGAGACCTGGGACCACAGGTGTACAAACTGAAGTTATGTAATTAACACCTCTTCAAGGTCACCTGTAGATTTCACATGTTTGTCCCACCTAACCATCATGTGTTCACATGGTAAATGGTCTGCAGTTATATGGCGTTTTTCTACCTATTGTTACTCGAAGCGCTTTACATTGCTTCTCATTCACCCATTCGCAGTCATAATCACACAATCACACACACTGATGGGGGAGCTACTATGCAGCGTGCCAACACTCACTGTGAGCAACTAAATTGGGGTTCAGTGTCTTGCTCAAGGACACTTCGACATGTGACCCGAGGTGCAGAGGATTGAACCAACAACTATGGGATTGGTGGCCAACCGCTCTACCTCCTGAAAGCTGATTTCTGTCATTTAATAAGGGAAGCTGGTTTCTGACATCAGGGTAGGGGGGTGAAGAAAACCTGGTTTGCCCAGGTAGATTTCTCCCAGAGAACACCAATTTCTATGCTATACACCAACAGTTTGCTTCTCCGTTACCTGATTACCAGAGAAAGCTGATTTCTCTCAGTACCTTGGTTACTTAAGTGCACAGTCAATGAGTCGTGTGAACTTGGAGAAATGCCAGGACTGCACTGTAAGGGCAGAGAAACACCAAATCAGCACCACAAAAAATGTTATTAATAGATTTAAGTGCATAGGAAGATGCGGAAGAGTTCTGTTTTCAGCAGTTTTTGGAATATTGGGAGTGAGTTTGCTGAGCCTGCAGAGTTTGGTAGCTTGTTCCACCATTGTGGGATCATTGTGCTGAAGAGTTTTGCCTGGTGTCTTCTGTGTGGTGCTGGGACCACCAGACATCATTCATTGGCAGCTCAAAGTGGACAGGAGGTATTGTAGACCTGAATGAGGGAGTTGAGGTAAGCAGGAGCTGTTGAGGTGATCAACCTGTAGGCGAGATACAGAGCTTTGAACCTGATCCGAGCAGCTACAGGAAGCCAGTGTAGAGATCTGAAAAAGAGGCTTACTTAACAATTAGGGATACCATGAGGTGGATGACTGAGAATCTCCACAGATGTCATGGGTTAGAAATCGTGGTGTCATCCAGAAGTCCTGATATGCTCAGCTGGGAGTATAAATTCTTATGTGTGGACACAGTCACAAACCCAGGATAAAACCCAATTTCAACGACATAAGGCTTTCCTCTCCCATCTGCTTTCATTACTTTATCCTTTTTATTAAAGAGTTCACAAGCGGCTGAGTGTTCAAAGTTATCTAGATTTAGCCTTGTTTGTTAAAAGATGCACACTGATTATTTTTATGGATAACTGATCCAACCCAGATAAAACATCAGTGATATGAGCACTTTCATGTTGTCTCCAGCAGCTGCAGTGTTGTCAGCTACTTAAAACATCTGTAAACACTAGATTGTTGTTGCAGTACCACAGCATCAATGGTTTCTAACTCCACCACTATTTCATACCTGTGCAATATTTATACAGAGAAAATCCATTAAAGAAGCATAGAAATCAACACCAAAATAGAAAAAGGATGGTAAAACCAAATTAGTGTTCACCCTGCATTCCCATTATCAGAGTGGAAAGAGCACATGAAATAAACGTGTTCTTAAATGTGGATGTGCAGTTATAAAGGGTAATATTTCATAGTAGGACCTACATTAATGAAGTGTATGGACCATTTAGGGACACATCAATAATAACTGCTCCAAATAATCCAGTCCTGGTTTCTCCCCCATGCATTTCTACCTTTTTATGGAAAAAATATCCAAATGATGGGTTCAGCTCTCCTTTATAGCAACATGTGTTACATGCTTGTACTTTTTAAGTTCAATGTCAAATTGTCAGTATTTCAGTTTAAAAAATGCACTGATGACCTCAGTTAGCAGCATGTTTAGGATAGAATGTGCAAAAGACTGGTGTACTCTCCCATCTTATTAATGATTCGAGATCAATTATTGTATCAAATATTGTTTTCTTGTGTTGCCTGATGGAGCAAATAAAGAAAAAGAAATGTTGGCTTCATTAAGTGTTTTTATTGTTGCACATGGATAGATCTTCAAATAAACTGCCAGGGTCTTTTCTAAAAAAAAGTTTAGAAATTTGATAAGATCAGAATAAAAACTAAAAGCACCAATGTAAAGACATTGACAAAAGACATGTTCCAGACATTCTACAGATGTTTCAGACTTAAAGTATAATTAATTAATTATTTGGTAACTAAAAGGTGTCACATGAAAGGACATTTTATTGTGAAAATTCTTTCTTGAAGTGTGTTTACATTACTGTGTCTACATTGATCATGTTTGGTCTAAGGTGTTCTAGTCACAAACCATCCTATGCCTAAGCATAACGTGTTATCCATGACACAGCCAGTCCAATATCAAAGCTTCCTATGGATTATGACAGGCCTTTCCACAAAAAGAGTTTAGTTTCTCAGTTTCATGCCCATCATACTTTTTGCTACCTTACCCTGAGAGAGAGTCCCAGATACTCTAGATCACTACAAATGCTGTTTATTGCATAAGCACAGACAGTGGTCAGAGACTTGCTGTCAGGGATGTTCCATTATGTTGAGGAGATCTTTCAAATCCGAAACACCTCAGAGTTTGTGAGCATTCCTACACAATTCACTTCTCACCCTAAGCAGCTCTGATAAAGGATAGAATTCAGCCGCTCTCATTGAATTTGGTCTTAGAAGCGCTGTTATACACTGACCTAAATACAGGTTTTAAAATGTTAGTGCTGTATACCACCACAATCGATCTATAATCAAACAATTTAAACAAAAGTGCAGATTGGTAGCTTTGATGGAAGGCTTTTCTCAAAAAAGAAATGTGTGAATCACGTAAAAATGAAAAGCATTTTATATATAACCTTTAAGTGTTAGAGCCTGAACATTATTCCTATTTATTTATTTATTTATTTATTTATGACTTATCCAGTGAGTTCAGGGTCACCACAGCAGATCATTTCTCATCATTTATTTGGCAAAGTTTTACCTTCCCAACACAACCCTCTCCAATTTCTACTACACGGCTGGGGGTGGGCTGTAGGGGGTTCAGTGTCTTGGCCAGGGACACTTCGGCATACAGTCAGGAAGAGCGGGGCACGAACCTCCGACCCTATGGTCAACAGACAGCCACATTACCAACTGAGCCACTGTCACCCCAGTGTAAGAGCCACAATAGGTCAATAATTAATTAATTAATTAATTAGCTTGGATCCATTTTCAGTTTATAACTTATTTTTACAGCAGCAGCAGAACATATTATCAGAAGGCACTTCACCTATTTAGTACATTGTTAAAAAGAAAAGAGCTTGAGGAAGAGACTTTAAAGCAACTGTCACAAGCCAACAGGATCCTTTAATAACATTTTGAAATCCCAAAGACGACAATTCAGGAAGAAAAAGAAGTATGTTCTTGGGCCCAGATACAGACAGCAGTTGGAACAGCCCAGAAGCTACTTGACTTGTCTGATAGATTGTGAATGAAGATATCAGACACTTTCATGTCAACAAGAGATCATTCAGTTCACCCACAAGAATCAGCTTACAAAGTGTTAGGTTCTGTAAAAACAACTGAAATAAATCTGCTTGTCATCTGGATTACAAAAAGAATGTTCAATGTTCCTATGGCTTATGACAGGCCTTTCCCCAAAAAGAGCTTAGTTCCTCAGTTTCATCCCCATCATACTTTTCACTATCCACAGACAGTGGCCAGAGACTTCCTGTCAAGGATGTTCCATTACATTGAGGAGATCTTTTTCTCCCTGGGGACAACTCCGAAACACCTGTGCTCTGAGAGTTTGCATTCCTACACAATGCACTTCTCCTTCAGTTTTTAAATCTCACTAAGATTGCTATTAAAATTGCTATTTGATGTTAATTACTTAAAAATGCAGGGTGTCAAATATTTTTTTTTACTAGAAATATGTTCCGAAACATATCTTAATGTGGAGAGTTAAAGCCTGTGATCCAGCTTCACCGAGCAGACTTATTTAGAGACAGGAGAGCAGATTTACACAAATTCATTTTTAAATCCTATGCCATATATGTTTGAATGTGACATATGGAAATGTGTCAGTGCTTACTGGTACACACTTGATTCATAAGGACATCATCACTTCCTCAAATACACGTGGTGAAATCAGTGAAGATAATTTATTGAATAAATATAAATAAATATGATTAACTGTGTAGCAGTAGTGGTAACAATCAGATGGCACCACTTATGGTTCTTTACTGCCCTCCTGTGGTAACGTTGAGGTACAGATCGTACAGATGCAAAAAAAATCACCACCAGCACAAAGATATTATTATTGTTTCTAGCTCAGTTGGTAAGCCAGTCGTCCACAGGTTCAATCCCCGGTCCTGGCTATATGTCGAAGTGTCTCTGGGCAAGACACTGAATCCGTAACAGCCCATTCCCCTCCCAAGCTGTGTAGTCCCTGTCCAAGCCCGGGAGAAATTGAGGAGGGTTGCGTCAGGGAGGCATCCGGCATGAAAACTGCCCAATCAACATGCGGGCAATGATCCGCTGTGGGGACCCTGAACTCACGAGATAAGCCGAAAGGATAAACAAATAAATATTTTTTCTGACATTTATTTATTATACATGAAAAATAAATAATAACGTAAATAAATAATGTATTGATTTAAAATAAGAACAAACACAAAACATGCCAGGGATATTAAGAAGAAGAAGAAATTAAAAAAAAGTAAGTGTGCATCATTTCCTACTTTGACTAGAAAAAGCATTTCCAAAGAGAAAATGCACTATGGATGCTTCGGGGCTTTTTTTTTGCTGAAAATTTTGCTTTTGCTGAAATAGCTAAAACAAAATATGGCTTAGGCAATCGTCAAAGCAGTTAACCTTAAAAACTTCAAAGGCAATTTATGTGATATCAGGGCTGATGTCGTCAAAGCAATAATTTTTAAATGTATAAAAATCTATAAAGTATAAAAGTATAAAAGATATTTAAAAAGGGGGTTTCTAGCTGAAAGTATGCCGAAGTAGTTAGGCACCAAAAACGTACGAAAGACGGAGGTCATAATAATAATAATATATATATATATATATATATATATATATAATAAAGATTCGAATAGCATTACTGTGAATGCACGCTAGATTATAACGTTATACTGCACAGTTGAGAATAATGTGTTGCTAAGTAACCATATGGACTCTGGATGGTCCGATGATCCCAACCAATAGGAGGCAGTAACGCAATTTACAGGATTGTAGCTGCTATAAACCACTAAAGAAGAAGAAGCTGATGACGAAAATGTTGTGGTCGAAGTTTATCCTTACGTTCACTCTTAAATTAAGTTAAGCTATCGTTATCTTTTTAGTCGTCTAACGCTATACAACAAACGCTGTTCTTTTTACCTAATGAAATATATACTGAAGTCTTAACTAGTATAATTTGGATTTTATGGTAAGACGGAAAGAGTGTTAAGCTAATTTCAGTGAAAGGCTACATTTAAGGTTAGCTGGAAACGTTAAGCTAATAATATCAGGCGTATGTAGGTGATTTTTGTTTGTACTTTTATTTTAAAACTAACACACATCGTAATATTGCCGAATTTCTACCTAAAGTATTAGAAGTGCAGGTGTTTTAGGTTGCAATTCATTGCTGTAATTATTTGTACAGATTTTAGCAACACAATTGAAAATCATTTTTGTGTTATTGAGTATAGGATAAATTAATGTTTAGTGTTATTTTTTCCCCTTATACGTTCGATGAATATATTGCCAAATATGTTATTCTAAGAGGGTAAAATAGTCGAAAGGTTTAAAACTTTTTAACCAGTAATGCTATTTCATGCTAACACTTGTATTTATGCATGTTTGACATCAATAGCAATTGCACAACGATCTCACAAATATACTAGAAATATAGAAATTAATGCAAATGTGTTCTTCTACACAAAAATATCTACAAAGAAAAGTTAATACCATTATAAAATCCAAACTTTCCCATTTGCTCACAGTCCATCTCATCATCTTGACAGAAATTTCAAGTGCTGATTTTAGTGTAAAGATTTAAGAGATGTTTTTTAACTCAATGACAGAAGAACGCTATGAAAATCCGGCCGATTTCACCTCCTCTTCATGTGCATGTTAGTGACACCACACCAATTCATGTGCATGTGAAGAGCCAAAGGATAAGTCCTACCAGAGCAAGTCAGGTTGGGAGAATGGCTTTAATTGTATTGGTCATTATGGTATTGTGATGTTCTTTTTTGTTTTAAGTTATTTTTTATTGTCCCTTTTGATAACGTGTTCCTTGTTGATCTAATGCATCCACCCCCCCACTTTCCTTTTTTGAATTTTGAAGCTTATTTCACAGACCCATGTTTATAGTACTATTCTCATACAAGTTAGTTATTGTGCAACATAGTTGAGGCCTGACAACACAACCTGTGTTATAACTACATCCTTTGAATGATGATGTTGAACACACTATGTTTTGAAGGGAAATGCCAAGGTGGAGAGAGGAAACCTCCATCCTACAGCCATGGTCAAAACCCGAGTACCATTTACTCCACAAGGAAAGGCATTCATACAGGATGCTTCATACAAGTGGGAGGTAATGGATGTTTTGGTCCCCTCCATTGTTCCTAGGGTTAGGGTGTTTGCTCAAAGGGATTTGTTGTTTTGTGACCTTGTGTAGAGTGTCTCAAGATGATTTTTGTTGTGAATTTACACAGTATAATAAAAGTTCAATTGCAACTGAAATTGAAATCAACTAAAGATACACAAAGTAGTTTTTGCCTCCGTGTCATGAAAGAACTTTCGTTAAAAATTTTGTATTAAAGTGTAATTTGCACCAAGGGCCCAACGCACCACCTTGTGATTAAACCTCCAATCCATGAGCCAGAACCTGAAAATTCTGTGTTGCAACTCGCTGACCTGATGTCAGAAGCAGAGGAAGGGCTACACAGACGAATCAGCCAGTATGAGAGGAAGGTTGACAGCTTACTGAGTGAAGTCAGCTGCCTGAAAAATGAGGTCGGTCACATAAAAGATTTGCCAAACTTTGGGTAACTTTTACTACAATCTACACAATTTTAAACACATGGCTGAATTGGAATATTCTAGCACTGGCATACTAGAAATTAAATGGTCTGCACTTATATAGGGCTTTTCTACCTATTGGCACTCAAATCACTTTACACTGCTTCTTATTCACCCATTCTCACTCACAATCACACACACACACACACACCGATGGAGTAGCTGCTATGCAGCACCAGGAGCAACTAAGTTGGGGGTCAGGACACTTTGACATGTGACCAGAAGAGCCGGGGATCGAATACCACTCTACCTTGCTGCGCCACAGTCGCAGTTAATGTCAGTTATTATGGTCAGTTAATTATTATGGTCAGTCCTAGCTGTCAGCAATGAGAAAGATTTGTCCCACAGTGTTGCATGTTTTGTCCTCCCTAGCCCAACCCCCTGACACACCTTAAGTGATAATATTGAGCACTCCCAACATGTCACGGTTTGTGTGACCCAGTAACGTGGTTTGGACACCTGTGTGTGCAGGTGGAACTGCAGAAGAAGGAGCAGCTGAGTGACTCGCAGCAGAGGGCTGAGCAGGAGGAGGAGCTGGCTGAGGTGACCAAGGAGCTGGAAGAGACAGAGTGGGAGAACACACTATTACGGCAATCCATGGAGAAGATGCTCGAGGAGACAACCTACAATGCGTAAATATTGCACCAAGCTATTTTATATTTCTTTACGTTTGAAAGGGTGGGCAGGAAGGTAGTTCTTTTCCTGTTTTTTTTTTACATCCAACTTGTAATCTGTTTAAATTTGGTATAGCTGGTTTAATCTGAAGTATAGGCTATAGAAGATTTGTGCTGTCCAAATATTTTACTCATGATGTATTAGCATTTAACTTTTTACACATTTTTGAAAAGTTTAAATCAGGTGCTGTTATGGGTCATTTTAAAAAGATGTAATTTTAACTTCTCAAATTAGAGGTCTGAGAATCCTTGGCTCACTCTCAGTGTGGATTTCAGCCATACTTTTTGGAATAATTTATTCTTGTGAAGTAGAACAAAAGTTGTGGGTAAATAAAGAATTACCATATTCAGGATAAAGAGCTGTTCTGTATAAATCCTCTCCAGAAGGTTCTAACATAGAAATTGTTTGTCTATGGGCCTTAATTAATAACTGTTGTTCTAGTGTTGATATGATTTCTGTAAAACTTAATTTACAACATTTAAATCTGCATGTCATTCATGGAATAGGTCATATCTGTATACGTTTTTTTATATTGAAAGTAAAAGAAAGCCAGTCTTGTCTTTTGTTCCCATGTTGTTCCTACAGACAAGACTGTGTGCAGCAAGACAAATATACTTTGCTCAAGAAACTGATGGAGGCTTTGATAGATGTAACAGCAACTGCCAAGCAAGTCTCAGCCCTGCGAGAGTCTTTTTCCAAGATGTGCATTTCTAGTGGCAGTGTGAGTATTAAATCACTATTTGACCTCTGTGTATCTTAAAATATCCAATACAGAAATATAGGAACCTTAGAAAGCAGGATATATGTAATTAGTTAGGCTTAAAATGTTTTCTAACCTAGTAACATTGTCAGTCACTAGCTTAGAAAACTAAGTCACTAAGTGTTTTCAGCTCTTTTTGGTAAACCCATGTCTTTCCTCTCTCTACTGTTAAAGAGGTTCTCTGGATCTGAGTCCTCACTCTTGGCCTGTCACAAAGAGCTATTGTTTCAGAAACTGGAGACATTTGACGCCACAAACCAAAAACTAAGGAACCTTCTGAGAGAACACTATGGACCCCAGGTACTGTCTCACACATATTCAAAATACTGTCTACATCTGGTAGTACTCCAGGGAGTCTTACAGTATGTTCTCCCATTGAACTGAATATGCAATGCTCATTGATTCAGTTTCTTTGGATATTGTTTCTGATCAGTCAGACCACCTACCACATATTTAGATGTTTGTGTTTTCTGACTGTGTTGGTGGGGTTTTGTATGCTGCCTTTGGAGGTAGAGATTTATGAACTTTATCTATATGAACTATTCATGCTTTTTTGGTAAAGTCACAACTTTTCATATAAAAAGTGCACAAGGTGTGATTTCCTCCCGGGCCTTCTGCAGCACTGACCAAGCAAATGATGTGCTAGTTGGGCAAATTTCCTGACCTCTTGGGTCCAGCTTCTCCCACACCAGTTCAGTGGGGTTCAGATCTACGCTGGCCAGGCCATCACAGAGAGTATTCCAGCAGCAACATTCTCCTTTAGATTTTTTTTACACAGCCAGGAGGAGTGATTGGGCTTATTGACCTGCAGCAAAATGAAGTTATCCCCATTCAGTCATTGCCCAGAGGTAATGACATGCATCTTCAGTATGGAGTGGTTTCCATGCTGATTAAGGGTCTTGCACATGATGCAGATCACCCACTCTGCCATTGGCAAAGCATCCTCAGATAATCACATTTCTACCTTGATGCTTCCCTCATGCTGTTAGGCAGGCATTTATCACGTTTTCATGAGCTCTGTGTCTGACACATGTTCTTCACTTGCATCCAAACACCTCATACTTCACCTCCTACACATAGTGTCTTTGTACAGTGCTTTCTGTCTTCTGTTTTATTCAGCAAGCGTCTGTTTCTTAAGCTTGTTTTGTTCAGCCATTTTTAGTTCTATCTACACTAAAAAAGATAGGTCACTCTAACCATGAAGGAAGATCCAAATATAAACTCATATTATAGGTTTATGGGACATTAACTTATAATAATAAGCTTTAACACTTGGGAGGGCATGCATGATCAATTTAAGATCTTCCATGTTTGAATTTCTGGAAAAAACTGATCAGTAGAATGCCACATATTTTAAGATGCAAATGTATATTTTGTTGATATTGTTTTGGGATTTTTGATCCATTTACAAGCATTTTCTTGAATACAGCCAACAAAAGATAAACTGTCTGTAATTATAAACTGTCATATTGCCCACTCCTGTTTACTAAACATTTTCCTTGTGGTAATGTTAGCAGCAGCATATAGACAATTTAAGGCAGACTGACTGAGAGTTTTATTCCCGCACAGATGGAGTCAATTCGACTGTCAGACCAGAAGGACACACTACTCAAGAGACTGGCAGACACAGAGGCAGAAAATGCTGTGAGTTTAAAAGAACCCTGCAAAGTGCATAGTCATTTAAATTAACTTTTAGGTTTTATTTGTTTTCTTTGATGCTTATCACAGGTTATATTTTTTCTAATGTATTGTTTTTGGTTTTCATTTACTTTTCCCCATGTTACTAAAATGTAATACAAATAGTTTTTATTTTTACAGCATCTTGTGGTGAGACTTCAGGAGAAAGACAGAGAGATTATGCAACTTGGCAAACATTTAGACACTGAGAAGGTATTGTGAGCACAGCTGTTGCTATGTCTGATTTATTTATTTATTTTTTCCATATACACACCTCAGTTAAACAATGGAGCTGATGGAAACACTGATTCAAAACTAAGTAATATTCTACCTATTCATTTTATGGTTTAAGTGCATATGTTTTTGCTAATGTCAGTTGTGCTGGATTTTGGGGATGCAGGACAATGCCAAGAACATAGCAGATTTGTCTAAAAGTCTGGAGTCAACTAGAGCTCATTTACAAGGACAGCTCCGCAGCAAGGAAGCTGAGAACAACCGACTTGCTGTCCAGATAAAGGTTTGTCTATTCTCTCCAAGTACATACCATCCTGGGTAATCAGTTTTCGTTCTTTGGGGTGTATTATAATTATGTGCTTGATAAATAATTTTTGCCTAAGCCACTGCAGTTAGACCTGTTGTCAGTGTGAGTCTGATTGATTGATTGATTGATTGATTGATTGATTTTCAGTTTTAGGTATGTGTGACATTTAAATGGACAGCACAAATCATAATCCTAGCTTTAATTGTTTCATAATTTATGCTCTAATTCTGTTGGATCAGAACCTAGAGCGAACAGCCAACCAGCAGAAGGCAGAGTTCGATCATCTGAAGGAGCAACTAACAAGGCTGAAGCAGCAGGCTGGTGACGAAAGACAGGCTCTAAAACGAGCCACACAGGCGCAGAAACAGCGAGCAGAGCACAGTGAGGGCACTGCAGACCAGCTGAGAATCCAGATGCTGGACATGGTAGGACTATGTTACCCAGCATGTTGCTCTACAAATTATTTGTCTATTAATTAGAGAGACACAGGGCATGTTAAGTTTCTATAACTAGTCTTCTAGCATGCTCACAAGGTACTTTTATTTATTAAAATAAATTAATTACTAAATTACCATGTGATACTTGGTAAGTGAAAAAAGCATCTTTTTTTTTTTTTTTTTATTGCTTTGTAACAGGAGAAACAGGTGACAGATGCGCTATCAGCGGCGGAGACTTGGCAAGGTTGCTATTTCCAAGGAGCAAAAGATAAAAGTAAACTTGAAACTGAACTGTCAGTGCTGAAGAGGTGATTACAGCTCTTTTACAGCTTCATATACAGACAAATACAGTAGGTACAGTAAGTTATTCTCCATGTGAAAATTAGATAACTGGGAGTGATCTTAAACTGCAGTCCCACCAAAATTCCCCTGGTGAAATTTTCTGAGGTGGTGTTGTTGTCTAGACCTTCATTGGACAAGACAGTAGAAATACCTGTCAGTAAATTGCAATACAGGTCAAGAGCACCACCACAAACTACGTGAAAATAATAACAATATTCATGTTATTTTAGTTTATTTTAGGGTTTATGACTGAGTTCTGGAAACAAGAAATGTTTATAAACATGACTCTTAATGAGGCCATATTATGTTATTTTTATGTTATTTGTATTTGCAGCTAAACTGTAATGTGATGGGCGTCCATATTAAATAATGCCTGTAGTTCCAAAATGTGAGCTGAACATATGTAGAAAAAAAGCTCCAAGTCTCCATCGACTCTGTCAACAATTTTCCCAAGGCTTTTCAGAAACTGGACTCTCCCAAAGCATTTCCGACATTCCCGACACGCAAACGTTGTTTATAACCTAAATGGTTTGGGTAAGAATGCTCGCAAATTACACATTTGTGCCCTCCTCCTCTCAGATTACATCCTTGGCTCACTACTCTGCTCAGCCCACCACCAGGCTACCACAACCTGGCTAGTCTGAAAAGAGTGGATTCAAGGTGACTGTGCCCTCAAAGAGGCAGGAGCTAAAATAAATATTTCACACAGAGCTGAAGGAGGAGTGATGCGTAAAGGCCCCTAATATAAATAACCACCTACCAACCATAGGGTCGGAGTTTCGCGCCCTTTTCCTCCCGACCACACGTTGAAGTATCTCTGGGCAAGACACTGAACCCCGAACAGCCCACCCCCATCCCCAGCCTTGCAGTGCCAGTCCCAAGCCCAGTAGAAATTTGGGAGGGTTGCTTCAGGAAGGACAACTGTGCCAAATCAACATGCGTACAAATGATCCAGTGGGGCAAGCCTGAACTCATGGGATAAGCAAAAAGGACAAAAAAAAAGTACATTTTGAAAAAATATTTAAGTAGAGCCCCACAATATTAATATAAACCTGAAATTCTGCACAATTTGACCCTTTTAAGTAAAAAATATATTTTAAAAGAGGTTGTGTATGCTATTCAATATCGCACACTATGGAAAAGAGGTTAGAGGTCTGTTGTAGGTAGGGATTAGGCAATTCTAATGATACTTTAACCTATAGCTACTGTTAGTTGAGGTTAAAACACCATTTAAGTAGAATAAATGAAAACATGACATGTCTTCTGTTTTATTATATAACAGCCATATAGGAGAATTGACAGAACAGCTGCAGGGCATGGAGGATAAAGGCAGAATGGAGCGAAACTCTCTGTTGGATCAACTACATGGGCTGAGCACAGAGACCACTGCTGCCAAACTGGAGAACCAGTCCCTCAAGGTAAAACCTTACAAAAACTTAAATTCACTTCACATTAACAAAATTGAGAGGATGTCATGTTATATTACAATAATAACCGATCATGTAAACCTGTGTGTTCCTGTCAGGCCACATTTTCTGCAGCTGAGCAAAAGCTGACCTTGTCTCAATCAGAGCTTCAGGAGGTTAAAAATTCTATCAAGCAATATGAAAGCCTGTTGAACAGATATAAGATCCAGGTACATAAAGCATAATGTACCACCACAAATTCAACAGTTTAATTGTGATAGTACAGCAGATAACACAATAATTCACCCAGCTACTCCTTGCATTAACTACACTTTCTAGGTGAGAACAACTCGGGCTGAGGCGGATGAGTATGGTTCTCGACTGGCTCAGGTGGAGCGGGAAGCCCAGGTGGAGAGGGTGGAGATGGAACAGGAATTGGAAGAAGTGCACAGGGAGCTACTGGGGGGGTTAGCAGAGCTGGAGTCTCTTCCTGAAGCCTTAAGACGCTCTGAGCAGCAGCTGCAGGAGGCTCAGAACAGGGAGCACAGCCTGGAGAGACGGAGCATGGAGCTTAGCACAACCCTCACGGATCTTTACCTGAAGGTCCTATGCATGAAAGTTGGCATTACAAATTATGATTTTAAATTCTAATTTTATATATATAATAATTATTAGGTAAAAGAAGATTCTATTAAATTCAAAATACTTAGCAAAAGAAATACTAATGTATTATACTAATACTAAAAGAAACAGACAATTCATCTAAAAACACAAATATTTTAAGTAGTTAAAGCAAACTATACAGTAATTGAACAAAAATGTGTTAATACCACAAAAGCTTATATTTTGTTAAATATTTTACACATATGTTACAACTCTAATTGCTTCCAGATTTTAATCAAATATTCTTTTATTTGGTTTAAATTTAGTCAAACTAATGTTTTCCTGAAAGCAGAGGTTGTCTGATGAGTTGGTGAGTTGTTCTAGACCATGGTACCCTTTCAAAGGAAATGTGTTGTTATGGGCTTCAAAGCCGCCAACTGCCCCCAATATAAAAGGCACATACTATGAAATTATATTATATTATACACAATCTGCATTGTATCAAGAACTGGTCCAGTTGTCCAAATTTTAGATTGAAACATTTTCATAACCAGTGATGTTAATGCTGGTCACAAATTACAAATGACAGAATCGGAATGACTGATTAGAATGAATATACTCTAAACTGAGAATAAGGTCCCAGTTTAATGATATAAGACTAGGTCATCGGTTTCAGCCAACTTCCCATCTAAACAGTAGATGAAAAGTGCAATGGCAAGTGGTTTGTAAACAAACTTTTACTAGTTTTAAACTAATGGTCAGTATTTTGTGGTTGTCACTCTCACAATGTCACAAAAAGACTTTAAAAAGGTGAAAAACAAAACTTATTAAAGTAAAATAAATATATAAAAAACATAAAATCTGTATCACAAAGAAAGTTTAGTGGGTTATTTCACTATCTTTGAGCTAATCTCAGATAGTCTACTACCATGGAGCTGGATGACTTTTATTCAGGCTACATTATGCTGCACAGCTCAAAACTTTTATTTATTTATTTATTTATTTATTTTTATTTGATCATATTCTTTACAATTTACCCAACAGATGCTCTTACTTTAATTATACATCCTAGCATTTGTCGTAGCAATTCCTAGGTATCAATGTTTAATCTCCTAATACATTAAGTACTACAATCATAGTACTGCCTGTGTTGCATATAACAACTCCACCTCTTTCACATGGAAGCCCACATAACCAGACCAGTTATTTGCAGTCTTGGTCTGAAGCGCCTTTTACACATGCACTGGAATCCTGACATTGTCCTGAGTTTGTTTGGAGAGGGTGTACGTGAGTATGCAAATGTCCGAGTGAGATGGTTCCTGGACATTACCTGGACTTTATCTAGTACCAAGCTTATATTATCTGTGTGAGACTATTCATGCTGCCCACTGCTCTGTTCTGAATTGTCTGAAGAATTTAAAGAGAGTGAATGGGCACTTAGACAACATTTATCACCACAGCCTAAGTTTTCAGTCATGGTATGTGCCTCTTGTGTGTTTTGACCCTGCGCTGAAAATCAAGCACAATTTCTTCTGTTGCTGACTCACGAATCTCCTGCTGTGTTACATGTGTAAAACAATAGCAACTCCAACCAAATACCAGAGTATGCAGTCCTAGTTATCCAATAAATGACATGTCTTATCTCATGGTAGGTGGAGACACAAGACAGCCAAATGGAGCTCTTCAGACAAAAGAACAAGCTGCTGCTGGAGGATAACAGACAGCTTCAGCAGCGAGTGAAGAGTTTGGAAAAGTTAGTCATTGTTTTTTGTTGCTGCCTTTTTTGGGGGCTTTTTATGCCTTTGAAAGTAGACAGAGAGACAGGAAACCAGGACAGGAAGAGGAAAGTATAAAATGCATCCAGAACTGTGAACCTTGTGATTATGTTGTACAAGTTTTAAATATTGTTAAATTATTGAATTAGTGGTTATTGTCCACAGTCATAACAAATATCCACAATAAATCTTTTCACCTCATGTTTGGTTAGTTGTCACAGCCAAATCTCAGCATTAGCTTGCTTATTTGTGTCAAAGGCCGCTGTTGTGGTGTCTAAAAACAGTTAACATCAGCCAGACACACAGCTCCCCTGGATGACATTTTTTTCACTTTAAAAGCCCTGATCACTGAATGTTTGCATGGTTGATAAATCTGACATTTTACATCTCTGTGACTTGCATCAGTTTGGACAATATTTATAGTGATCTTGATTTTTGTAATGAAAAATGTGTCTGGCTGATGTGTTTATATATTTTTTTGGAGAACAAAGGGGGTCAGTGACAGTAAGCTAATCCAGGCTACAGGCTGACTACTAACCAAACATGAGTAGAGAATATTTATTGTTTAGATAATGACAAAAATTAACCTTAACCACTCAACTACTAGATGCCCTCAGATAAACTGTGTAACACTGTGACAATTTGTCAAAGAACATCTAAATATACAGATACAGTGCATCCATAAAATATTCACTTTTTTCAAAATTTTATGTTACAGCCTTATTCCATAATGGTATTAAAAGTAAAAAAAAAAACATACATAAGTATTCATAGCCTTTGCTTAATACTTTGTTGAAGCAGCTTTAGCACCAATTACAACCTCAAGTCTTTTTGAGTATGATGCTACAAGCTTGGCACAGCTATTTTTGAGCAATTATGTCCCCATTTTCTTTGTTGTTCCTGTCAACCTCTTATCAGGTTGGATAGGGACCATTGGCGCACAGCGATCTCTCCTGAGATGTTCAATCAAGTTAAAGTCTGGGCTCTAGCTGGGCCACTCAAGGACATTTACAGAGTTGTCCTATAGCCACTCCTTTGTTATCTTGGCTGTGTGCTTAGGGTTGTTGTCCTGTTGAAAGATGAACCGTCGCCCCAGTCTATGGTCCAGAGTCCTCTGAAACAGGTTTTCATCAAGGATGTCTCTGTACATTGCTACATTCATCCTTCCCTCAATCCTGACTAGTCTCCCAGTTCCTGCCGCTGAAAAACATCCCTCTATCATTATGCTGCCACCACCATGCTTTGCTGTAGGGATGGTATTGGCCAGGTGGTGACTGGTGCCTTATTTCCTTAAGACATGACACTTGGCATTCAGGCCAAAAATCAATCTTTGTTTCATCAGACCAGAGAATTTTGATTCTCATGTCTTTCAAGCAGTCTGTCATGTGCCAATTACTGAGGATAGGTTTCCGTCTGTGAATTGCTGCAGATACAGTTCTTCTGGAAGGTTCTCCTCTTTCCACAGAGAAATGCTGAAGCTTGGTTTGTGCTCTGACATGCACTATTAACTGTGGGACCTTATAGACAGTGAAATCCAGTAAAGTTGTACAAACATCTCAAGGATGATCAGTGGAAACAGGAAGCACCAGTGCTTAATTTTGTGTGTGATGAGTGAACATGTGATTTTTTTTTTTTTTTTTTTTTATAAATTTGCAAAGATTTTGACTTTTGATTTTAATGACTTTGTCATTATGGGATATTGTTGTAGAATTTTGAGTAAAATAATGAATTTGATGCATTTTGGAATAAGGCTGTAACATAACAAAACATGGAAAAAGTGCTGTGAATACTTTCTGGATGCCCTGTATACTCATTTAGCTTTGAGGCGTCCTTCTTTGCAGTGTACACATCCATCTCTGGATTACGTTGATATGAAAGAAACTTTAGGTTCTGGAGGTAATTTCTAAATGGATTTATGCACAGACTGTACAGCACATTGCTCATTTAATGACCACAAAAAGCTCCAACAAAAACTAAAATATTGTTAAAAATTACCAATTTTAATATTATTAGACAGTACACTTACTGTTGGATATTGTTGCCACGTTTATGATCTCACAGAAAGCTGCAGGAGGCTAGCAGTCAGAACAGCGACCTGCTGGCAGTTATTTCCAAACGGGAAGACCTCATTCACACCAATCAGTTGCATCTGGAAGAAAAAACAAGGGAATGTTCTCTGCTGAGCCGAAAGCTGGATAAGGCGCTAGATGATGCTTGCAGACAGGTCTGTGCTACAGCCTCCTCAGTAATTTCAGTGACACCTCTGAACAGAAATAAATAGGTGTGCAGACCGAGGTTCTATTACAAAAGAACTTCTGTGATGTGTTGTTCTGTGATGTTGTACTTGTTGATAGGGATATACAGTTTTTCACCTGCTTTCACTTAATTATGTCATATTAATTTCCAGATTTCAGAGGCAAATGAACGTGCTGCTAGCAAAGAACAGTCTATGCAGTCCAAGATTCTTGAGTTAGAGACCCAACTCAGCAGAACCAACTCAGACATAAACCAACTACGGTCCAGCAAAGACGAGGTAAATAATGCATAAATAGTTCCCTCAAAGTGGTGTGTGTGTGTGTATAAAGTATAAGTAGGTGTAAGTTATGTTTATATGATGCTCAGGTGGAGCAACAATATCAGAGCCGACTGCAGGATGTGAAGGATCGTCTAGCGCAATCAGACTGCACCAACCGAAGCCTGCAGAACTATGTCCAGTTCCTTAAGGCATCCTACACCAATGTATTTGGAGATCTGACTTTCAGCAGCTCACTGAGGGCCCCATCACCCTTCTGATAGCACATCTTTCAGAGGTGCATTAAACACACACTGTAGAATATTAATATGGTTTTGACCCTGGCATTACTGGAAGCTGTGAAGATGACAGCATCACTTTTTGTCAGCCTGGTTTTTCATTTAATACCACTTGAAAATAGGTTGTTGAAAAGCAGTTATTTGAGAATTAGAATAGCAATATATTTGGAACAAATTTTGACAGTAAAATTTGCAGACAGACCAAAAGAGACACTTAGTAAGTGTGGGTGGAGATTGTATAAAAAAACAGTATCAGCTATGTAGGAGTGGCAGTTCTCTTGCAGACTGCATCAGGTTTTCCACTCCAAAATTTACAAATCTTCCAGGGACTGCTCCAGAGAAGCATTCCCACATCATGCTTCACGGTGGGGATGGTGTGTTTTTGATGATGTGTAGTGTTTCCATCAAACATATCTATTCTGATGGTCAAAAGGTCAATTTTAGATCCATTAGACCATAGAACCTTCTTCCACTTTAGTCTTCTACATTCTGAGAAACTCTATCTTGGATTTAATATAAGCTTTTTTCCTCTTTGCAACTCTCCTATAAAACTTGGCTGGTTGGTGTACACAGTGTCTCCCAATGTCTCCTCAGCTGCTGAAGTTCTTCAGAGGAATCATGGGTGTCTTGTTGGCCTTCCTCACTTGTCTCTGTCTTGTACAGTCACTTGGTTTCATATGCACTCTGATTTTTGCTTTTTAACGTTTTTACAGAAGTGCTTAAAGTGGTTTTCTTCATGATGTTGATTTTAACCAGATGAATGATTAACCTGTATCTGTAACGATATATGTCACTTTGAAGCAGTAATACTTTTGGAATCACTTATGTTACTTTATAGAGATCTGTTATCGTTTTGACTATAAAGATAAAAAAAAAAATATTATCAATATTGAATTGTAAAAAATAAAAGTAAGGGGGTGAATACTTTGATAAGCACTGTAATATTATAATACTGTACTCTTAGAGGCATAAAATTTAAGGGGAGACGAGGCATTTGTAGAACATCTCAACCTCTAGAATTGTTTAACTTATCCATGCTATATTTATCAGATGCTGTGATTCTTTGTGTATTTCTAATACCTTGTAATAATTTAACAAAAATAATTGGTAAGAATATGAGTGTAGCTTTACTAAAACAACCTGTTGGATTGGCCGGGTGTTGAAGGATATGCAGTGAAAAATGCACAGGCTTTAGTGAACTGTGTGCAATCACCATCTCACATCCATCCATCCATTCATTCCTGGGGGCTGGAGCTTGTCCCAGCTGTCATAGGGCGAGAGGCGGGGTACACCCTGGACATGTCTCCAGTTTACTCAGGGCCAACACAGAGAGACATACACAGACAGACAACCATTCACACTCACATTCACACCTATGGGCAATTTTTGGGTCATCAGTTAACCTCACATGCATATTTTTGGTCTGTGGGAAGAAACCGGAGTACGGGGAGAACATGCCACCTCCAGTATCAAAAATATCCTCCTTTGTATCGTGCTATGCAGATTAATTTATAACACAATGAACAAAAACAATAGGGGTTGTTCTTGAAGACATTTTTTACATTACTTTTACATTGGTTTGTCTTATTATTGTTTCCTATGGTTTCTTTAGAACCAAACCCCTAACACTTAAACGTCCTCATTTGGATTTCTGTTTTTGAAATGTTTTTCACTGTTTTGCATTTTGACTGAATGTTGTCTTCAGAAATGTATTATTGGATATTGGAGGAAAAGCTTCTATTTAACATGCCAAAAACAGAAATTGCTAATTTTCTTTACAAGTCAGGTCTTGTATACAGATCACAAATACAGTAGGTATATCTCCCTTACTAGAATAAACACACTGCACTATTATATTTGTACTGTTGTATACCAAAAAGGTAAGTTTGCTATTTACATATTAAAACTTTGTAACCAAGCCATCCATGACACATCAAGTGCTTCCAAATGTATTCTCTGCATCTATTCTCTGATTCTACAAAGGTTGAACCTTGGTGCTATTGCTGTCCTTTGGCTGGTAAAAAGCTGTGTGTGTTGAAACAATGATTTGAGGTTTACACTCTCAAATACAATGTTAGCAGCATTAGTAGTTGTTCATCTTTTATGTCATCAGTTTATTTAATAAATTTACAATTTATATCAACTTTAAAACTGAAATATATTTTTTTCTACTTGAATCCAACTGACAAACTATTGTTCTGTTTCATGTTCTCACTTTTTACATTGTGTTTACTACTGTGTAGGATCTCCTCTTCTTTTCACAATCACAGACTTATCAAAGGGCACATACTTTCCCCAGTTGCTTTAATTTTGAAAGTAAACATTTTTCCATTTCTTATACAGGTTCTTCCAAAAGTGGAGTGGGATGGGTGGGTAAACTCATTTGTTTTTGCGTTACCCTAAATACATTTGGGTTTAAGATCAAAAGATTGATATTGGGTTAAAGTTCAGAATTTCATTTGATGGTATATACGTTAATACATTAAACAACATACAACATAGCCCCCTTTATATCACCCATCCATTACCTGTAACCACTTATCCTGTTCAGTGTCACGGGGAGGCTGGAGCCTATCCCAGCTGTCAGTGGGTAAGGGGCAGGGTCCACCCTGAACAGGACTCCAGTCTATCTCAGGGCCAACACAGAGAAACACATATACAACCTTTCAACCATTAAAGCAGCCCTGGGAAAAGAGGGAAAAAGAAGCATTGCATAAAAATTGGGCATGGTCAATACAACAGTTATCCTGAAAGAAAAAGAAATCACTGGTGTATTAAGCAACATACGAAGAACAAATGGACAAAGAAAAACAGCGGCTACTGACATTATGAGAGCTGTGAAGTAAAACTACCAAACAAAAGTCAGTAATTTCACAAACAACATTCACAAAGAAATGTTGTTGTCCGTACAACACGATATACATCTCACATCAGCAGTAAGAATCAGAATGTCTGGACTTTTAAGAGTTCAAAGATCTGCTCATGATCTAAACTAGGCTGTGAAGATTTAGATAATGTCATGGCTATTTCTAGAACAGGCTCACTGATCTTTGCTGATGATATAGCTCATGATGGTAGCAGTACAACAAATTCAGAGGTTACAAAAACATTTTGTCAGCAAATTTACAGAGAAATGTATTGCAGCTGATTGGGAGGAACTTCATTATGCAGCAAGACAAATAGTGTAGCCAGGGGAGATGGGTCTATTGGTTAGCACCTCTTAACTTGTAACTAAGTCGCGAAGTAGCAGATGTATGTGTGTCTCCACTGATGCGACTGTGGCACAGGAAGGTTGAGTGGTCATCCATCAATCTCGCAGTTGTTGGTACGATCCCTGGCTCCTCCGGTCACATGTCAAAGTGTCCTTGAGCAAGAAACTGAACCCCAACTTAATTGCTCCCGGTGAGTGTCGGCCAGCTGCATAGCAGCTCCCCCATTGGTGTGTGATTGTGAGTACGAATGGGTGAATGGGAAGCAGTAAAGTAAAGTAAAAGCAATCACTGTAAAGTGCTTTGAATGCCAATAGGTAGAAAAGTGCAGACCATTCACCATACTATGTGTCATAGTGGGTTGGTGCCACAGCCAATGAGCAAATAATGTATTTTCTTCATTTATTAACTTAAATAATTCTCAAAACAGATATTCTGCAGTGAAATTATGTTTAAGATTAGTCTAGCATTTACATTTTCATTTAGTCATTTGGCAGATGCTTTTATTCAAAGCGACTTAAAAGTGAGGTACAAGGCCATCTAAAATCTATGTCACGGAGAAAACATTGAACTAAAGTGCTATAAGAAGTGTTTCTGATTTATGAGATGCAGGTGCAAGAAAGAGTGGAAAATAAGTTTTTTTTGTTAAAGGTTTAAGTGCACAAGCAAGGTGTGGAAGAGTTCTGTTTTCCGCAGTTTTTTGAATATTGGCAGTGAGGTTGGCTGAGCAAGAGTTTGATAGCTCGTTCCATCATCATGGGACCACTGAGATAAAGAGTTTTGCCTGGTGTCTTCTGTGTGGTGCTATTACTACCAGACATTGTTCATTGGCAGACCACAGCGAAGGAGTAGGGATGTTTGACCTAAGTGAGGGAGTTGAGGTAAGCAGGAGCTGTTGAGTTGACCACTCTGTTGGCAAAAGACAGAGCTTTGAACACGATGCAGGCAGGTACGGGAAATCAGTGCAGAGATCTGAAGAGTGATGTAACATGAGTCCATTTTGGCTGCTTAAAAATGAGGCATGCTGGTGCATGTTTGATTGTGCATGCTGGTAACCCCAACAACAGGGCATTGCAGTAATCCAGATGAGATATGACCAGCGCCTGCACAATGAGTTGGGTTGTATATTCTGAGAGGTAGATTCCGATCTTTCTGATGTTGTAGAGGGAAAATCTACATGACTTAGAGACTGAGGAGATGTGGTCTGTGAAGCTCAGTGGGTCATCGATGATGACCCCCAGATTTCTGGATGACTTAGTGGGGACAATCACTGCAGACCCAATGTCGATGCTAATGTTGTGTTGTGTTGAAGGTCTGGTTGAGAAGACAAGAACTTCGGTCCTGGAGAGGTTGAGCTGAAGGTGTCTGTCTCTCATCCAAGCAGAGACAGGCACAAATGTGTGATCAGACAGTGGAGTCATTCGGTGGAAAGGACAGGAAGAGGAAATAGGAAAAGTCGTGTGAGTGGATGATGGAACCCTGGTATGTAGTATAGATGAAAAGCAGAAGAGGACCAAGAACTGAGCCCTGCAGCACACCCGTAAAGAGGAATTAGAAACATGGCCCTGCCAGGATACCTTGAAGGTTCATCCAGATAAGTCAGACCGAAGCCAGGCTAGATCTGATACAGAGTTGGCTAAGTCAGAGAGTGTGGACAGGAAGGTCTGATGGTTCACAGTGTCAAAAGCTGCAGATAGATTGAGTGGATTAAGACAGAAGATTGAACTTTGGCTTTTGCAGCCCATAGGGAATACATGATCGCCAGGAATGCCATTTCTGTGGAGTGACCACTCTTGAGGGAAGACTGGTGGTAATCAAGAAGGTTGTTCTGTGAGAGAAAGTCTAAGAGTTGATTGAAGACTGCTCCTTCTTGGCCAGAAATGAAAGTAGAGAGACAGGTCTGTAATTCTCCCCACAGAAGGGGCCAAGAGGTTTCATAAGCAGTGGGGTAATCTGGGCCTGCTTGAATGAGGTAGGAAAAGTGCCTGTTGTGAGACGTGTTAATGATTTGTGTGATGGCTAGCATTAACTGCTTGAAGAAGAGTGGAAGGGATCAAATCCAGAAAGCAGGTGGGTCAGATGGTTAGTGAGAAGGAGGGTGGATACGCCGTCCTCAGTCAGAGTTAAAAATGAGGAGTGCGATGCACTGTTGGATGAAGCTAGTAGGATGATCATCATCTGGAGGAGAGAAATGGGAGCCTATGGCTGCCACCCTTATCACTAAAGAAGCTGGCAAAGTCATCTGCAGTGAGAGAGGTGGATAGAGAAGGTGGAGGTGCATAGAGGACTGATTTGAAAGTGGAGAAAAGCTTTCTGGTGTCTGTGGTGTTGCTGAACTTGTCCTGGTAGTATTCAGTCTTTGCTCTGATGACACTGTAAGAGAAAGACCCTGATACTCAGCAGAAGCAGATGGAGTGATCTCAGCACTCCTGAGCATCATGCGCTGATCATGGATCTGGTCGATTAACCATGGATGACAAGATGAAAGTGTATTGCAGAGGCTGTCCGTGGCTGTCCCCATAGCGAGGGTAGAGAGGGTCTGTATCGAGGGTCTAGCACCATAAGGGCTGTCAATACATTTAGTAGCGCAATTTTGTAGTAAAGGGGTACTGATTAAATATCACATGATAGGTGTGAATTAAAAAAAATACCTTCAGGGCTAGTATTTTGTATTTAGATCCTATCCCAACTGTCATAAGGCAAGAGCAGGGGCCAAGAGCAGGGGATAGACTGGATGACCAAGCATCCAGTCTATCTCAAGGCCACCACAGAGACACATTCATGAACAGTGAAATATTTTGTGTGGATCGAAATCAGTTAAACAGGTGTATCAGGAGAGTTGAGCTAGCTGACTGGAGGTCTCCTCATTCCCTTCTGCAGCTTTGTCATCTGCATCAACCATGACTGAGGTGAGCTTTACTTAAATATATATAGCTCATATTCATTAAAATTAACCTAAGGGATCATCAATTCTCTGTCAGACCTCAGGAGACACGGAGCTTATTCGATGCTGTACTTCAAATCCTGTTAGGTTTTTTTAATATGAAAATCCCGTTCCTAGTTCCACCCCACGGTTTCCTTTTTTCTTAAATGATGTCTTTGTCCGAAAGACGAAACGGTGAATGAAGAATGTCAGGTCTCGAGAGTTTTAGACCGACTGCAAATAATCACATCATAAAAACATGTTCCCCAATATTCATGTTGCACATGAATAATGAATTGCCCTTTTGCACCGACCCCAGTAGCTTTTAGGTCAGATTTGAGTGCTTATTTTTTGCCATAGCCACTTTCTGATAAACAGTACAGTATAACAAAATGGACAAACTCAAGAAAAGAAACAAATACATTTTGCATGGTATTCTCAGACGCTTTCGGCTCCGTTCGGTACAGTTCGAGCATTTCCGTAAAGCTGCAAAAATTGCGTCACAAACACACATACTCGCTCACTCAAAAGCAGCCATTACAGAGTATTCCTTCGTCGTCGATCGCCTGGACATCCTCTACACAGTTCGCTTTTTGGAAAGCAGATCAAGGTACGTAACTGCTCATAATATAGTTAACTGCTCGTATTAAATTAACTGCTTTCCTAACAGCCCCACTGCGGTAAATGGGTTTGTCTACTAAGGGTGCTACAAATTGGCTAACGTTAGTGTTAGCTAGCCGCAATAATTTCTCGAATGTCGTTTGAAATTACCGTGAGCTACTGTAACATTAAAATGCATTCAGTTACTGCTGATTCAATCTTGCCAGTGTGCATCTACAACGTGTAGGTTAAACATACCATAGATAATGTTGACGTTAGCCTAACTCTAAATGACACAAGCTAGTCAGTTGGTTAAATGACAATGTACATCTGTAATAAAGTCGAAATTGGTCTGGTATTGGTAAGTTTTTAATCGATTAAATGAAATATCATGAGACGGACCAAGGTTATGTATATAGAAGGCCACATTACAGTGGAGGCCGAAGGGGAGCCGCCCAGTTCAGTTGAATACTTTTGGACATATTGCCCCAGCTGTCTCTGTCCTATTTTTCCTTTCTTTCCCGAACCCAGTATCACCATTATTATTTCACCACTGTTCCACAGCAGACACGTATTTTTAAATACACCAGCAGTTAGAAGGATCATTTTTCAAATGTTATCTTTTAAGGAGTGGTCCACGCTCAAGACCCTGGTATTTCCAGTAGAGCATGGCTATAAAGGTTACATAAAGATAGTGTGCACTTTGCATAAAGAAGATTGTGGACAGTAAAAGCAGACAACTGCACTTCATCCACTACTGACTGCCCCTGGACATTGATTTGACTGGGTGGTGCCACATTCTTCACATACCAACTGTCCTTCCACTCTGCATTCCTTCTTTACCCATATGGTGGTTACAATATTTATTTGAGGAAAATTATTACATTTCAAAAGTTGTTCAGAATAATTTAATTCATTTATACATCAGTTTTTGTAAACCATCATAGTTTTGCCACTAGTAAATACTGCACAACCAACTTGTGCAGGGATAGTTGGGGAAACAAGTTTGCCACTGCTGACCGAAAATACTTGCCATCAATTAATTGGGCATAACATTATGACCATGTGCAATTTAATGCAATCCAATACAGGGGCTCTGCCATAATTTCTACTTTTACAAGGTTATCATTTCTTAGTCTTTTCTTAGAGGTCAGTTGTTCATGCGTTGTCAGTTCGGTTAAAAACTATTCTCTAGATTGCCTCTCGACATGTGAAAGATACCGATTGTCTGTTTGCATTGGTAGTGTGAGGATGACCCATATAGAAAATAGGCCTCACTGTCTCTAGGTTTGGTGCTAGTCCTGCAGATGTACTACAACCTGCAAACTCATTGTCATTTTGCTGCTGGTATGAACTACTTTCCAGACATTTTAAGGGTGTGTGCAAGAGTTGAGGTCTTTCTATCTCAAATATACAGTGACCATTTAATTGAGTGCTAAAACAATATCATGATGAACTTCCTGTAAAGCATCCTGTTATTCTCACTACTGACTGCTGATTTCTTCTTACTTATTGTACAATCAATGTTTATGTCCTAAAGCCAGCCAAAACATGTCGACCTTTACTAAACCCAAACTCAAGGTAACAACCCTATTTGACTCACTGTGTGCATCTGTGTTTGTGTGTACTGTTGTGTCTTTAGCTTGTATGTGAAAAGACATTTAAGAGAAATTAAGGCTGGTGGTGGTGATGATGGTTTGCTGAATAAAGGGATTGGGTAGAGCTGGAGGGGGGGAGGTATGGAGCAGGGAGAGACGCATGGGTTGGGCTACATCTTGGTTGTTCACTTATACAGCATAGTCACTGCAGGTGCAATGCGTCTGTCTTTGCGGCTGTAGATGACATTTCAGATTTTTAAGAAATGTAGTACAGATGTACACACCACACTGCTCTAGAGGAGGATATGGCCACAGTTGTCGCCCGCCGATCAGCCAATATAGAAAAAAGCTGCGTATCTCTTTTGTATGGTTTGGACTTCTAATTTTTATTTTTTATTTTTTTTGTCACACAATCAAGTCAGATTTGCAGTACAGTGAAGTTTGATTTAATTTGAATGTCAAAAGGATTTTGGTAAGTGGCTGTTGATCTTAATGTGCATGCTTCTTTCCAACTTGTTCTGTTCCAAGCCAAGAGCTATTAGCAGAACGTGTAAGGAGGATACTCTGTCTAGAATACAATAGTTCCTGCATGCCTTCCGGTTATGTGATATTCTATGCATGAAAATGGGGTGTGGTCTTATCTTAAAATAAACTAGAAATGGTAACAGTGTACAAACTTCAAAATGTATGTTTAGTTTGTCAGAAAACACTGAAATTTATTAGAATGCATTTTCACTGTTGTTTACTTCTTATTAGCCTAATTGAAGAAGTGAAAAAAAAACAGGACAGGAGCCCCTTTCAGCCTGGCCAAGACTCAGCAAAAATGAATAGGCTGTTTTTTGTAGAAAATCCTACTATAGTTTTAAGTTTCCTATTGGTTTTATATGTAATATTATGGTTATGAAAACCTACAGACTGCTGCTAAAGAAGGTGGTAGTGATGGAGAGACAAAGCTGTGTTGAAGCATTATAGGATTCTAACCATCTAAACTAAAAGATGGTTTCTGTCAAAGCTTCATGCATCCATGAAACCACATTGTGGGCAAAAGTTAATGGAGAGAATTGTAAGCTGACTTTACGTCCAGAAATGGCGACTGCGTTTACATGCACTTAAGTAACCGGATTTCTCAGAGAAATCAGCTTTCTCAGGTAATCAGAGAATAGTGTTTACATGCACTAAAGAAACCTGGTTAACCTGGTTTCTGCTCCACCTTGGACTTATTTTAGAAGCGCAGCTCATAGCTTGTACCTGTAAAGTGAGAGAAAACTGCTTCTTACTTTTCTTTGTGTGTGTTTCTTGTGGCAGCAGAGTCACAGCATTGGGGAAAAAGTGGAGACGTGCCACTAATCCCCAATGAGTACTGTTAATTTAAAAAATGTGTAGAGGAAACTGGGTTATTTGAACTTCTGAAAGGCACTTTGAGTAGGTTACGTTTTCTGTATGACCCTCTCCATTCATTCAGTCTTTCACTCAGCTCTGTGTTCCTGTCTGTGTCCTATTGTTTCGCGCATGAGGAGAAAGTCGATTAGAAACCTGCGTACAGAAGAAAACAGCATTCTAAGACAGAAATCTAAGCCAGGTTTCCATCCCCTAATTCTGGAAACCAGGTTTCCCGTTTACAAATCAGCTTTCCAGAGCGAGCCAACTGTAACCTGGTTACTTAAATCTATGTGAACACACTAAGTCTTCCTATGTGTGAAATTTTATGGAATAAAAACAAACAATGTGACAAATGTGGGTTTGACTCCCATGTTTACTTTTAAATGAATGCATTCTTCTGTAATACACAGCTGAATGACTTCAAAACATCATAATTGTATAACTACGTCAGTTTTTAAGGTTTCACATACAGAAATATGAGGACTCTGTCTTTAGATGGCTAGAATAAAGTCAGTTTTGCTAGTATGAACAAAATGAGTGTATTCTGTGATGCTGTCAAAACGCATGGGAAGAAGACATTGACTGACTGTGGTTCTGTCTATGCAAACATGGGGAAACAATCACTAAGTTCGAAGCACTTGTGTTCAACATGCCATCACCAGTAGTAGACTACTAGCTTAATGGCAACAATAACACCAAACAATAGTTTATTTGCTCTTTTACCCAATGAATCTTGATTCATGTATTAGACCTCTGTATTCAGCATGAATTTAAGGTTACTAATAAAATGTTTGACTTTATGAAACAATTGAGTGCTCATTATTTAGCTGATGTGAAATTTATCCTTTGATTTGAATTATCATCCTGACCTTGTCCAATCTTGATCCGTTTCTCCATACAGATCTACAATTTTCCAAAAACACAGCTAAAATACATTGCATGCTGGCTAATGTCAGCTTCATAACCCAGACTCTACAGAGCTGACCCAGACATAGAACACACAAAGTAGCACCTACCTGCTAAGTTATACTTTTGAGGTTTTTATACTTTAAAATGTTATGATGTCATTGATGACATCACCAACGATGCCACATAATTGCATTTGAAGCAGTGTCTCAGATCATTTGCACATCGATGATATCAATTACATTGCATAATTTGCCGTTTTTGTTTTTTTAAGATAACTAGCTTTGAAATTTGCCTAACTAGTATATAAGGAAGCAACATTTTGTTTCAGCAAATTATTTCAGCAAATATTTTTTGGTTCTCTCCCTGACAACATATCGAAGTGTCGCTGGGCAAGACACTCAACCCCAAACAGCCCCTCCTTATCCCCAGCCGTGCAGTGATGGTCCCAAGCCCAGTAGAAATTGCATAAGTTTTTTTTTTTTTTTTTTTTCCTAGCTACATGCAGACATTAAAGGAGATACTTTGAATAAAGGATTTTTATTATTTTAGCTTCCTGAAGCTTCCCTTTTTTTTTTTTTTTTTTTTTTTAAATCACTGAGCCTGGTTGTCCGGTTATCTGCCATATCTATTGTTCTATATAAAGCATAATGATTTAACTTAATTTTCCAAGTTACAACCACTTGTAACTTGGAAAATTGAATTATTCCTGGACAGAGAGGATGTAATAGATGCTGTTTCTGTGTCTGTAAAAGTGATTCGTTGGACTTTGGACAGCCATTAACTGGGAGTCAGATGCAGCTGCCATTGTTCAAAGTTCCCACCCAGCATTATAATTTAAATACAAAATGGGGGGGTGGAAAGGAGTAAGGGATATGACTACAGCCATCCATGGAATAGAAGCTGGCTACACTGTTGGCTGATATTCGTTTGAGGGGAGAGAGGTGAAGGGAGGGAAAGCTCTTATCTACAAATACAAGATGGAACCAAGCACTATCAGCAGTCACCATTCTGTATTAAGGGGCATCAGAGCTGTTAGTAACCCTGCTCTGATGCTAATTTCGTCTTGTATTTTAGATACTGTATTGAAGGCAGACAGAACCTCTTCTTAAAAAATTGTAATATTTAAGGTCATGTGGTTAAAACAGGTTGCTGTCTAACTGCAATTTTTTAAGTACCATCAGAGTGTTCCTATGTCTTCACAAGTACTCTCACTTGTTTGCAGCACACATTTACTGCATCAATTTGTGTGTAAAGTTTGTAATTTGAAAAGGCCTTCTAGAGGCAGGCATTTGGACAGCAAGTGCTCACACTACACATTTAACAAAAGTGCAGAAAAACATCTGCAGCCTACATTGCCAGCATTTTATTCACATCAGCAACAGTGGCTTAACCAGAAGCATTTTACTGGCACTTGAATAGGGCATAATTGAGATTAGTGGACCAGAAAATATTGTGGTGCTCATGCGACAGTATCTTCTCCATGTCTACACTTCAATCAACAGCACTAGAAAAGCCAATAAATTGTTTATTAACACACATGTTGAGCAGATAAAACTCTTGGTATTATACTAACAGTATTATCAGTTCTGCCTGCAATCCATTGTTGCGTTAATTACAATGAAGCTTTTACTACCAACACACTACAACTGACAGCTGACTTTAAACACATTTTACTAAGATGTCATTTTATTAGGGAAACTTACAGCTAAAAGTAAGTCAAGTAAAACAAATAATAGTTTTAAGTTGAAATAAAATCTGCCCTGGTTCCAAATTAATTTAGCTTGCTTAATATTAATTGTTTATTTTAAATTACTTGATGTATTTCAGATCTTTACAGTATTGATTGAATGTTACTTTGAGCATATTTGTCTCGCAAAAGACGGGCCGAAATAAAAAAGTATTGGCCTCTCTGCTCTATTAAAATCAAACTGAATAAAACTTTCTCCTTTCACAGTCTTCCATATTAAATGTTAATATATAATAGTTGTAGTTTTGAAACAGGACATACAGTAGCCTATGTGAGACAAGTAGCTGTTGGACAATGGTTAAGACACAAATTATACTAAAATAATGAAAATTAAATCAGTGCAAAAGTTGGCATCTCCCTTGTTACATTAATTATCTTTAATTTCGGATTCAGCAACTTTTTTTTTACTGTTGTTTCGGATTTGAGAATCATCATGAATCAATTATTCACTATTTTTATTTATTTATTTATTTATTTTTTGCCTTTTTTTTTTCTGAATTGGTTTGTCTAAACTCTGCAGACTTGCTGCCTATGTTGATCTACTGATTCCATGTCCATGGTGCCAAAGGCAGTGTATACAGAGAAGCTGACTGCAGCAATCCCATTGTGTGATGAAGCCTGGTTACTGTTGGCATGCATGTAGAATTTCCGCCCCTGCACCCACATCCCACATCCCACCTCCTCTTTGCCATTTTACTAATACATCTGCTGTACACTTGGTTGGTGAGCTCGGCACAAGATGGATGTTTCTTGTTTTGGCAAACAGCCTTGTTCTTTATATACTAGATACAGGAGGTAGTTCCATAGTTTTTGTCAGTGGCACTGGAAACACAAAATAATTCCTTTTAAATTTTTTTTCTCCCTGAGCTGAGATTTTGTATGTATTTTATTTTTTTAAAAAAAAGAGAATTTTTAGATTGACTTCAGAATGAAGTAAATGTTTGCAACAAAACCATGTAGAAAACAGTTCTATGGTTTGTTCAGAGATTACTAATTAGTACAACCTATTTTTGTTTTCAGAAAATGGATACCGCAGGGGTCAAAGTACTGGAGACAGCTGAAGACATCCAGGAGCGCCGGCAGCAGGTGCTGGACCGCTACCGGCGTTTCAAGGAGTTGTCTATTATGCGCCGGCAGAAGCTGGAGGACTCTTACCGCTTTCAGTTTTTCAGACGTGATGCTGATGAGTTAGAAAAGTGGATTCAGGAGAAATTGCAGATTGCCTCTGATGAGAACTACAAGGACCCATCCAACCTACAGGTCTGTTAGCCTGGTTTAAATGTTTCTTTTTGAATTGATGTATGCATAGGTCCTCTGGTTACTGAAGAAGTGAAGCTGGACCGGTTATTAGTGTCAGACTGAGTCCAAAGTCTGCACAGTCTAATTAGGTCAAGTTAGGTCTTCATGCTGGGATGGGGCACAGAGCGTACCATTATGTCCAAAAACAAAGTGAATCTGAATGGATCCTGAAATACAGTACATGGTATCAGCCGTGACCATGTGGTGCCACAGTCACTACCGTAATATTCAGTGTGTTTTTGAGGCAACTGAGAATGAGAATTATAAACGTAACAGTTCATCACAGCTTTCTTAAATGTTATAAATTTTCCCAAAATTATGTTGTTCAATTTTTGGATGTGTATAAGTAATACGTGGCTTTTTCTTATTTATGCATGTCCCATTCAGACGGTTTTTCAAAGGGCCGTTTCAGATGGGTTCCAAACGTCTGGACCAGTGAACACCTAATTTGAAACCTATTTGATTGTTAGCCTAGCCACTGTTAGTTTTCCAGAATTCATACCTAGGAATATAGATGAGCTTTTGTTAATTTATTTCTTTGAATTTTGCTACCATCATTTGTCTATCACATGCTGTAATTTGGTTTGACAATATTTTAATTTTCCCACATTTTTTTACACAGGGGAAACTGCAAAAACATCAGGCCTTTGAAGCAGAAGTTCAGGCCAATGCTGGGGCCATTATCAAACTGGATGATACTGGAAACCTTATGATCAGTGAGGGCCACTTTGCCTCTGAGACCATTCGAGTAAGACCATTATGCAGTAATATGGATAGCTTCACCTTAATATTCTGTGTACGTTAACATACTGTGTCCATACTAGACTAAACAGTTAAATTCACTAAAAAGCAAAGAAGGTTGAAGGCACATAGAAACACACATAATGAGCTTTTCATTGTTTAGATTTCTGAGTGACATATCAGCTGTTAACTCTTTCTATCTGAATCAGTCCTACACGCCTTACCGGACTCAACAGAGACCCATAGTTAAAACTGTTAATATGGCTGAGTATATACAAGTAGGTGTGAAATTGCAGTGTGACTCCTGAGTGCTGCAAAAATACTTTCAGAGTCATCTCTTCTTGACCAGCTTTCCCTTCTTGTCATTCTGTTTGAAAATTGACTTTTTATTAAATCTATTGTGTTTCAAGAAAGACCACTCTCAGACGAATGCCTCTTGTGAAAATGTTTTTTTTCCCAGGTAATGGTATTGAACACATTGGTTACTATAATGGATTGCACAGTTTTGATTAAATAAAAGATTGGACAACAGTTTGGACAGAAAAAGAAATCATGTTTAGACCATTACTTGTGAATATGTTATTAATTTCTTTGACCTTCATCTAATCATTTAATTAATTTATTTGTTTGTTTATTTTTGGACAACTTAAAAAAAAAAAATGTAGACTCGTCTGGAGGAGCTGCATCGGCTTTGGGATCTCCTGCTGCAAAGGACCAAGGAGAAAGGCATGCGCCTCTTGCAGGCCCAGAAACTGGTCCAGTACCTGCGTGAGTGTGAAGATGCCTTGGACTGGATCAGTGATAAGGTTAGATTCACATTAGCAGTGCTTAAAACCCTGTCTGAGGTTAATGGTACCAGTTCCTTTAGATGAAGAACCAAAAAATGCTCTATTTTTCAGCAGAGATACCTGTGCTTTATCAGTAACTAGTAGAGACAACAAACGAAAATTACTATGATGAGCAATGGCTGTAAATTGAATTAAAAGATTCCAAGTAGAATGAGAGGTTTACCAGATTGTTACTACGATATTATCCCTGTAGTTTGCAGATACAATATAATGATGCCCATTGGAAAATGTTACTCAGTACTCAAGTGACCTTATTGTTCGAAATTCCTTTATTCAAGTTTTGTAAATAAAATAATAGTGATCAGTAAGCAGACAAAAGCAGTGAAAATGGACATTAATGTATTTAGGTGACTATGGCTCAAGAGGTAGAGCAGTCATCCACTAATCCGAGGGTTGTTTATTCGATTTCCGGCTCCTCCCGTTACATTTCCACATACCCTTGAGCAAGACACTGAACCCCAATGTAGCGTAGGTCAGCTGCATAGCAGCTCACTCATCGAAGTGTAATGTGTAATTGTGAGTTCAGATGGGTGAATAAGAAGCTGTGTAAAGTGCTTTGGGTATTTACCATATATTTTGATCTTCCACAACCACCTGTAGGAAGCCATGGCCACCTCTGAGGAGCTGGGCCAAGACCTGGAGCATGTTGAGCTCCTACAGAAGAAGTTTGAGGAATTCCAGACAGACCTGGCAGCCCATGAGGAACGTGTGAATGAGGTGAACCAGTTGGCCGCTAAGCTAATACAGGAGACCCATCCCGAGGCTGAGCTAATTGTGCGCAAGCAGGATGAGGTCAATTCTGCCTGGCAGCGCTTGAAGGGCTTGGCCCAGCAGAGGCAGGGCAAGCTGTTTGGGGCTGCTGAGGTGCAGCGCTTCAACAGGTAAACGGTGTCAGTGACACACAACAGATTTTATACTGTGTGTGTTGGTCACAATTATGCCTTTGTAAATATACAAGATGTTATTACTTTGTCTCATTGATCAAATTGACATACTGGGGTTTTTGACAACAGGGATGTGGATGAGACCATAAGTTGGATCAAGGAGAAGGAGCAGCTAATGGCCTCTGATGACTTTGGTCGAGACCTTGCCAGTGTGCAGGCTCTGCTGCGCAAACACGAGGGTTTGGAAAGGGACCTTGCTGCTCTGGAAGATAAGGCAGGATATATGCTGCTCTACTGAATTTTAACAAATACTGAACAGCCAGGAATTTAAAAGCTAGATGTGTTACTTTCCTTTTGTCTTCCTTGTTGCTGTTTCCATTAGGTCAACACACTGGGTGGTGATGCAGAACGCTTGCAGCAGATACATCCCCAGAATGCCTCTCAGATTCACCTGAAGAAAGATGAACTCATCACTAACTGGGAACAGATTCGCACATTAGCTGCTGAGCGCCATGCCCGCCTGAATGACTCATACCGGTAAAGTAGCAGAAACGGGCCAGTGATTAGCAGACAATACACAAACACAATCTACTGAGTCACATCACTGCTGTACAATACAATGTAACCTGCTTTCTACCATGTGTATGATATAATGTAGCAGTAGTGAAAAATTAAACTAGAATTTATCACAGACCACTGTGCACCACAAGTACTCTGATAATAATTAATCTGATAAGTTATTGGCAGCTGTTATAATATTCCATTGATGATAATAATTCTTCAAGTCATTAATCAGGTATGTAGTAAAAATTCCAAGCTTTGTCCAGTTTGCTGCTTTCCAAGTCGTGAAGATATCACTTCAGACTTCTTCTAAGTACACTAAGTGTACTTAGTTAGATCTGATTTATACATACATTATGTCATAAGAACCCTTTTTTTTTTTTTTTTAAACTCTTTCCTTGATTTAAAAAAAATACAAAAACTGTATTTCCACAGATACAGGGTGTGTGAGGCTGCTACAGTGTCATTCGACCACAGATGCTTGCTCACTGCTGCCTTTTTGTGACAATGTCCTTTAGGCTGCAGCGTTTTACTGCTGACTTCAGGGATCTGACTAGCTGGGTGACAGAGATGAAGGCCCTGATTAGTGCTGACGAACTTGCAAATGATGTGGCTGGAGCGGAGGCTCTGCTAGACCGCCACCAGGAGCATAAGGTAAGATATTTTGTAAAATAAGTGTTAAAGATATAATCTTGTAAGGTACATCAAGTAGGGCAAAACGGCACAATCAGCAAAAGAAATTAGCACAGGTATGCTCCTAAATGTCTTAATGTGGCATTTATTGATCATTTCTTTACTGATGGATGGATGGATTGATTGCATATTCTCATCGCGTTGACTAGACACCATCTGCAGTTGGCTGGAAACTGCTGAAGCAGCAATTGGCTGGAAGTGGCTGGGGCTGTCTTTTTATTTTTACTAGGGCGTAGAATTGGGAATGGACCGGCTTTCCAATATTTGAAACCATGGTTAAGATATTCCTGTATTAGATTTCTTTTCTCGTTGTTACATTATAAGATTGCACTAAATGCTTAATTGCCCTAAAAGTTTGACTGTATTTCTTTTAAGATTCTTTAAATACCAAGCATAATTGAAAAAGTAGATTACTGTTCATGGCTCAACAGCATGATCTCCAAAAGTCTGTGAACACTGGAGTAAATCCTTGAAATAAATTCAGTTAAAAGGTTTAATTTTTTTTTTTTGGTTTTTCCTCAGGGAGAGATTGATGCCCATGAGGATAGTTTTAGAGCCACTGATGAAGCTGGCCAGGCCTTGCTCAACACAGGACACTATGCCTCAGAGGAGGTCAAAGAGAAGGTAGGAGTGTGACAGCATCTACACTGTATTTTTTTATTTTTGTGTGTAGTGTTATTATGCCTCTCTATTCCATCATGCTACCATCTACGATGGTTGAAAATTATGTGTTCTGTAGCTTGGAATCCTTGCTGAGGAGAAGGAGTCTCTGCTGGAGTTGTGGGAGGTTCGTCGGCAGCAGTATGAACAGTGCATGGACCTGCAGCTCTTCTACAGAGATACTGAGCAAGTTGACAACTGGATGAGTAAACAAGAGGTAAAGTGACACACAGAGAAGCATTTCTTAATAAATTCCCTGGTACTATATTTTATTTTTTTGTGATGTCAGAATTTGATTATACATATTTGGCATTTTTGATTTAGATAAACAGAATAGACAGAAATAGAAGACTGTAGCGTGAACTCCATGGTGATTAGGTGACCTGAACTATATGTTTAGGTTACCTAATCTGACTCATTCCTTCATTCAGGTGCCAATACATCTCATCAGGTTAAATTACTGACGTTGATGCTCCAAAACACTAATTTGTACTCATACAAGTGAGTGACATGCTGACAGGGTAGGGTGCAGATGTGTCTGCAGAGATTTTTGTCAAATGGGCAGTGTGTACACAGACACTAGTCAATCCACTACTACAGAGACACATTCCTCTTGTTGTTGAGAGTTGTTGCAAAGTGATACACTGACAACTAGTTGAATTTGTCCAATAATAAAATTAAATCCTTATATTAACCTTACCAACAGGTGTTCTGAGCCAGTGTCATTGTTGTTCTTTTTTTTTTTTTTGTGTTTGTGTGTAAAACAAAGTATCTGATGTGTCCATTTGTAATGTTGTGTTCATTGTATAGGCTTTCCTTTTGAATGAGGATCTTGGTGACTCCCTGGATAGCGTAGAAGCCCTGCTGAAGAAACACGAAGACTTTGAGAAGTCACTTAGTGCTCAGGAAGAGAAGATCACTGTACGTTACTGCACTTTTTTCACTTATGATTAATATCTCTTCTTTAAGACTTTGAGCACTGTTGTTCCTGCTGCGTATATTACACATTTAACTCTTTGTGTATTGTGTATATTCAGGCCCTAGATGAGTTTGCCACCAAACTGATCCAGAACAACCACTACGCCAAAGAAGATGTGGCTACCCGCAGAGATGCTGTAAGTACCACTGTCTCATTCACTTAATCACAAGCAGAAACCATCTCAAAAACCTAAAAAATAAATAAATAAAAAATTAGACGGCAATATGTTCTCTCAAAGTGACATCAAAATATGCAATTGTTGTTCTTTGTTTAGCTGCTTAGCCGCCGCAATGCCCTGCATGAGCGTGCTCAGTCTCGTCGTGCTGCCTTGGAAGACTCTTTTCATCTGCAGCAATTCTTCAGGGATTCTGATGAGCTCAAAAGCTGGATCAATGAGAAAATGAAGACTGCCACTGACGAAGCTTATAAGGTTGTAGGTTATAAGAATTGGAGACAGTGTTGACAGAGGAATTACCTTAGTTTAAAATGTATTTCTACAACCCCTGATGTTTTGGTCCATCTTCTAATCTCTCTGCCTTGTCTCACATAACAGGACCCCTCCAACCTGCAGGGTAAGGTGCAGAAACACCAGGCTTTTGAAGCGGAGCTTTCTGCTAATCAAAGCCGCATTGATGCTCTGCAGAAGTCTGGACAGGAGCTGCTGGATGGAAAGCATTACGCATCCACTGAAGTGGCTGGCCGCATGGAGGAGGTCAGCTCCCAGTGGAAGAAACTGCTGGAAGCCACTGAGCTCAAAGGTACTGACCGAATTGGTTGCCCACTTTTTCCAACTGAAGCTGCTACTGTGTTTGAATGGCCTTTATTTCAATAATAATTACAGCAATACTATTGAAGGATTGCTATTATAAGATTTATGCAAATGTTATTAGTAAGTATATTTAATTTTGTGTAGCTTAAGAAAAATGTTATTGGATCATTTAATTCTGTTATGTCAAGATTTAAACAACTATAATAGTAGGGATGTGTGATATGACCGAGCATTCATATCCCAATAAAGTTAATTTCATGTCCCAATTATAATATATATCACGATGGAGCATATTTTCTGTAAATCAATGAAAATAGAAATTGATCAATTGAAGTTGCTCTGTTCTATTCTTAGTTGTATTCCAAGCAGAAAAATAATCAAATTGCATATTTTCAATTAACAATTTCACATTTAACCCGCAACCCTTAATGGAATAAGCGGTTACACATAATTGATGGATCGATGGAATGTCACATTTATACAGCATAGTTTTGTGGTTTTCTTCCATAGATTATCTCTACTGTATGACATGATTTCTTGCATAGGTGGTAGTGGTGTTAGTCTGATGGGCACAAGTGGGGTGCTGCCATAGCACAGAGGCTGTTGGCTTTGCCACTTTGTTTCGCCAAGTGGGGGAAAAAGGAATAATCTCGTCATAATTCACTTACATTTTTGAAAAGCACTTGAAGATCTACACATCAGTTGAGTGTATCGTGTGCAATAGAAGCAATAAAGACGCATCACAGTTGCATTTAAATTTAAGGTGTGTTGATAGACAATGGAAACTCATGCATTCCACCTTTTTAAAGATTCCTGGAAGCCTCACTCATAAAGCAGAGTTAAAAAAAATAAATGAAAGGTTATGTTACATTTTTATAGATTAGTATAATCTCTGTAACATTTCCCTAAGTTAGATGTTTCTAAATAAGGTTTATTTACTTGGCACAAATAAATAAATGCAAACTTTAATTTGGCTTACAGTCACGCACACCTGTCTTTGTCATCTTCACTCTACCCTGTTTCTGTTCATTTAGCTACTGCTGCTGCTTACGGCTTGTGTGAAAGCTTGTACTACCGAAAAGAGTGCAATTTGGAATGCAGCATAATATGAAATGATAGACGTTCTATTCTGTCTGTATTTGGGAAATTGTTGAATAGACTTCCAAGATTTATATTGAAAGTCTATACTAAAATGGTCTGTACTGAACAGTCAGTCAACTAGTGGGATATTAAAAGAAAGCATAATAAAGTGCTCATTAGGAAGAGTTGTAATATGATATATGTAGTAATAGTCCAAGGAGCGATTGCAGTGCGGCCCTACAGCACCCCTTACTGATGACAAGAATTTGATTCAGCACTGTCATTTTAGTCTGAGCTGTTTTGTTTGGTAATTAGTTTTTTTGCTGTTTTTATGTAGGCATCAAACTCCGAGAGGCGAACCAGCAACAGCAGTTCAACAGAAACGTAGAGGATATTGAGCTTTGGCTGTATGAGGTTGAGGGCCACCTGGCTTCAGACGACTATGGAAAAGACCTTACCAGCGTCCAGAACCTGCAGAAGAAACATGCACTACTGGAGGCAGATGTGGCTGCTCACCAGGTAGCACTTGATATTTATCATGAAGACCTACTTTTTAATGCACAGGAGTAGAATAGCATATTCATACATTCTTATCTTCTTATGACTTGTAGGATCGTATTGATGGCATAACAATTCAGGCTCGCCAGTTCCAAGAGGCCGGGCACTTTGATGCTGACAACATTCGCAAGAAACAGGAAGCTCTGGTTGTTCGTTATGAAGGTCTCCGGGAGCCCATGGCTGCTCGCAAACAGAAACTGTCAGACTCTCTTAGGCTTCAGCAGCTGTTCAGAGATGTGGAGGATGAAGAGACTTGGATTCGTGAAAAAGAGCCAATTGCCTCCTCTACTAACAGAGGTAAAACAAGTAATCCGCATTCAGCCTTCTTTAATATATAGTAATATAAAATATAAGGGCATAGTGGATGATATTTAGTTCCCTTCGAATGGTCAGGTGTAAGCAGTGAATAGTGAAGTTTCTCTTGTGTTTTCATCAGGCAAAGACCTAATTGGTGTCCAGAACTTGCTAAAGAAGCACCAGGCCTTGCAGGCTGAGATAACGGGTCATGAGCCTCGCATTAAGGCGGTCACACAGAAAGGAGAGGCCATGATTGAGGAAGGTATTTATTTAAATGTCTTTTGTATCTTGTGTAAGATAAGTGTGATGATTTAAAAAAAAAACAAACAAACACTTGACTCATTCATGTTTGCGGTTCCCAGGGCATTTTGCTGGCGAGGATGTGAAAGCTAAGTTGGCTGAATTACATGGACGTTGGGATACACTGAAGGCTAAAGCCTCCCAAAGGAGACAGGATCTGGAGGACTCTTTGCAAGCTCAGCAGTACTTTGCTGATGCCAATGAGGCAGAGTCTTGGATGAGGGAGAAGGAACCCATTGTGGGTAGCACTGACTACGGCAAAGATGAGGACTCTGCTGAGGTACATGAACAGACATGATGTAGGCTAAATGTCCACTGCAAATATGAATATGAGTTCATAAAATCTTATGCTGGTATGTTTCCAACTATTTTTCAACTGTAATCTTCTTGATACTAGTTTAAAAACATAATGGTTATAAATAGGGAGAGGCATACAGCCAATTGACAAAGGAAAAAAAAACACTTGTCAATGTCTGATGTAAATTTTAATTAAACAAATGCTTTGTTAAAAAACTGTATTATTAGCCATTAGTATAAAGGCAAGATCTTTGCTTTGACTTCATTTTCAAAATGACATGTTTACTGCTAAATAATAGCCTAAAATAATGGCTATTATTGCAATGGGTGGTTTAAATGGTAGTTGTGCTCCACATATTAATAAATATTATAAAGGTGTTTCTTTATCAATTCAAACTTTATCAATTAACTAGTTGATTTGTAGTACAGTGATGTCCCCACCCATACATTTCTGGACATCCCTTACCTAACAGTCTGTGATAGAACCAACAGAAAACGAATGAAATCAATGGAAAAAGAGATGTTTTCCTAATTCATTGTCAAGATCAGTTTGTCATTTACATATTAAGTTGTTGACACATTCTCTCAGTCTATCCTTAATATTACTTTATCTTTTTGTGACGAATAGAGTTGTGCTTAATAGTTTTTCTTCCACAGGCTCTGCTGAAGAAGCATGAAGCTCTGATGTCTGACCTAAGTGCCTATGGCAGCAGCATCCAGGCCCTGAAGGAACAGGCCCAGTCCTGCAGGGTAAGAAGCGATGCTCCTCTACACCTAAACTCTTTGCATGTGTTCTGCTATTTGGGAGGGTTTCAACTGCACAATATATCTATAGATACCAGAACCTTTGGGATTTTCCTTATAATCAAATGTTCTGAGAGAACACAAATCATTGATACAAATGCTTTAATTGAACAGCAACAAGTGGCACCCACTGATGATGAGACTGGAAAAGAGCTGGTTCTGGCTTTGTATGACTACCAGGAAAAGAGTCCCCGTGAAGTAACCATGAAGAAAGGGGACATTCTTACCCTGCTCAACAGCACCAACAAGGTACAGATAAATCCAGCTCAGTGGACAATAGACTTATGGCAGCATAACATGAACTTAAGTTAAAACTAACCTGATTTTAATCAATACATATTTACTCAGACATCTCAAATAAACATGTGGTAATTTGACTTATGCTGTTCTTCAGAGTGGCTTACAAGTGAGGTACAAAGCAAGCAAGTCAGGGAGAAGACATTGTGAATTTTCTGAAGAGATGTTTCAGTTTTGTCAGACACAACTGCAACATAGGAAAGAAAAGAGATTGATTTTATTTGTCCATTATTAGGAGTGATGTTGCTGAAAGTGCACAGTTACTCAGCTCAACCGCTGAGTGAATCAAAGTAAACAAATTGTTCATGATAATGAAGAGCATGCTCAGTCAGTATAATGGTTTAAAGGGATTTTGGACAACAGTTGATCTCCGTGGCACAGCAGAATAAGATATATCTTATAAGTTTGGGGCATTAATATGATACTTGTTAGACCCTATAGGGTTAAGTAAAGTATTTTAACATAGAGGTTATTGTTTGTCATATCATGTACAGGTTTATAATTGATTTGAACAGAGAGACAGTTTTTTGGCATTTGGCCTCTGTACACCATTACAATAAATTTGGAGTAAAACAATATGTGAGCAAAGTCACGACTTTCAGCTTGTATTCAAGGGTTTGACAAAAGCATGGCATTAATCATTCAGGAATTACAGCTATTTTCATACACAGAATACCCTTATTGGTGTCTCATAAATAATGTAACAAATGGCTTTCAAGCAGTTACATGGCCTGTTTCCATATTACCTTATGACTAATTAAGCAGATAAAGGGCCTGAAGGTGGTTCTGGTATATCGACCTTGGGTAGCTGTTCACCGGATCTCCAAAGTGGTGTCTATGCAAGTTAAGAACGCCATCATTCGGTTATAAACTTAAACAAAATAAACCTACCAGAGAGAGAGCACAAACATTGGGAGTGTCCACTACAATGGTTTGGACTGAGTCCTTTTTAAAAGAAAGAAAAAAACTGACTACCTCAGCAACCGCAAAGTGCCTGGAAGACCATGGAAGGCAACAAAAGTGGATGACCACAGAATTCTATCTGTGGTGAAGAACAACCCTTTCACAACATCTAGCCATGTTAAGAACACTTTTGAGAAGGTAGGCTTTTCATTATTGAGTCTTTATTAGTCATCGTTAAGTCTTCAGTCAAGAGACGGCTTTATGAATGTAAATAGAGAGGCTTTATAAGATGGAAACAACTGAAAATGTTAAACAGAAAGGCCTGATTAGACTTTTCTTTGGAATGATGAATCCAAGATTAATTTGTACCGGACAGATGGGAAGAGAATTATACAGAAGGAAGGGAACAGCTCATGATGTGAAGCATACCATATTATCTGTCGAACGTGGTGGAAGCAGTGTTATGGCATGAACATGTTAACCTGCCATTAGAACCAGGTCATTGGTGTTTTTATTGATCACCTGACAGCTCTTAAAAGTAGAAGGGTGAATTCAATTGTATAGTGTTGTGTTTCCTCCTCTGATTCAGCCAAATGCTTTGAAACATATTGCAAAAAGACAATGACCCAAAAGATGTAATGTAACTTACCTGAAACTTTCTCTAAGCACAGAAATGGGATAATCTAAAATGGCAAAGTTAGTAGTAGAACCCAGTAGAACACGCTTTTTACTTACTGAAGTTGAGACTAAAGGCAGAAAGACCCACAAACACATTTTTTACTGCAGCAGCTGCAGTAAAACCCTGCCAAAGCATCCAGATGCATGTTCACAAGTTCCAGACCTTAGGCAGTGATTTACTATGAATGATTTTCATCCAAGTATTAAAGACACTGCTTATGTTAGTAGTTATGTTCTTTTGTTAAATCTTTATAAGCTAAGTTGGGTGTGCATATGAGAATGGCTGTAATTCCTGAATGCGTAACGCTAAATTTGTCTAACTCCTTGAATTAAAGCTGAAAGTCTTGACTGAGTTTTTATTTTTTTTTTTATTAAATTCAATGTAGTTCAATGTCTCTATATTAATGAGCCTGACTACTATATAAGCAGAGAGCAAGTTCCGAGGTCACATAAGTGTTACATTTTGAGCCCTTGTAGCAGTGTCTACCTGTTCAGTTTGTGATGCTGTTGCTTTATTTTTGAACTAGCTGGGGAGTAACTGCAGTGCACTGTATGTTTGAGTGCTGCTTCTTGAAATTTGTGAGAGTGAGTAAAGAGGAGGAAGGACAGAAAAGGAGTATCTGCATTTCTGTGCAGATGCACTTAATGCACAAAATCACCCCAATCATTCAAAACATTTTTGAAAATAGCTGTTTATTAATCTGGTGAAACGTTTGGATTCTTTGTCCTGGTAAGTTACTTCTGTTTTGTTTTTTGGTTAAAGTTAAATAAAAAATTTTGATTGGCTATTTACACAAGTTTTATGCTAATTTGAGTTGAGAAATGCATTTCTCTATTATCAGTAATCTGCATTTTCCTTGATACATACCACATAGACATGTGTATTATGACAGTGGCAAATTGCAATATTGTCCACAATAATGAAAGAATGACTATAACAGCAGTCCTATTTGAAGTAACCGGCAAACACATTTTTGCCAAGTGTCTCATCCTTCTTATCCCTGCAGGACTGGTGGAAGGTGGAGGTGAATGATCGCCAGGGTTTTGTTCCTGCTGCTTACGTGAAGAAGTTGGACCCCACCCAGTCTTCCTCCAGGGAAAACCTGCTGGATGAACATGGAAGCATTGCTCTGCGCCAAGACCAGATTGAAAATCAGTAAGAAATCCCCTTAAATTTGCAACACAATGTAGTCTACTCAATTCTTTTCTTATTTCTCTTTTCTTTCTCGATTGGTTTTAACAACTTTTCTTCAGCCTTTTCTTTCCCTTTTCAGTTCTTCCATCAAATCATATTTTCTGCTCAGCTTTTAACATGATTTACCTTGCCTGTGGTCTCTCTCTCTGTCTCTCCCTGTGCTGCCCTCTTGCTCTATATAACAAATTAATCTTGTCTTGCTGTGCACACCCCTGCCTTGCCACTGTGCAGGCTTGTCACCAAGGAGGCCTGCAGTGTGTCTGTGCGCATGAAGCAGGTGGAAGAGCTGTGAGTAGGACCCAGTGTCCCTCTGCGTGTTCTTGTGATCATGATACCACTAAATATCATCAGCGGTTTTACATCCCTCCCTTTCCCAAAAAACCCTCATGTTGTGTAAAGATTTGTCTAAATCACTGTCTTCTATTCAGCAGATGGATAGAAGTTCATTTGATGCACATCATTCACATCTCTCTCACCTCATTTTAATTTCTATAGACAATATGGAAATTAAAATATACATATTTTACTGTATCCCAAGTCATTCTGGTCCTTAAACATTTGGCTTTTAATGGTAAACTTTTCCCATTTACTTTATTATTGCAACCGTGAAATAATATTGATTACAAAACACTGTGTAGAAACATATTTACTAAATAAAAAGGAGGACAAAGGTGACAGACCCAATTCACAAAGATTTAAAAAAAAAAAAAAAAAAAGAGAGCCTGTCAGTTTTGTACAACGTTTAAACATAATTTAAATAAATGCATTAATCTCTTTCAGATAAAACTTGTCCAGCTGTTGATTTAGGTAACCAGGTGTTTCACCTCAAGTGGGGAAGTTATCTTCTTGTTCATTTAGCACAATATTACAATTATAATTTTCCCCTTTAAAGGGCTTTACAATTTATATTAACATACATCCCTTGTCCATATACCATCGAATTACATTAAAAAAGTCAACATTCTTTGTCCCAAACATTATGGAAGATGTATGTGGGAAAACATGTATCTAAGATAATAATCAGGAAACGTCTAGGTGTCTCCAACAAAAAGGACTAGGGCTGCATGACTTCTTCCCTTCCTGCTCCTGTTCTTCTTCCTCTTTTACTACTACTACTACTACTACTACTACTACTACTACTACTACTACTACAGCTATTACGGATGCTTACACCTACAAATCCTCTTGTGATTATCTTGTTTGTTCTGTATATATTTTTCCACCTTCACTGATATAAATGGCAAAATCAGGGAAACTGGAACCAGCACATATTGACTAATCAATCAACTTGTTGCTGTAGGGTCTTAGGACTCATTTTGCAACTGTAATTTTGAGAATAGTCAGCTTTTAGCAGACAAATGATCCAGAGCCAACCTCTTTGTCTCCCTTCTCATATACACAAGCTTCCAACATACAGCATGTCTTTGTTTTCTAACCAGACTTTGCAGTGGTTCCATAATGTAATGCTTTTTTTCTGTCTCCTTTTCAAGGTATGGCACTCTGTTGGAGCTGGGAGAGAAACGCAAGGACATGCTAGAGAAGAGCTGTAAGAAGTTCATGTTGTTCCGTGAGGCCAATGAGCTCCAGCAATGGATCAATGAGAAGGAAAGCGCCCTCACTAATGAAGAGGTTGGCTCTGACCTGGAGCAGGTTGAAGTCCTGCAGAAGAAGTTTGATGACTTTCAGAAGGTAACATTTTGTCTGTCTCCTATATATTGCCAAAGTCTTGACATCATATCTGCTCTGGTCTTTCTTTTTTTTTTTTTTTAAATAATGTGAGGTTTACTGTCAGTATTGTAAGTCTGAGGGGTCAAATATATTAGTTTAGCTCCTTAAATTTAGTTTAAACCTAGCAACTCTAAGCCAACTTGATCCAGGGTATAAATTACACTATAGTCAACTGCCATTGCATTTGGCCATGTGGCCCCATCACATGTAACGAAGCTCTGAAATGCATCATATCTTTTTTGATTCTACAGATCTGGTACTGATCTCAGTTTCCTTACCAACAACAGCATCTTAGAGTTGCAGTTACAGTTTAAATGACCACTAATTCATTCATTTGTTCATGTTCATTCACTACAAATGGTAGGTGTGCATTTCAGTGATATATTTAGGAGAACTTTAGATTTCATGGGGGTTCTACGGGATGGATACTGAGAGCCACTGTTGTCCTCCGTTTTTTCCTTTGACCTTATTTTATTTTATTTTATTTTATTTTTTTAATATATAACTTGATTCTAATTTTAATAATAAAATCATGTAGGGTCTAGTGTAACCTGATGTTAAGTTTTCAAGTAGCTATGCCTCACAGACAGTGTACAATCTTATGTTTGATGCAGGACCTGAAGGCCAATGAGTCTCGTCTGAGGGACATCAACAAAGTGGCATCTGAGCTGGAATCTGAAGGCCTCATGGCTGAGGAGGCCCCCATGGTTCAAGCTCAGGTAATTTCTCCTTCTCTAAAGCAGTTGTGTGAACCTTCTGCCGCTGTAAATTAATGAGATTCTGCTTTGTATTTGTAGCAACAAGAACTGCTTGGCGCTGCTATTGGCAAGGTTGTAATTATTTCTGTAATTTATGTCCGTTTTTCTTATTAATATTTGCATTACAAATATTTTAAATGTCACAATAGAGAAATGTCTCCAATAGTATAAAACTTATTTTATTTCTATTTTTCCCAGGATGAAGCTGATTCCAAGACTGCGTCTCCATGGAAGGTAGGCTTCTTTGATACTGATTTATCTTTCTTTAGAAAATAAATCACATTAATTTTTTTCCCATTTTAGGTGCAATAATAATATAAAATATGCCCTTAAGCAAGAATTGAGTTATTCTTCATCTACTTCCGTGACTATGCGTGACTGTTCATTGCTAGGTTGATGTTTGATACTGGTATATCATCGTAGCTTTTTTTTTTTTTTCGTTACAACATTTGAAGTCTCCGCGATTTACAACATCTTGTTTTAATTCATCATGATTTAGTATTTGCGGCTGGTTGGTTGATTGCAGCCACTGTTGCCAACCTTGCTGTGCTGATGGTATGTCAAGACTTTGTTGGTCATGGGAGGAGAACAAAAAACATTGGGAGTTTTCAAAAGCTCTTGACTGGTGTGGTCTTTATCTTTTTTTCCCCCTCTCCCCTTTCTTCGTGCCACGTTTATCTTCACTGTAGAATATACGGTTGGCTGTTCAAACAACGGCTAACTTTAATACAATCAAGGTAAGAATAACTAGTTCGCCGTGACATATTAAATCATTCCTCTCTGTTGCATGCATGTCTGTTGCATTGTGATCCCAAAACTAACCCCATCATTATAGTTTCTTTTTTTAGTGTCAAATTATGTTTTTCTGCCTGCGTTAGCAGTGTTCCATATAGTTCAGTTCTATTCTTTTCCCAATGACCTATGCCTGTCTTGTAACAGTCCATCTCACTGTTTAGAGTAGTATGAATAACTCGCATACTGCATGTGTTTTGTCTCTAGTATTTTTCGTACCATGCTGACTTTTAGCTATTATTTTCTTGGTTTTATTTATTTATTTCTTTTTTAAATCAAACTGTGTATTGTTGTTACCGTTCACTCCTGTGCATCTTGCTCTCATCATTCACCTACCCTTGTTTGACCATCACATCTGGGCATGTATTTGCATCATTATCTTTAACTTAATACAGTATAAAACACATTGACATTACATCTACTAAAATGTTTCAATAAATAAAACAATTTTAAAGAAAGAATATTGTATTAAAATGTAGGGTGTGTGAGATTTGTTTGTTTAACATAAAATTGAAAAGTGTATGTGTATATTTTAATTTTATATATATGTGTGTGTATGTATGTATGTATTATTATACATGCATACTATTATTGTACTTGTTTCTGTTGCATACTATTTCTCACGTAGCCGAAAACTTACTCTCTTTCCAGGTGCATATAAAGTGTATTGCAAAACCTATTTTAGCAGTAAAACCAAAAGAATCAAGCTCCAGTAAGACACAGTATACTAAATTGAGTACTGCTTAGTGTTAAACAGCTTTTCTTTTTTTTTTTCTTTTCTTTTTTTTTTTTTTGGTAGGAACTAAATAATCGCTGGCGGTCACTGCAGCAACTGGCTGAAGACAGGAGCAACATGCTGGGCAGCGCCCATGAGGTGCAGCGATTCCACAGGTGTGAACCAAGACAGCAGGAAAACACATGCAGTGCCTGTGATCTTATCTATTGACTTTTAAGAGCTGCAGAGTCTGTTTAAACCTCACTATCATCTCTGACACTTATAGCACTACAGCCAAACAGTTCAAATTAAAACATGGGTATGGAATATACTTTTAATTTGTTCTGAAAACAACACACGGGGCTAGGGCAGAATCTGATGGTAAGGTAATGTTTCTTACACCAGTGAGACAGTGAAATATGATCTGTGAAGTTGAGTTGGGTGGTGTGTTGGTGGGTATGTTTGTTTAAAAGGTACATTAGATGGCAAACCACACTAACTATAGTGTGTATACTAATATTCAGACAGCACTGTACAACTCAGTCAAGTTATTCCGGTGGCAAATGTCTTATTTCGATCATGACTATCTTGACAACTGCTGAAATATAGTGGTATTAAACCCCTAGGAATGTGGATTGGATAGGCTGTTGACCTACAGGGTACTGGTGGAAATTGGACTGCTGTTGGTCGAAGACTAAGGAGAGTAGGAAGGTGTGTTCGTAGGCAGAGAGAGAAGAGGAAAGCTATGTAGGACTAACAGTAGGGACTTTGGATGTTGGGACTATGACCGGGAAGGCTAGAGAGTTGATTGACATGATGCAGAGAAGGAAGGTGGACATACTGTGTGTCCAGGAGACCAGGTGGAAAGGTAGCAAGGCTAGAAGCTTAGGAGCAGGGTTCAAGTTGTTCTACCATGGGTCAGATAGGAAGAGAAATGGTGTAGGAGTTATCCTGAAAGAGGAGTTTGTGAGGAACGTTCTAGAGGTGAAAAGAGTATCAGACAGGTTGATGAGTCTGAAGATGGAAGTTGAAGGGGTGAAGTTCAATGTTGTGAGTGGTTATTCCCCACAGGTAGGATGTGAGTTAGAAGAGAAGGAGAAGTTCTGGAGGGAGTTAGATGAAGTGATGAAGAGCATCCCCAGAGGTGAGAGAGTGGTGATTGGGGCAGAGTTCAATGGACATGTTGGTGACGGGAACAGAGGTGATGAAAATGTGATGGACAGGTTTGGTCTTCAGGACATGAACGCAAAAGGACAGATGGTGGTAGACTTTGCAAAGGGGATGGAAATGGCTGTAGTGAACACTTTCTTCCAGAAGAGGCAGGAACATAGGGTGACCTATAAGAGCGGCGGTAGAAGCACTCAGGTGTCTATGTCTCAGGTGTTCATGTCTAGAAAGAGTACAAGAGATGCAGTATTTGCTTTGAGGATGCTGATGAAGTACAGAGAAGGTCAGAGGGAGTTGCATTGTGTCTTTGTAGATTTAGAGAAAGCCTATGACAGGGTGCTGAGACAGGAGCTGTGGTATTGTATGAGGACGTCTGAGCGGCAGAGAAGTATGTTAGAGTGGTGCAGGACATGTATGAGAGCTGTAAGACCGTGGTGAGGTTTGCTGTAGGTGTGACAGGAGTTCAAGGTGGAGGTGGGTCTGCATCAAGGATCAGCTCTGAGCCCCTTCTTGTTTGCTCTGGTGATGGACAGGCTGACAGTTGACAGGAATCTCCATGTATTATGATGTTTGCAGATGACATTGTGATTTGTAGTGAGAGCAGGTGGAGGAAAATCTAGAGAGGTGGAGGTCTGCTCTGGAAAACAGAGGAATGAAGCTTAGAAGGTGCAGGACTTTAAGTACTTAGGGTCAATGGTTCAGAGCAACGGAGAGTGTGGAAAAGAGGTGAAGAGGCGAGTGCAGGCAGGTTGGAACGGGTGGAGAAAAGTGTCAGGTGTGTTGTGTGATAAAAGAGTATCAGCAAGAATGAAAGGAAAGGTGTTCAAGATGGTGGTGAGAACAACTATGTTGTTCGGCTTAGAGACAGTGGCACTGAAGAAAAGACAGGAGGCAGAGCTGGAGGTAGCAGAGCTTAAGATGTTGAGGTTCTCTTTGGGAGTGACGAGGATGGACAGGATCAGGAATGAGGACATCAGAGGGACAGCTCATGTTAGATGTTTTGGAGATAAAGTCAGAGAGGACAGATTGAGGTGGTTTGGACATGTTCAGAGGAGAAACTGTGAATATATCGGTAGAAGGATGCTGAGGTTGGAGCTGCCAGGCAGGAGGTCTAGAGGAAGACCAAAGAGGAGATTTGTGGATGTAGTGAGGGAGGACATGAAGTTAGTTGGTGTGAGAGAAGAGGATGCAGAGGACAGGGTTAGATGGAGGCACATGATTCGCTGTGGCGACTCCTGAAAGGGAACAGCTGAAAGGAAAAGAAGAATGTGGATTGGATGCACATAATTGGAAAACATTGCACCATGCTAACTGATATCACAATATGTTGCAGAAAAGAATGCAATTGTTTTACTTTCATATGTTTGATTATGCACAGCTTCTCCTTACAATATTTGACCAAAGTTACTGTTTTTCTTCCACAGAGATGCTGATGAAACTAAAGAATGGATTGAGGAGAAGAACCAGGCACTCAACACTGACAACTATGGTCATGACCTAGCCAGTGTTCAGGCTCTGCAGCGCAAACACGAAGGCTTTGAAAGAGACCTAGCAGCCCTGGGTGATAAGGTCAGTCTTATAGTTCAGCTTCTTGTAAAAATGTAAGACTTTCTTCTGAGATACTCAATTTCTGCTCCCCCTGTTCAGGTGAACTCTCTTGGTGAAACAGCAGAGCGTTTGATTCAGTCTCACCCAGAGGCAGTGGATGACATACAGGAGAAATGCACTGAGCTGAACACTGCATGGAGCAGTCTAGTGGGGCGTGCCGACCAGCGCAAAAACAAGCTTGGCAACTCCCATGACCTGCAGCGCTTCCTTTCTGATTTCAGGTAAGGAGAATACAGCCTCGCGGTCAAATTTTTTGTTTGTGTAGAATTAATAGTAAGTTTAAGAGACCTCTGAAGTTCCACACAATTTTGTTTGGCTGTAACTCTTAATATGCACACAGAGATCTAATGTCCTGGATTAATGGCATCCGCGGGTTGGTATCCTCAGAGGAGCTGGCTAAAGATGTGACTGGAGCTGAGGCTCTTCTAGAAAGACACCAGGTGCTAAATTCTTCTCTAGTGTTTCTGTACAAAATGCAAATTTCAGCACAGGTTTACTAATTCTGCATTTTCCTTTTTGCATCTTTCCAGGAACACCGCACAGAGATTGATGCTCGTGCTGGTACTTTCCAGGCCTTTGAACAGTTTGGTCACCAGCTGCTGGCACGAGGCCACTATGCCAGTCCTGAGATTCAGCAGAAACTAGAGGCTCTAGACCGTGAGCGTGCTGACCTGGAAAAGGCCTGGGTGCAACGTCGCATGATGTTGGACCAGTGCCTTGAACTCCAGGTAATGAAGTATTGAGCCATGACATGAGCCATTTGTCATCACTGACTTTGTCTGGCTTTGTCTTTGACTCTCAGCTGACTGGCTCTTTACTTTGTTCCTCACTAGCTCTTCAACAGGGACTGTGAACAGGCTGAGAACTGGATGGCGGCTCGTGAAGCTTTCCTAGCCAGTGACGACAAAGGTGACTCTTTGGACAGCGTTGAGGCCCTCATCAAGAAACATGAAGACTTTGACAAAGCCATTAATGTACAGGTCAGTGCGTGTTTCACCACTGGGTAAATGCTTGTTATACCCATCTTTAGTTCTCTAAATCATGTAAATGTTGCCCTGCTATACAGGAGGAAAAGATTGCTGCTCTGAAGTCCTTTGCTGATCAGCTGATTGGTGCTGACCATTATGCCAAACCTGAGATCTTTAACCGCCGCGGTGAAGTCCTTGACAGGTAGAAACAAAAAAACGCACCAATCCAAACCATAACTTAAACACTCATTTCCAACATGGTTCCAAATAGGGATGTCCCGATACCAATACCAGGATCAGATCCAATAGCCCTTGTTGACCCTTACTATATTTTATCTCCATATTCCTCCGTTTGACTCTATAGCCCAATGGCCAATAATAGGCGGATCGTGGCCCAGAAGACAGCGAAATAAAAACAGTGAAATTGAATGTCAGTGTGTGGTGGAAGGTTGACACAGAAAACCAGACTTTTCAAAAAAAAAGCACACAGACTTTTATTTTGTATTAAATTTTATTTTTATATGCAGCCAAGTCAGTGTTTTCCTTAAAATTCTTCTTCTTCTTCTTCTTCTTCTTCTTCTTCTTCTTCTTCTTCTTCTTCTTCTTCTTCTTCTTCTTCTTCTTCTTCTTCTTCTTCTTCTTCTTCTTCTTCTTCTTCTTCTTCTTCTTCTTCTTCTTCTTCTTCTCGTTCTTCTTCTCCTCGTTCTTCTTCTCCTCGTTCTTCTTCTCCTCGTTCTTCTTCTCCTCGTTCTTCTTCTCCTCGTTCTTCTTCTTCTTCTTCTTCTTCTTCTCCTTCTTCTTCTTCTTCTCCTTCTTCTTCTTCTTCTTCTTCTTCTTCTTCTCGTTCTTCTTCTTCTTCTTCTCGTTCTTCTTCTTCTTCTTCTTCTTCTCGTTCTTCTTCTTCTTCTTCTTCTCTTTCTTCTTCTTCTTCTTCTTCTTCTCGTTCTTCTTCTTCTTCTTCTCGTTCTTGTTCTTCTTCTTCTTCTTCTTCTTCTTCTTCTTCTTCTTCTTCTTCTTCTTCTTCTTCTTCTTCTTCTTCTCCTCGTTCTTCTTCTCCTCGTTCTTCTTCTCCTCGTTCTTCTTCTCGTTCTTCTTCTTCTCCTTCTTCTTCTTCTTCTTCTTCTTCTTCTTCTTCTTCTTCTTCTTCTTCTCGTTCTTCTTCTTCTTCTTCTTCTCGTTCTTCTTCTTCTTCTTCTTCTTCTCGTTCTTCTTCTTCTTCTTCTTCTTCTTCTCGTTCTTCTTCTTCTCGTTCTTCTTCTTCTTCTCGTTCTTCTTCTTCTTATTAGAAAGTACATTCTCAGTTGAATGTAAAATTGAATTTGCTTTTACCTTTATTATTTATTTAAAAGATTTATTTATTTAGAGTCCAGATTTTCACAGAAAATAAAAATTAGTGAAATGGCATTGAATTGTAGCTTTCTTCATTTGATTTAAGTTGTTGAGTTTACACAGTGCAGGCGTTGATACAAGTAAAGTATTAGTAAATTATAATATATATATAATACATAATTATGCTGCGGACCTGTGCATGAGGAAATGTCCTCTATCCGGACCGCCTTAAATCATAATCGCTGACGCTATACTCCCGTTTTGTCTGCGAGTCTATATTCAGGTTCTCACCTGAAATCTGTAAATGTTCTGCACTTGTATCGCGCTTTTCTACCTATTGGCACTCAAAGTGCTTTATACTGTGATAGAGCGGTCGTCCACCAATCCCACAGTTGTTGGTTCATTTCCATGGCTCCTCTGGTCACATGTCAGTGTCCTTGAACAAGACACTGAACCCCAACTCAAGGCTCCCAGTGAGTGTTGGCCAGCTGCATAGTAGCTCCCCAAACAGTGTGTGTGATTGTGAGTGTCAGCAGTGTTAAAGCGTTTTGAGTACCAATAGGTAGAAAAGCCCTATATAAGTACAGTTTTGTAACACTTAATATTAATAGATGGAGTCATAATATAACCCATATTTTTCTATAAGCCTAGAGAATACTAGCTTAAATATCACTGTGTTTTGTTTTTTTTTTTTGTTTTTTTTTATTTTAGAAAATATCAAGTTATTAAAAGTCTTCACTTGTGTGAAAAGAGAAACTTCTACAGAAAACAGGAAGTATCGTGTTGGCACTGTGGATTGAAAATTAATGATTTTGTAGCTCCTTGAACATTTTGGAAAGCTAGGTACAACAACATAGCTAGTGACAGTTTCATTTTGCTCATGACTGCAAGATCGGGATCTCCTAATTGTGAACTAGTATCAAATAATTATGAGAGCTGCATCACATTAAGGAAAAATACAACTACAGAATTATGTGCTTTTGCTGTCATAATTACTAAATCAGTTTGCTACTATACTTTTCACAGCAGTTGGTGTAATATTTATGTCTATAAGGAATAACAGAGGCCCAACACAGAGCCTTTGGAAACCTCCATAGGGTCCTAAAAACACACATATGACACACTTTGGATATAAAACATTTTAGCAATTCTGTGTTTTAGCTCAGTTTTTAAATATGATATTTTATGTTTGATAGGTGGCTCAGGCTGAAGTCTCAGATGATTGAAAAGCGTTCTAAGTTGGGTGAATCGCAGACCTTGCAGCAGTTCAGCCGTGATGTGGACGAGATAGAGGCTTGGATCAGCGAAAAGCTACAGACCGCAACTGATGAGTCATACAAGGATCCTACAAACATCCAGGTACATCACTGGCTTCTTCTACAACAGTTCAAAACAATAGAATTACTCTGCATGTAGGGGTAACTCCATTTAAATGTTATTTTCAAATTTAATTTGATGAAAAAATACACCACAGCAAAGAAGGAACAGTTCAGTTCAGGAAACGAGCACTTTACCTAGATCTGGTGGTTGAGCTGAAAAAGACTTAAGCTAAACTATATGACTTTCGGCAAATAAAATTAAAATGACTATGTATTATATCTCTTGTTTGATTAATTATTTTCCATATTAACTGTGTCAGATCCCTCACTTTGTCCTGTCTGAAGTGAGACAAATTGTTTTCCACTGTGTTATGTTTAATTTTTGTGTTTTTGTTTTGTTTTTTTATTATAGCTGTCCAAGCTGCTGGTAAGTTTGAGTAGTCAGCTGACTAACAACCAAGCAGGTTGTTTTCTTATGTGTCCATGTTTTTGCTATGTGCGTAGACACAACATAGAAGCACCTCATCCATCTTGAGTTTGTCCCTCATCAGCACTGTTGAGATCCAGCTTCTTTCCCTCTTGAGTTTTATTTTTGTTAACTCAAAATGTTTTTGCTTAATTCTATGTTAATATTTATATTTTATTCTAGGTTTGCTCTGTCAACAGGCTACTAGTTGTTGGGTGTGGCTTCCTTTTTGTTTGTTTTGTTTTTGTTTTTTGTTTTTTTTTTCTTGAGGGGGTGCCTTCTTTAAACTTGCTTCAAACAGACTGTCAATAGACAAAACAAACTGGACTAGAAAAGGAAAATGGTTGATTTGACTGATTGGTAATCCCACAGCAGCTTGAGAGTACAACACTGCTGAGAAGGTGTTAGAAAATACATCTATACAATATTTTTAATCAACACTTTTTTTTTTTTTTTATTACTTTGATTCCATACACCCAACAGTGGACACACATATGTAACCATTGCTTTTCTAAGTAGCTTTATCCCCTCATCACAGCTTCTTTGACTCGACATAGCAGAGTCAGAAGATTTCACTTTGCCAGTGTATTCTGTTAAGGCCAGTGCACACTTAATGACTTTACACCCAATTATGAATAGGATTTGTTCATGATGACCTAGTTGGTCCTGTCCAGTGTCAGTCTAGCTCAGTAAGTGCTGACAGTTGGCAGAGAAGTATCTACAATGTAAAGATGCTAGTCATTAGTGTTGAGAGTGTCATTCTCACAAATAATTTTTTTTAGATTTAATATTTATGACTGGAATATGTGATTGATAACATCACAACTAAGGGAGACCTATAGTAACTACAACTTTATCTGCTAGTGTTATTTTGTAGAGATATTTTACATTCATTTCCCCCTGTAGGCTCTAGTCTGTTACTGCCATATTTGCTTTGATACAGGAGCACACAAGAATTTTTAGCTTTCATAGGATTTTGGGAGTTTTTGTCAATTTCCAGGACTTCCAGCTCCACAGGTTACTCAGGTGTGTGCTGCACCCCAACTGTCAGAGTGTGCTAGTTAATGGAAACTGGTCTTTATGTGTAAACTATACAGTTTTTGCTAGTCTTCAAGAATTTCCCCTGCTTTGATTGTCCACCTCTTACTTGTGCTACATGGTACTTAAAACAAATGCATCCATCAAACTTAACACTGCAATAGCGCTATGATAGTGAGATAGAGGAAAGATGGCTACATCAAATGAGAGTACACAGTAAGGAAGTAACTTTGCTCTTAGCTCTTCATCTTTACACATTGTTGTTTCAGCAATTCAGTTTGTTGCACTGTTTGTTTGAGATGCAAAGTTCCTTTCAACTTAAACAACTTGTTTTTACTAACTTGTTAAACTCTTGAATTAGCATTTTACACTTTTGAAAAATGCACTGTGAATTCAATGCAAGGAGAACTGTACAGGTCACGGTTAGTTTTTATTTTTTGTAAGGTCATAATCTTAAAAGAGGCATTTGTTTTTTTTTTTTGTTTTTTTTTAAAGAACCAAAAAAATAACTGAAACTTAAAAATGTTATAAAATAGTTGACAGATATCTTAAAACCATAAATCTGACCATTCATTTTCTTCTGTTGTTAAATATTTGCATGAACCAAATGTCTAGGATATTCAGCTATACTGTGAAGAAAAGATTACATTATGACTGTATTTAATGTATCTTGACCACAATTATCAGTAGATTTTATTCTTTCAGGATCTCTGGGTATTTTTGGTCAACTTGCTAAAAATGTGCTATAGCCCGTATAAAAATCATCTATGGTGTTTTTCACAGCACTACATTTATGGTTTTACTACATTGGCTTGGTTGTACAGTAAAATCAGGGTAATAAGATATTTGTGCTGGGCAGGTCAAACACCTGCTTAGTGTTGAGGTATTTCATCCATCAGCATGTGTTATTGCAGCAATCTGGGCCTGCAACACCTTTTTAAATGTTGGGTTTTTTGTTTGTGTTTTGTCAATATGTTTGTTGTTTTTCAAAAATGATAACAATTTAGATTGATTAAAATTAAAAAAAACAATAATTACTGGCAGTGGAAATATAGAAGGCTAAAAAAATGAAGCAACTTTGAAGTGACTCCTCCTCGAGCAAGTTTTTTTTTCAAAGTCCGCTTTATTGCAGATGTCATTTTTTTTGTTGTTTGTCTTGTGTGTTTATGGATGTCTGACACTTTGTCATAGTTGATGTCTTGCTTATTTCACCTTCTAGTTTTTCAGTTAAACCGTTTTAAATAATAATTCATATTTGGTGTCAGCCTCATAATGCTTCAAAGGGTTTTTGAGGCTGAGGCTAAACTTTTAGCTCTTAACGCTAAATGTAAGTATGTGTAAGCGTTATTCGATGTTAAGTGTTCTGAAAATCAACACCATTAATCACGAGATTGTCCACCTCCTGTTTCTTTCTCTATATGTGTTCCTTCCTACCCGTTTATGCTGTCAGAGTAAGCATCAGAAACATCAGGCATTTGAGGCTGAGCTGCATGCCAATGCAGACAGAATCCGTGGTGTCATTGATACTGGCAATGCCCTGATCCATAGAGGAGCCTGTGCTGGCAGTGAAGACGCTGTCAAGGTGTGTTAATCATCTCAGTTGATGTGCAAATAACATTTTATTTAAAATTATTGGAAATAAATAGAAACTGAAAACTTAGTCAGACTAAGAAACATTTGTCATACATACATTCTTTTGAAAATAAACGGAGCTCTAGTAGCTCAATTTATAGTTTACAAGTCATGTGCAAGACAATCACCTTCAATGCAGTATGTATAGGAAATGTAATGTGACTGCTCTGTTTCTCAGGCACGGCTCAATGCTCTGGATGAACAGTGGCAGTTCCTTGTCAACAAATCTGCTGAGAAGAGCCAGAAGCTCAAAGAGGCCAACAAGCAGCAGAATTTCAACACAGGCATCAAGGACTTTGACTTTTGGCTTTCTGAGGTGAGAGTCTGTATGCCAGATTGATACATGGACATTATCTTTGTTACTGTTGTGTGTCAAAGTCTGATGCATGTTGTTGTTTCTCAGGTGGAAGCCCTTCTTGCCTCTGAAGATTATGGTAAAGATTTGGCATCAGTCAACAATCTGCTGAAAAAACACCAGCTGCTGGAGGCAGATATTTCTGCCCATGAGGTATGAAGCTCATCACTACAAATGGCTCTACATGTGGGTTGGTTGTACCTTAACGAAAACAAGCAAAAACTGGCTCAAACGATTCCAAAAGCCAGTGTGGGCCCCTAGGGCCCTCAATGCCACCTGCCTACCTTATTCATTCAATTCAACGTTCTTTATATAGCGCCAATTAATAACAAAGTCATCTCAAGACACTTTACAGAATAAAGTCAAGACTATAAAGATGTATAGAGAGAACTCAACAAATCCCCCTTGAACAAGCCAGAAACAGTGGAGAGGGAAAAACTCCCTTTTAATGGAAAAAACCTCCAGCAAAACCAGGCTCAGGGTGGGCAGCCATCTGCCTTGACCGGTTGGGGTGAGTGGAAAGTAGAGAGAGGAGGGGGAAAAAAAAAAGAGCACCAAAGCAACAACAAAACATTGGGCAGGTTGGTAAGACCAATAGCTTCACATGCATTGCATCCATTACTGGCTAATTTTTTTCCTTCATCTGAAATTAAAGTTAATTTTTAATTACTTCATCAAGGAAGATGCAAACTTTTGCGCCGATGTAATTTTTATTATTTTAACTTATAAAGTAATGGCCACAAATAAATAGAAATGAGGCCTTCAAAGGAAAGAAGTCCCTACAGTCAAACATGGTGGAGGTTCAAAGATGTTCGGGGTTGCTTTGCTGCTTCTGGCACTGCTTTGGTTGCTTTGCTGCTTCATGAAATCTGATTACCAAAGACTTTGGGTGCAAGGTAGTGGCCAGTGTCAGAAAGCTGCATCTCCACCAGAGGTCATGGGTCTTTCAACAGGACAATGACCCGACACACACTTCCAAAGGCACTCAGAAATGGTTACAAACAAAGCACTGAGAGTAATGAAATGGCCAGCAACAAGTCCAGATCCAAATTCCATAGAACACCTGTGGATAGATCTCAAAACAGCAGTTGGGAGAAGGCATCCTTCAAATCTGAATGACCTGGAGCAATTTGCAAAAGGAAAGTGGTCCTTCCAGTAGAGAGGTGTAAGAATTTCATTCATGGTTACAGAAGACAATTGATTTCAGTTATTTTTTCCAAAGGGGGTGCTACCAAATATTATGTTAAGGGGCCCATAATTTTGTCCAGGGCATTTTGGGGGTTCTGGTGGAATTGTATCAGATTGGACTTCAGTTTTTCTTTTTTTGTGTGTGTTGTTCCAATGCAAACAAACAAACAAAAAAAAGGTCAAATATTGCATTTCTGTTACTTCTGATGATGGAAGCACCTTTTTTGCTAGGTGAATGTGTTATCTTGTCTGAATTTGAGAGTTTGGACTCTACCAGTTGACTATAAGGCATCTGCCTTATAGTCAACTATAATTATAATTGGAGAACATTGCTACCACTGCTAACACTCCCCAAGAGTGGTTGACTAATAACAACAAGATTAGAAGTGCAAGTTGTGGAATAATCCAAGTAACAAGGGCAATGCTTAAGAAATTGAACTCCTACAATGATATCAATGCTTATAAATCTACCATAAGGGGAGCATCAAACAATTGTGAACATGGCAAAACTGCAAGGAGGAAGCAACTACTCACCAAAAATAAGTGTTTACAGTTTATTCAGCACCGTGTGAATAAACCAGGAGACTGGTGGATAAAAGTTCTCTGAATAGTGTGCACCAAAATAGAACTTCTTGATCGATAAGCATTACATCTGTAATGACAATGTCAGCATTTAGAATTCTTTCTGTGAAACATGGTAGTGACAGGATCAAACTTTTAGACCTGTTTTGCTGCCTTTGGATCAGGATTATTTGCCACTCAGAGATGTTTGTTTATTGAGGAAAATGACCCCAAGTGTTTTTTGTTTGATAAATTTACTTAATTTAAAATTTTAAGTTTTAGGACTAAATGACTACATTTAAGTCATTTCAAATAATTTACAGATGTAAAGAGAGATCTCTCTTGTTACTGCAGGATCGTCTTAAAGATTTGAATGGCCAGGCTGACAGCCTGATGGCCAGCAATGCCTTCGACACTTCTCAGGTGAAGGACAAGCGTGATGCTGTCAACAGTCGCTTTGCAAAGATCAAGAGCATGGCTGCTGGCCGCCGGGCTAAACTTAACGAATCCCATCGCCTACATCAGTTCTTCAGGGACCTGGATGATGAAGAGTCTTGGATCAAGTAAGATTTCCCTCCTCAGTTCTATTTATCTGCAATAATTGCATGATGGAAAGTATTTACTCATGACAACTTACACACACCTATGTTTGCCCTGACCACAAACAGAGAAAAGAAGTTGCTTGTGAGTTCGGAAGACTATGGACGTGATTTGACAGGTGTGCAGAATCTCAGGAAAAAGCATAAGAGACTGGAGGCAGAGCTTGGAGCCCATGAACCAGCTATTCAGGTAGGCATTTTTCAATCTAATTTATTAAGCAAGATTTGTGTACTTTTTATGATGACGGCCTATTATTTGAGCCAGTAGTGGAGGCTATTGTGCAAAAAATGAATTTATTAAGGGCCTTTGGCTCCTAGATAAGTTGTCATGTCAATTTGAGTCTGGCAAAATTCCTATTTCAACAATAAAGAAATCCAAGCTCCCAATGGATTTTACACATTGTTATATTTCAATAACTTGGGCATAATAAAGCATTCATAATGGTGTTTCTGAATATTAGATGATGCCACAATAGCATAAGCAAAGTAACACTGACTATTGAATAATACATTTGTACCACTGAGTTTGATTTGGTTCATATTGTTAAATACTCAGGAAGAGATGGTTTTTATCCAGTGATGGGATCTCATTGTGTTTGCTCTTAGTCGGTGCTGGACACTGGGAAGAAATTGTCTGATGACAACACAATCGGCCAGGAGGAGATCCAGCAAAGGCTTGCCCAATTTGTTGACCACTGGAAGGAACTTAAAGACTTGTCTGGAGCAAGGTAGGCCTGCTCATCTACACACTTTGTCAGAAAGGGGTAGCCTAGGACAGTGGACCCCAACCCCCAGGCCGGTTCGCGAATCAATTGGTACCTGGCCGCACAATAAATAACCAAATATTTCCGTTTTATGTATCATCTGAGTCTGAACGATATTTTATTTTGAGTAATGACCGGATTCTCTTGGATTCCACCGGATTCTCTCTCTCACTTCAAGGAAAAATGACAACTGTCTTCAAGTTGGAATTTAAAGTACCGGCATTTAAAGCCAAATTGGATTTGTGGGGACGGCGGGTGAACAGAGGCATATTGGACATGTTTCAAACATTAGTGGGGATTTTGGGTGAGACTGAGCCTGAGCCTTCATTCTCCCAGCTGGTGCACGATCACCTGTCTTTGCTTTTAAAGGAGTTTGAGCGCTACTTCCCAACCACAAAAGACCCACGAACTGGTAAGGAATGGATCCGCAACCCATTTGTCAACAAACCAGGTGAATCTAGCAAGTCTGTGCAAGAAGAAGATCAGCTGCTGGAGATCGCAGATGACGGCAGCCTTAAAAATATGTTTGAGACAGCAACTCTGCCGGTGTTCTGGATTAAAGTCATGGCAGAAAACCACAGCACTGAAAACGCTTTTGCCATCTCCCACATCCTATCTGTGTGAAGCGGGGTTTTCTGCAGTGACGGCAACCAAAACAAAACAATGGAAAAGACTGGGCATAAGCAAAACACTTTGGGTGTCATTGTCTCCCATCACTCCCAGATGGGACAGTCTCGTTGCAGAGAAACAAACTCAGGGCTCCCATTAATTTGTCGTTATCGTAAGTTGAAATTTTCATGAATGTAAAATTTCCTTTATGTTCGTTTTTGTGGCGTATCTGTATCTTATTTTGAAGGGATGTTTAAACGTTATCATAGCGATCAGAGTCAGAGAGCGTTAGGGCAGTGGTCAAGAGGAGAGGAGTAGAGCTTGTTAGTATTAGCGGGCACACCAACATGCAGGAGCCTTTTCTGACGGTTCACCCCAGGCCGCAGTAAAATTGTCAAGCGTTGACAGGTCAGCGGTAATAAAAAGGTTGGGGACCACTGGCCTAGGACACAAACACTCTCTCAAATGATTGTGGAATTTGTATGTTTGCTCCTAGGGGACAGAGGTTGGAGGAGTCACTGGAGTACCAGCAATTTGTGGCTAATGTGGAAGAAGAAGAAGCTTGGATTAATGAGAAGTTGAATCTAGTGGGAAGTGAAGACTATGGAGATACATTGGCTGCAGTACAGGTGCCTTTCATATGCAGATGACAGCATTTCAAGTTACATTACATAAATTCAGGGGGTTTCTAACAGGACTTAGTAATGACTTTTACCAAGTGTCATGGAAGCCTTTCTTTTTAACAGGGCTTGCTGAAAAAGCATGAAGCATTTGAGACCGACTTCACTGTGCACAGAGACAGAGTCAATGATGTGTGTGCTAACGGGGAGGAGCTGATCAGGAAGGTACTTTGTCCTTAGCATTACAAACATTTTTTAAAGGAAAGTTTCTTTCATTTTCTAAATTAATCGTTTAATTAATTAACTCCACCATAAATGTTACAGTTCACCAACAAAAAAAAAAGAAGGGCCAAATCCCAACATATGGTGCAACATTAGTTAAAATTAAAAATAAGATTAAAAAGTTTTGGCATTTGGCTTTACCATCTGTATGGTCATTGTGGACAAGATGACCGATTTAGAACATGTGTTATGGGTTGATGAAATCATCCAAATGGATTTTTGAAATAGAGGGACTTGATAATAAAGTAATTTTGTGTGTTTTCATCAGAACAACCATCATGTGGATAACATCAGTGCCAAGATGTCAGCTCTGCGAGGCAAAGTGACTGAGCTGGAGAGGGCTGCTGCTCAGAGGAAGGCCAAGCTGGATGAAAATTCTGCCTTCCTGCAGTTCAACTGGAAGGCAGATGTGGTAGAGTCCTGGATCGGTACGAAAACTCAAGACTTAAGAATCTGTCATTGCAAGACACTTAGTATTAAATTGTTTTCTACACTATTTATTACTAGTTATTTTGAATCTGGCCTCTCTGACTTTATCTTCCACACTCTCCGTTCTTCTGAACTGTTGGCTTAAAGTCCTGCTCCCTGTAACCTCACCGTTCCACCAGGGTCCCTCTCATTGACACACATGTATTCTGTCTTACTGCGGTTAAGCTTCATTCCTCTGTTTTCCAGAGCAGACCTCCACCTCTCTAGATTTTCCTCCACCTGCTCCCTGCTCTCACTACAAATCACAATGTCATCTGCAAACATCATAGTCCATGGAGATTCCTGTCTAACCTCATCTGTCAGCCTGTCCATCACCAGAGCAAACAAGAAGGGGCTCAGAGCTGATCCTTGATGCAGACCCACCTCCACCTTGAACTCCTCTGTCACACCTACAGCACCTCACCACTGTCTTACAGCTCTCATACATGTCCTGCACCACTCTAACATACTTCTCTGCCACTCCAGACGTCCTCATACAATACCACAGCTCCTCTCTCTGCACCCTGTCATACACTTTCTCTAAATTTACAAAGACACAGTACAACTCCCTATGACCTTCTCTGTACTTCTCCATCAGCATCCTCAAAGCAAATACTGCATCTGTTGGACTCTTTCTAGGCATGAAACCATATTGCTGCTCACAAATGTTCACCTCTGCCCTTAGCCGAGCTTCCACTACTCTTTCCCACAACTTCATTGTTTGGCTCATCAGCTTTATTCTTCTGTAGTTGCCACAGCTCTGCACATCTCCCTTGTTCTTACAAATCAGCACCAGTACACTTCTCCTCCATTCTCCTAGACACTTCCATACCTCCACAGGTATGTCATCAGGACCAACTGCCTTTCCACTCTTCATCCTCTTCAACGTCCTCCTCACTTCACTCTTACTAATCTTTGCTACTTTCTGCTCCACACCAGTCACCTCTTCTACTCTTCGTTCCCTTTCATTTTCCTCATTCATCAAATGGTAAATGGTAAATGGTAAATGGTCTGCACTTATATAGCACTTTTCTACCTATTGGCACTCAAAGCGCTTTACTCTTCAAAGTTCTCCTTCCATCTTCCCATCACACTCCTGGCACCTGTCAATACATTTCCATCCTTATCTTTAATCACACTAACCTGCTGCACATTCTTCCCATCTCTATCTCTTTGTCTGGCCAACCTGTACAAATCCACCTCTCCCTCTTTAGTGTCCATCCTGGCATACAAGTCCTCATATGCTCTTTGTTTGGCCTTTGCCGCCTCTACATTCACCTTACGCTGTATCTCCCTGTACTCCTGTCTACTCTCTTCAGTCCTCTCAGTGTCCCACTTCTTCTTAGCTAACCTCTTTCTCTGTATACACTCCTGAACTTCTTTGTTCCACCAACAAGTCTCCTTGTCTAATTCCCTCTGTCCTTATGACGCCCTCCTACCTGTCTCCCTGATCACATTAACTGTAGTGGTCCAGTCATCTGGAAGCACCTCCAAACCACCCAGCGTCTGTCTCAGCTCCTCCCTGAAAACTACACAACATTCTTCCTTTTTCAACTTCCACCACTTTGCCTCTGCTCTGCCTTTTTCCTCTTCATCTTCCTCACCACCATAATCATTTTACACACCAGCATCCTAAGTTGTCTTGATATGCGCTACCCTACCAATAGGGTGCAGTCATTGCGCTCTTTCAGATTACAACGTCTACACAAGATGTTTTTACTTCCGCTCTTATACGTCACCCTATGTTCCTGCCTTCTGGAAGAAAGTATTCACTACAGCCATTTCATTCCCCTTTGCAATGTCTACCACCATCTGTCCTCCTGCATTCCATTGAAATCTGCACCAGTCACCCATCTCTCTCACCTCTGGGGATGCTCTGTATCACTTCCTCTAACTCACTCCAGAATTTCTCCTTGTCTTCTAACTCACATCCTACCTGTGGGGCATAACCACTCACAACATTGAACAGCTCACCTTGAATTTCCAGCTTCAGACTCATCAACCTGTCTGATACTCTTTTCACCTCTAGAACATTCCTCACCAACTCCTCTTTCAGGATAACTCCTACTCCATTTCTCCTCCTATCTGACCCATGGTAGAACAACTTGAACCCTGCTCCTAAGCTTCTAGCCTTGCTACCTTTCCACCTGGTCTCCTGGACACACAGTATGTCCACCTTCCTTCTCTGCATCATGTCGATCAACTCTCTAGCCTTCCCTGTCATAGTCCCAACATTCAAAGTCCCTACTGTCAGTCCTACATTCTTAGCTTTCCTCTTCTCTCTCTGCCTACGAACACGCCTTCCTCCTCTCCTTTTTCAACTAACAGTAGTCCAATTTCCACCGGTACCCTGTAGGTCAACTGCACCGGTGGCGGTCGTTGTTAACCCGGGCCCCGACCGATCCGGTATGGGAGTCATTTTCGGTGTGAAATTCATGATTCGCATTTTTAATTTGGCATGTGTTTTACGTCGGATGCCCTTCCTGACACAACCCTCTGCATTTATCAAAACTTGGGATTGGCACAGGAAGACATTGACTTGTGACCCCTTGCGGTTGCATTCAAAGTGTAACTTTATTCAGAGGTGAATTTTAAACTTGCAGATGTGCTTTGTGTTCAGGTGAGAAAGAAAACAGCCTGAAGACTGATGACTATGGCAGAGACCTGTCCTCTGTGCAAACCCTGCTCACCAAGCAGGTACTCTTTTCCCCTGAACAGTATTCTATGCAATGTTTCTGTACAATGTTTCAGTGTCATTTGACTTTTTTTTTTTTTTTCTCTCTCTCCTTCCGGTCCACAGGAGACATTTGATGCTGGTCTCCAGGCCTTCCAGCAGGAGGGCATCACAAACATTACAGCTCTAAAGGACCAGCTGCTGGCTGCCAAGCATGTTCAATCAAAAGCCATTGAAGCTCGTCACGCTGCTTTGATGAAGCGCTGGAACCAGCTGCTGTCCAACTCAGCTGCTCGCAAGAAGAAGCTTCTGGAGGCTCAGGAGCACTTCAGAAAGGTAGAGGCTTGAGGACAGTCTTCCTGAAGGGGTGGCCTTTGACTTTTTGTCCGTGTCTCAATAAATAATCCTAAACCAGTACTGTTCAGAATCTGTTAACTAACTCAAGGTAGTGTTAACTAGGACTTGTTTTAAGGATCCTATCTTTCCACCCTAGGTTGAAGACTTGTTCCTCACTTTTGCCAAAAAGGCGTCGGCCTTCAACAGCTGGTTTGAAAATGCAGAGGAGGATCTTACAGACCCGGTGAGGTGCAACTCTCTGGAGGAGATCCGGGCTCTTCGTGAAGCCCATGAGGCGTTCCGCTCCTCACTGAGCTCAGCTCAAGCTGACTTCAACCAGCTGGCTGAACTAGACCAGCAGATCAAGAGCTATCAGGTGTTGTCTAACCCCTACACCTGGTTCACCATGGAGGCCCTGGAGGAGACCTGGAGAAACTTGCAGAAAATCATCAAGGTGTAGATTTGTATTATTTTATTCATGTGTACCAAAAGCTACTTTGCAGCCCCTGTCCTTGAAAGATTAAAGATTTTATAAACACTCTCACATACACATCTGATTGACACATACAGCCTGCTGATACTTTTATTCCTTAATTTGCTAAAACAATTCACCTGTTAATGCCTTGATTACACCTGTGTTTTAACTCGTACAGATCATTTCTGGTGACCAAATATTGAGTTTTGGTACAACTCTGATATGATCTAGTTTTGCTGAATTTAAGATCTAAACACTTCCTTGTTACTGACCTAGTTCAGTAATCAGTCAAAGTAACTAGAGGGGCTGCTCCAGATTGTGGGCGGGGGGGGGATATGTGACTTAAGTCTTTTTCAGTGCAGTTGACCTTACTGCTGTTCCTTTTCTGTCTGTGAGTTTAGGAGCGAGAGTTGGAGCTGCAGAAGGAGCAGAGGAGGCAGGAGGAAAATGACAAGTTGCGTCAGGAGTTTGCACAGCATGCCAATGCTTTCCACCAGTGGCTGCAGGAGACCAGGTAGATGATGGTGCTCCTTCAGCTGAGCCTTTTGAACAAAGGCTGAAGGTTTTACAGTCTGACACACATCAGTGCTTAAACATGATGACAACACATTTCAGGCCAGGTGCTCAGGACGACTCTTGTTTTGAAGATTAACTTTTCTGTTACACACAGTTTACCGCAGTGCTGTTAAACTTTCAGATACAGTATTGCAGTGTTCTCTGTAAAGCCACTGAATAATCTCAGCACACAGCCTGCTTACTTGTGTAGCGTAACTTGTGCACAAACATCTTGAAACACTATTCTGTCGTCAGAGCTAAGGCATGACACAGATGTACCACTCTGCACACTTCTTTAATGTTTGCTTGTTGTGTTTCATTTGCACTGAGCATTGTGGTTTTGCCTCATTTTGTTAATGTGTATTTGTTTTCTCTCCCTCCCTCCCCCTCCGTCGTACCGTCCTCTTCACTGCTTCCTCGTTGGAACCTGGAATTACTGTGCTAATCAGGACATATCTTCTGGATGGGTTAATATCAATTTTTTCTTTTTTGGTCTGAGTGTGAATGTTTGACCTGTGAGATGGATGTTGTTCTTAAATGATCAAGAATTTAAAACCTATTCCTATTTAATGTAATTATTGATTGGTGTGGAATATTCCATCCCCTCCTCTCTGATGTTTAATCTCTGGTCCTCCCTCTTCCCTATCCTTTTTCTGAATAGCATAGCCTATCGACGGGTTATCTGTGTGTATCAGTACCAAGTTGCTGATGATCTTTCTGGAAGGTCAACCTCCTGTTTCTTTTGCTTTTTCTGACCCACACAGAGTGTGAGGCCTGTGTGACTTAATGCACTTAAGTCTAAAAACCTGTTGGACTGGTGTGTTTGGTACCTCCCAGCTGTACTAACATTCACCCGGTCATTAAAACTCAGCCCCAGGCTGTGGCTATTCTTTTTACTGTGTAGACTTCTGGGATGGAAACTGCAAATATTTGGCTAAACAAACATACACAAATTAAAAACAGTAAAGAAGTAATGGAGTCTATTAGAGGAATTTGGTTCCGCTGGGTTGTTGCAGTCTTCTGTACTCTTGAGCGCACTGACTTGAGGATGAATCATTGATCACAATGCTGACTTTCATGCAGTTGGGTTTAAAAGTTTTCATTTCCTTATTTTGAAATGTCATAGTAAAACATTTTTTTATCTGCATGTTATGCACATTCAGCTAGTACAACTTTTATTTTATCATATTGAGTTATTTTTTAATTAATCAATCAAAGGAAATGCACACTTTTACACCAGTTTTTTTTTTTTCTATTCTTTTTAAAAATCAACCATGACCATTTTTGTTACTTCAAATGATGAAAAAACACTAGCTGAAAAAGCATCATTACGTTAGGTTTGTTGTTGTTAATATTGTGGTCTGTTCGTGTGCACGGATTCACTAAGCTAAAACAGCAAATTCACTCAATATATTATTTCTTCCTTTCAAAAAATTGAAAATACTAGAACATTGGCACTGAACTGTAAATGTGATCTACTAATGATCTACTGCAGTTTCCATGCCTGTGAATAGTAGCCCTAACCTTGCATGGTTTGGGTTACTGTAAATTTTGAGCATGAATTCAGCTCCACTGTGTGGCAGTATAGTAGAGCAAGGTCCACTATCAAAATTTTATTTAACTATGAACTAAATCTTTATTTTGCACCTCTATAATTATTTAAGGTGTATATATATTTCTGTGGGAACAGTGGATGTCTTCCTAATAGCAGATATTCTCCAGACTAATATCAGATTTTGTTGGTGTCAGGTCATGTATGGTTGAAGAGTCTGGTACCCTGGAGTCCCAGCTGGAGGCCACCAAGGTAAGGTAACAAGGAGCGATAACATGGAAGGATTTACAAAAGTTTGTCATTCAAAAAGTCTTAAGTCTTTGATAGCTGAATTCTGAGCTGATTTTAACAGGTGTGTGTGTGTGTGTGTGTGTGTGTGTGTGTGTGTGTGTGTGTGTGTGTGTGTGTTTAGCGTAAGCACCAGGAGATCCGAGCCATGCGCAGTCAGCTCAAAAAGATTGAAGACTTGGGTGCTGCTATGGAGGAAGCACTGATCCTGGACAACAAGTACACAGAGCACAGCACAGTGGGCCTTGCCCAACAGTGGGACCAACTGGACCAATTGGGAATGAGAATGCAGCACAACCTGGAGCAGCAGATCCAGGCACGGAATACCACTGGAGTGACAGAAGAGGCTCTGAAGGAGTTCAGCATGATGTTCAAGTAATTAGCCTTGACCTGGTTTTATTATGACCATTTCTGAGTGTGATGCCACCAATTCACATCCTCGCTGTTTTATTGCAGGCACTTTGACAAGGAGAAGTCAGGCCGTCTAAACCACCAGGAGTTCAAGTCATGTCTGCGCTCCCTAGGCTATGACCTCCCCATGGTGGAAGAAGGAGAACCTGATCCAGAGTTTGAAGCCATCCTTGACACAGTGGATCCCAACAGGTCTGTCATGTGTTACGGAGCATTACATTGAAATAAATTGCAACCTGTATGGTGGTATTTTTTTACAGCGTTTGTCTAACTGTGGACAACTCTGTCTACAGGGATGGCAATGTTTCATTGCAAGAGTATATGGCATTCATGATCAGTCGTGAGACTGAAAACGTCAAGTCCAGTGAGGAGATAGAAAGCGCTTTCCGAGCTCTGAGCACAGAGAACAAACCCTACGTCACTAAAGAAGAGCTCTACCAGGTCAGATGTGTTCTCTGTTTGGTTTCAATATTTCATCTTGGCACAGGTCTAACTGTCCCTTCATTTTATTTTTCCCCCCCCCCCAGAACCTGACCAAGGAGCAGGCAGACTACTGCCTCTCACACATGAAGCCCTACCTCGACAGCAAGGGCCGCGAGCTGCCATCAGCTTTTGACTTTGTTGAATTCACCCGCTCGCTTTTCGTCAACTAATCCCACGCCCTCCAGTGACCAACTGAGACGCGTTTTCCCCACACACTGTCCCACACTTAATAACAAACACAAAGCTAAAACTGCATGATTGTTCCACTAGAAATACTCACTAATAGCAACTCTCTGTACTATTTATCTTGTTCTACTCTTAGCTCTTTGTGCTTCTCATGATAGCATAGTGGCTCTGTCTGCATTTGAATGTGATTGTTTTTAGCTGGTGCTTTTAGTGAACTTAACCAACAACACAACAATCTTGTAATAACACCTTAACAGTTGAAGTGTGCTTTAATAAACGCTACTGGTTAGAACTGGAAACCTTCACTCTTGTTTTTTATTTGACTACTTTTTTTCATAAACTGTTCACATAAATACAAAGTAAAACAGTGGACTTCATCTGTCCCAGGTCATGTCTCATTCTGCCACCTGATTGGCTATCTGCTCCAGCTGGCTGCTTTCTGCGGGGCTCTGCTCTGTCAGATGGGTAGTAAGATGCCAAACATCAACTGTCCCATTTGTATTCCCAACTGCCAAGAGGGTAGTGTTCTGACAGTTAAAGGCCAAACAAGTTGCAGCATGGCCTGCACCGCTTTGCTTGATGATGGCTACTGGCTTCAGGGAGCTACAGCCCAGGTCGAATATGTGCACCTCTCCTGTGAAACAGAAGCATGGTGTATAAGGATACATATCTTAGAGCCACAAATACTGCAACTTCATTTAAACAGCACAGCATATCAAGCTGCTGCATCCAGTTAAGAACAGTTTTTGTTCTTAATGGCTGATTGATTGTGCCTCAATTCAGCTGGTCTTTATTGATGCACAGTCCTGCTTAAACGTTTGCCACAGAGACCTCATTTATTAACAATAAGACATACTATGTAAATGTACACACAACAAAGTTCACCTCATGGTATTTACTGTAACATCTGGGGAAAATTATTTGATCCCCTGCTTATTTTGTAAGTTTGCCCACTTACAAAGAAATTAAGGGTCTAATTTTATAATATTCTGTCTCTATCCTTTAGAATAAAAATCCAGAAAAAGTAGATGATACAAATGTTCCAAGTTGCATAAGAGATGCATATCAGTGAGTAAAATAAGTATTTGATCCTGCTAACAACCACAAATAATTCTGGCCCCCACAGACTGGGTATGTGCTTATGTGCTACACTGATTAGTCCTGTAAATTTAACAAGGCGCTCATGACAACTCATTATGTGTCCAGTATAAAACACCTGTCCACAGATTTTCTATCTTCCATTCAAACATCACCACCATGCACAAGACTAAAGACCTGCACAAGACACCATGCACAAGACCAAAGTCAAAGGACGTTGGGGACAAGATTGTAGACCTGCAGAAGGCTGGAATAGACTAAAAGACATCAGCAAGAAGCTTTGTGATAGGGAGACAACTAACCATCAATCGCCTTCATGCAAGATTTTCACTTCAAAGATCAGCCCAGAACTATGTAGCAGTTAGGACCACAGTCATGAAACAAACTATTGGTAACACAATACATGGTCATGGATTGAAAACCTGCAGTGCCCATAAAGGGTCCTCCTCAAGAAGGCACATCTACAGGCAAGTCCAAAGTTTGCATTGGGAGAAAGTGTTGTGGTCAGATTAGACCAAAATTTAGCTCTCTGGCATCAACTCGACATGCTGTGGTTAGAGGAAGAAATAATGACTATGCCACAGACTATGCCCATCCCACAGTCAGGCATGGAGGTGGGAACATTATGCTTTGGGGCGGTGTCTCTGCTAAAGTTACAAGCCAACTTTGCCTCATTGAGGGGCCAATGGACAAGGCCAAGTAATGTAAAATGTTGGATGAGAACCTCCTTCCCTCAGCCAGGAGACTGAAGTTGGGTAGTGGACGGCCTTTTCGGGATGACAATGACCCAAACATCCTGCCAAAGCAGCAAAGGCAAGTCTCAAGTAGAAGCGCATAAAGGTCATGGAGTGGCCTAGACATTTCCAGATCTTACTCCTATAGAAAATCTATAAAAGGGAGCTGAAGCTTTCATTTGCCAAGCGACAGCCAAGAAACCATAAGAGTGTAGAAGATCTGTAAAGAAAAGGGGACCAAAATCTCTCCTGAGATGTGTGCAAACCAACTAAAACTACAACGTCTTACCTCTGTGCTTGCCAACAAGGGTTATTCCACCAAGTACTAAGTCATGGTTTGCCTGGAGATCAAATACTCACTGAAATTCAACTCAATTTACAACATATGTATCATGTGCTTTTTTGAGATTTTTGTTTGATTTTCTTTCTATCCTTTATCTATGATAAATATTATAGACCCTTCATTCCTATGTAAGTGGGCAAGGGGATTAGATAATTTTACCCACTGTATATACTGTAGTTACAGATACTACACCCTCCATGTGTTAAAAACTACTGTTTTTAACACATGGAGGGTGTAGTATAGTATGGAGGGTGTAGTATTGAAAGATGTGAATAAATTGGCCAGTTGTGTTTTTTTGAGTTTGCAGTGGCTCTAAATAAGGCCCTGGTTCTGGTCACTGGCTGAATTAAAAATGATGTGCTTCATTTTCTCTTAGGGCATCAGAATCTGTAGTTTCAAGCCCATATTTGTGTAAAGCTTGAAACAACATGTCTTCCAGAACCAGGGCCTTATCTAGAGCCACTGCAAAATGAAGCACATCATTTTAACAATTATTTACTCTCCTAAAGATGTGATGTTGCACCTTGTCCCGTGGCTGCAGCAAAAACCATCGGTCTAGTGGGAGACCACTGGACCTGAAACACATAGGAGTCTGAAACCTTGAGAGAAAGCACTGGGTTGGCCTGGAGCAGAGAGTAGAGGTGGGCCTGACCATCAGTCCCTGCAATCACAAACAAGTTCCTGCAGACAACATGACACACAAGTCAGTATAAAGTCACCACCGGGTCACTATCTGTTCACGTGTTTGATCTCTGCTAGAGACTGTCACCTGTGAAAAGGGGAGCAATGTATTGAGTGGACAGGACCATTGCAGGGCCTGAACGAGAAAACTGCTGGGGCTCTCAGGGTCATGCTTTGACCCTCAGAGGGTGTAGCAGCTGGCGTCTTAGAGGAAAAGGAGCATCTGAGCAGCAGGCCGCCTTCAGAACCCACCAGGAAGGCATCAGAGTCCCAGGGAGACAAGGCAAGAGAAGTCACACCCACGGCTCTTCTGCCTCTGCACTGTGGAAGACATGTACGCTCACTGGCCACTTTATTAGGTACCTTTTCCAATCTAATGCAATCCAGTACAGCAGCTCTGCAATGAATTCTACTTTTACAATGATGTAATTTCCCAGTTTTTAAGTCTAAGATTATAAGATTCAATCTGGACTCACACAGTCTGATATAATACAGCCACCTCTCATCATCCCATCTCACTGCTTTTGAACACAGTCATGAACACTTCTTCCAGTGTTTTTATCAGGCTGAGGCTCACCTTGAAGCGGACGCTGCTGCTGTGGGGAACTTGCTGCCATAATAAGGCATAGGCAGTGTTCAGGACAAACCTGCCCTGGTCTGAGTCCACTGTCCATAGCAGCACCCTTCCTCCTGAACAGGCACTCAGCACTCCAAACTCTCCTTTCTTCTGCAGGGGCACCCAGGCAACCTACACACGCAAACACACACAGGACATGTCTTTTAAGACACAGTCTCTTTAGACTCATAGATTAGAGAACATTTGCCATTTTGATTTTGTTGAAAAATCTAACTGTTAAAGCCAAGTTCTTTATTATTGCAGCACTAAAAAATTCTGTCAGTAGTGGGACCACGCTGGTTGGATAGTTGCAGAGTTTCAGTGAAGCGCAAACACAATGTACAGCTTGGTGCAAGTTTTCATTCTCTTTAATTTGAAATGTCAAAAAGGGTAAAACAAAAAACGTCTTAATACACATTCAGCTAGTATCAATGTTCCTTCATAAATTAAAGTTCATTTTTATTTTGTCAAGGGGGTTTCAAATTGTTTTACTATAACTTGCTCCCCATATATTGAAATGGCATTAGCAAGGTTAACCCAACCCTCACAAAATAATGAGAATAATAATAATAATAAGACACTTTTATCTAGTTTAAATGTTCCTTTGTCATCTGAAGTAAAAAATTTGGTCAAGCAGTGTATAAAATAGTTAATAATGAAATAAGAAGTAAAATATTAAAAGATATATATAATTTATATGAATGCAAATAGCTGCACGCCCTTAATAAGTTAAACAAAATTCTGTCCTAATTCTACATTATACATTTTTGTACTAGCTGAATTTGCGTTAAATATTATAATGATGAAATTAAATATTTAACTTTTTTTGCCATATAAAAATAAATTTTCTCTACCTACCTGATAAACAGGCTCCTTGTGGCTGTCTGCTGACATCCGAGTTAGAGCTACTACAGGGTCCTGGGTACGACTGGTGTCCCAGACCACCACATCTCCGCTGTACAGACCCCCTGTACCCACAACAACACACACGTCACACATGGTTTCCACTGAGAGTGCTCAAAAACTGTGATCCCACAGACAAACACCACAGAGTAATGCAAGAAGAGCGTTAAGCTTTCCTAATTCTACCATTTTGCTCATGTTAATGCAGCAATAATGTCACATAGAAAATAAAAACATGTTATATTAACTTGTTGTGTAACAACAAACTCAACTTCCCTTTAGTCTTCAAACCAAATAAGCTAGATGAGAATCACGAGGATTTGTGTAGTTAAGCAGTGTACAAAAATAATTAATAATAAGAAGTAAAATATTAATATATATAATTTTAAGAAAACATTTGAAGAACTGCTCTGGGTTCTAAATATTAACTGACAAATTACATCCCATCTCCTCAGGTAAACTGTTACAAACATGTCTAAATGTGCGTTCGTGTTTAGATAATACTGTGTATTAGAGCTGATGTGCTCTGGACTTGTGTGTTGTTAGTTCACATTGCACCTGTGAGGAGGGCTGGCTGGTTGGGGTGACAGCACAGAGCTGTGACTGCCGCAGGAGCATCTATGACCAGATCGGCTTGTTTGGGGTTCAGGCCACGCCGGTTCAGATTCCACATACAAACATAGGACCTCTCAGTGCTCCAGCATCCATCATCAATTCTGCCCAACAACACACTCACACATGTGAACAACACTGAACAACATGAACAGAAAAGCTTCTCTAACAGTTTCATTGATACAGGCCTCTGCCTTTAGCATGGTTGATATAAAATATTGTAAAATATTAATATACCGGCCATATGCACAGGCAACAACTGAACCAGTACAACTCCAGGACACACTTGTTACATGAAGACCTCTCTCTTGGGCGGGGGGATGTTGAAGACAATGGAGGCATGAAACCTTAACACAAAACACCACACTTACATCCAAAACTCTCTATGTTTAAAAAAGTGACCTGTGACTTCTGATGTATTGGTCCTACTTACCAGGTGACTGTGATCATCCCAGTTTACCTGGAAGCCATCAAAGGCATGAGTCTTGGAATTTTTGACTAACTCTTTGATTACCACCTCCTCTACACACTGCAGAAAGTTCTTCAGGCCGGGTAGCTCTGGCTCATTGTGGTTTGCTTGAAGGAGTTGCTCTGTTGCCTGGTCCGGAGGCTCTGTTTGGGTACAGCTGACAGTCATGGAAACACTCTGAACCTCTGTCTCAGCACTTTGCACTGGTCTGGTCTGACATCCTCTCTGAAATAACAAAACATGAAAAGGACTTTGGCTAAGAGGAGTTTTTAATTTTACAGTACAATAACCTTAAGCTGGTTTAATACTTAATATTTAAAGCATGAAAATGCAATTATTTTCTCTTATTTCAGCTACTGTATTTCATCCTGTTCTCAGACTATTAAGACTTGATCACTGTATTGTCAGGCTTTAAAAACCACACTAGTTTCATCAATACTGAGAAAGTAAATCTCTTGAATTTTATCCTGTACACAATGTTCATCAACACACAATATTCCACAGCCACAAGTTTAAAGCTCATCTGTTTAGAACAGATGAGCAGAAGACAGAGGTCATGCTCAACCATAAATGGAAGAATATCTAAAAGAAATTCTGCTTTTGCATAATCTGCCCTTTTATGCACTGTAGGGCCCCTATGAAGTGGAACAATTTTCACTTTGCTTTGAAAAGATGCAGATTTTACTCTTGATGTCAACAGGGCATTTTAAGAAACCAGCACAGTGGTGGTTGTGGTGTGCATGTTCTCCTTGTGCTTGCTTGTTTGTGTTTAGATTGCCCACAATTTTAATGCATGTTAATATTCAGGGTGTACTCCACCTCTGAGACAGCTGAGATTGCCCCCTGCTCCTCTGCAACCCTAAACAGGAAAAATATATAATGGATGGAAAGATCTGTCATCATCTATATTAATGATGACAGAGCCTGACATATGAGTCTGTGCCATCACAGACTTGTGTCAGTGTCTGACTCTTTACATATAAAAATAGCAAAAAGGTGATGGATAGACCTCATGGTCAGCACATATGATGAAAACAAAACTTCGCCAAGAATGGACCTTTCACCAGAGGAGAGGAAGAGCAGGCACCAATACTAAGAGCAAAACTGTTAGTAGGATATGAATCTGAACCAATTAAAAACAGTACTATGATTTCCCACACACTGCTCCAAATAGACAAGAGCATTTCTACTCTGTCAAAAGGCAGCAGTGAGAACAAAAATCACCAACAGAACTGAGTCCCCAGCATCGCTGGCAAACTGAATTATACATAATAATTACACAGTTTTATACATATGCTGTTCTTGATCTTCTGTAAAACTTTTTGGATGTGTGTGTGTGTCTGCATGTGGCAAAGGTGGGATGAGATCATACATTTTAAACTACAGAATGTAAGACTCTACTTAATTTTGTGTTCGGTAATTTGTATTTGTATATCTGTACTCTCAGTGTTGTCTAAAGTACTGTAGTATATTGTTTGTAAGTGCCTGGGGTGGAAGGGTGGAAGGTACTTTACATGTAACAAATAACTATAATAGTTATATATACACACAACACAGCGTCTCATTCTATAGGATTTCTGTTTTGTGTCCTTTCGAATTTGGTGGTTATCATTCTTTGGTTTGGTTTTATCATAATATATATCATTTTATCAGTGCTGTTTTGATTTGCAGTGACCATTCGATCTAAGAAGCCATAACAGCACGAATGCCCCCCTCTCTCCCTCCTCAGATGCTGATCTCATCCCTGTTGTTTCATGCGATGTAACAGCATGTTGCTCCAACATACCGAGTCCCGCTCCACCTGCTGACTCTTCCTCCAAAGTGACGGAACACTCACTGAATCCAGGGCTTCGTCGGTAAACATGATAATAAATGTGGCTTGAACAAATCCGAACGAGTAACAATAACTAACTAATCTAACTGCACCAAAACAAAGACGAGCTGTTCCTAGATGTTCTAGCACCGACTAGCTAGACAACTCTGGAGCCATTTTCTTAACAACGTTACCTTAGTTACCGACAGGATGTCCGGGGAAGAGTCCCGCATTCATTTCCGTTTTCTCACCACAATAAAAATCCAACCTTTTCTTTAGTAGTTTTTGAATGTGTGACCCAATGATGTGTTGTATTCATTTATAAAGATACAAAGTTAAACGAATGATGTTATATACGTTTCCACCATATTAGTAAATCGTCACTAACTACTTCCTGCACTTTATGTGCAGGCCTGTTAGATCTTTGGTTGGAGTAGATTTTTTTGTTATAAGTCTGTTTTCACGTTTCCCATAATAGATCCTTTACCTCAGTGTGACCCTATAATGATTGACATAACTCTGACCCCTGCTCTTTGTGATCACTTCTCTCAACTAAAAATTCTTTAAGACATTAAGTCAATTCAAACACAAGTTCAGCATTTAGAAAATATAAGACGTTTAGGGTTTGTCGAACATAGGTTTATGACTCTCACAAGCATTGAGAAAAATTTGAAGAGAAGCACATAGGCTTCTGCTTCTGCAAAGAACTAAACAGCAATTAAATTCAATTAAAAGCCCAAAAGCCAAGCACCCTGTCCTGTGGGCAATGCAAAATGCTGTTTATTTAATAACAGAGATCCTCCTCTGTTGTTTATTTAGAATTCATGCTTATGTGATTAAAATGTGTACACTCCAACCATAAGCAGTTATGTTGGCAGTTGTAAGGGTTTTTGGTCGTGGTGGTGGTCTGAACACCAGAGCTTCGAAAATATAAGGGGTATAAGTAGGACTCTAAAGTTTGTAAGGTTTCTAGTAATATAGAGCATTGGCATTTGTTTCCCCATGTATGCACTTTTTTTCTTTTTTGTCCTTTCAGCTTATCCCATGAGTTCAAGGTTGCTACAGTGGATCATTGTCCGTATGTTGATATGGCACAGTTTTTACACTGGATGTCCTTCCTGACGCAACACTCCCCAATTTCTACCGGGCTTGGACCGGCACTTCACCGGCACTGGGGATAGGAACGGGCTGTTGGGTGTTAGGTGTCTTGCCCAGAGACACTTTGACATATAGCCAGGACTATGGATCGAGCAGCTAACCCTGTGGATGACTACCTTACCCACTGAGCTACAGCCGTGCCCCCCATATCTGCAGTCATAAAACGCTAAATTGCCAGTATTAACTCCTTTTGGCCACTAGGTGGTTTCATGGTCAGATTAAGCTTTGATACATAAACCCTTTTTTGGTTCAGATGGCTGGAATTGTAATGGTAAATGGTCTTCACTTACATAGCGATTTACACTGGTTCTCATTCATCCATTACCACTCACAATCACACACCGATAGCAACTTAGGAGCAAGTTGGGATTCAGTATCTTCCTCAAGGACACTTCGATGTGACCGCAGGACCCAACCGGGATTGGTGGATGGCAACTCTACCGTCCTGCACGACAGTCGACGCTTGTCCGGTATGGAACCGGAATGTGGCTTATCCCAGCTATTATAAATCGGGAATACGCTGGACAGGTCGCCAGGCCCAACACACAGACACAAAGTCAATCACTCACACCTGCTGCCACTTTTAAAGTCACCACCTAATAGCACACTGTGAATGTGGTTGTGACGCGGCAGCACAAACCATTGCACCACCATGCTGCCGTTATCCTTCAACGTTATACCAAATGCACCTCAAAAGTTTCTCATGCCTAGCTAATGTTCATGTTCTCCAAAATTTAACGTTTTATTTTTCATTAAGCTCATAAGGTGCATTAGGAACAATGTTGCGGAATTAAAAGGTTTTTTTAATATAGGATAAGATAAAGATAATCTCAAACCTGTCTCGTTAGAGAAAGGCTCTCATGATAGATCTAACGTCTTTTCATCATTAAAACTTCTCATTTTATAGAGGAGTCAGGTGGTTTTATTCCCACATGTTCTTGTGGGGACATTGAATGTGCAGTTGTTTCTAATGGATCAAACCAGGATCTTAAATGCTAGTGTTATAAACACCAGACCTCTCATTCAGCATCATGCATGAGGTCAATAGACAAGCACTTCGCAAGTGCAGAAAGAGAAAAGTACATTTTTAGTAGCGCATAACATATCTGGATGGGGAAATAATACACTGTTAATTGGCGTTTGTTACGGTTTAGCCAAACTAGTGTCTCTATATCAATACAAAGGTCAAACTGACACAACTGCAACAGCAGACTGATCAAATAAATCAAGACACTAGATTTATAGTTCACTGCATAACTTAATTACAGGAGTGGTCTAAACAAAGCATGACACAGGTTTATCAAACAACTGCAGATGAACTCTCCAAATGTGACCAAACTACTTCAAACATAATGTATGTATCATGTACATTTATTTATTGTAACAAAGCAACTGGTACACGTAATCTAATGTGAACAAGTTTCCAGTGGAACAGGAGAAATACTGCAGACTCCACAGAGGACTCTACAGAAATATTTTCCTCTTCCATCTTAAGATGTAAAGTTATGCTCAAAATTAGATTTTTTAGGTTGTTTTTATAAAAAAATTGTACATTTCAAACTTTGTTGTGGGTGCCAGAAAAACAAGATAATTTATTTAACAGAAGTCCAGCGCTGGTGTCAAAGCCCCACTGCCCCACCAGACCTCCCGATTAAACTGTGTACAAGTGACAACTGTCTTACCAAGATACATGTATAGCCCAAAAACATTTACAACGGTTGAAAGGAACAAGCTGGTGCTTTCAATCAGTTCCATTAGTACAATAAGTCACAAAGAAAAATGCAACTTCTAATAAGCCTTAGTACCCTGCACCACTTGATATATTATAATACACATTTATATATAAAAGTGGCTAAGGATGCTATGATAAAGTCATCACTGCACCATGGCTTATTTTTAAATTGAACGCACAACTTCAACTGAAAATGCCGTCTCATATTTTACATAGAAATTGCTATTGTACGTTTTTAACTCTATGTAGGATGGCGTGCAGAATGCTACAAATTTTTTTTGTTCTTTTGCATGTCTTTGGGAAATGTACAGAAACAAAGACAGGTGAGACTTCCAGAGAGCCACTGACACATCCCACCCTACCCCACATAGACCTGCGTATGGAGCTGGTCTTTAGACATAGCATTGTGGACAGGCCTTGGCTGCAGAGGAAGAGGGCGGACAGGCTGACACAGAGGAATTGTTTTTTGTGTGTTTTTTTTTACAAACCCAACCCCCCACAAAAACAAACAAAATATTTTTTGTTCCCATGGGTTTTACGATGATCACAGGAGGACTGGGAAAAGGTGTGTTTGTTGAATTATTTAATCATCCTCACCATCATCCTGAAAAGAAAAAAAAAAAAAAAAAGCAGTTTTCAGTTGTTTCAAGAATACTTGAGAAGCCCTGTGAGTTACTACCTCTAGAGTACAGAAAGACTGTTATATGTAAAGTTCTTACCTCCCCATCTTCACCATCATTATCTTCTTCATCATCTTCACCTTCCTCTTCCTCCCCTTCGTCAATATCTTCCAGACCCTCTTCTTCGTCGTCATCATCATCTCCATCACCTTCCTCATCCTCCATGTCAGGGACCTAGGAAAAATTATATCTTTATATCACCTGGCCCTTGTCTTAATGGGGGGCAGACAAACTTTTCCTGCCTTTGCTATATAAAATCTCCCTCCGCATCTTAGTGGGAAACTCATTATGACATCATACAGAACAGTTTTTGGGTTGTTTTTTTTTCTTCAAATCATAAGGAGTGCAGATGTCATCCAGGAGTTCTAAGCAGCAAGCCAACCAGAGCCCCTTTCAGACATGCACTGGAGTTCAGACATTTTCCAGACTTTGTCTGGGGTGGGTATAGATGTGAACGCAAAAATCCAAGTCTGTTGGCCATGACATTACCCGGACTTTACCCATCCAGCTCCCTAGTGCAAAGTCCGGATTATCTCCACCCGAGCTGATTGTGAATAGAGGAGGTAATTCACCATGAGTGAGTGGGCAAGTTGAGGACATCCATTTCCTGCGACTGCCACGAAACTGGGCCAGTACAAGCAAACAATCAAAGGTGAAGAACTTATTAATTCATAGGAACAAAACAACAATGTCGAACTGGAAGGGCAACGAAATTCGTGAACTTCTGTCGGCAAGGGCAGACCTGGAAATCGTCAAACAAATGCAAGGAACAGCACAAGATTGTTTGGTATATGACCAGATTACAAAGCAAAACACTGTCACTTTCCCAGCTTTGTTTTTGCGCCATTTTATATTCTATTCCATTTTATATTCATTAACAAAAACACTACTATACAATTATTTAGTGCTTGTAAATCTAACTATAAAGACAAGACAGTGAATATTTGTAGTATTTATTTAATGACTGCCTAGAAGAAACAAAAAGAAGAGTGAGAGTCCTACCAGGTAGTACTGCAGGGGGTTAGGCCAGATGTCATCCTTAATCACTTCTCCCAGCTCATCAGCACCTGCATCGGAATGGTCAGTAAACCAGGTGAAGAAGCTCTCTGGCTCCTCGTGCTGCCTTTTCTTTCCAGCTTTGTTTGGCGTCTGACCTGTACGCTTTGTCAGATCCTGGTAAAGTGTAAAGTGTATTTTGAAAAACAAAATAATAGCTGCTTTTTCATGTGCATCCAAAAACCCAGAACAAAAGCAGAGCTTTTGGGAAAAAAGAACAGTGCAAGAGAACATGCAGCACGAAAGTTAACCAACAACACTTTTTGTAGGTGAAATGTGTTTTCCTACTCATTATGTAGAACTACATAAAAACAAAACACACATGTATATGTAAATTAATAAAATAAAAATGTAAAAAAAAATTATAAACACAACTGAGGAAAATGCAAACTAACCTTTCCAGCTTTCCATTTGATTTCAGTTGATTTGGAAACAGGATCTCCACTTTCGTTTACGTTAAACTCTTTGGAGAGGGCTTTGTTCTCAAAGTATGGATTCTCATCAAAATACTAGAGAATATAAACACATCCATGTTACATCTGTATTGGAATAAAGAATGTGAAGTTGACTTCATGCTGTGTTGGGAGTTTTGGGTGCCATTTTGATCAATACAGCCCATTTACCTTTGGCTGTTTCGTGTATTAGATTTAGTGCTTCTCTAGAAAACTTTCAGGTATGCTGGCAAGAGGATAGACCTTTTATGCACTCATGGTAAAATAGTTGGTTATCGGGTTGGTTATATTTTATTCTAGTGCTACAAAAAAAGTTAGAAAAAAAAAAAAAAATTGACTATATAAAAACATACAATCCTTATAATTAGTACATGTAATAAAACTATAATAAACTTAAGGTGGACTGGAACTGCAATTTGCATGCCTCAGCAAATTGAAACTGCTATTTTTCTCATGAACACTGCGCATGACTCATTGCTGCACTTAATGCACTTGGTATTGAAAAAAAGAAATGTTGTGTTTAATCAAATTTCATTATAACACAGACTGGCTCTGTGATTATTACTTAGTCATCAATTATTTTATGTTAACCATTATAATGACACTGATTACGAACATTTTCGTGTGTAATGAAAAGATTAAACTTGAAACAACTCAAATACAGTGACACTGCCCTTTCATGAGAAAATATTTAAGAAAATTGCAGTAACTTGGGTGAAGAAAGATAGTTATAAAAAAACAACACAGGGAAGATATATCTATTGATAACCTTGTGTATGTATGAAATCTATTAAAAGTGGTTTTCTTAGGTCATCGTGTTTTCATACATTTGTGGGTTTCTTCGTTTTCTTATCATAGCTGTCAAAAGCTAATCAAGTCGAAGCAGGGAGGAGACGGGGCTAGAGTCACCTGACTGAGACTCCCCATTATTCCCAAATGAGAGTATATTGGACAAGTGTTGTGTTGGACAAGATGTTTTACACTGCCTGTTATTTAGGCATAGCAGCTTTCCATGTCCACGTATGTTTAATTTTCTTTATCTTTCCATTGCCATCAAATTTAAACATTTTAAACAACTATCTAGCCAAACAAGAGATATGCAGGTAACTAATTCTGTAGCAGGGACAGGTAAACAGACCACAGGGGTCACAAGACAGTGCTCCCAAAATTAAAGTTGTGCAACTTCACATTCTCTAAATCGCCTGACATTTAGAATGTAAAATCTCTATGTAAAAGTAAACCTGAGAACTCACAAAGTCTATTCTGTATCCAGACTTGATATCCTCAAACTCAGTGACCTCAACTCTTGACAAGTAATGAAGTGCTTCCTCATCCTCTTCCCCCAGAAGAGCTGAAACTACAGGTCAGACACCATTAGCTGCTGAGCACGCACACACACAAACACACACACACACACCAAATAAACAGTTTACCTTGTGGATGGTTGACGAATGTTGTGACCCAGAAATTGGGGATTTTGGCTATAAGTTCTGATCGCTTCTGAAAGAAGGGCTGGCGTAATTTGTTGTACTTCTGCTCAACTTTTAAAATTTCTTCACTAGCCTGTTCATTCAGTCTAAGGGGTAAAGAAACAGACATCAGAAAGAAAACTTCTCCACACACAATTCAATGATGACCAAGAAAATTCTTTCAAAGCTCACCTGTCAATTTCATTCTGTACTTCATCAATGTGTTCAATTGCTTCCTGTTGCTCTTTTTCTAAAAGGAAAAGAAAAATGTTAAAAGCTTGGATTATGGTAAAAAATAATATAGTAGAGTACAGAAGTTTGGATCCCCTTTTTTCAAACTGCAAAAAGAAATAAACAAAGTTTTTCGCCATCAACAAAGTTTTTTATGCCCATTCAACAAAAACAAAATGCTCATCAGAAATTCAGTGAATTTGTAATTATTCTGACAAGATGAATGCACAAAATGGCATGTAAGGGGTTGTAAACTTATCACTAAATCAAAAATAATATTGTACGTTTAGCTAAAAAAAAAAAGATCATGAGGTGCATTTAAAAAGTAAAATAAAGTAAAATATTAAACTTAAGTCAGTGCAAAAGTTTACATTCCTGTTGATAAAGTAATTAAAAAAACCTTTTAAAGTTTAAAAATTAATAACATTTTATTAAATAAATATTTGCACTAGTTGAATGTGCAATAAATGTTGATTTTTCAAGGTCAAGATCTGGATACATGGAATATCCAGTTGAAGTTTTTATACAACTTTTAAAGCTTGTCCACAGTCTTTTGGTTTTAACCATTTAACTATTTTAGAATAAACTGACCTGAGGGACACTTGAAAAAGCGCAAAGCACAATAATGTTAAAAAAAGTATTTTGCACTACCAAAGTAATAGGGATACATTTTATATGAGATAAAAATACATTTTGTAACATGCTTGTTAATTTCTATCCACATCTTTTTAAATATCTCAACTTGTTTGTCCAACTTGTGAGACTTCGTTGAGGAGTATTATGATTACGATTGGACCATTACACAACATTGGTTGGTTTAAAAAAAAAAAAAAAAAGAGAAACGGATTCTGCAGCTGCAACATTTTTTTTCCTTTAAATAAGCATAGTGGTAAATAAAGCGGGCGTCAGTCGTGTGTAAAGTTGGTGCTGGTGTGATTGTGCGCGCGCGCTGGATCCACGGCAGACAGACCCTCTGCCTCCTGGAGTCTGGAGCTTCCTGTTGAGCTAAAGGCGGCCTGGTTTGAATGAGGGGCTTAACGATATCTCGCTGCAAAATCCTATCTGTGTAGATAACAAAACAACGTGCACTCCACGAAGGGCTCTTTGTGTCTATTGCCATCATATTAACATTTTCTATTTCACGTTCTAGTAACATTAACAATGCAGCTTTCTGAACGAATACGCGCTTGTTTACATTTTGCACCGCTACAAACTAACAAACGCCAAGCTCGCAAGAATGGTTCCGTTAAGTTCAGCAGTTAATATAAACCTTATGTGAGCTCAGCCTTTCTTATCTGGATGAAAACAGGATACAGTGAATGTTGCACTTAAAAGTAATATAAGCAAGCAATCGAGTATATAGCTTCAGTTACACACTAGCATGAGGAAACACACAACTTCACGCGATTTCGCCTGCACATCCCTAGAACAAACCTTCCAAGGTTGACTGAATGGAGAATAACTGCTCATCACGGTAAATGCAGCTTATGTAATGCAAATACAGGCCTCCTTCATGTCAATTAGCTGTTAGTAGCCAATGCAACGTTAAGCTAATAGCTAGCTACAGGGTTAGCCAATGCTAGCAAGCTAACCACAACATCATTTACCCCTATGTGTATGTATAGGGATGTATAAATTATGCTGTCAAGCATAACACATTATTTCAATAAAACATACACGAAAACAACACCGAAAATAACAAAATGACGAAAAACAAATGAAAATGGCGTTGTACAGGATAACCGCCATTCCTTAACGTTACCAGAGGTCTCGTCTGCTCCGTCGTGATTTGAATTCTCCTTCCTACTGACTTTTGCCGATGAGCCCGACATGGTTATAGTTTAACGAGACTCTTTCAGTCAGATGTATATCCCAAATGATTTTGAACTCTTCTTTGCAGAATAAAAGTTACTTCCACCTAACACTGAGTGCGTGTATCGAAGCCCACGTTAAGGAGGAACGAGCGCAGCTTTGCACGCTTGTTTCTTTCTGTGGCGCACGGTCGGTGAACATATTTACGGTGCTCTACTGCCCCCTATTGTCTGGAGTGCGACTCTGCATTGTTTGGTTTTCCATTCTCGCATGACAGCCAGAGGTCTAGACAGATACAAATACCTACAAAAATTGCATCACTTCAGCAAAACAAACAAACAAAAAAAAAACAATACACATTTAATTCTAAAATAATATTAACATTTTATTTAGAAACAACACATCTCTACTTGGCACAATTAAGAATTTTAAATACACCTACATTTGTAATCAAATTTACAATTGTTATCCTTAATAATAGGGTACTGAACCATACACTTGTTTCAATTGAAAAAAAAAAACTTATGTGGACTACATTAAAACTTAAAATACTGTATGTGTGTACTAACTAATTTGTTGCAATGTAATCCCAAGTTCGTCTCCAATTCATAAAACGCCAACGTTATTCCTTATTCTGCCTACAGCCGAAGAGACATTACAGTATTTCATTTATAAATACAAGTGGTGTTACAAAGTTAAGCCTTTTTTGGCCTTGTTACCACATGTCAGTATTAGCATAATGTAAGCTTCTCCACAGCTAGCATTAGATCAATACATTTAAACATTTAAAGAAAATAACTGCACTGATTTTGGCAGCTTTTAGGTGAATCTAACGGAAAAAAAGTGGGTTTGGTTTTATTATGCTTAATTAAACAAATAACTACACTGATTTTGTCAACTTTCAAGTAAATTTAACGACAAACGTGTGTTTAGTTCTAGTATGTTCTAGTGCATTGATGCAGAACATACAGAGACACGGACCAGCCGTAATATTAATTATTATTATTATAGGGTATTAAGCCAATAAAAATATAATAGATTTATGAAATACACGCATATGAGAGCAGACGTAAGGTACGCCGATGCCTCACCTGAGCAGGTGCATTGAATTGTCGAATATGATTGGTTCCAACGTCTCTATGTCATTACCTGACGTATACTGACGTCGGCTTTGAGACCAGCTTCACATTACCTCGATTCAAACTTGCACGTTACTTATTTCGACAACAAAAACGCGAACTCCGCTAAAAAGGGCCTGTAACAGCTTTAGCGGACGTTGAGTTTTATACCCCAATTTTGAGTTTACCTCAGCTAGTTGGACCATTTCTATCGGAGCCGATTCAGCCCGTCTGAGAAACTCTTTCGGCATCGAGGCGGACGTTGACGACTTGTAAATGTCCATGGGATAACTGACAGCTACCATGTCAGGTTTAACACTTCAGGTAAATGTAATGTCAGTAATTCTTTGCATGAAGTGTAGTTATAATTCGAAATTTGTGTGCCAACCATACCTCAACTGATATTTGACATTCAGGTTACTTAAACAAGGCTTGTAAGTTTATTCTTTGTCAGAGAAACGCAATGGATTTTCCTGTTTGTCTCGTTTGCGTCTTATCTTAGTTCCACTGTCTTTGTGGCAGCCAGAAAAATAAATTTCCAAGCTATAAAGCAACTGTAGCGTTGATCGATAAATTATATATATATATATATATATATATATATATATATAAGAGTCATGCTACCCTTTGACATTAACCTTCCATAAATGTTTAGCTAGCCTAGAAGCGTTTTAGTTAGCCAGCGTTTTCTTTTCAGGACAACCCAAACCCTTTGTCTGGGTGAAAGAAAAGGAATTGTCTTAGAGATGGTTTCAGCCTATAATTAAAAAACTATTTTTAAAACAAAACTTTTTTGTTATTTTTAATATAACAAACTATAATAACGTTTAATTGTTTATAGGACTAGCTTAATTAAAATGGGGAAACTAAAAGATGAGTGGTATCTATTGGTTACTGTAATTATATCAGTTTTAAATTTATAATTCTATTACCAAACTGTACTTCCTAGGTCCACTTGTTTTGATTGGCAGGAGGTGTGTCTGTTAGCCATTTCCTGGTATTATATTCTCCTCTGCACCTAACATGAAAGAGACCAGCTTGTAGCTTGGCACTACAGCAAAGCAATTTAATACTAGCAAAAGGAGTAATGACAAAGTAGTTAGTTGTAGGTTAACATTTGGGTTAGGCCTGAACTAAAAAGTATTTTTTAAAAATCATCATAAAATAAGAATGAAAGGTGGCATTCACATCTCTCTAGAATCAATTATTAGATGTCTGCCCAAAGTTCCCAAGCCCCAATAATGTACATGAATAATCTCTGGGTATTTTAAAAAATTTTAATTTTTAAAACTTTTCTCTTTTCATTTGTGTATTTCTTTATATAAAATTGCTTCAGGGTGATAGGTTTGAAGTCTTCTCCATTTGCATTTTTAAACACTAAATTTCTTAATAGTAAAAATAGATTAATCAATATTGTAAATAATTAGCAATAAGCTTGACAGACAACTTGGTTTTCTAATGCTTAGATGTTATGCGAAAATCTGCTGTACTAGGGAGCTAAACAAACCCTAATCCACAAGAGGGAGGCATTTGTACTTGTTAAACTGTTTGTATGACTGCAACAAATTTTAATTTCATTTTTATTATTTGCCTTCATCAACTAGTGATCACAGATGGACAAGATTGTGGCTGTCAGCCTTATTTCAGATAATTTAGTGGAAATGTGGGTAATGGTAATCTTTTGTATTATTTAGTGTGTCCTCTGGTGTTTACTTTTCCAATTTTTTACATGAACTACTGTCAGTTCTAGAATTTAGCTTAATTTAGTTTAGTTAATTTTCATAAATTAGCCTTTAAAGCCTGACAGTTAGCTTAGTTGGACGCAGCTTTCATCAGTTACATACAGAAAAAGTATGTTCCAAGTTAGCTGATTATATGCAACCTTCTAGCTAAGCTAACAAGTTGACTTCTTGTGACCCTAGCGAAGCTGGATACATTGGGCTGCTCTGCTAACTTAGTTAGCTCATGTTAAATGTCAAAAGAAACAATGTGATACCAGTGGAAGTTCTATTATTCAACTGTTCCCCCACTCCTCATTACAGCTACCCTAGCAGCATTTAGCAGCTCTAATTTAGTTTATTATATTTAAATGTTATCTCCATTTACCACTATCCTACGTTTTTCTCATGTTCTTCATTTTTTGCTACCAGAATGATGACTCCTCTTAATTTTCGCCATCTGGTTTTTGTTGTTTTATTAGACCTGTTTGTTTCCACTAAATCATGCCCTACCTGCATCAGTTAGTGCTGTACATCATTTTAACTTTTGTCAGTCTTTTCGGGCCACCAGTGGCCTGGAGCACCAAGCAGTTGCTTGCCTTGCCTGGTGGCATGGGCCGCTCCTGGAAACAGCCAAACCCTACCGTATGTAAAGAAATACTATACAACAGAGGTCAGAGTTTGAAGCTGTAGTGTATCTTTCAGAGCAGTGACCTGAAGGATCTGGATGAGGGGGATATTCTGGACCCAGAGTTTCAGCAGCGTTTGGTAGATGCTCGTACCCATCTCAGACAGGAAATCCAGCGGGAGCTGAAGATCAAGGAAGCAGCTGAGAGGCTGCGGCGGGCTGTCACCAGTCGCAGGAATGCAGCTGATGTTGAGGGCCAGCTCAAGGCCTCAAGCCGCAAGCTAGACAAGTTACACTGGGAACTGCAGGAACTCAATGCCAGGTCTATGGCCACAGAGAAGGACAGCAACACAGGTCATTAAAAGTGAAAATGTTGTGGAAAGCTTTTTCTGATAAAATGGCAAATTCTTAAAATTAAAGGGGCCTCAATTCCATAGAAATGCTCCAACAAAAATCATGAAAAGACATATTCAGAGTGTATGTTTCCGACTATGTTATCTAGAAATGTTTTGTCAGGCATGTAGTCATCACTTCCTGATTATTTTTAATGGTTGTGGTGATCTTTACATGTTAGACTCCTACCAGTTTTAAATATTTTTATATTATAGGTATCTTGAAATCTGAGCAGTTTTCTGAGGATATTCATATTCTTGAGGATGAACCTTCACTATTTGATAATCTGTAACTTCTACTGTATAACTATACATAACCCGAATTTACTTAAAGTTAATCAAGCATAAATCATTGGTTTTCTCTGATTGGTCAGAAGGGCGAGTCTCATTCAAATGCATCTCTCCACGTTAAGGTAAGTGGAAAATATTTCTGTTTAAAAATAGAAATATGTTGCACACTGCAATTTAAATGGTTGATGAAATGTTGGAATCATATTGTTACAATGATGTATAAAATTTGGTATTGAAATATAGCCACACAAGCTTATTTAGAGACCTTTAATTGTAACTTGTAGGCCTACTAATAAGGACTTGATTTGCATTTGAAAAAAACGTTAAGATTGAAATCAAATTTTTAAAATTTGCTATATTTAAAAATCTTTTAATCTTTTAATGGCTAATGTACAAAACCCTGAACCCCAACTTAGTTGCTCCCGGTGAGTGTTGGCCAGCTGTGTGTGCGCGTGTGAATTAGAAGCCGTGTAAAGTCTTTTATAAGTGCAGACCTTTCACCATGATGTGTCTTAAATTTAAACACATCAACTGCGACTGTGGCGCAGGAAGGTAGAGCGGTTGTCCACCAATCTCACAGTTGTTGGTTCAATGCCCCCCCATCGGTGTATGAGTGTGTGTGTGATTGTGAGTGTGAATGGGTAAATAAGAAGCAGTGTAAAGCGCTTTGAGTGCCAATAGGTAGAAAAGCGCTATATAAGTGCAGAACATTTATCAAGTTAAACCTTGCCGCTTATTTCAACATGTCACTTTTAAGATGAGAAACTCTATTGATCCTAAAGGGGCAGTGGCAGGTCATATTAAAGAAAATAGAGGTATCATTCAACACCATATATCTAGCCATCGATTATTTTAACCGCTTTTCCTATCAGGGATTGCAGGGTGCTAACGCTGATCCCAGCTGTCACTTTGAGAATTGTGGGGTACATCCTGGACAGGTTGCCAAACACACGCAGAAAGATACAACCTACAGACAATTTGGAGTCGATGGTTAACATAACTTGCATATATTTTGATTGTGCAAGGAAACCAGAGTAAACCCAGTACAATCATGGGGAGAGCATGCAAGCGCCAGACAGAAAAGCCCCTGCTGATTCAAACTACTGAACCTTTAGCTGTGAAGTGGCAGCACCACCCTCTGCCACCCTGCTGCATAACACTGTATATAGTAGGCTATGTACATAACCATAAGCGTACAGCTTATTTACAAACAGTATTTGTGCAAGTCCCATAGTTAAACCACACAATACTCTTCTACTGTCAGTAGAATCAGTCCCCTCTAAAAGTATTGGAACACTGAGGCCAAGTCCTTGAATGAATGAATATGAGATGAGATCAAGCTTATATGTCAGGTACAGTATTTACATCTAGATCTGATACACAACTTAGAAGATGGCATCTTTTATTTGAAAGCACCCATTTTTAACGTGAGCAGATTATTGGAACGGGTATATTTTGTTCTCACAATGTAAATACTCCAGTGACAGCACTAGCTCTAGCAAAATGCATTATAAAGTAACTTTACAACAGATTTCTATTCAGTACAAGACAAAGTAACAGCATTAATTGTCTGTTCTGTTCAGTGGCCTCCTGCTTGAACAACAATTTCAATATATTTGAGTTTATAAATGCCCTTATCAGTTTTGTGGCATTTGGCTGAATCTCAGAGGAGAGTATAGCACTATACACTTTTGAATTCATCCTGCTAAATTCAGATTATCAGTAAACAACAATGATCTAGTTCAACTGTTGGGGATGCATGTTAGTGTCTATACTCCATTCAGCTTTTCCTTAACCCTGACCAGTTTCCAAGTCCCTGCTGCTTAAAAACACCCCCAGAGCATGATGCTTAAACCACCATGCTCCATTGTAGGGATCGTATTGTGCAGGTTATGAGCAGTTCTTGAAATCTGCACCAATCACACCTCTGAGGATGCTCTGCATCACTTCATCTAACTCACTTGCAAATTCCTCCTTCTCTTCTAACTTACATCCTACCTGTGGGGCATAACCACTATCAACATGGAAAATCACGCCTCCAATTTCCAGCTTCATACTCATCACCTTATCTGATACTATTTTCACCTTCACAATATTCCTTACAAATCCTTTTGGGATAAAAGGGTAAAACAACTTGAACCCTTCTTCTAAACTTCTAACCTTGATACCTGTGCACCTGGACCTCTGTACACACAATATGGCCACCTTCCTTCTCTGCATCATGTCAGCAAACCCTCTAGCCTTCGCTGTCATAGTCCCAACATCTCAGTCCTACACTCTTGGTTTACCTATTCTCTCTCTGCGTACGAACACACCTTCCTCCTCTCTTTTGTTTGACCAACAGTAGCCTAATTTTAACCAGCACCCTTTAGGTTATCTATACTGGTGGCGGTCATTGTTAATCCAGGCCGCGACTGATCCGATATGGAAGTCATGATTCGCATGTTTGATTTGGCATGTGTTTAACGTCGGATGGCCTTCCTGACCCAACCCTCTGGATTTATCCAGACTTAGGACTGGCACAAGAAGACACTGGATTGTGCCCCCTTGTAGCTGGATTGGTGGGGCGACTGTGGCGCAGGAAGGTAGAGCGGTTGACCACCAATCTCACAGTTGCTGGTTCAATCCCTGGCTCCTCCAGTCACATGTCAAAGTGTCCTTGAGCAAGACACTGAACCCCAACTTAGTTGTTCCCGGTGAGTGTTGGCCAGCTGCATAGCAGCTCCCCCATCGGTGTATGAGTGTGTGTGATTGTGAGTGTGAATGGGTAAATAAGAAGCAGTGTAAAGCGCTTTGAGTGCCAATAGGTAGAAAAGCGCTATATAAGTGCAGAACATTTACCGTTTGCATTAACTGTAATATCAGGCTGCAATGTAACAAAAGTTTAAAAAGTGAGGGGTGTTCTGAAAGCTTTCTGAATGCACTGTATGAGCCACCAATAAAGAGGGTTTCTGTATGAAAAGTATTTGTAATCCTGCATGGTTAATGTCACACATAAGTCAAGAATTGAATCTTTATTAACTAATTCCATCTTTTGTTGTTGTTGAGCTTATAACTCAGGCTAGATTACTAATATTTCTTCAAGTTAGGTGAATATAGTCTTGATGTTCTGACCAATATTCCAGATTCCAGCGGTTTCTTGTCCTACATTTGTTTTCTTACATATATAACATGAATCAAAACTTGCGTAAAGTTATATAAAATAACTTGATAAAATAAACAAATATGTGCTTAGGTATTCATAAAATACCTGTAAGGGTTTTTCTCTACCTGCCACCTCTGAAATCTGGTTGCAGCCATTGATGGCTTTTTTTATTTTTCTGAAATGCTCAGGCATTAAGGCCACTGTTCTGTTAACTTTGAACTAGCGAGCTATTCTTCCAATGGTGTCTCTTGGAATGTTGAGTGCCTTTGCTAACTTCTTCTAAAAAAACAAAATAAAATAAAAAACTTTTTTTTTTTTTGACAATTCTTTTAACCTGGCTATATATATATATTTTAACATGCAGTCAATCATGACTGCATGTTCAGGGTTTTGATGTGTTCTATCTCAAGCAAGCCTGGTGCAATAATGAAGCCCTTGATTAGTTGCATTAGGTGTGCTAGAGAAAATATCTGGTTTGCAAATGTATGGTTTTATCAGGAATTATTTTCAGCAGGTAAAATCAATTTTGAGACTGCAGTAATCATTTAAAAGTTGCATTTTGTGTTCACTTTAGAGAAACCACCTATAACAGCAGTTATGTATCTAAATGGTTCTTGTTTGATATGAGCATTGCAAATAGTTAACCATTTGTAAATGTTGTTAAAAAACCTCATTTGCAGTGGTGGTTGAATCATTTTGAGTGATATTGTATGTGTTCAGATACATTCCTTTTTTCCTTTTGATAGATTATATTTGGAAAATATAATCAGATTATATATGGAAATATACACTGCTACTCCGTAATTGTACAGAATTGCAGAATTATGTCTGGGTCGGAAATGTGTCTTCTGAATAACTATAAACTGCTTTGATCACAACAATTATACAGCGTATTTTAAAAGAGGAGATTTAGTCAATCATTTAACTCTTCATTGATTCACATCTGAAAAGTAGAGGAACTGTTTTTCAGCGTAAGCTATTCGTAGCTCCTAATGTGACTATTTTTATGCAGGAAACTTGGAAGAAGACAACCAATCAGCAGAGTCATGTCTCTGGGATGATGTCACATCACCACTGGCCAGTCGAGTCCGAACTCTAAAGAAACAGCTTACCATGGAGATCAAAGTCAAACAGGGTGCTGAGAACATGATCCAGACTTACACAAACTCTTCAGTAAAGGTACTGTTTTATAGGGCCCAAATTACACATATCACAGCTTTTTTTCAGCCTTGTCCTCTAGTCACACACTTTGTTGTTTTGCTAATTCAGATGGATTTCCTGCATGGACTCACTTTAGCAGTGACACTTACAGCAAGACTGGCAGCAAGACAGAAAATTAAGCATATGAGGGAAATAAATGGCAATGCACATATTACAAGAGGATAGGGCTCCATGCTCTACCCCTGCCCCCAGAACATGAAGTTTGTTATTCACCTTATACCCCAAAGTTCTTTCAGTTTTTCGGTTCAATTTAAAATTTTGTCAGTTTTAAATCTGCTGAATCTTCTGATATGATCTATAACATGATCAACTTTCCACACAAATCATAAAACTAAAGGAAACACAAAAAGACTAATTGGTCAAAAGTTATTGTTTTTAATTTCTTACCTAATGAGCATCAACCTTTCTTCTATGGTCTTCAGAAATCTTTTGTTTGAGCCATGACACTACAATCCTGTGTTGTTTTTTTATCAGAGCTTGATACTGGAGAACTAGATTCTTAAATTTTAAATAATGCAAGGTAATTTAGATTCCCACCTGTCATCCCAATGAGTCGTATTTATCCTTCTCATGACTGATAATACTTTGCCAAATACACAAATATGTATGATTGGACAATTATTCTTAACAAATAAATAATTAAGTGTAATTTTATTTTTAACTTGTTTCACTGGATTCCCCTTACCCTTATTTTAGCATATGCATTATCCTTGTTAATCGTATGCATTTCTGCAAGGGTTGCAGTGCAAGCATCACTGAATTTTCAAATGGTTATACAAAACAAAATGTTGTTACAACTTGTAGCTAACTTACATTTACATTTGGTAATTTAGCAGACGCTTTTATCCAAAGCGACTTACACATGAGGTACAAGGCAGCAAAATCTAAGTCAAGAACCCATCAAAGCAAAGTCCTATCAGAAAAGTGTTTACATTTCACAAGTGCAAGGAAAGAACAGAAAGGAAGTTTCTGTTCTGTTTCTGTTTCTCTTAAGGTTTTTTTTTTGTTTTTGTTTTTTTAAATGGATTTAAGTCCATAGGAAGATGCGGAAGAGTTCTGTTTTCAGCAGTATTTTGAATATTGGGAGTGAGTTTGCTGACCATGCAGAATTTGGTAGCTCGTTCCACCATTGTGGGAACGATGTATTATTGTTATTAGTAATGGTAAACTAGTAGCCAAACAAAGGACACACTTGATGTACAATGGTACTGCTGATGTAAAGTGTGATTTGAACATCATCAGTAGGCCTATAGGCTCTAAAATAATGTAAGGTATTGTAAAATATGCTTCACTATTTTTAACTTGAGAAGGAGCCTGTGTTTTCATTGTAAAAGTTTTTTTGGTTAGGTAATGAAATTAAATACAAAATTTGTAGAAGCACTGTAGTCATCTTTATTTGTCCATTTTATTTTCCAGGACAGGAAGATGCTGTCTACAGCCCAGCAGATGTTGCAGGACAGCCGCACAAAGATTGAGCTGCTGCGCATGCAGATTATCAAAGTCAGTCAACCCAGAAATGAGGAACGAGACAACACACATGGTAAATCTTGCTACACACACTTTCAGTTCTTTTATCAACCTTATATTCTTTTTACCTGGGTAACAATGTATATGCAAACAGTAATCAAAAACAATTGGAATCATTAATTTAATTTAATACTCAGTGTAACAAATTGTTCATCGTAAGAAAATATAACAAAGACTATTAGTTACTAGCCATATTAACACATAATTATGAATAGGTTCTTTCAGGAAAAATATGTTACAAATCCACATCATTGTGATAATGATATTGTGTTTAAACAGTGTTTTGAAAACAGTGGTCTTAAAGGCTGGTGCATACTATATGTTCTTTGCTACTGATGCGTGAGTCTGCTCTCTGCCTTCAGGTCACCCCATAGAGATGATCAGTCCTATGGAGCTGCGGGTGGCTGAACTCATGCACCACATGAAAATTGAGTTGGCTGTAGGAGAAGGTGCTAAAAATGTGGTGAGGCAGCTTAGTAGCCGTAAGATCCAGGACCGCCGCATACTTGCAGAGGTGGGTACCAACTGGTCTTCCTCTACACCAGGGTTTTTGGTTTTTGTTGACTGTAAGTAAACCTGCCTCCTGAACATCAGATTATTTATATGTAACTTAATTGGGTGGATTGTTAATTGTAATTCACCAAAGAAGAATTTAAGCTGTAATTTTTTTCAATTTTAAAATTTGGTAAAGCATTTGCAAATATTTCTATAAACATTGTAGTTTTCAATTTTGTAATTGGGCATCATGTAGATTGATGGGCAAAAATGGCAATTTTGTTGATTTTACCATTAAATGTCCAAAAAGAAATGTGGCCTGACAATTTCTGAAGACACTAAATTAAACATAATATGGCAAGTGAATATTAAAGCAAAAGCCACTGAAATAAGGAACAGAAAATGGTATGTAGAACTTAGTTTTTCCTTTATTATAATTATTAAGATGTAACATGACATTAAACAGTGTTAAAGTATCAATTATTCTCAAAAGTAATTCTCAAAGTTCTCTTTCAGTTGGTAAACTACGTATGCATAAATTATGAGGCTATACAGTACAGACAATACAAAAAGTGTTCCGCACATAGAATCTGATCCCAAGGTGATGTTTATTATTGTATTTCTCAAGAATGTTGCTTGTCCTGCAGGCTCAGGCACGAATGCAAGAGTCCTCTCAGAAGGCCGATTTGTTACGTTTCTCCCTGGAGAGACGTCTAGATGAGCTGCCTCAGGACCATCCCAAGCATGCTCTTATTAAAGAGGAGCTAATGATGCCTTCCAATGGCCCACCAAAGAAGCAGTCCGACACTCTGTCCTCTTCGTCCTCTTCCTCCTTCTTTAAACCAGCTTGTCTAACAGGTTGTTCAATTAAGCAAATCAATTGTTGTAAATCAAATTTAAAGTGTTTTCTCAAGATTGAACTGATAACTGAAATATCTTTCCCTCAGGTCGGTTAGAGGTATGTTTGATGGGCTGCCAAGATCTTTTGGAATCCGTTCCGGGCCGTAGTTGTGTGACCAGTGCCTCGGCTAGCCCTGGAAGCTTCTCGGAGGGAAAGTCTCTGAAGGTGAGAGCCGGCCTGTCGGGACGCAGTACCAATGGCAAGACAACCAAAGCTGATGAGCTGTCCTGTAAGTCGTTACTCCACCTGGGCAAATTTTATTTTATTATTTTACTTTCCTTTTATGTAATGTTTAAGTTCATATAGTTGGAAACCCTTTTTAGAATGTTGCTTATTTAGTATATATTTATGTAATCTAGGTAATGATAATAATTTGTTCTCAACACAATAATTATATTTAATGCACATTTAGCTAGTGCAAATGTACCTTTTATCAACAGCAGGAACAAAAATACTAAAGGAATGTTTAAAAAAAGAGTTTTAGTAAAATAATGAAAATTATATCAGTGCAAACCTTTCCATCCCACTTTAACAAATTAAATTTCCTTTGCCTTTTATAATATCCACCAACCTTCTTGGGTATCCTCTGAGCAGCAGTGATAAAATCATATTTATTATGTAGAAATATGAGGTGGACCATTTAAATCAGATAGCGTAATTATTCCTCTGTCTTACCAAATAGTGATAATTGAAAAATTATTTTATGACATCAGAGACTTCTTGTTAATATGTATTTTTATAATGAAGTAATTAGAAATCTGTCATAATTTTTAAGAAAGTCACAATTACTAGTAGAGGCCTCCATTTTTTTTCTTTTCTTTTCGGCTCATGCACCTCATAGCCATACCTAAAGGCAACCCAGATAAGTTATAGAATTGTATTAACTCCTTCTGGACAGTCAGCAGGAAAGACTGTTATTTTTACTTTAGGTTTTACTTTCACATTCTCCTTCTAGACAACACTATACTTTTATATTATGTCTTTATCCTCTTTTCCCATAGCTCATTACTACTTGTAATGTATAATTTTGCATCTTGATGTTCCTCAGCTGAGATAAGCGCTGTACTCAAACTGGACAACAGGATAGTGGGTCGCACACACTGGAGACAGCTGGGCAAAGAAGCCTGGGGTCAGAGCTTCAGCATTGAACTGGAACGGGTCAGTGATTTTTCACTTTATTAAACTGTTTGCAACAGCTGAGCGTGATCTGCAAGCTTGTAATGGTTACTCCACTTTCTTGCTTTTAGGATGCTTTATTATTATTATTATTATTAGACTCAATCTGGACAAAATGGCCACAGTTACTAAAATAGTTAATTTCTGTTTGACTTATTTTTTTCCTGCTCTTTATTTTAATTTTAATATTAAGACAGATATAAAGCCATCAGAAATTACTTAATTGCCACTTTGGATTTAACATACAATTTTGATCTAAAGTCATATAATTTTTCAGTTTTAACTTAAGGTAGTCAGCTGATTGGTGTTCTAATGTATGAAGCCAAACAACACTTTGACAGCGCATGATTTTTTTTTTTCTCGCTGCCATCTTCTGCAGTATTTCGCCTATAAGCTGTTCTGGTGAACATCTGTTAACATCTTAAGAGCACTAACAGAGAGCTCTGACCTCCTCTCAGAATGTCTGAATGGAAAGTCCACTTTTGATACTCTGTCAACCTCCTGCTTCACTCATGTAATCCTACTGCAAATCCCCTGACATTTTCTTTAATCTTCACCCTCACACACACAGGATCCCTGTTTTACTTGGGTTCCAAAATTGTAGTGTCCCAACTCTGACACGATACCAATAACACATCTTAAGTGGCAAGTTGCTAATTTAATATATGTCGGCCCGTTTATTAATCATAGGGAACACAGCCTGTCATGTTTTATGAATTACTTCAGCATAATAGATGGATTTAAACACTGAACTACAAATGAGCCTTAGCCACTGCTGCTATGAAGAAGACATTTATGTAGAAATGTAAGTTGCAGTTGTGCCAGTCAATCCACTAGCTTGTAGTTTTTATTAAAGAACACAGTTGTTCAGATTCTCAGTTGTGATTAATCTGACTGTAACAGTATGGCTATTGTAGCAATATGTTCAATTCAACTTTCTCAACAAAGTCATCTCAAGGCACTTTACAGAATAAAGTCAAGACTATAAAGATGGATAGAGAAAACCCAACAATTCCCCCCTTACGGCAACAGTAGAGAGAAAAAAAACTCCCTTTAACGGAAGAAACCTCCAGCAGAACCGGGTTCAGGGTGGGCAGCCATCTGCCTTGACCGGGTTGGGGTGAGTGAAAACTGGAGAAGGAAAAGAAAATAGCAACAACAAAACATTGGGCAGGTTGGTAGGACCAAAGCAGAGGACACCTGCAGAAAAGGACAGAGAGAGGGAGAAACAGAAGGAGAAAGAATAGAAGCAAAAGAGAGAACCTAGTGAAGGTGAAATATGATCTCTCTTGCTAATTCCAGTCAGCACTCTTGCTGCAGCATTTTGGATTAATGCAGGCTTTTTAGGGAGTTACTAGGGCATCCTGAAAGTAGGGAATTACAACGTAGAACTAACAAATGCATGGACTAGCTTTTAGGCATCACTTTGAGACAGGATGCTCCTAATTTTGGCAATGTTCCGTAGGTAGAAGAAGGCTTCAGTTTTGTCTAAGTTTAAAAGTAAGAAATTGTGTGACATCTAGGCCTTTATGTCTTGTAGACATGCTTGAAGCTTGATTAACTGATTTAGTTCATCTGGTTCTATAGCTGGATGTAGCTTGGTATCATCAGCATAACAATGGAAATTTATGTATGAGTCTTCTTTTCCTTTCGGAAAATCATGTGCCTCCATCTAACCCTGTCCTCTGCATCCCCTTCTCTCACACAAACTAACTTCATGTCCTCTTTCACTACATCCATAAATCTCCTCTTTGGTCTGAATATTTGGTGTAGACCTCCTGCCTGGCAGCTCCAACCTCGGCATCCTTCTACAGATATATTCACGGTTTCCTCTGAACATGTCCAAACCACCTCAATCTGGCCTCTCTGACTTTATCTCCAAAACATCTAACATGAGCTGTCCCTCTGATGTACTCATTCCTGATCCTGTCCATCTTCATCACTTCCAAAGAGAACCTCAACACTTTAAGCTCTGCTACCTCCAGCTCTGCCTCCTGTCTTTTCTTTAGTGCCACTGTCTCTAAGCCGAACAACATCGCTGGTCTCACCACCGTCTTGAACACCTTTCCTTTCATTTTTGCTGATACTCAAATACTTTTATCACCAAACACACCTGACACTTTTCTCCACCCATTTCAACCTGCTTGCACTTGCCTCTTCACCTCTTTTCCACACTTTCTGTGGCTCTGAACCGTTGACCCTAAGTACTTAAAGTCCTGCACCTTCTTCACCTCTAGACACCTTTTTTTAACTGTTTCTAGTGGGTCCCCTAACTGTATGAAAGTGGAGTAACCTTTTAAAATGTGTTTACGTTGGATACTCAGAAAATTATTTTGCATGCTTTTATGAGTATCAGGTCAGTAATTCTTAAAAAGAAGCATTTCTGCTAAACCAAAAATAATAATCCACCCTTTTGAAATATATGTGCTGTAGTCCAGGGAACTTGAAGTTGCTGTGTACTGGAAAGACTGGCGGGCGTTGAGTGGTGTAAAATTCCTCCGGCTGGAGGACTTTTTGGATAACCGTCGACATGGCATGTGTCTCCAGCTGGAACCTCAGGGCATCCTCTTCATTGAGGTTCTCACTTTCACACTTTCATTTCTAGCCTGCATACTGTTGGTTTCTGTGACACCTGCTAAACCAAGCTGTCTTCCTGTACACTGGACATTCTGCATAGCATAGTGTCCTAATAGTTTTTATTGTTTGCCTCTGTTACTGGATTAAAAAGGGAAAAGAAAAATCACAAAAAACTGTATTGTGACTAAAATATTTCAGGCATATAATATGAACAATCCTGCATCAGAATCTTAAGCAACTCTTCTGTTTGCAGGTGACCTTTATTAATCCGGTCATTGAGCGGCACTCCAAACTTCAGAGGCAGAGGAGAATATTTCCTAAAGAAAAAGGTATCAATGTATACATGGCATTAATACTTTCTTCAGATGTTTGGTGATATTGTTTAATTCAAGTTGTGTTTGTGTTAAACTTCTGCAAGAGCCAGTAGTGCTCTGTGCTTCAGGAGTAACCACCTAAGCTGCTGGAAATGCAGTTTGCAAACCGGTGTTTTTGGTTTTAAACTTAACACAACCTTGACAAAATTTTTCTGAGATTTGTAGTTTGTCAGACAACACAAATGACAGCTTATTATTATTATTATTATTATTATTATTATTATTATGATTAGATTTATGATTCTTTTAAGTATTTGTTTGTCTCCATTTCTCCTCACAGGGAAACACTTCCTGCGAGCTGCCCAGATGAACATGAACTTTGCCACTTGGGGCCGTTTGATGATGAGCATCCTACCTCCCTGCAGTTCCCTAGAGCCCATGAGCCCTCCATTAGCAGGCTCTAACACTGGCCCCACATCCACTATCACTTCTCCAGAGCAGTAAGACATCTTTGAATGAGCTATTTTCAAAAGTGAGCTATTAAAGTCTTTGCTTAGCTTTCCATCGTGACTCGAAGCTATATTTCTACCTGCTTATGTTATGAGAATGTAGAGAGTGGTTTAAACTCCTTGATTTAAACTCTGACTGCAGGTATTGACCTTCAGTCAGAGTTTAGACAAGTCAGACACAAGCATTATATAATGATAATAAGAATGTTATCGTTGTTGTCCATACCCAAACCAGCAATGGATGTATCTTTTAACAAGTATCTGGATCTTAAGCCTGATACAGTTAATTTATAGAAGTTTATAGATCCATTTATTTTTGCACTTTTTGTGTTTTTAGATTTAATTTTCACTTGATAAAGTTGTTGATTCCCAAACAATCTAGTGTCAATAGCTCACTACAATTTAAATAAAAAGATTGCTTATGTATTAAATCTTTTAAAACTAAAACCAAAACTGGGCGACTGTGGTGTAAGCGGTCGTCCACCAATCCTGCAGTTGTGGTTCGATCCTTGCGCAAGACACTGAATCCCAACTTAGTTGCTCCTGGTGAGTGTTGGCCAGCTGCATAGCTGTGTGTGTGTGTGTGCGTCTGTAAATGGTAAATGATCTGCACTTATATAGCGCTTTTCTACCTATAGGCACTCAAAGCACTTTACACTGCTTCTTATTCACCCATTCACAACCACAGACACACTCAGATGGGGGAGCTGCTATGCTCCCCAATGTGGCCAACAGGGGAGCTCATTCAAAGATGGGACAGCTGGCCAACACTCACCGGGAGCAACTAAGGTGGGGTTCAGTGTCTTGCTCAAGGACACTTCGACATGTGGGACTGAACCAACAACTGCGAGATTGGTGGATAACCGTTCGACCTTCCTGCGCCACAGTCGCCCATTGTGATTGTGAGTGCAAATGGGTGAATGAGAAGAAGCGTAAAGCGCTTTGAGTGCCAATAGGTAGAAAAGCGCTATATAAGTTTACTATTTAAAGTTAAAAGTATTCAGACACTTTGTTTTAGCTCAGAATCTTCTTGGATAACTCTCTATAGGCTCCTCTCACCTGTATTTGGGCAGTTTATCCCATTCTTCCAGGCAGGGACTCTCAAGTTGCATCAGATTGGATAAGAAGTGTCTATACACGGTCATCTTCAGGTATCTCCACATAGGTTCTGTAGGGAGACCTAAAGATAAAGTTTGGGCTGTGGTTTGATCACTCAAGGACAGTCAGAGACTTGTCTTGAAGATACTCTAGCGTGACTGTCCAAGGCCCTTTTTACCCAGTTACCCATGAAAGAGTCCTGCTGGTTTTAGATTTCTTCCATTTCACAATGATTGAGGTCACTTTTCTTCTGGGAACTTTTAAAGCTTTAGAGATGGTTTTATACCCTTCTCCTGATCCATGCCTCACTACAAAATGTTATTGTGAAGGTCAACAAAGAGTTCCTTGGAACAGTTCCTTAGAATATTTTGTCTTTTTAAATTGAGAGATTTAAATTTTTGATTATATAATTGAAGTTAGTCCACACAGACATAACACAGCACTAATACTAATCAGTTAAACCTTCACTGAAGAATGGTGGCATTGTAAACATACATAATACATATGTTTTTTAGTGAACCTGCTGTAATGAATCTAGATTTTGCTGAAGAACGACCTGGCACATCTCCACATCGCACAAGAAAGATCATTAAAGAATCTTCACAGGTAAGCAAATCAGATTGTCATAATACGACCATTGAGAGTAGTTACATGAATAAACATGCCAGTAAAACAGGGCAAATGACAGTGTAGTCATCTATGACAAGTGTCTAAACCTACATTACAATCTCGGCTAGTGTTTTTTTGTTTTGTTTTTTTCCCATCTATTTGTTGATGTGTAAATTTAAATCTGTCTGTCTGTCATCTTGGTGAAAACCAGTCTCCTAAAAACAAGAGCCCAATACCCAGGCGACAGCTCTTGATCCAGCCACCTCCAAGGTATGTCAGACTCCTCTGAGCTTGTGTAAGTCATTGTGTGAGTTAAAAAAAAAACAGGACGAACTTGCTAAAAATTTGACTACCTGTCTTGTCGTGCAGCAAGGATGAAAGGTTGAAGATGGAAGACTTCAACTGCATTTCAGTCCTGGGAAGAGGTCACTTTGGAAAGGTACACATGTAACTTGTTCTCCTGTGTGCTATATCTGTGAAAATGCCAGAAGCAGGAAAAAATATCTAAAGCAAAGATTGTCTTGGGGGTTTACGGCATATCATATGTGTCTTCAGTTTGAGTCTTACCAAGAATCTTTTTTTCCCCACATGATCCATCCATCTCTCTCTCCTCTCATTTCCTGTTGTTTCTCCTCTGCTGTGTAATTGTTCCAAGGTGCTTCTAGCAGAGTATAAGAAGTCAGGTAAACTGTATGCCATCAAAGCCCTGAAAAAAGGAGACATTGTGACCCGTGATGAAGTTGAAAGGTAGGGAACCCCCTCAGCTTGTTTATTTGGAATATAATGTAGTGTTAATACTTATTTTCACTTTATTGCTGATGGCACCTAAATATGGGACTTAACTACAGGCCCTTATCTGAATGACATTTTTAACTCTGGGTTTTACCTCCTGGGTAATGTGCTATGATCATCAATACCGTTTTACTTCTTATAAATCAAAATCTGAAATGTGTGAATTATTGCATTTATGAATATATTTGGGGTTTTAAAAAAAATCAGTAACTTAATATTAAAAAAATGATTAATTAAAATAATTATTGTCAGACTGATTGCAGCTAAAGTAGATAGAGAATTAAAGCTGATGCCAATGGGGGCTGCTTGACTCAAATGTTGCATTTATAATCATGAGCACAACTTTCTAGTGTGTCTCATTAAAGACAACACAGGGGTATTTTGGCAGATTGGCTCTTTTTGTTTTGGTCTTATCCTCTCAAGTTAACATATTCTGGACCAGGTGTGGCATTGGGTTACCTAGCTTAATGAACCACTTTGTTGATCCTCTGAGAGGTAACTGAAATACCACAGCAGCAGAGTAAAGTTTTATCAAAACTCTGGGAACAGAATAAATCTACAATATATTACAAAGATACAGAATAGAATAATAATAAGCTAATAATATATGTTTTATGTATTTAGGGAGGTGAGGTGCAGTTGACAGCAAAGTGTGCGACTCTGTGTGGCAAGATCACCCAATTCACATGTGCCTTAAGCTGTGCTGTCAGCCAAATCAGTTTGCAGTTATCAAGTGATTTGAGCTTACCGAAAGCAATAATGACCACCGTCTGAAAGCAGCCTGTAAAAAACTGTATCAAAGAGCTTCTCTGTGTAATCAACGTAGTAAAGATTACACAGAAATATTAGGAACATACCCCATTGCCGTCAGCAGAATTGATGCAAGATAATAAGTAAACTAACATGGAATTAATTTCTTGGTAGATGGACTGTTTATATAGCACCTTTATCAAAAGCAGTTTACAATGTTGCTTCTCATTCAGCCATTTTCACACAGATTCACACACAAATGATGGTAGCTGCCACGCAGTGCCCACCTGACAAATTGGGAGAAACTTAGGGTTTGGTGTCTTTCCCAAATACACTTTGACACATACCCAGGTCCCAGAGGATCTAGGAGTCAAGTCACTGACCCTGTGGTCCTTGGACAACTGCCTTACCAACTGAGCTACGGCTGCTCTTTCTTGCATTAAACATGTTGCTATTTAGCTCAACATTTCCTAAAAGAACCAGTGGCAAGCTGAAAGCAATAATCAGCATGAAACTGGTGATGCCAAAATGATAAATAAGAGAGGTTACAAATATTTTTAGATACCTAATAAGTATTGTATTAGCAAGCAACTGTGTTTGTGTTCAGCCTCATTTGTGAAAAGCGGATCTTTGAAGTAATCAACGCATCACAACATCCTTTCCTGGTCAACCTGTACGGCTGCTTCCAGACTGCTGACCATGTGTGCTTTGTGATGGCTTACTCCCCAGGAGGAGATCTCATGACACACATTCACACCAACATCTTCTCTGAGAAACAGGCCCGGTGAGCTCTTGTCACTCTCTGTAAACCACTGTTTGCTGACAGCAATGTAGTATGTTCCTAATATTTCTGTATCAACTTTAATACTTTGAATAAAGGTTTTATTCATCATGTGTGCTGCTGGGTCTGGAGTTTCTCCACCAAAACCATATAGTTTACAGGTGAGACCTTGTCGTTCTGATTTCAGACCACTGTTATTTCATTCTTAGCTACATGTTTGAAACATAAACAGTAGGATAATTTGGTCAGGGGTTTGCCCATATGGGTGTGTTTTTCAGAGACCTGAAGCTGGATAATCTTTTAATGGATGCAGATGGCTTTGTCAAGATAGCAGACTTTGGCTTGTGCAAAGAAGGTAAGGCATGTTTCAAGACTTTAATTTAGTCTTTCATGTAATCCTGCCTTTACATTACATAGCAAATGGGGGGTGGCTGCAGCTCAGTTGGTAAGGCAGTCGTCCACGGAACACGGGGTCAGTGGTTTGATCCCTGGTCCCGACTATATGTCGAAGTGTCTCTGGGCAAGACACTGAACCCCTAACAGCCCATTCCCATCCCCAGGTGTGCAGTGCTGGTCTAAGCCTGGTAAAAATTGGGGAAAGAAGGGCATCCGGTATCCAACAAAAAACAAACATTACACAGCAAATTAAGTATTTTTTTTTTAACTCTATACTGTATGTGAACTTGCCACTGGCAGTCTAGTGATTTCCATCAGTTTTCCATTATAATTACCTATTGAAGTTAATGTGTGTTAAACAGCAGAGGTGTATGTGCGCTTGTGTATTTAATCACTATAAGTAAGGTTGTGCTGTGTGTAGGTATGGGTCATGGAGATCGCACTTCAACATTTTGTGGCACACCAGAGTTTCTGGCACCAGAGGTCCTAACAGACAACAACTACACTCGCAGTGTGGACTGGTGGGGGCTGGGGGTCCTCATCTACGAGATGCTGGTGGGGGAGGTCAGTATCAAATTAAGCCTGTTTCACATATGAACTCCAGACAATGTCAGGAGAAATCAGGCCAGAACATTGGAGCTGTGTAAAGCCCAGTGGGAAAGCTGCATTCTCTCTTCTGTCTGGCAAAATAAGGTTTAATTGATCCCCTAAGCAGATTTCACAAACCAGCTTTCCCATTTGCAGTTAAGAAATCTGGTAACCTGGTTACTTACAGTAAGTACATGTTAATCCACTGATGGATTTTAATAACCAAACTTAGCAAAATCTGAGAAACTGTAAAACAAGTACCCCACAAACCTTCAAGGACCTTAAAGGTAAAGTGTGGGTTTACTAACTCACTGGCACGTTTAGTTTGCAATTATGCTCCACTGAAGCAAAAATTAAACATAATTATTAACGTTCCCAATGCAGCTTCAACATATTTATGTGATCTTGAACTCTTATTTTGTAGAGGGTCCCTGCAAAACATTTGTATTTAGTTGCATAGTAATCTGTCACCACTAGCTTTTTTTCAACTAGCTCTGTTTTATGTCAAAAAATATATATATAGTATTTTCATCACAATAAATTGAGCCTTGTATAATTTTACAACTATAAAATGCTCATGTTCTAATTTTTAATCTTACTAAGCACATGCCCATATGAACAGTTTAATGGCAGCAATTGTTCTATGTTCTCTTTCAGTCTCCCTTCCCTGGTGATGATGAGGAGGAGGTCTTTGACAGCATTGTCAACGATGACGTGCATTACCCTCGCTTCCTTTCTCCCGAGTCTGTCTCTCTCATTCAGAAGGTTGGTGTCCTATTGAATGGATCTGGACTCTCCACAGGAGCTTCTCATGATCTTTTTAAGTTGATAGGAATCACTTGTGGGGTTTAAACTTGTAGTCATAAATCTATATAAGTGCTTTCAGTGAGCATTTGATTCAAGTACAGGGCTCTAAATGAGGACTGCGTAACTTGTAATAGTGACTCTCTCTATTACACTTTCTGTGTTTCAGCTATTGCAGAAAAATCCTGAGATGAGACTTGGGGCAGGAAAGGAAGATGCTTCAGAGATCAAAAGACACAAATTCTTCCAGGTCATTGTCTGCACTAAATAACCACTCACTGCAGGGCTTGACATTATCCTTTTTGCTCACCAGCACCTGTGGCTAATGGCTATTCCAAGGTTACTAGCCATTTGGCAATTTCACTGGCCACAGTATTCAGATACTTTAAAACTTGTGCGAAATTATTGGGACTCCCTTTACCACTGTACATCCTACAGTTAGTACGAACTTTGGGCGGGAACACAGCTATCTTCTTATAACCTTCTTGTTTGTTTCTTGTAAACCACATGCACAAAGGGAAACTATTCAGTTTCCATATTTGTTTAACTAGCTTGCTGATTAGCATCTGTCATACAGCATTCAACCTAAAACATGCCACAGAAACAATATCAATATAAGCAAAAACTATCAAACATAACTTGATAATGTAATTATTGTGACAGGCCAATCCCTTTTTATGTGGCACCATGTATCTCCACCATGTTGTCCACAGGGGTGTCATGTGCTGACAGTCACTAACGCTAAAGTACAAAGCTTCACAATGGACCAGTGAGCAAACACTTTGTACAGGTAGTGCTGGTGCGAGTTCTGCAATTATTTCAGAGGGGTTTTAAGACTATGATTAGGACAAAATTTATAAAATTCAATCATGATAGGGTAAAGTGAGCTGCTAAAATCCACCCACATTTGGCGGGTTGGCAGTTGTTAATGTCAAGTCCTGGCTTCATGTAAATCCTAGCAGTCAAACTTATTCAAACTTCTGCAACAAGCTGTTAGAGAATATTCAAACAAAAAAGCAGAATAAGAAATGCAAGTTGCGTAACTAAGTTCATGTAACATCTAAAAGTAGTTAAAATGCATTTCATTTCATAGGTTTTTGCTCACAACCAGCTTTATTGGCCAAGCATGATAGCACATACAAGAAATTAGTTTCTGGTTAGTACTAACTTTTAAGGAGAGTAAAGAATATATTCTAAACATACAAATAATGCAACGACGACAGCTACACACTATAACAAACTAAAAGTAAGTTTTATGACCCATCGTCTGTTCACAGGGAATGGACTGGGATGCTCTCCTGGCCAAGAAGGTGAAGCCACCATTTCTGCCAGTCATCGGGGCACCTAAGGATGTCAGTAACTTTGACAAAGAGTTCACTCAACTTAGGCCAGTCCTCACCCTCCCACGAACTCCCTACACCCTTACTGCCGAGAAGCAAGAAATCTTTGCTGACTTTGACTTCTCTTTTGTCAGTTAACCTAAAGGATTCCCACTGTGTGTGGCAGCTTGTGTTTGTTCATTTTTATTTGTCATAAAGTTCTTCTGATTCAGCATACTTTTAGAAACTACTGTCCTGCGTTTTTCATGTTTCTGGGTTCACATCTGTGTGCCCAGTTTACTTCACACTGTTAAGTCTGTCATACAGTCTGCTCTCCAGCAAACCTTGCTACACTATCAGCCTAGCATACAAGCAGTTTGATACTGCCTCTTATTAAATTTTATCTGAGTTTTGAGCCAACTGTTTCATGCTGTCATTAAGCAGTACGATCAAAAGATTATTTACACCGTTAACTGTGCCACAAGTGCAATATAGGTTTTCTTTTTGTGTGTGTGTGTGTGTGTGTGTGTGTGTGTGTGTGTGTGTGTGTGTGTGTGTGTGTGTGTGTGTGTGTGTGTGTGTGTGTGTGTGTGTGTGTGTGTGTGTGTGTGTGTGTGTGTGTGTGTGTGTGTGTGTGTGTGTGTGTGTGTGTGTGTGTGTGTGTGTGTGTGTGTGTGTGTGTGTGTGTGTGTGTGTGTGTGTGTGTGTGTGTGTGTGTGTGTGTGTGTGTGTGTGTGTGTGTGTGTGTGTGTGTGTGTGTGTGTGTGTTTCAGTGATGTTCAGAATGTCAGCACTGCCTTGTCAATACAAACTGTAAATAGGTGATCTTAGAAAATTGGACTCAGCATTAAATGTCCCTTTTGCTACCTATGTTTTTAAACAATCTTATGATGATTAATATCTTTAGATAAACCAAATCAGCCTTTGTAAAGTGTAGACTTGAATAAATTTGGGCACTGGCCACTGAAGAACCAGGAAACTCCTTACAAACATTTATTTCTTCATTCATGTATACAGTATTTTCAAAGACATTAAGAAACTGCATTAAGATATTGCATATAATTTTGTACCTAAGTACATGACATGAATTAAATGTTAATTCATTTAAATCAGAGCTCTAAGTGGAGACCATCTGCATTTTGTCCAACACTACTGCTGTACATTAAAGTCAATACTACATTTATTGCTGTTTAACAGTGCCACAACTGCACAAGGAGAAGTTCAAATGGAAGTACCACAAATGTGTCCTCAGTACTGTTCCAGTTACTATATTAAAACACATACAAAACTCTAAAGACATTTTGGGTTAAAATAGTTTTTAAAACTATTCACAATATAAAATAGCTTTAAATGCTGTCCATTGAAAGTCAAAGCATCCTGTACATCATGTTTGGATTTAAATACAGCTATTTCTGAGGTTTGCAAAAATTAGATTAGAGAAAGATTCCCTGACCTGGTCTCACAGTAATAAGTAATTCTTCAATAATAACAACAGTGTACAGCTGGGTGGAAAGGTTTGAATCCCCTTATTTTGAAATGGCAAAATGCAAAGCCAGGTAGTACAAATGTCCCCCCCCCAATTTTATGTTTTTTCCATTTGTTACTTCTAATGATAAAATGACATTAATACTAGCCACATATAAATGTGCACTATTATGTTAGAGTTAGAATTAAGTTCCCCTTACATTGAAATGGTATGTAGGGGGATGCAAACATAAACCTAAACCCAACTGCATGTTCTACAATATACAGTTATAACTATACTAATATTTAAAACTGTAAATAATCAGTATCTGATTACAACCATAGATTTTGATTGTCTGGACATGCACCTAAAACAAACACTTTAACTAACCTAACTGCTAATGAAATATTTTACACATTTCAAGAGTAAACAAGAATTAAGTAACAGTCCATCATAAATAATTCAGTAGGGAGCAGGAGTAAAGGTCAAGTGGGATGTGGGTGCATCAGGGCTTCAGTACAATCTTCACTAAAAGGGAAGTAAAGTGCCGGTTTCAAATTTGAAAACTGGAATGGCTGTAAACAATTGATAAAATGAGGAGACATGGCTGCAATGCTGGTAACATGTTGTCCTTTGTTGAGACAGCCATGACTTGAGTAGACAAAAACAGGAAATTCGGAAAAAACTAGAATGCAGCAACATGGCAAGAAAACACAAGCAAGAGACTGCAGTACTAAAAAAATGAGAGGAGGGAGCTGAAGAACAGAAATGTTGCAGAGTTGTTCAAGTTGTAGCACAACACAGGCACCTATATAAAATTTAAGTGCAAACAGAGTTTATTCTCTAACAATGTGCCTTGATCCTTAAATGAAGAAAGCTTGTTCATGAATGAAGTCCAATCTCTTCAGTGTGTTCATGTTTCTAGACTTGGTCACTGCCCTCTCTGAAGTACACCTGCTCCCACACAACTGTTCCCCACACGCAGAAAAAACCCCAAAGGTTGTGGAAGGTGCCACGGTCAAATGGGTTTTCATCAGCACCGCAGTGTTTGAGGTAAGAGATTCGGTGGCGTGACATAAACTCCCAGGTGGTGGTATTGAGAGAAACCAGGTAGAGGTGGGAGCCAAGCAGGAGGAGTGCAATCAATGAAAGCAGGGCCACCAACATGGCTGAAGCTAGCAAAATCCCGTTGGCCCGCATCCACAGCTGCCAAGTGGGTGCATAACTGAAACCAGTCCTGGGAAAACAACCCAGTAAGAAGCAGGCTATAGAAAACTAGTAGCTTAAACACAAACCTTACGGCAGAGATGACAGTGTTATACTCACCAGGCTATGTGCAGCCCCCACAGTAGCACCAGCAGCTGTACAGCTAGGTAAAGCACAAACCAGCGGTGGTTCCTCTCACCAACACAGTTCTCAATCCAGGGGCAGTGGTGGTCGTAACGCCGGACACAGTGCTGACACGTCTGGCAGTGCTTGGATCTCATTGGCTGCTGCTTGAAACAAAGGTTGTTGTATTAAAGATATTCACAGTTTTTCAAGAATGTCTTAAATAGTCACACTGAAAAATGTTTCCCTTGCTGTAATCAGTGCACCTATCCAAGCCAACCTTTAAGAGATCCCTCAAAGAGATTTTCCCTGTGTAAGCGATGGGGAACCAAAACTCACATACCTCCCTCTGTGCACAGTACTTTATCTGAGGACAACCTAAGGTTTCCACCTACCAAAGTAAAATTATTTGGATTTTTTCTAAAACGGTACAAAATTCTCTCCTTTTGTTACATGCTTCTACTGCAAACCTTCTACTAAAAATCGAAACATGAAGAGAAACTTTTTATATTAAACTGTTGTAGACCTCCACTGAGCTGGCTAACAATAATCAGAATCAGAAAACTTTATTACCAGGCACAGTAACAAACAATTATAAAGTATGTACAAAAAGATGGCATCATATACAATAAAAATGAAGTAAGTCATGTACAGAAAGTAAGTGCAATGGGAGGTAGTACAACTTGAAAATGTGAGAGTGACTGTCCGTGAGTTAGGGGGGTTATCTGGGGGGATTTGGGCGCTGTGCAGACTGACTGCAGTGGGGAAGAAACTGTTCTTGTGACATGAGGTCCTGGTCTCGATGGACTGGAGCCTCTTGCTCGAGGGGAGGGGCTGAAAGAGTGTCCAGGATGAGAGGGGTTGGCCAAAACTGGGTGCCCTTCTTCGGGTCAGCTCCTGGAGAGATGGGAGGCTGCACCCAATAACCTTCTCAGCTGAGTGGATGATGTGCTGCAGCTTGGCCTTGTCCCTGGCTGTGGCTGCAGCAAACCAGACTGTGATGGAGGATGTGAGAATGCATTTGTTGATGGCAGTGTAGAAGTTCACCAACATATTCATAGGGAGGTAAAACTTCTTCAGCTGCCGCAAAAAGTACAGCCTCTGCTGAGCCTTTGTTGGGCGGATGGGAGGAGGACAGTGAGGTGTGAAGCTGTGTGGGTGATCCAGGTGAGGAAATGAAGGGGGGACTGCTACTGATCAATGGTTGGTGGGGTGTATCAGGTCTGTCCCATTGTCTTCCAAAGCGGCAGTAAAACTCATTCAGGCTGTTGGCCAGGCACCGGTCATTCACAGAGTGGGAGGCTCTAGGCTTGTACCTAGTGTAGCTTCCGCCCTTTCCAGACAGAGGCAGAGCCATTGGCTGAAAATTGCTTTTCCATTCTCTCACCATGCGCTGATTTAGCTCTGCTCACCTCCTTGCTAATTCTGCACTTAGCCTTTCTGTATTGGTCTTTGTCACCACTTCTGAATGCAGTCTCTTTCTCTGACCTCAGCTCTCTGAGATTAGCTATGAACCAGGGTTTGTCATGGTTATAACTCACCCTGGTGCGTGATTGAATAACTGTCCTCACAGAAGTTAATGTAGGACGACAGTGTCTATGTACTCATACAGACTGGTAGTGGTAGACCTAAAAACATCCCCGTTCGTACAGTCCAAACACTACTGACGTCAGCTTCCATGGTCCACTCATTTGATGTCCTCACAGCAGTGGAGAGGTGTTGCAGTGGTTTAGTACATTCTCCTCTCTGGGCACTTAATAAACAGGTTTTATTTGGGGGAGTTATGGTAAATGGTCTGCACTTATATAGCACTTTTCTACCTATTGGTACTCAAAGTGCTTTATACTGCTTCTTATTCACCCATTCACACACACACACACACACACAAACACACACACGGGATGCAGCTGGCCAACACTCACCGGGAGCCACTAAGTTGGGGTTCAGTGTCTTGCTCAAGGACAATTTGACATGGGAATTGAATCAACAACTGTAAGATTGGTGGACAACCGCTCTACCTTCCTGCGCTACAGTCGCCCACAGTTCTTGAGAGAGATTACCTTCGTCAAAGTCTCATAGGACAATAACCAAGGCATCGGGGTTTTTCTGTTCCACACATAGTATCTCCTCAGCCAGCGCGTGCTACGACTGTGGCAATAAAAACATATCTGAGCTTTTCAGAAAACACATAGATCATCTTCAATTAAAACAGACATGCACTGAAAACATTTTGCTGCTGAAAAAAATCTTTCCTTCTCTGCATGAAACCTTAGTATCACATTGTGAATTGAATCATAGACTGTGCTTGACTGAAGTTAAAAGACAAAATGAAGACATAGCAGTATGATATCTGCTTGGCAACCCATCTGTTATTCTAAACCACTATATCATTGTGAAACTTCAAGTCTCATGTTTCAGCACGAGAGCCACACTGGCATCACATGGAAATTATAAGGATGCCACTTTCGCTAACAGGCATTAATGCAGCAAAACAAAACAAAAAAACAACTCAAGATACTTTTGCATCTTTCACAGCTGTCAACTACCTAATCACTTAACATATGATCAAATTTGTAAATTGTCCTTGCGCTATTACAAAATTATTTCAGCCCTACATTTTTATACACACAATTTACACCATAGTCTCTGTTTACACTGTTTATGTTCATCGTTTACTTAATTCCATAGTTTCGAACCCAGAATTAAATTATTAGTTAATTACTTCTTGCTTAACACATTCAAAAATAAATAAACAGAGCTCTTAAATTATGACATTCTCTTACCTTAAATAATTCCTGAATATAAACCAGAAGACTTATTAAATACTCTGTACATTATTTCCAATATTTTTACAATACAACATCCCTACATTTTAAACTATTTGTTAGAAAAAAATAATTTATTAGTTGGATCAAAATATCCAGCTTAATTATTCTAATAGCTAGTTTTTTTTAATTTAATTAATATGTCTATCCTGGTTTTACCTACATTTACCTATATTCTAGAACAGTATGATAAATAGGGAATAACCAAGGAGGAATATATCATACACACACCCTTTTTATTTATTAATCTCTTGCTTTAAACAAGATAGCAATAGATTTTGCCATTTTATGTTTAATATATTCGATCTGATTTCTAAGTTTACCATCTGCGATTACACCTAAAATTTTAGTTTCATAAACCTTAAATGTAACTTTGCATATCAAAATGTCTTATTACCTGCAAATATCATAAATTTAGTTTTATTTTCATTTATAAATTATAATCAAACCAAAATACTAAATCATTTTCTACAGAATGCAATAATTCATTCATATTTTTTCCAGACGAAAATACATTAGTATCATCTGCAAACATCATCAAGTTCAATGTAGTTGATACCAAGAAGATTGGTATCTATTATCTAAATAGCTTGTAGCCATGGATGTGTGACACTATTTAGTCTCATGGCAGAGCTGTCATTCAGGTGGTGTTGCACTCAACAAGAGCAACAAATTTGGGGTTCAGGGTCCCAAGGACACTTCAACATGTGAGAGGAGGAGCAGGAAATCAAACCATCAGCCCTGGAATTTATGGATGACTGCTCTACCTCCTGAGCCACAGTCACCCTACAGATCTCATTCCAGCACTCTTTTTCTTCAGAAATCCTTTATCTAAGTTAACGTGTTCCTATCCTAAAATTACACTCACATGGCAGCATGCTGACACAGTGGGCAACATACCTGCAGCAGACAGTGACCACAGCGGCGCTGCCTTAGGGATTTAGTTGGTGGGATCATGTCCTGCTGCTCCTCAGTCACTCCCAGTGTAAACTGGTACAACACAGGACACAAACTCAGGAAAGTCACTAGCTACTTTTATTATCAGCTTTGTTTCCACAACCATTTTAAACTAAAACCCCATAATTTATTTAGATTACATTTATATTGGTCAGTGTTTCCAACATGTCAGATGTAAACATACATGATTAATTGTCACAGATGTTAACAGTTACTATATGAACACAAGTTCTTTGTTCAAATAAGTTCACACTCTAAAATGTCCTTTAAGTACTGAATACAAGTCCTCAATTAGAAAAACAAATTCATTTGAACACTACTTAACGAAATGCTGTTGATAACATGAATGTACTAGTGTAGTTTCACATGTGCTTCATAAATAGGGTTTTCTGTAGAAATCGAAATGTTCAGGGTTTGTTAAGTTTAATGCATGGACAGATGTGAGGAGAAAACCACCTAAAAATCGGATTTCTGACCAATTTAAGTAAGTGGCAATAAAGAAAAGCAAATGTTGGGGGCTACTCATTAATGAATCAAATTTAAAAATTAAAAAATGAATTATTGTATTTACTCTGACTTTACAAAATGGCAAATCAATGAAAATCATAAATACTAAAGATTAAAAATGTGTTACTATAGAAAGTTTGTGTGCTATTTCAACTCATTTTTGTACTGGCAGCTGCTTCATCCCTAATGTAACATCAGCATTTATTCGTTTTGTAAATATTGTGATGTGAGCCAGAATTTGCATAGTAACTAAAGCTGTCAAATGTAGAGGTGTAACAAGGACAACGTGCACCTCTAAATTGTTGGAGTCAAAGTAACATAAATCGGAACTACTTCATCATTAATCACCTGCAGATCACCGTCATCAGACAAGATGAAGCCTGGGTCCATAAGAGAAACAGCAAAGTAAAGCAACACCGACACCAGCACCAGCAGGACAAATAGTACAGGCTGAACAAAGTGGCCTGTCTCCTCCTGCTTCCTTAGTTCTGTGAGAGAAAGGTGTGTTCACTCATTAACAAACAATTACAGTTGCTGAGAGTCCCAGGATTAGCACAACAGATCCTGTAGGTCCTACCTGCTTATTAAAAGGCAAATCAGACATAGGACAACGGCCTTTTACCTTAGCCAATATCAGTATGCTGTATTTATATGAACCTGCCAGTGTACGTTAGTTCCACTAAGGATTAGCTTCCCACATATCGTTTATTATAAACCTGTTATGTGCGATGGTGTGCATGCTTACCTGTATCATGTAGGAAGAGTATTAACGTTATGACCCATGTCAGAATCACATGCGCTGTTCTTACAAGAAAGCCTGAGCCAAAGACATTTTTGAACATGGTCTTAGTATGTAAAAGCATCCATCGCAATCTTCTGATGGACCTGGATGCTCACACTCTCAGAGTGGCGGCTCATTAATGGTACATTGCATCAAACTAACATAGCATTATAGTAGAAATCACTGATCGGCTGGTCCAAATTTCACTGAAATGTCCAAATAAAGCGTCCTGTCACTGAGCTAACAACAGCTAACGTTAAATGACGCCAGAGAATTGACGAGTATATTGCGACTGTCTGTACAAGCCCGCAGCGTTTACAGTATTTGTTTCGCGCTACTAAGCCACACGGAATTAAATATCAGTCCAAGGCATCATATTTGAATCGAGGCCTATTATACCCTAATAAGATGTATTACCTGCAATAACTAATGCTCATAACCTAATACGAGGCGTCCGCTTGATTTTAGTGCGTTTACTTTTTGTTGTCCTCCCTATACAGTGTCAGCTATGATTGGCCAGAGTCGGTCACGAGACAGTCCAGGATAAGCTGTTCGGGAGGAACATTGAGCACGAGGACTGTTCTGACTACTACATAGAGATAGAGGAGCTGCGACAGGGTTAAAAACCAGGGGTTAAAAACATATAGACATATGCACGTAGGATTTTTTTGTGCTTTTATCGGCGCATGTTGATTTGGCACAGTATTTACGCCGGATGCCCTTCCTGACGCCACCATCCCCAATTTCTACCGGGCTTGGACCGGCACTGCACAGCTCGGAATGGGAATGGGCTGTTAGGGGTTCAGTGTCTTGCCCAGAGACACTTCGACATATGCACGTGGGATACTTTTCCTTATTTATGGGTTTCTCACTCATCGATCGGCCCGGATCAGGACGTCTCACTTCCTTATTTCTGTTCGGAGGAGCGACGGTGAGGATCGAAGAGGATACATTTTTATGGATATGAGCGAAAACGTGTTTGAAGATACAGGTGCATCCTTCTTTTCTTCTGCCGGACTGTCACAACCTTTTAGTGGACATCAATTGGTGATTGGGCGCTGCAGCTGATCATTCTGATCTAATAGCACAGTTTTGTACTGTGACAAATCCCATATTAATATTAGCTGTAGCCTAATGTCACCACGAACTTTGGATTTTTGTAATTCACTGTGGGATCGAGTTAGGGTCCAGGTTTGACTTGTTCAGCATTCATCAGAAATATTTTCTCTTTTCAATTTTGCTCATTTTAAGATAGTCTAGTGACCTCTTACAGCCCTGAACAGCAGGATAATAGATGGAGGAATTTCGTTTATCACTTGTCAACATGGACTGTTAGGTATATTGCGAAGTATGTTCCTTTTTTTTATTTTTGTCCTTTCAGCTTATCCCGTGAGTTCAGGGTCGCCACAGCGGATCATTGTCCACATGTTGATTTGGCCGGATGCCCTTCCTGACGCAACCATCCCCAATTTCTACCGGGCTTAGACCGGCACTGCTGGGGAGGGGAATGGGCTGTTGGGGGTTCAGTGTCTTGCCCAGAGAAACATCGACATATAGCCGGGACCTGGGATCAAACTACTGACCCTGTGAACGACAAGGCTAATCGTAATGTTAATTTTGGATATTCCAAAATATATATATATATTCCAGATATCCATAATTTTAAACTACTTTGTGACTAGTAGAATTTTATGGACACCCACACTTTGTATTATGACTAGTAAAAATGAAAATTTCAGATATCTACAATTAGGATTAGAACTGTAAACAATGCAACTGCAGATATCTACTAACCTATTGCTACATATATTATCACCTCAATGGTCCATTCTTTGTCCAGTCCTCTTTACTGTGTATAATCCATCTTTAATAAATATATCTTTTCCCTGTTTTGAAGAGTCCAGCTTCTTTCAGGTGGTCTAGGTTGGCCTGCGGTCCAGACTATACAGCACAAAGGCATCGTGCCTATGCTGTAATTGTTTTGTAAATTATAAAATAGGTCACCTCTCACATTAGAGCTGCACTGTCTTTGACGAATGTGTTGGGTTTTCTCTATATATCTTATGTATATATTATGTAAAGTGCCTTGAAATTATTTTGTTGTGAATAGGGGCTATATAAATAAAGTTGAATTGAATTTAACCTTTAAGTCTCAACTTAAAACCCTTTTTTTGTAAATTGTTGGCTTTTAAATCCAACTGAGTTTCCTCTATGTTGTGTCCTTGAGTGCTGTTTTTTAACTTATTCTCGTACATCACTTTGGAAAACTTCTGTTGACCTAAAAATGTGCTTAAAAGTACATTTGACTTTGTCAATTCACAAGAGCCCGTCAAAATTATTGAATTTATTTATTGATTTGACAAACTTTCCCTGGTCTGATGATTCTCGATTTTTGCTGTTTACATTTGGATGGCAGGGTCAGAATATGGCAAAAATCCATCCTGCCTTGTTTGTACTAATGGTTCAGGCTGTTGGTGGTGGTGTAATAATAACACCTCTTCAAAGCTAAAATAATCTTAAACTGGTTTCTTGAATACAATAATGATTTCATTTTACAACATCATCCATTCATCATTATCCTCCTGAGAAGTGAGAGGGAAAAAAAGTGAATTTTGCTGCAGTCTTCTTTTGTCTCAGCATGAAAACAAAGTTCCCTTCATCCCACCCAAACACATGAAATATCATTGGAAAGGTTATCTCTTGAGTACATCAGGACTTAGGGTTGCTCGAATGAGTGAAAAGACATAGATGAAAAACAAATGTCCACTACAGAGGATATAAATGACTAGGCTGGGTTTCAGGTTTTATTGTAAATGCTTCTCTTGCTCAGCATTGTGGGGACCTGGAGCCTGTCCCAGCTGTCATTCGGTGGGCGGTGGGCTACACCCTGGACAGGTAGGTTGCTGGGGTATTAAGCAATGAGAATATTAGGATTATAATTCTGTTCAAAACTGTTTGATTGTAAACAATACAAAGACATATCAAATGTTGAAACAGAAATTTGAATGCTTTTTATATACATGTTCATTTAAAAAAAACGAGGAGTCAGAAATAAAACACTGAAAAACCTGGCTTTAAAACAAACAAAACAACAACACAAAGAAAATCCAGGTTGGCAAGAACCGGTTTTAGTGAAAACTCTGAAAACCCAGAGTTTCCCTCAACTTGGGGTTAAACGTTTCAAAGAAGGTTGGGAGAACCCAACCTGTTCACTGGTAGTTTTCCTGCAATAAATGGAGTTTCTGGCCGCAGGGGCTGTAGACAAACATTTCTTTAGTCAAACCGTTCATATTGAAGAAGCGCTGGTTGGAGCACATTCATTGTGAAAAGTCATGTCAAAAGAAGATAAAATTCCTGTTTCATTAGTTTAACATTACCAACTAATAGCATACTAAAAAGGAATTTTGACGACCTGTCTTTACTGTTATTGCTTCTGTGACATCAGTCTCTCCTCACAATAAAATTACACAGTCCTACTCGCCCCTTACCTCTGAAGATGCATGGATGAAGTTAAAGAAGATGGAGTCAGAGCAAGATGCCTGCTACTTGTATTTGTACTCTCCATATGGCAGCTGATATGGGAGAATGACTGGGACAGACAGCAGGGCAGTCAGTAATAACAGATAATGGGAACAGGTTACAGGAACCATCTCGAATGGCAGCAAATGCCTCCCTTAGTAGTTTCACAGAGTAATCAAGAAACAAAAAAAATATCCAGTTTATATCCAAAGTCCAGTTTAGCTTTGTGACAAAGTTAAAGGCTAAAGTAGTTCAAAATTACAAATATCTTGACCCAAACACTCAGATTCCAGTGCCAATTATACAGAACAACACACACAATCCAAGTCCAATTGACCAGAAATATTTAGTCAGACAGTGAGAAAGTAAAGTAAAAGGTATGGAAGGCTGTTTCTGCCACTGGGGGGAAAAAAACACCAGACGTCGTTCGTTGGCAGACCACAGAGGACGGGAGCTGTGGAAGTGATTACCCTATTGGCAAGAGATGAAAGTGTATTGCAGAGGCTGTCCATGGCTATATATGTATCAAGGATGGAGAGGTCTTGTGTTGGCAGCAGAGTTGCAGAGACCAGTGTAGAGAATTGGTCCGGGTTGAGATAGCTGAGGTTACGGCAGAATCTTACAAGTGTGGTGGGAGAATGCGAAGTGAAGTAGAGCATTCCCAGAGGTGAGAGAGGGATGATTAGTGCAGACTGCAATGGACATATTGGTGAAGGAAACATAGGTGATGAAAATGTGATGGGCAGGTTAGGTCTTCAGGACAGGAACATGGATGAACATATGGTTGTAGACTGTGCATAGAGGAAATGGCTGTAGTGAACACTTCTAGAAGAGAGAGGAACACAAGGTGACAAATAAGAATGGAGTGAGAAGCAGTCAGGTGGACTACATCTGGTTTCGATGTAATCTGAAAGCGATCAGTGAGTGAAGTATTGTAAGGTGAGAGCATAGCTAGATAACACAAGATGGTGGTGTGTAATATGACTCTGGTTGTGAGGTAGATGAAGAGGACTAAGGCAGAGCAGAGGATGAAGTGGTAGAATTCGAAAAAGGAAGAATGCTGTGTTGCTTTGAGGAAGGAGCTGAGACAGGCTCTGGGTGGTCAGGAGGAGCTACCAGATAATTGGATAACTACAGCTAATGTGATCAGGGAGACAGGTAGGAGGGTACCTGGTTTGTCATTGGGAAAGAGGAAAGTGGACAAGGAGAATTGGTGGTGGAATGAGGAAGTTAAGAAATTTATACAGAGAGGTTAGCTAAGAGAAAAAGGGACACTGAGAGGACTAAAGAGAGTAGACAGGAGTACAGGAAAATGCAGCACAAGGTGAAGATAGGGGTGGCAAAGGCCAAACAAAGACCATATGAGGACTTGTTTGCTAGGCTGGACAGTAAGGAGGGAGAGGTCAATTAGAGTTTGGTGTGGCAGAGAGATAGAGATGGGAAGGATGTGCAGCAGGTTAGGGTGATTCAAGATAAGGATGGAAATGTATTGACAGGTGCCAGAAGTGTGATGGGAAGATGGAAGGAGAACTTTGAAGAGTTGATGAATGAGGAAAATGAAAGAGAATTAAGAGGAGAAGGTGTGGAGACTGGTGTGCAGCAGGAAGTAGCAAAGATTAGTAAGATTGAAGTGGAGAGGGAATTAAAGAGGATGAAGAGTGGAAAGGGAGTAGGTCCTGATGACATAACTGCGGAGGTATGGAAGTGTCTAGGAGAGGTTGCCAAGACCAAAGGAGATGTGCAGAGCTGTGGCAAAAAATAATACTCAGTTGGTACTAAGCAGCATAATTACATTTTTAAATGTAAAATAAAACTGTTTACATAAATTCCATAGTCCATGGACCACAGGGTCAGAGGTTCTGGGCAAGACACTGAACCCCCAACAGCCCATTCCCATCCCCAGCTGTGCAGTGCCGGTCCAATCCCGGTAGAAACTAGGGAGGGTTGCGTCAGGAAGGGCATCCGGCAAAAAAACTGTGCCAAATCAACATGTGGACAATGATCCGCTGTGGCGATCCTGAACTCATGGGATAAGCCAAAAGGACAACAACAAAAACAACATAAATTCCCATTACTTATTGCTAATCCCTTCTTTTATTTATTTTCAAAATCGTCTTTAGCAAAATGCCAATTATTGTACATGAGACACTTGAAGAAGCAGTTTGACATTATTTGATAAGATTATAATCACAGATTTAATTTATAAAGAAATGGCTCATTTTTGGGTTGAAACAACCTAAACACCTCTATCGCAGATCATTTTCTCCATGCTGGAATGTAGTGGAATGTCTGAGCAGGATTACTAAGCCTGCAGCTCTTTGGCCATCTTTTCATCCAGATTGAAGGGACTTTGCAATGTTCTCCCTTTCAGCAGATGCTCCAGGCCCTGATGGAAGAGAAGGCAGCTAAAGTAAAGCACCTTATTTAGTGAAATAGGAAAGCTCTAAAAAACATACAAATATATTCAACAGGTTTCAAAGTTATCCTACAACTAGTTTGCTCTTTTTCTATGCAGTCATATTTGTATATATGGGCACTTTTCTCCTCTCACCTCTCCAAAGTAGGACACCAGTGGTGAAATCTCACACTGTGCAAGAGCAGCATCTCCAGCTGATACACTATGGGGTAAAGACACACACATGCACTAAAGTTGGACTCAGATCTTTCCAATCTTAATACAACACACTTCTTATGGCGTGCATTCTTGTGGATTGCCTACTTGAGGGATAAGTACAAGTGTAACACAAATGTAGTGTCCTGAAAAGAACATTTAATTTCAACATTTTAAAAAGGACTTGTTCTTACTTGCTTGTTTCCTCGCAGAGAGACTAATACCACTAAGTCTGTTTATTAAATACACAGCTAAAGCCAGCAGGCCTTAAGTGAAACTTAGCATGAAGATTACAAGCAAAGTTTAGGTTCTGCCAACTTTACTGCAAGGTGTATACAGGTGCAGCTCCTCTGACCTGGGTGTAGGAGGGAGTGTGCTCCCCTGCTCAACAAGCAGCGTGGCTCCAGCAGCCGTGGCCCAGCGGCGATGTTGAGCCAGCAAAGCGCTCCTTGCAGTGGTGGGGCTGTCTGTGGTTGCGCCATCTGCATTTTTCAGGGGGGAAAACTCATCTTCTCTTGCAACCTCAAACACAACAAAGTTCCTTCAAAAGATGGAGAAATAAATGTTTTAACTATTAACTACAATATTACAATAATATTAATAATAATATTATGTAACAGCCTGTTGTATTTTCTGTATGGTAAAACAGCGTCAATAAAAGACAGTACCTTGAGAATGGAAATACATCAAACACAAATTTCTCCATCTTTATGCCATTGGACTTAGTGGGTTTGACTTGATTGCCGCACATGTCCACATAGGGCACTTTTTTGATAGCAACATGCTGTTTCAGCTGGTCTATATATTTCCTGCATGATTAATCAAACAGTGGGGAATAAAAAGCATTGGTATTACAAAACAAACTATGCAAAAAAACCCCATTTTTGACATGTTGTTACTTCATAAAACCCAAAAGCATCTGCAGCTGTGCAATGAAAACATTAGTTTCTGAGATAACATGAGCGACACCAAACTGAATCAAGGCCAAACTTTGGCCCTATGGCCATTTATAAAAATATGATGAACTAATGAATAACAACACATAAAGTGGTTAAAATCAGCTCCATCTTTACCAACAGATATTCTTTTTACTGTACATGTTTTGCCATAATTACTAATCAGTTTATAATCAGAGCACTTATACTAATACTGTACTTTAAGAAAAAATAGATAATCTGCTTATTACTTATTCTTTAGCAAAATGTGTATGTTCTGTTTATCTTTCTTTCTTTCTCTTCAGTGAGTCGGCTGAATGAAGCTTAAATGTCAGCATCAGTAAAATCATTTTTAATAAACCTGAGATGCATCTGACTTATGTTCAAACACAACATGTCTGCAGTTTCCTGCAGCTTCACAGAATTTTGCATTCTTTTAACTCAATTTTGTCATATCCTTTCTTAATTGCCACTGACCGACATAACCTGCAGTCAGCTTCACTCAAATCAGTCTACAGTGCGTCCAGTATTTACGCACACACACACTGGCACACAACTTTATGTTATGTTACAGCCTTATCCAAAATGGATCAAATTAATTTTCCTCAAAATTCTACAAACAATACCCAATAATGACAACATGAAAGAGGATTGTTTGAAATCTTTGCAAAATTATTACAAATAAAAAACGAAAAAAAAATAAAAAATCACATGTACATAAGTATTCACCGCCTTTCCTTAATATTTTGTTGAAGCATCTTTAGCACCGATTAAAGCCTCAAGTCATTTTGAGTATGATGCTACATGCTTGGCACACATATTTTTGGGCAGTTTCTCCCATTCTTCTTTGCAGTACGTCTCAAGCTCCATCAGGTTAGATGGGAAGCGTCGGTGCACAGCCATTTTCAGGTCTCTCCAGAGATGTCAAATCGGTTGCTTTTCTGGAAAGTTCTCCACTCTCCACATCGGGTTCTTGATCTCCTCCCTGACTAAGGCTGTTCTCTCTTGATCACTCAGACTCTAGGAAGACTCCTGGTGGTTCCAAACTTCTGATTGGGATCTTCAATGCTACAGAAATGTTTCTGTATCCTTCCCTAATTCTGTGCCTCTATACAATCCTGTGTCGGAGGTCTACAGACAATTCCTCTAACTTCATGGCTTGGTTTGTGCTCTGACATGCAGTATTAACTTTGGGACCTTATAAAGACAGTTGTATGCCTTTCCAAATCATGTCCAATCAACTGAATTTCCCACAGGTAGACTCCAATCGAGTTGTAGAAACATCTCAAGGATGATCAGTGAAAACAGGATGCACCAGAGCTCAATTTAGTGTTATGGCAAAGGCAATAAATACTTATGTACATGTGATTTGTTTTTTTTGTTTGTTTTTTTTTTACTTTTGCTAATATTTTAAACAAACCTCTTTCATGTTGTCATTATGTGGGATTGTTTGTAGTATTTTGAGGAAAAAAATTAATTTGATAAATTTTGGAATAAGGTTGTAACATAACAAAATGTTGAAAAAGGTAATAATTAATACTTTCTGGAAGCACTGTATTCCACCTGCTCTCCTATTGTCAGAGAAATCCTACACATACACTATGGGACATTAACTTACTCTGCTACATCCTGCAGAAAAGCTCTACTAAAGAAGTGATTACAGATATTTCCCGCAGTGTAGATTAACTGCCCATCAGGTCCTCGTAGTTCAGCTGTCTCAGGCTGAATCTCGCTGTATTCCACCACCTGCGAGATGCCACGCACCCTGCAGACCAAGCCAACTGGCTCAGCAGGGCACACCTTCTCCACTACCTGTCGTGTGACACAGGAAACTGGAGTCACAACGTGATAATACTACCCCTCAACAGGGTGCATCACTGTTACCGCATCTCATTGTGTCGCCTAAAAATGCACAGCACACTGGCACTGTCAAATGCACATAATTTTTTAATTGTCAGCCAGCATTGAACTTTAACTTTAACCAGTGATAACTAATGTTCAGACATTAAACTCTTCATTGTGGAAGTCTCCAATATGCTTGGTTAAGAAATCTAGGCATCATATAATGAGTATGATTATGATGGCCACACATTTTAAAGCACATTAGGCTATTAGCATCATCTGGTATATTTCAGAATCATTTTTAGTCTTTATGATCTAAATGGTAAATTTATACAAGTTAAGTACAATGCATCAAAAAAGCAAAGTCATGGAGAAGGCTTTGAAACAAAGTGCCATGAGAAGAAATGTTTTAGATTCTCCTCTCTTCATTTGTTTAAATGTCTCCACTATAGTGAGTGTTATGGGTTCACTTTTTGAAAGTGCATAGGAAGTTGGGAAAGATTCCTAATCTATGACAGTTTTTTAAACATTGGGATTGAGGCTGCTTATTATGCAAAACTTGAAAGCTCATTCCAGCATTATGGCTTTCATAGAATTTCTTGAGCCCCAGCATTGATTTTCCACTAAAGAATCATGTTGTTTTTTTATTAATATTTTGATAATATATGCAACCTCAAGGTGTTAAACAGGATTTTTTCTTTTCAAATCAAAAATAAATTTCAATGTATAATTTTTTTTCAATTTCATTCTCCTCTCGTTTACATTTTACACAATGTCCAAGCTTTTCTAGAAATAGTGTTTGTATTATCTTACTCTACCTTTGCCCCACAATCAGCACCTTTGCTCACACAGAAACCAATGAATACGGGGTCAGCCATCTTAACCAGGATGTTGTCCACACAGTACACATGCAGATACTCCACCCCCCTTATTTTCATGTCCTCCAGCACCTTATTGTCCAGTAAGGCTTGGTACAGACCACCATTACCATCTGACAGGAAGAGAATACAGGGATGTTTTTATTATTACCACTCTCTCCAACACACATCTGTGACATGATCTGTGTCTCCTGTATGAGCACTCATGTACTAACCTGGGGCCATGGCTATTCTTCCTTTACCCTGCAAGATGACCTTACCATCAAAGGTCACTGCTGGGATCATCCTTTGCTCAAACATTATAATGTTGGATGGCTTCAGGCCAAAGAAGTTGTTCTCTTTGAAGAACTTCTCAGTAGGAGCCAGAGTGAACTCACTAGTCATTATGTACCTGAAGAACCAAAGCAACAGTTGTAGGTTTTAGTAAATTTTGCAGCTGTTAGGGACCTAAACCAGAACAGAGAGGAAAGTGAGCACTAGACTTTGATTTGCCAAAAAAAAAGTTGCTAAAAAAAAAAACAAATCAGATGATGTGATATGAATAACTGGTGTTGTTCTGTATCTGCTTGCCATGTCTGGTATCAATTTAAAAAAGGTATAAATAATAAAATAATAAAATACTTAATAATAATAATAATATCATCATAATCATAATTATTATATTGTTATTGTTGTTTGTCACTGTGGACAAAATTCATGTTGGAAATAATAATACAATGTAATGCAGGTATAATCTTACCAGGGGACAGTGCATTTTGAGCCATACTTCACATCTGCCAGCTCCTGTATTTTGTGAATGCGCTCTGCCTGGATCTGGTACAAAGTCTTGCCACTTGGCAGACCAACATTATACATCCCTTTGGGATACTGAACACCAAGACGGGTCCCCTGACCACCGGCCAAGAGCAGGACTCCAACTCGATTCTTTGAGATCTGTAACAGCCCTGTCAAAGCAAAAGAAGTAAATTTGTTTGTAAATTTTGCTTATTTGCAAGTAGTTCCTTTACATTTCATAACAAGTGGCACAGCACATTACATAAGACATAACATAACTTTCATAAAAAGTGTAGTATGTCGAATGTACATATGTATATGGAATCAATATGCAGCTGAACAGACTGGAATGTCCACTAGATATTAGGAAGACTTATCAGGTTCAGAAATTCCTGAACACCACATTAGCCCTTTATCATTCATATTACTGCACAGGAGTATGGTGACCACATGTCACTCTAAGTGCAGACCAGCCTAACTTCAACCTGAGCAGGGAGATCATCAGCCAGTGACATAGGAGCTGCTGTGTTGTTGTGCAGGGAAAGAGAGAGACCTCCTCAAGTTTTTGCTTCTAAAGGTGGAACTACAAGCTTTTGAATCATGGGGGGTACATAGTATTGCCCACATGTATTTTGATTTTGTGTCTTCATTTTTATAAAATAAAATAAAAAGAAGAAGGGAAAAAGAAATTGTTCTGTGTTGTTCATCTGAGGTTGCATTTTCCTGATACTATGACCTATTACAATCAGAGAATTTTTATTATGTTTTTACACAAAAAACATAGTAATGGGGGTAATTATTTTCAGACATGACTGTTAAATGTGAAAATAATCAGCCAGCGGGCTGCTAGGGAAAAAAAGAAACTGCTGTGTGAACCTAGTGTTAATATGTGAATTAAAATGGTCTGGTTACTGTCTGCCATTTTAATTAAAGAGCAGTTATGCATAATAATATTTTTATAGGGTCAGTCACTGTATTACAGCAGTCTGTTTAATGATGAAAGGTCATCCAAATCAGTTTGTGACCTCAGCACAGTTTTGTTGTTGTGTTTTCACGAGACAGTAGAAAATTTGTCATTACAATAGAAACAGCGAAAGATGAAAAATAAAAATTCTGATGTCTAAATGTTTTGTTTAGGGACACTCAAACTTCATGGATTCACTTTTTGTTTGTGTTCTTACAGAATCCGGCTGTCCCAAACCTACAGTAGAGGGGGAAAGACTAGGAGCCCTTTACCACTGACAGTGGATGGGCAAAAGTTTAAACACTTTAGAGAAATCATTAAATTATCATCTCTGTTTATCAAAGACTGAGCTAAAATGTACTTGTACTACTTTAGTACTATATACTGTAATATACTGTACAGCATCCGCTCTCTTTGACAGCATTAAACTGTCAGTTTGTAGACTATTAACATGAAATAATTACTATACAACAAATTCAATTTTTTTCAGATACTGTAGCCATGTTGAAATTGACAGTGCAGGTTGTTACTAATACTAAGAAACAAACACCACGGGACATGATTTTAGCATAATGCATTATGTAAAGTGTATTTTACATAAAGAACAGGTAAATTAACATATTGTTACTTGACAGCAAGAGCCTAACTTGACTTGCTTGTGGTTCTTGAAGTATCACCTGAGGTGAAAGATGAAACATCTTCAAAATGATGCTGTTGAACAGAACCTTTAGGAGAAATGTTTAAATTATGAGTCTAGGGTTATTCAGCATTGAGTTGCCTATGACCAGTGGTCCATTCTGGTAGTTGACCAGGTAGCAAGCCACACTGAATAGCATCTCAATATTTCCACACACAGAAAGCAGTATGTCAAAAGGTTTGTTCTCTTCAGCCTCCACTGCTTCACATGTACACTCAGACATGCAATGGATTGAGTTTGGGAAAACAAAAAACTTTCGAAGCTATGACAACTTCACACAGAATCCACAGATGTTTGTATTCAAGCAGGTTTTATATGAAGTATGTTCAAGTGGAAATGATCCTGCCAACTGTGATGTGTTGAAAGCCAGCACTCTGAGAGGCAAGCCTCCTGATAGGTGCATTATAGAAAAAATTGTTATAGAAAATTCCCTCTGTCATGCTAAAGACACTCTACACAAAATATATGATCATAGTAGCACGTGATTCCCATTTCAATTTAATTTGAAGTTTTATTACTAAGTGGGTGTGCACAATAACCTTTAGCTGCCAAGAAATGCATCACTATTTATAAGCATAAGCATATTAATATCTGGTTACGATGGTTATTAAAATGAATGAAATTCAGACAACCATCTGGGGCAGGTACTTTTATCAACAGGTGTTTTTCTCTACCTACCAACATTTTCATCCACTCTCTTTTTAAACCAAATGAATGAAATTCACATTTTTAAGTCAATATGTGCTAATAACTGCAGTTGATTATAGTATCAGATGAAAACCTTCTGTACATGCATAATTTGGCAGTCAGACTTTGTTAAGGTGCAGAGATTTGCATCCTTTAGCTATTATAACACATGTGAAAGTCTAATTGTCAAGCTACAATAATCCACAGTATGTTGCCATAAGGTCATAACTGCAAACAGGTGCTCTACTAAGTACTGAAGATGCTTGTCACAAGGGGAATGAATAACTTTGAAACTGTAGTGGTTTTTAGATATTGTGTTGACTTGCACTCATAATGCACACTATTATGGCTGGCAGAGTACAGTAATACAGATATTAGGAGGTGGTTCTAATATTTTACTTTCCTCATACATTTTAAATAGGGTGGCCAAAACATTCAAACAATCTCTTAATATAATGCACAGCTGTATGACTAAACCAGTAAGGGCTCTCTCAGAACCGAAAGTGTACAACTGCACACTTATTTAAGCAGAAGTGGTGACGTCATCCCACGCAACTAGCAAATAAAAATGAGAAAATCAATTTTCTCCAATAATGATAGCAAAAGCAATAACCTAAAAGCTTAATGATCCTCCTGTCTTTAATAGTTTAGCCCTAGGGCTCATTTATTACCAGGTTTTGGTACCCATGCCTAGAGCTGAAAGTTCTATATCAAGTACCTACCACCTTCTAACTCTGGCAACAGTTGCACCTGGGGTGGCTCAGCCTGTTGTCATTCTCATGGCGTCATAGACTGTTGATTTGTCATGGCCTTTGGCAACTCCTACTAACGCTTAAGGACCCCTTTGGCATCAGTACACATACAATACTGTACCAAATTGACTCTTATGTTAACTTAGTCACTGCAGTATTTGACCCCCAGAGAAACTGCTTCTGCCATGTCCACCTGCAGCAATATTGAACGCATTGAGCTTTGACACTGTCATTGGGCAGAGGAAGTCTGATGCAGATTTTCTGTACAATCAAGGAATTCATTGGAAGGAGCCACAGTCAAAAAGTATTTTTCCACACTACAAAATCTCGACACAAGTCTTTCTTTCAGGGGTTCTAATAATGGAAGGATAAATGGAAATGTAGGCACAATTATGTAAACTGTGTAATACAGAACTATATTTGACTCTATTACCCTGCAGAAGGGAGTAGAACCCCAGAGCCCCTCATTGTTTCATAAAGAATCCCTATTCAAAATTCTTCCACATCAAATCCAGAGGGTCTCCTTGATAATTCTCTGATAATATGTTTATTGTGTGGTCACCACATTAACCATCTCACCTTTGATTATGAAAAATCTTTTTGCTAGTTTTGATATCAAAAACATGAGCTGAAGAGCAGCTGGTCGAGTTGGGCTCCTGCTTGGAGCTGTTCACTGTGGCTGTGCTACATACTATAATCAAATCACTGCCTGTAACTGTAAAATGGAAAGTTCACATGGTTTCCTTCTGCTATCACCCCTGAGAGAAACAAAAGATTTTAACAGACACCTCTTCATCAGGCTTCCTCTACTCAGTTACAAAGCTCCAAACGTCCAATATTGCTGCAGCTGGAAACCAGCACTTTTACTTTGGGTGTCCAGCACAGCTGCAAGGAGGTTAACACAGACAACTGGCGTCTCATACTACGACCGCCCCGGCTTTCCTCCACTACTTCTATAGACAGATGTCAACGGCCACAAGCAGACGATGCTTTTATGTGCTGGTCCACAAAAGTTAAAACTTAAAATTTCAATATCTTAATAACGTAACTAATAACTACACCTGGTGGACAGTGTAAAATTGTCACCCTTTAACAGATCAGACACAGAGCAGATTGATGGGAAACCGTTGGACCTTTCCCCCTTTCTTTACTTTACCGTATCCCTTCTAAACACTACACCAGTGTTGCAGACCCTCACCTTCATTTTGCCAATTTGCCAAAGACGTCTTGTCACTTTTTTTCGTGCTGCCGATGATCTGAGGAGGGATTGGCTCTATGTGCTGGTCCAGGCTTGCGGGGGGTGAGGTTGCAGCCTTTGCAGCCCGTTCACAGTGATCCTTCAGGCCATGTAGATCCAGCTGAGAAAGCTCTTGGAGAAAACTGTCCCTGTCCTCCTCACATAGCTCCGGCCAAAACTGCAGGACGTGAGACTGCCCTGAACTGACTAAGCTCTGTTTCACTTGATCAAAAGAAAGCATTTTGTGTGTAGGACAGGGAGCCGCGAACTAATGGTCTCCAGACGTCTCTCCCAGCATTTGTAGGAAATGACTTTGTCATGAGCGACTCGTGACCACCGTTCTCGGATGCAGACAAATCTAACAGGATATAGCGCAGCAGTTAAATGTAAAAGACTTCCTTACTGTTACAGATTGACGTCCTCCTACATCTGACCTGACTCAGCGTCTGTGGTCTATCAGCTGACTGTAGAGTGAAAAAAACAATTCTGCTTTACCTGTGACATCAGCTGCTCGCTTTGTGACTCCTCCTACTACTCCTCTTGTTGGTGTTGCTGTTTCTGCTGTAGTTCGTGTTGCCCCTCCGCCTCCTTCTTCTGGCGGTTGGCAAACAATGAAATGGTGTATTATCTCATATCCTTTTAATCAAATTAGCTGATCTAAGAAGTTGAAATAGATGCGTATAACACTCATTTGCTCAGACTTTTTCCATAGTGTCTGATAAAGCTTGGTTTACTTTTATTTTGATGAATTTTTCAATCAGGAATCTTCGTGACATGTTCATGTTCTGTATTGTGTTTCCTTATTTTAAACAGTGGAATTTTAAGCCCAATATGTCAAAATCTCAGTCTTGATATTATGTGTCATCTCACCTGCACTTCTCATTTCTGATACTTTGCTTTGAATGCTTTAAAACGAGTGTAATTTCTTCCTCCCATTACTTCTGCCATCTTTCCTGCAATGTCTTGGTTTCAGTTCTAGTAAAGTTAACCACTATATCTGCACACTAATTTTTTGTTGCTTCGTTTGAAATCTTGTCTGTTGTTTCATTTCCTTTAACCCCAATATGTGCTGCTACTCATAATAATATTATAGTTGATCCTATGTAGTGCTTGTTGCAGTATTCTTAAAAGGTCTGTTCTACTGTTCGAATAACTGCTACATAAACGGACTAGAGATGAACTTGGAGACAGAATGCTGTCAGTGGTCTTCTTTTCCTAATTAAAATGTAGTGCTAAGAGTATTGCAATATATTCTGCTGTGTAAACTGATAAATCCTCAATGATTTTTTTTCCCTCCCCTCACGTGGTTTTATGTGAGGGCAGGATACTCCAACGACACTGGATTACCTCATAAACCGACCACAGGATGCGAGGGCTCGTGACTGCAAGTAGGACATGGTTGTCTGCAACACGGGAGCCCCACAGGGAATGGTTCTGGCTCTGTTCTTCTTCACCATCTACACTGCAGACCCCATGTTCAGCCCAGCAACCTGTAACCTGCAGAAGTTCTTGTCGCCATCGTCAGTCTGATCAAACATAATGATGACAGAAAGTACAAAGAACTGATCCAGGACTTTGTGGACGGTTGCTAGCAGGGCCGCCTTCAGATCAATGTGGGAGCTGGTGAGCTAGTGGTGGACTTCCGCAGACACACACTCTTTACAATCACCGGTGAACATCTAGGGAAAGGACATTAAGAGAGTGGACTCTTACAAATACCTGAGTGTAAACTGTAACTAGTTACAGTTATATCTGACTAGTTGAATTCTTTGATACATCTGTGTAGATCTAATTATAACTGTTAGAACCAAATGCTATTATAATATACTAATATACCATATTTGCTGTGAATATTGTCAATTGTGATTAGTTATTACTCTTTAAATGACAATTTATTGTTAGTCAAATATATTCTTCCTTCATTATAGGTATTAAGGATGAAGTGCACCTCTAAGTGTTGTATTAGGGAAGACTGGTGTAGACAAGGCTCTGACTGACTGAGCAGTGTGAAGGAAGGAGTAGCTTTGCAGTTAGTTTAGCTCAAACTTATTTCATTATTTCCAATTCTTCTATTAAGTTTAAGTTTCCTCTTTCATCTTCTTTTCTTCATCAGCTTCTTTTTCTTCTTCTATATTCTCTCCAGTTTAGACACATCTGGGCATATGACTGCCCTCCAAATTGATAATTGCCTTGTTGATTAATGGATGTTTCTCATGTTGACCAAGTACATTTTGAATTAAAAAAAGAAAGTTATCCCTAGGTCTGATAATCTACTACTAACCATATTACTACCTGCAACTTAGAACATCGTAATGCAACCACAGGGGGAGCACGATCCAGTGCCTTCTTGTGCCAGTCCCAAGTCTGGATAAATGCAGAGGGTTGTGTCAGGAAGGGCATTTGACGTAAAAGAAATGCCAAATCATGACTTCCATACCGAATATGACTTCCATACCATTACCAACTTCCAACACCGGTGCTGTTGACCTACAGGGTGCTGGTGGAAATTGGGCTTCTGTTGGTGGAAGAAGGAGAGGAGGAAGGCATGTTCGTAGGCAGAGAGAGAAGAGGAAACCCAAGAGTGCAAGATTGAGAGTAGGGACTTTGAATGTTCGGACTATGACAGGGAAGGCTAGAGAGTTGGTTGACATGATTTAGAGAAGGTAGATGATATACTGTTTGTCTAGGAGTCCAGGTGGAGAGGTAGCAAGGCTAAAAGCTTAGGAGCAGGGTTTAAGTTCTTTTACCATGGTGTGAAGGGAAAGAGAAATGGAATAGGAGTTATCCTGGAAGAGGAGTTTGTAAGAAATGTTCTGGAGATTAAAAGAGTATCAGATACGGGGATGAGACTGGAGCTAGAAATTGAATGTTGTTCAATGTTCAGTTTGTTAGTGGTTATGCCCTGCAGGTAGGATGTGAGTAAGAAGAGAGGAAGTTGAGATACTATCCCAATTCCAAAAAAGTTGGGAAGCTGTGAAAACTTAAATAAAAACGGAATATAATGATTTGCAATCTCATACAATATTTTATTCACAATAGAACATAAACAACATATCAGATTTTAAAACTGAGAAATCTTACAATTTCATTGAAAATATTAGCTCATTTTGAATTTGATGGCAGAGGTGAGAGAGTGGTTATTGGTGCAGATATATTAGAGCAGAGATAAAAGTACTTAGGTGGACTACATCTTCTGTCGACATTGTAATCTGAAGGAACTCAGTGACTGAAAAGTTTTGGTAGGGGACAGTTTAAACAGACAACACAGGACGATGGTGTGTAAAATGACTGTGGTGGTGAGGAAGATGAAGAGGACTAAGGCAGAGCAGAGGACAAAGTGATGGAAGTTGAAAAAGAAAGAATGTTGTTTAGATTTCAGGGAGGAATTGAGACAGGCTGGACAACTACAGCTAATGTGATCAGGGAGGCAGGTAGGAGGGTACTCTGTGTGTCATCGGGAAAGAGGAAAGTGGACATGGAGAATTCAGTAGTGCACACAGAGAAAGAGGTTAGCTAAAAATAAGAGGGGCACTGAGAGGACTGAAGAGAGTAGACAGAAGTACAGTAGTGTAGGATTCAGGTAAAGAGCATAATAAGGGCTTGCATACTAGGTTGGACAGTAAGAAGGAAAAGTTGGATTTATACTTTTTTTAAGTTTTCAAGGCAGAGAGATAGAGATGAGGAGGATGTGCAACAGCTTAGGGTGATTAAAAATAGGGATGGAAATGTATTGACAGGTGCCAGGGATGTGATGGGAAGGAGAATTTTGATGAGTTGATGAATGAGAGAAATCAAAGAGAACAAAGAGTAGAAGAGGTGACTGGTGTGGAGCAGAAAGTAGCAAAGATTAGTAAGAGTGAAGTGAGGAGGGTGTTGAAGAGGATGAAGAGTGGAAAGACAGTTGGTCCTGATGACATACCTGTGGAGGTATGGAAGTGTCTAGGGAAGGTGGCAGTAGAGTTTCTGACTAGTTTGTTTAACAAGATCTTGGAGTGTGAGGATGCTGGAGGAATGGAGGAGAATGGTAAATGGTCTGCACTTATATAGTGCTTTTCCACCTATTGGCACTCAAAGCACTTTACACTGCTTTTTATTCATCCATTCACACATACACTGATGGGGGAGCTGCTATACAGCTGGCCAGCACTCACCAGGAACAACTAAGATTGGGTTCAGTGTCTTGCACAAGGACACTTTGACATGTGACCAGAGGAGCCAGAAAGTGAACCAACAACTGCAGGATTGGTGGACAACCGCTCTATCTTCCTGCACCACAGTCATCCCAAGAGAAGTATATTGGTGCCGATTTGCTTTGAAGATGCTGATGGAGAAGTACAGTGAAGGTCATAGGTCAATATGCAATGGCCTAGTCTTTGTGCTGTTGCTGCCCATGCTCAATGTTTTTTTCCTTCTATCATATAAGTTTTGTGTTTTAGCACAGAAGCAAGTAAAGCAATGACTAAAATGTATTTAGTTTATTAATATTTTAGAAAATGTTATATTGTATAATATATTTAGTAAATATTTAGGAAATATAAGAATCTCCATAAACAAGCATTATATGTATGTACTAGGCTAAAATAATTTTTGGGTTTACTAAATATGCTGGTGAAATGAATTTTTTTTTTAAATTTAAAATGTTATATGACATTCAAACTTAGGTCAAGTTATATCTGGAGTTTTTATATTATTATTATTATATGATAAAATTATTATTATTATTAAATATAATAAAGGACAGCTCTGAGATAGACTGGCAACCTCTCCAGTGTGTACACTGCCTCTTGCTGAATGACAGCTGAGCATAGGTTCCAGTGCTCCACGACCCTACATAAATAAGATAAGAATATGATAAGCAATTAAGATAATGGATAGATGCATGGAAAATCAAGGAGACAGGTTAAATACATTAAACACCTACACTGAATCCCCAATCAGGTTGCTTTAATATCAACATAGTACATTGGAGATGTGGGCTCTTTTACACAAAGTACCTGGAGCTCAAAAGTAATCAGACAGATACACAAGACATCCAACAAAATCATTATGCAGTTACAACCTGAAGATGGCCTGATTCTTCTGTGCTGATCCTCTCTAAGACCTTCACTATTAGCTTTTACTTGCTGTGGGGTCTGTGGGGTCCCCCAAAGATAATCCACCTCTTCACAGTGAGAAACTCTTTGGATGCTAAAATATTTTTTTATTTGGATGTGAGCACATGCTTCTCTCTTCTTTTTATGCATACTATTGTCTTTGTCAGCAGTTAAATCTTCAATGAATTCCAGCATTACAGTCCCACTGGCAGCCATACACATTCAAGTCAAGACAGAACCACACAATGTTAGAGATGAGGTGGTTCTTTGGCACATGAGCTCTTTGTGTTTTCCAGTTTTCTCTAATGCCTGGTCTTTCTATTTTGGAGAGTTGTGGAGGACTTCACTTCTTCATATTTTATCTTGAATCTCCCAACTATTAATTTTGGCCAATCATCTTCTACGCTTGTGTGATCACAAGGGACAGTTTTTTTTCCAACCCATTGCTCTCAATGTATGTCAAACTGTATGTTGTTTAGCACTGAATGTATAGGGAATAAAATTATCCAAGTATCTCGCACAAACTGCAATAATTTCTCAGTGTAACACAGGTGTAATGCTCACATAAGCACACTTCAAAAATAAATAAAACACAAAAAGTTGCTGTACTACTTTATTAAGCAGATGATATTCTTTTTACCATAACATTCTTACAGTGGATGGATCTACAAACCGCTACTTTTCAAGTACTCCCATACTCATTCTTATATCTGTAACTTACAGCTAGCATAATCAAATAAAATATATACATTGCAGCCTATAGTTTGTATAGTCTGCTAATTTCTGTACATTTCAAGTTCCACTGGCTAACTGCCTGTTGGTCAGCACAATATACAGTAGGGACCAATGGTAAGACATTGGAGTGTTAGTTTTCTCTGTAGAAAATATGGAACACAGTTACATGCATCCACAGAGTGGCATAATTTTGTGAATGTAAGCATTAGACATCTCTGGCTGGAAGAAAAGTTGTGCAGAGGGACTGACTGACATTTGCTTGTTCATAGAGCAGTGGAGGTGGTGTTTATTGAACACATCCTCTGTTTTATGACAATACCCGAGCCTATTCACATGGTAGCTATTACTGCTTAGAATGTGTAGGATGATAGTCAGCTGTGCTTTTAGCTGAGCTATGTCTGCAGTGAAATACTTTATTGATCACCATAAGCAACTGTTGCTGATGTCATACCAGACGATGTGGTCAGAAGAATCTCTGTACCAAGCCTTAAAATGGTTCAAAATTAAGTAAATCCATATAAAATAAACAATACATTCCGCAAAATATAAATGAAGCAATCATTTGTGAAATAATTTGACATTAAACCTTTGTCTGTCTGTATTACTAAATGCCATTTCATCATTCAATATTTATTTTTTCATTTCACGTTAAAAAGGTTTCATATCAAAAACAAGCCTGCACAAGTTACCAACTGTACTTGGCTAATTTATTACTCAGCAGATACAAGTAGACTTCTGTGTACTGTTACTGCTTTGTGAACCAGTTGCCAACTGGCTAAACTGCACACTTAGTAAAGATAAAAGAGCAGTGACATCCATTTTATAAAAACTACAGTTTTAATACGTTTGCCAATTATTTTAAAAATTGTTGGTTCATTTTAATCAATGTACTGTGTAGAATATGTATATGACTACTTGCATCGTTTTCTTCTTTATCTTTGAGGATTTGACTTTGAAAACCATTTAAAAGTCACCTCTGACTCAAAAACAAACCAATAAGTTTTTGACAAAAACCACAGATTACTCTAAAATAACATTATCCAGCAGATCATTACTATAGTCAATAATCCCTTTTGAAAAAAAAAATGAATGAAAGAAAAAGTAATAAATAAAATAAAAAACAAATTAAAGCAGAGAACCTTAAAGTGCATTCAGTGTCCCTCAGACCTCAGCTCTTCTTGTGTTCAGTACATTATGTAAGGGAGACTTGGCACATAAGGCACTCACGGAAAGCCCATTAGTCTGAAAGGGTCGCCTCTGCTGGGACGTTTGTTAAACTTGATAACGTTGGTGAAATCTTATTTAAAGACTCAACCGCATATACAAAAACTCAACAACACATCTTTAACATAAAGTCCTTAAGCAAGCTGCTCCTGTAGCCAATACAATTACATTTTCCCTGATGGCTCATATAAATCTAGAGAGAAAACAACTGAAAGTCTAGGAATTAAGGAGGTGTATCCCAAAGAAGCTGTTGTTAGCTTTTGAGCTAAATGTTTTGTTAATTGGTTTTCCGGTTCTAAATTACATTGAAAGAACTTCCTCTCAGATATGTGATGCAACTACAGAGAAATTGCTAAGTATGTGCTGTTCTTAATGACTATGTCAATAAAGATGTATCAGTAATAACTTCTGCTTACAGCATCAAAGGTAGCTAGCTTCATTTAGCATTTCTTTTGTTGCTGCTGCCCTTCGTTTTATGGTTAATCACTTTAAAGCCAAATGAAATGAAACACTTCTACTGGATCAATGTAACTGCCTGAATGTAACAGATCTTTTTAAAGTAACTGACCCAAGAGGAGATTTGGGAAACTAAAGAAAATTTAATGTTGCTGTGATCCTCATCTGTGGCCACAGTGGTTGTTTTGAGCCAAAATTGTATAATCTAGCTTTAAAGGTTAGAGTAAAAACACCACCACCAGAGCCATTCGGACTAATGCAAAACTCAACCAACAGGAAGACCATCACTGCTTCCCATATTTATATGGACCATTAAAGTGCACAATGTCTGACAACTTACTTTTCCCATTAGCTGCATTGTTTATGACACTACACAATAGTGTTGTACATAAAAAACAAAACAAAAAACAACAACAATGTAATAATGTGCTATTGTCGTATCCCTCCCAAAGGTAAGCTAAGAGTAACAGTAGCATAGGGGTAAGAGTTGGATAAAGTGACAGGACAATGTGAAGTTCACACACATTGCCTGAGAGGAGCATTTGAATGTCCCTAATAAACAATGAAATATTGAAATTGTTTAGTTTTTGTTTTAATAATTTGTTAGCCTGCACAATCGGTGCACTAAAATTTAAGGGTCTCCAAATTCTTCTACATGCAAAATAATGGATAGGAAGATAAACGAAGGGACTAAACTTCTCAATTCACAGTAATGTAATGTGTAATGTGTCTTAGCAAAGTCCTTCATGATAGACACAGCACCATCAGTGCTTAAAACACACATTTTACTTGTAAAACAGTAAACACCTCAATTAACTAATTTTAAACTCGCAGCTTGCTCAAACAAGTGAAAAGGCACTGAAGCATTTCTATATCTCTTAAGTAAGGTTTAAAACAACAGCAAACATTGCCATAATTGATTTATAGCATTCCTCTTTCCACAATATCTTTATCAAGCTCCTTAAGAGTAGAGATGGGTACTAAAATCTGGTATTAAATGAGCCATGGGGATAAAACTAGTATCAAGAGTATCAGGAAGCCTTGATGTTGTTGGTTCTGCAATTGATGCTGCAGAAATAAGGAACATAGTTTTCCTTATATTAGTATTGCTACCTAAACAGTTGTCCTGCACATTTTATCTCAACAACGTTTATTCTAATAAAGACGTGTATTTATTTTTACAATTTTTAGTCCAAAAGAGATCTCTTTCTGAGCTTGTGTTCGAGGGGAGAGGGCAGCTCTCTTTTTTTTTTTTTCTTATATCCTTATACTACAATGCAGAACACACAGAATGTGCTTTTAGTGACAATGAAAGAGAGAATTTAAGGTTTAAAAGTAATCAATAGTCAGGTTATTGTTATGAGTGAATTCATAAATTGAATCTGAAAACAGAACTGTGGCTGAGAAGATCAGTTTCAGAGCACCCAGAGCAGGGACAGAGGCAGTAAATTGTGATCTTTTGTGATTCAATGAAACAGTCCTGAAATCATTTTGTTTTTTAAAAATAAAACTGTATTATCAGCACAATGTACTTACATTTCTTCAACACCTGTTAAAGGTGGAGTTTTTAATTTCTATATAATGGATTGTTTAAGTAATAGTGCTTTTTTTTTTTGTAAATCGAGTAAAATCTGCGACATGGTACAGAGTGCTTTGATCTGGGCTCAGATGGCCAGATTGAATTTATAAATGCACCCAAATAAAATTTTGCACAATTTATTTTTTTTGCACACAACTATTACTACTTCTCATTGTTTGCTACTCAACCATGTTAATTTCTACATAGTACACACAAGAAAATGAAGCTTGTCAGTTATGTTCTTTAAATCTAAAAAAAAAAAAAGACAGAAGTACTGATAAGTACTTTAAAAAGTACCGGATTAATAAGCAGAATCAGTAAGACCGATAGTGCTGGTAAAATCTTAATACCCATCTCTACTTACTAGTTTCCGTTACTCTTTATTCACATCATCTCACATTTCTCATTTGGCCTCTTGATTTCTTCTGTTTGTCTCACTCCTCACTTAGACTGGACACCAAGGGCAATCTTGAGGTACTCATACACCACGTAGCTGATGCTAACAGATGGAATGACCTTCATGAAGTTGGGTGCCAGGCCTCGGTAAAGTCCCGCTGCCCCCTCGGTCCTAATGATGTGTCTGAAAAGGGCTGTCATGTTCATCTGAGGGCCTTCTTCCAGTGTAGCTGAGGAGGCAGAAGCTTGTAGTAAAAATATATTATATAGTATAAAATATATAAGAGATGCAAACGTTTGCATCTCCTTTGACAAATTTATAAAAATGTTATCATCATTCATCATTTTTCATTTCCAATAGGGAACGTTTGTGCTGAATTTGCATTAAATATTATGTTGATTACATTTTTTTGCCATGGTTGTTGGAGGCTGGAGCCTATCCCAGCTGTCATTGGGCTAAAGGTGGGGTAAACCCTAGACAGGTCACCAGTCCATCTCAGGACCAACACAGATAGACTTACAAAGACATACAACCAAGCAATTTAGAGTCACCAATTAACCTAAATGCATTACTTTGGACTGTGAGGGGAAACCCATGCAAGCACAGGCATAACAAACTTTACAAATAAAGGCCACAGCCAGCCAGAAGTTAGAACCAGGGGGCCTTTTAGGTGTGAGGTGGCAGCGCTTGTAGGCTACCCTATTAAAAAGAAACAAAAGAAGTCTAATTACTCAGTTTCTAATGACTGCCTTAAGCCTAGTCTTACATTTTGCAACATTTTAGTAAAGTTGCAGATGGGGTCTGGTGGCTCAGTGGTAGAGCATTGGGTTGGAATGCAGAAGGCCGCAGGTTTGAATCCCACCCCACCGGGGTGGCACCGCCCTGCCACCAAGGGCTACCTTGGTGCCTGTCCAAGGGACCCCTGAAGGGACAAGCCGAAAGTTGTTGATCTTTTAGTAAAGTTGCAGGTTAAATTGGCAACTACTACTACTGCTCTTGCAGTTTACTACATTGAGCATATTGCATATGTTAATTTATATATAGTACATAGGAGAAAATCAATATCAATTCTGTTCTTTAAATCTTTTTATATAAATAACAAAAAGTACTAATAACAGTACATGTCCAGTACGTTAAAGTACATGATTTATAAGCAGTCCGCATTTTTTGTTACAAAATTCTGGCTATGATGAAATCTCATGAATGCAGAGGTTCATATTAACAAGTTTCTGGGAATCCTGAATTTGATTTGGAATTCTCCTTAAAGAAGTCTCACAGAAAAAAGTAAAATATTTTAGATAATATGCATGATAAGCTAAGCTTTTGCATGAGAACTATTCATAATAAACAGACTGACTAATGGGTAAAAAATACATTGTGGTGTTTCTGAAGCTCAATCATCTCTTCACATCCTCATGTAGCAGCAGCGTACAGTACAAGTACTGCAGTAACTGACCTTGGGCCTGCATTCGAGTCCGTACAAGGGCGAGTGGGTAGCTGGCAAGCTGGCCACATGTGCTGGAAGTGGTGCCACAAGCCAGGAGCACAAACACTCCTGGGTCTGCACTGTCTGTGGCAAAGCGTTGTAGCCATGAATTCTTCAGAGTCTGACAGAGTAGAGCCAAAAGTCAGACTGAGTCCCAAAAAATAATTAAAAGACAGGTTGGACCTGGGCAACACATACCTCATAGACAGCAAGGTCGATACCAGCGTAGGGAATGATGCCAAGCATGTTGGGGATGTAGCCCTTGTAAAATGCAGCAACACCCTCTTTCTGGAAGATCTGTTTAGCACAATCCAAGATGCCTGAGTATTGACCTGTCTTCCTCAGTGCCAACCTTGTTTTCAGGACCTGAGACAGTGACATAGTGTAAGGCCTTCTGACAGATCACAGATCACTTCTGACATATCACAGATCACTTCTAGTCAAAGAGTTGAACAAACACAGATAGTCTATATGCTTTAAATTATTTTACATACTAAAAAAAGTTGTGTTTTGTGAATCTCATTTATGGAATGACTGAATGAGACGTCACAGTAAAGTTTCACAGGATGGGTTCAAGGCTAAATATTAAAATGAGCAGTCCATCACAAGACATAATAATCTACTTGGATATTAAGGCATTTAAACACAGTGAGTAACTAACTAGTAATTTGACTACTTAGTGATTTTTGTAAGCAAGCTCAAGGTTTCATTCCGCTTGTGTTTATGTCTCCCACCTCCATGGGGTAGATGCTGCTCTGAGCGATTGCTCCAGCCAGAGAGCCAGCCACCAGTCTCTCTGTGATACCCAGTGTCTCCTGGTTACTTCCAATTAATCGTTTAATCTAGCAGACAGGATATACATTTTGTTAAGCAGCAACACAAACGCTTATTTATTTAGCAATATAGGTGCATACCTGTTCATAGGCCATGAACTTAATAGCAGACTCAGGGGCAATTTTGATGACATTGATGCCATTGCCTCGCCACAGTGATCTTAAGCCACCTTCTCTGATCATCTGGCCAAAGCCACCAGTAATATGCATGCTGTTGTTTTTAGAGGCATGAACCTGGGCAGCACAAACAGTTAGCTTAAATTAGTAGTTCACCTCCCCTATTACTGTCAAACAAGTCAGCTGATCCAGATTCCCCTCCACATTAATAAGCTGTAGGTGTTTTACCTGCATCATTACTTTCAGTCTGTCCAGCGGTGCAGTGCAGGTTCGAGACACTGCCCCAGCGCCCCCCCCAGCCACTAGGTGTCGCCACCACATTCCACTTTTCTTCTCTTCTGCTGTAAACTCATCAGGGACCATCATACTCTCCCCAACATCCAAGATCTGGGGGGGAAAACAAGAGACTTTGAGCCTGTGTTTGATTTGTTACTATAAAACTTCCACGGAGATAGTTTTATAGATACACTTATACATTTTTACTAATTGTTTGATGTTTTCAGAACCTTTAAATGCTTTGCAAAGTACATTAAGTGTATCTCTTAATGCCATACTAAATTAAAAAAAGAACTTGTGTGCATTTTGATTAAATGATTGTGATTGTTGATTGTTAATGGCAGATCTACCTCTCAGTACTGCACATCTACCCTTACACATCCACCCTACTCTAGGCAATATCTTGGTTACTTACTCAGTTATAAGTATGTATGCTTATCATGAAAATCAGAAAATGCTGCATGTCATAATGTGAAAAATGATCGCTGAAACCAGAAGAGTATCATTACGAGGTTTGTCATAACAAGATATGTTTCAGGTTAAAATTGAACTAAATTGTGTTTTTTTTCCAGGGTGGCAGCAATAAAACCACCATTGGCTTTAAAAAAAAAACAAAAACTTATTATTAAAATTGGTACAATTTAAAGTTTAAAAGTAATTTAATGACTTGTATACCTTTACTGCTGGTCATAGAAGAAAAATCTGACTTAGTGTTGTAGTGGATGAAAGAAGAAGAATGTGTACCGTGGAGTGTTTCCAGTAGAGGATGATCTCAGGAATGTTGTCTGCTGGATGAAGGAGGTGGTAATCCCGCCACTCATTCCAGTCAATTGTCATGGTACCATTTTTATCCATGCTAGGAATGAGAAAACAACACAACTGATACAGACCGTTATAAATGTGACAGTTTTACTCAGTAGATAGATCAAGTTCTCTGCTTACATATACTATCACTTTTTTATAATTTTGTCTAATGTGATCATATCATGAGTGTACTGTGTTTCAGCTGGATGCTTTACTCAAGCACACGGCTACAATTCAATCATCATATAATATCACATCATGCTTTGTTTTGCCAATTCAACATTTGCTGCAGAAAGAAAAAGCCAACTGGATTAGAGTATGCAGTGATGATGGAGCACTGGCTGAGAGGCTGATTACAGATACTACTACTTACTAAAAGATAGGGGCCCAGATATGACCCCTCCTTACTCTGAGATCAGCCAGAAGAAAGAACACAAGACACAGACAGACAGGTGGTTAGAGAAACCAGACAAGGATCAAACTGAGCCATAACAACTGGGGGGGGGGTTGATTGACCCAAAACTATGACAACAATTTAAATGACAATATGACAGTAGCAACTTTCAGCAAAATCTTTAATGCCACAAGCCATATAGCAACAGTCTATAGAACCAATCAAAAATAAACATTCATCAAAAACAATAAACCTGGGTGTCAAATACTAGGGGTGTGACAAAATCTTGTGCCATAAGATATTAAAACATGACATTATACTTTATTATTGTTTAGGTGAAAATCGGGCAAAACCTTTTACAGTGCATTGCATACAGTCTTTAAATGCATAATAATAATTCATATTCAAATAGTAGAACTGAATCTTTACAACATGATTAGTTAAAACATTTAAAAGTGTTTGTCATTGAAGATTTCTTAGAAATATGGTTAAAATACTGTGTTGTTCTCATGAACCCACTATAATATAATTTCTTGTCTTTTGAGCTAGGTGTGTCATCACACCCCCATGAAATACTAAACAAAAAAAAAAAAAAAAACCCAACACACACACTTCAGTCTTAGTAACCGATCCTTTAATATATTCCTCTTCCCTAAATAGACATAAAATATGGGAATGATTGTTAAAATTGCTACTTACATCACTCTAGATTAAGCAAAGATACTATACTCCGACTTCCATATATTCTGTTTTCTTATAGTGGTGGTTCTTAGGACTGCATCAGCATTCAACTGTGGTGGTTGCTGCTTGATAAATAAAACAACTGGTGTATAAGACTAAATCCCTATGCAGATATAGAGGATCACAGGGCGGGTTTCACTGAGCTATACAATGCAAGTGTCAGTTATGGCAGTGTCCTTCATGATCTTATCAAACAACAGACAATATTGAAGGAAGGCTTCTTTGAATATTGGTATGTGGTTTGTCCCAGCAAGGAGACCTTTTTCCATGAGAGTTTCAGAAACACTTTTTTAGAGTTTGACATAAATGATAAAATAATTACGGACATGCTGATAGTGATGCTTCTCTGTGACCATTTAGTGAGCTGAAGTGGTGGCTTTGCTCAATTGGTGAAGGGTCACAGGGTCAGTGGTTCGATCCCCGGTCCCGGGCTATATGTCGAAGTGTCTCTGGGCAAGACACTGAACCCCTAACAGCCCATTCCCGGTGCAGTACCGGTCCAAGCTCGGTAGAAATTGGGGAGGGTTCGATCAGGAAGGGGAACTGAGATTGTGAAGAACTTTAAGACTGCTTTTTTGCCCTTATCTGATGGGGAGAATAAGCGAGCATAACATACAGCGAAAGGTCCCCTAGTAGCAGTAGTGCTGATTTATTATTAACTACACTGGCAACTGGCAGTTCATGTCTTTCCCAAGGTCACATGATAAAATGAATAAATGAGTGTTTCATTAACAGATGTACTGTTCGTTTAATACAAAAATTATCTACCTAACTAACAGAAATTACAAAAAACTGCTGCCTGTAGTTTGTTTGCAGGGTATGTTTTAACCCGTCCAGTAGGTCTTCTGAATCACTTCACAGTCATATGAATGTGAAAGGTTATGAATTGAAAAAAATGTGAGACATCACAACACAGGGGCATCATAACAACAGGGACTAAACACATTAGTGAAACCATTAAGTGCATTAGAGACAACTGATCAAAGCATGATGCTCACCTTTTGAGAACCTTCTCTGCCTGTTCCTCTGAGATGTTTACTCCCAGGTCACGCAAAGACTGCACGATTTCTTGTGAGTCGATCCGGCCTACACCACAGAAATCCATTATCAATTTTGTTACTTTACACATGAACATTATCAGTTAAAATGGTAAATGGTCTGCACTTATATAGTGCTTTTCTACCTATTGACACTCAAAGCACTTTATACTGCTTCTTATTTACCCATTCACACACACACTCATACACTGATGGGGGAGCTGCTATGCAACTGGCCAACACTCAACGGGAGCAACTAAGTTGGGGTTCAGGGTCTTGCTCAAGGACACTTTGACTTGTGACGGGAGGAGCCGGGGATTGAACCAACAACTGTGAGATTGGTGGACAACCGCTCTACCTTCCTGCACCACAGTTGCCCACTTATCATAGTCATTTACTTATCACATTAGTTGTAGAATGTATCTTATGCCTCTGACAACTTTTTGCAAAGTACCAATTTAAACTATAAGTGTGCCTGTAGGCAATTACTAGGCAGTGAGAATGGTAAATGGTAAATGTTCTGCACTTATATAGCACTTTTCTACCTATTGGCACTCAAAGCAGTTTACACTGCTTCTTATTTTACCCATTCACACTCACAATCACACACCGATGGGGGAGCTGCTATGCAGCTGGCCAACACTCACCAGGAGCAACTAAGTTGGGATTCAGTGTCTTGCTCAAGGACACTTCAACATGTGACCATAGGAGCCGGGGATTGAACCAACAACTGCGAGATTGGTGGACAACCGCTCTACCTTCCACAGTCGCCCTAATCTAATGCAAAGTTCCTTACCATCATTTTTCTTGTCCAAACTCTTGAAGACCAGTCGTAGTTTCTTCTCATGGTCTCTGAGATAATGAACAAACTCCTTAAAGTCCAGCTGTCCATCTAGGTCTTTGTCTCCCGCTTTCACTATTTTCTGTAAGAAAGAAAGAGAGAAGAAACATTTAGGGGATTTGCTGCTCACTGAGAAAAACAAACTCTATGCAACTTTGTAGGTTTTTTTTGTATCCAAATGATTTCACATTTCATGTCACAACTGTATATAAGGTCAAAATTATCTGCAAAGGATTAACTTGAGCCAATTCACCACAGTTATTAAGGACAGAGTAATGTGACAACACCAGCAGCTTCCACCGTCGCTAACCATCTGTGTACTGTTGACTCATCACACAGTTGCAACCACTTTACAACAATCACAAATATCTGGTTATTATTAACCTGTTGGCCAAACTAACTGGAACGATTTCAGTGTTAGCTGGAACATGACACCTATATACACACAGCAAATAGTTAGCTTGGGGAAGAACAGCTGGGTGTCCAGGGAAGAGAGGAATCTACATGTTTGTCAGTACCTAATACTTTGCTAAATTACTCGCTTTGCTAATGAGAAGGCAAAACTGACTGAGCATTAAAAACATCATTCATGTGTACCAATGGACTAAAAGCATGGAGGTGCATTAGGAAAATGAACCACCTGAAGAAATAAATCAGAATGTTGCATGCCCTTCCATTTACATCTGTTTTTAAAGTGACCAAACCAAACGTGTTTTTCCCCCACTGGTGTTTCTCTTGCATTATTCAGTGCGTAGAATGATGTATGTTCAGAGTTAGGAGGCTTTTTTAAACCAATCTTTCACAAGATCCATTTAAGGAATATTCCTATGAGCAAGATTTGTGTGATCACAATCAGTTAGGAAGGAAATATTCCAGAGAGACAGCTTACAAAAAACTTTACTTTAAAAAGTACAACAAATTTACATCTCAAAGGCTAACTCCTGATAGACGATAGAAGTGTAACGTGGAAGGATGTACTGCACCTACACTTAGAAAATTGTGTATAAAATATTTTAAATTAGAGTTTGAGTTTGACTACCATTCTCATACAGCAATTCTGTCACGCATTCTACATTTACAAGGTTATCATTTCTCCGTTTTTGAGTTGAAACTATCCAAAAGGTGGATAGCGGTGTCATCCTGGAGTGCATTATATTAAGAGGTGGTTCAACTGTTTTGGCCCCCCTCATTCTTTTGAATAGGATTGCCAAAATACTACAAGCACCTCTTAATAAAATGGACTCCAGTATGACTCTACTCCCCCTTTGATCTCAATATTAAACATTAGGATTATTACCTTTCTGACTGTTTTAGCATAAAAACTGAGAAAGTATCCCCTTGTGAAATTAGAATTTGCTGCTGTATTAGATTGCATTAGACTGTACAGGTGTACCTAATTAAGTGGCAAGTGAGTGTATTTAAACTAAGTTACCACATAAGATGAAAGGACACATATTTATTATTTCTGGCACACTGAAAGCATCACTGCTGGCTATTACACATTACCAGTGGTCTGCTCCATTTGAACTAGTAAGCCTAAATTTCTTAGTGCTTGTTGGAGAGAATGGGAAAAAAACTTCAACAGCTGCAACCAAAAAAATCTTACGGCAACTGTAGTAATTTGAAAGAGTTAATGGCAGTGAGAAACGGAAAGACGAGCGGGGCACAAACCTCTAAACCTATGGTCAGTAGGCAGCCACTCTACCAACTGAGCCACTGAGTGAGCATCAGTATATTCCTGGAAAAGAGCTTAGGCTAAGTGACCCAGGACTAGGTAAATAAAGATAAAAAAATATGATTTAACAGAATACTTAAAACAACAGAAGAAAATTGCTCAGATATATTTGTTAAAAAGAATTATATTGATTTTCAAACTGTTTCCTGTAATCAGCATCACAACTTCAATCAGCTACAAAGCCTACTAAGAGCCACTGTACCCATAGAGCCTCAAATCAAAGTGTGAATCTCTCTATCACACATATTAGAAATTAACCCAAAATAAACTTCATAAGTACTTCAATCCCACAATTTAACATGGGTCAGGGAGTAGTGCAAACAACCAAGCAGAAAATGAATGTGGATTCATCTGGTTTGATCACTTGTTGAGATTTTAGCTGTAAATATTTATTATACTTCGAATTAGAATTCATTAAAAAGAACAACTTGGCTGCATAAAAAAGGTCTAAAAAAAGACCTGCAGCTTTTACAGACCTGGATGATAAGATGTAAGTGGAACAATAGAATACAGCTCAAACTTTATCCTACCTGTTCAAAATCTCTAGGTGTCGGCACCATAATTAATACTGCAGTCTTCTTTGGCGTACTGCTGATTTCTTTACTGACAGAGGACTGTGCAGTCTTGACACCTGTTTGTTGCTCCTGCAGTTCCGAGTAGCCCCGGTTTCATTCTCCTCGGATAAATTCAAATTCAATTCAAAAGGCTTACACTGTGTGCAGGATGTCCAAAGGGGGTTACCTGTATCTAGTTGATCGCTCTCTAGGCTACTAAAACACAATGGCACATAGCTGTGTGTTGGCTGAAGACAAAAAGTTAAAAAAAATCGGAGGAAGAAAAAAAATGGTTAGCTTTAGACTGCAGAAAGGGTTTCTTCACTTATCCACTTTTTTCTGCCTTAAAGCTCCAGCTAAGTGTCTCTTCTTCTGAAAATTTTAACATCTTTGTGACAGATGTCTAGGCTCAGCACCGCAGGCACCCAATGCAGCAGGATAAAAGCTAAATACTTCTAGCTGACTCTTGTCATTTAACCTCTGAGCCAATAGTTATCCATATTTTAAGAGAAATTCCTAGAATTTCAAACTAAGTACCTAAACCTAGACTAATAATGGCAACAACAGAAGGCAGACAGAATTTGCTATTAGCCATCTCGGGTATCGACAGCCAAAGAAATTGCAGCAAAGGGGACCTCCAGAAAGTTGCATCCTCATTGCAGCCAAGCCCAACCAATCACTGCAGCCTATACTGGCAGGTCAGACTGTCGAGCCATGGAAAGAGAGTTTCAGCCAATAGAGAACTTGATAGGAGGATGAACATTAATTGTCTATAAGAGTAGAAGGAGGGGGAGGGGGATGCGCAGAGTTTCTACTCTAACACCTTAGCTGAAAATATGCTGAGTTATGCCTCTCTCCTCCTTCCTCACTATTCTCCTGCACTCCCGCTGAATCATTCTGACCACATTGTTAGCATCCACAACAGCCCTATTGGTTTTTTCAACCTCCTGGGAAAATTACAGCATGTAGCAAAGTCCTCACATCCTGCTGCTTTGTGCAGCCTCCTTTTACTGACTGAACCGCTTGCAAAGGGTATGGATTCCAGTGCAATAAATATTGACAGAAACAGCTCTCACATATGCAGCATTTCCACCAAACAATCTGAAAATGTATTCGAAAATAATGAATTCCTATTGTCAACAAATCCTAAAGTGACATACACTCAATGGCCACTTTAATAGATACGCCTGTAGAATCTAATGTAATCTAGTACAGCCGCTCGGTCATGAAGTCTACGTTTTATTTGACAAGTTGAAACTGTAAGAAAGATAATAATTCTACTATGTCTGCTGTAACGCTACAGTATTATTATATTAATTATTATTAAATTGTACAGGTGTACCTGATGAAGTGACCAGTGAGTAAACACACAAGAAAAAGTTTTTTGGTACCTTTCGGTTAAAGAAAAGCCCACAATGGTCACTGAAATAACTTAAAACTGACAAAAGTAATAATAAATACAATTTTAACAAAAATTAACTAATGAAAATCCGACATTGCTTTTGAATTGTGGTTCAACAGAAGCATTTTTAAAAACAAACTAATAAAATTGGCCTGGACATTACAAAAGATGTGGAAGGCTGAAAACACAAATGGTACCCATGGTAATAGGAATATAGGGAGCTGTGACGCCCAAACTGGAAGAGTGGTTCCAGGAGATTCCAGGAACACCACTTAAGATCTCTGTCCAAAATTGTGCAGTCCTAGGAACAGCTAAGATATTGCACAGGACCCTGAAACTCCCAGGCCTCTGGTAGAGGACCCTGAGCTTGAATGAAAGAATAAGACCGTCCCAAAGTAAGAGCGATATTGTGATGGATTTTTTACATAGGCTAACATTTAAATTGATTTTTTCCTTGTAACACTATTTTTAAAAGGTATTTTATAACTTCAAACCCGGTAATATAAATGAGAAATGCTAAATACCCATTTACCAAATTTAGGGAAAGACATGTTTTAATAATGCTCTATAATAATTACAGCAACTATGGGGCATTTGTGAACAATTACAACACTCTCAACAACCTAAACATTGATGATTTCTTCAAATGTTCAAACTTTTGTCCATCTCTAAGAGTTGCCATTTAAAAGCACATGTAGAGAAACCACTGTCAGTGCTGGGGCAGACTAATTCTGTAATAACACAAACACATTAATGAGCTAAGGTTAAAAACCTCTGACTATTCAAATATGAAACAACTGTCTCTTCAGACTGTCCTTCACATACATATTCTAATATCTAAACAAAACAATTTGCATCTTGGGTTGCATCAATTTCTTGGGCATAAAACTGTGCACTGAGATCACTGAATCACTATTTACCAAGTTGTTACACATTAACTTCTGAATTTTTTCATGACAACTGTTAGTTGAGTTAGTTGAAAGTTCACACAGCAGTCTGTGCAGTTACAGTGTGTCTCATTTACTGGGTTGTTTTAATATTAATTTACATACATTTCCTTTCATGGTATTTGTCCAGCAGCCCATTTGCTGATTATTTTCATGCTTATATAAAACTAAGTTTTTGTATGTATTATACTGTCTGGCCAATTTAAACTAAACTCAGTAAAAAGTAACGAAGTGTTAACAAGTAACCCTATTAGGATAATGTTACCTGAGTAAGTTTATTAATTAATAGAAATTTAAAAAAAAAAAAAAAAAAAGGATCAACTTAGCAAAAACACTGTAAAGACTATGCAGAGCATCTGTAAGGACAGCTGACCAAAGCAGCAAGTCTGTTTACTACATTTGTAACTAATTAAGTAAAAAGTAAATTAATTAATGCTTATGTGAGCTCTCATTACTCGGCTCTGCTCACTCTGCTGTGTTGTTGAAGCTGCTTTGATTGACAAGCTACAAGCTACAAGCCATCAATCAAAGCTGTCAATTACACAAAAACAATCCCGTTTTATATTATCAAATAACTTCTTAAAAAGTAACTTGGGAAAATAATTACCAGTTGTACATCAAGCAGCATAATAATATCTGATGAAAAAGACAGGAACCCCCTTCGGGAAATGGTTACTTAATTTTTACATTTAATTTCAAATTTGGCTCATGTCCCATTCACTAACATGCAGTAAGCAGAATTTAAAACTTGTTCTTCTACTAACGGAAATTCCACCAGTTTCACTTTTGAAGAGCTGTCACGTCCTCCATCCCAATATGCAAAATATTTTAGAATCTATTAATTTTATTTCAGTTCAGTTTGATTCAATTTGATGAAATACCAATAATGAAATAATCACATCTAAAATTCTAGGAATTTCATTCCTTTTTCATCAAGTTAGCAACACTGTTGTTTTCCTCTAGATAGGAATTAGTTCATATAACAGACTAAAATGATTTTCTAGTTAAAATCCTGGGGAAAAGGGATTTATTAAAGCTTATACGTAGTTATAGTTATGCTGCTATAGGCTTAGACTGCTGGTGGACCCACCCCCCAATGCACTGAGCTCCTTTCTTCCTCTAGTCCCGCTCTCCTGTCACCCCACAATTGTCACTACTGTATGACATTAATTATGTGTGCTTTCTCCCATAGTTGTCTTTCGCCTTCTCTGTCTCCCTCTCTCTGTCCCTCTCTGCAGGTGTCCCCGGGCTTTGAAGCTGTGTGTTTTCCAGTGTGCAGCTACTGGTCCTACCAACCTGCCCGATATTTTGTTGTTGCTCTTTTTCTTTTCTCTCTTCACTTTCCAATCACCCCAAACGGTCAAGGCAGATGGCTGCCCACCCTGAGCCTGGTTCTGCTGGAGGTTTCTTCCGTTAAAGAGAGTTTTTCCTCTCCACTGTTGCCTAGGGCTTGCTCAAGGGGGAACTGTTGGGTTCTCTCTATACATCTGTATAGTCTTGACTTTATTCTGTAAAGTGCCTTGAGATGACTTTGTTGTGAATTGGCGCTATATAAATAAAGTTGAATTGAATATTATTGAAGCAATACACAGAGAGTAGAATTACCATCTTTCCGACAGTTTCATAATCAAAGCAGAGAAATTATAACATTACTTAACTTGTTTTATCGTAAGCCAAAGGACATTTGGAAATCTTGTGGAAAACTTTTAAAAAGTCAACGCTCTTCTGATTGTTACAGTATACTTTATTTTACTGTAGTTGTTTTAACAGCAATTGCATTTCAGTAAGTTGTGAAGCGTGCTATTACTTACTTAAAACATAGCTATGACAGACATCTAATTTACATCTAACAAGCTATAGCTTCATCTTATTTTTAAGGCTTACATAGACACCAATGCCTAGCGAATTTTAAATGCTTTTGAGCCTTTGGACCTTCATCTAGTAGGACATTTCAGGAAATTAGTTTACACTCTCTCTTAAAACACATAGAACTGACCTGAAATGCGAACACTTACCATGAGCTCATGTTCAGTGCGATGTACCCCTAATTTCTTTAGCCCGATTGTCAGGTCGTTGACACAAATGCCTCCATCACCGTTTACATCCAGGACCTGGAACAGCACCTTAAGTCTGTGCTCCTGTTCGGACCCTCCACATATATCAAATGCGTGCGCTGACATGCCGGGGTCTGAGTGCCAGTCGGCGGGCACAGTTTGACGGTTTAATAGTTTAGACGGGGAATCTGACGAGGGGTCTTCAGCATGTCCATCTCCGCTACCCAGGTCGAGCCCTGGTTGAGTTTCGGCCGACCGGCACTGGCAGAATACATCACTAAGCAAAGGGGGCATCAAGGAGCCTTGCTGGTGCATCATAAGTGCCGAGCACTGTCCAACTCCCGAATAACGTTAGCTCGACACTCTACTAGCTAAAGTTATGGTGAGAGCACAACCACTGAGGAGCTCAGTCTGGCGCCCAGGCCAGAAACACACCTCGAGCCCCAATTACCACGTCACGTGTCCCTCCATTTCAGCCTGAAGCGGCCAGCTGCCGGTTAGCTTGGAAACTCAACTTTTCACTATGAAACATCACATTTAGTTGAAATGAATAAAATAAACTTTCACTTTTAACACCACATAATTTTTAGCTGGGCTAGAAGTTTTTCACATAATCCAACTTAACTGACTGATGACTAAGCCGGCGAAACGAGACGGTGTTGATGGATCTAATGTTAGGAAAATTCTGAGTTGCCAGCCTTCTGACCGCCTGTGAAAATACCTTCACATATTTTACACTTATATCGCGTATAACTAAAAAAAGGTTCCCTTTAAAGATCGCTGTGGAAAAAAATACTATTTCCGATATTTAATTCCCGTTAATTTGCCGACCGTCGAAAAGAAAACAATATATTGCTTCATGAACGGAAAGGGGTGCGCTAAAAGCCTTTCACTATAACGCGAGATTACAGAATCGCCGCAAGTTTAAATGGTGCGTTCCACAAACCTCGGAAATTTGAAATCGCTCCTTAAATGACGTCAAATTTAAAGAGTAGCCATGGCTCATACAGTAGGTTCGGTCTGCTAGACCAGGCTAGAAGCAAAAGACGTATTGCTGCCCTCTTCAGTTTGGATGTTGTTACTGATATAACCCTCAGTAGCCCAATCTTTCTCTCATTAACTTCAACTGTAATATTGTTGTAATAAATATTAAAACCTGTTCTTCTCACCCTTATCCCATGCTTCTTGCCACCTTAGTGATATCCTTAGCCGCATGGGCCCATAGCATTGTCAAGGAAGCTCTGTTAAATAATAATTTGCTAATGCTCAATTTATAACCCAAATGCTGTTTTATCCTGATCGTGAAATAATAACTAGTGAGGGAGACTCCTATGAAGGAGTATTAAGCTTAAGACTGTTTAGACAACAACTGCAGCCCAGGTTTATTAAAATCGTAATTTCAGTCTCATCAGACCATACAGCCTTCTTCCACCTAACTTCAGTCTCCCACATGCTTTCTGAAAACTCTAATGGTCACTATATTATTGCCGATAAAACTCTGATAAAATGACTTAGTTTGCTAAAGAACTCAGGCAAGAGTTGTTATATATACAGTATATATGAAACAAATGTGGGGTAAGGCAGTTACCAGTTGGTAAGGCAGTTGTCCACAGACCACAGGGTCAGTGGTTCGATCCCAAGTAGAAATTGGGGAGTGTTGCGTCAGTAAGCCGAAAGGACAAAAAATATATATGAAACGAATAAAGAAATTTTCACTTGGTCTTGGTGTGTTTTTTTTTGTGTGTGTTAATAGTGTTGTTTTTAATAAGAATAGTTTTCAACAATTGTACCTTTAGATACACACGTATTTAGTACATCCACTTGTACAAACACAGGACATTTCTCTCATGAAATTGACAGAACTACTGAATGCTTCTTCTTCTTTTTATATCTGGAACAATCTGATTGTTGGACAAGACATTATCAGTAAAACACTAAAACAAGTGTTTTCCCCCATTTCAAGTAGAAAAACAATACATTCTTCCTTTGTTTAATTCCTTTTCTAATTTGAACAAAGATATACCGTTAATTTATGTAAATACCTGGTAATATAGTGATACCATGATTTCCACCCCACACACACACACACACACACACACACACACAAAAGACAGCTTAGAAAATGCATATATTTTACAGATTACTATTAATTCTCTCTCTCTGTAAGAAGCTTTCACAAGTTATATAAATTTTTATGTTCATCTCCTTTTTTCCAACACAGCCTATGTGATGTGAAAAGTCCCATCAAGTGGCCGTTTTTATGTCGCCTTTGAGTAGACTAACATAGTTTGTTTGCCTCGTTATTGACTGGCGTGTGATTAATCCAATGGTACCACAGAATATAGGAGGTCGCAAAATACTCCGCTAATGAGGTGTTAGAGGGCGGGGCCCATGACCAGCTAACGCAAGCGTTGTCAGTAGGAAGAAGAAGCCGATTCTGGAAGCCATTACGTTGCGCATATTGGTTAAGTAAATCCTACTATTTTTGCGTACAATACGCAAAATTATCCCTCTAAAAGTGTGATTTCTGTATTCATGGCTTCGGTCGCGAAAAAGAGAAAAATGAATTTCTCGGAGAGAGAGGTAGAAATTATTGTGGAAGAAATAGAGAAACAAAAGCACACACTGGTTAACCACTTCAATGCTGGAGTCACCCACATGGCAAAGAATAACGCGTGGGTGGATATTCTGAAAAAGGTGAACGCTGTCACCACCTGTCCCAGAGAGTTACCGGAGGTAAAAAAGAAGTGGTCCGACATGAAGACGGAGGTCCGGCGGAAAGTGGCCCAGGCGCGGGCTGCTATAGAGGGGACCTCCGCTGACTGCACTCCAGTTCCCGTCATCCTCACTGCTATGCAGCAGAGAATCTGTAACCTTCTGGGGGAGGCCACCATCATCAGCTTGCCTGCAGGAGACTCGGATGCTGAGATAACTTTACCTGTTACAGTGAACACCGCTACCACCGTCACACTAGCAGAGAGTAAGTTCTCAGACCGAGCATGCACAGTAGGCTTACAGTTAAATTTCTCACGTACATATGTTTCCTTCGTATATTACTATCCAGAGCAAAGAGAATGGTGCTGCCCATAAAGTGAACTCCAAATCCAGCAGAACAGATAGTGTTAGTGTCAGAAAACATGCAGCCTAACCCAGTGAAGGGGGCGGAAAAGAGAAGACAAGCACTGGAACTCTAATTTTGCAGAACAGCCATTGACAGATGTATGTATTTAAACTCAAGCCAAGTACTATGTCAGATTTTTAAAAAGCTGCTTTAAAGCTACAGAAGACATAATTTCACTTGTGGAGTGCCCCTTTGGCGCAGTTGTTGACTCAATCCCCAACTCCTCCGGTCACATGTCGAAGTGTCCTTGAGTAAGACACTGAACCCCAACTTAGTTGCTCGCAGTGAGCGTTGGCCAGCTGCATAGCAGCCCCCCCATCAGGCAACTAGGAGAACCAGGAACTAATGAGGTTAATTGGCAACAGGTCAGTATTATAAATTGATATTAAAACCGAATCACAGAAAAGCTCAGTCTTTAAGAAGTATGCATTGGGTCAGATTCATCACTATGTGAAAGGCTAAAACTTTGGATAAATACAACACCCTGAGAACAATGTTTTTCAACATAAAATTACAAAGAATTTAAGGATTTCATAATGTACAGTATGTAATATAATTAAAACATCCTGAGAAATCGATAATCCCAAAGGACAAGGCTGATTCTATAATGGAAATTGCTACATGGGCCTAGGAACACCACTGAACACCGCTATCGTCAGTGAACAGAATTTATTGAAACTCTACCAAAGAAAGAAACAACCTGCCACCTTCTCCTAGTCCGAGATAAATTAAAATGAACTGGGGTGAAGTAAAAAAACTGTACTGTTATTTGTAAGTCCAAATCTGACATTCTTATTGAAAATAATACACAGTGTGCCCTACATGTTAAAGAAGAGAGAAACTGTCATACTTGTTTAAAGCCTCTGTGATAGAGTAGGGGTGTGTCAATGCACAAAGCATGGGTAATTTACACCTCTTTTAAGGCTCCATTATTACTGAATTGTACAGGTTTTGGAGCAACATATGCTGGCATCCAAACAACATCTTTTTCAGGAAAGGTCTAGATTATTTCAGTAACACAATGTCAAACCACATTTTGCAGATATTACAACAACATAGTTCAGTAGTAATAAAGTCCAGCTGCTAAACTCCTCTACCTGCAGTCCAAACTTATTGCCCACTAAATAACATTTGGAGCATTATGAAGTGAAAAATATGACAAAGGAGGTTCCAAACTGTTGAGCTGAAATTTTGTAATAAAAAATAATAGGTAAAAAAAAGCAAATGGTCTCTTTCATAAACCAAGTGAGGGTAAAAAAAGAGATGCAACACAGTGATAAACATCAAATTCAAAATAAACATATTTTTTAAAAAGCTATCAAATTGCTCAGTTTCAACATTTGATATATTTTGTTTGTATTGTTTTCAATTAAAAAATAGGTTTTAAATCGTTTGCAAATCATTACATTCACTTTTCACCCAGTGTCCCACTTTTCTGGAAATTGGGTTTGTAATTAAATGACACATACTCCTACAGGTTTAACAGCTGGACTCAAAATGTCTCGTGCTTTATTGAAAAGCCATTGTCAGTATTGGTTTTACATCACATCTATTACAGTGTTTACCTCTTAAAGTAGCTTTGATTTCCTGCTCTTATGTCTCCATGTGAACTAAGAGAAAGACTTCAAGAAGTTTATTGTCACATTGCACAGTAAAGACAGCTTACAAAGAAAAGCTTCGTTGGTCCATCTTTCTCAACACAAGAATTATAGAGCAGACAAGATTTATAAGCACAAGGATGCATTTTTGTGTGGACACAGACTCCACACAACAGGACATTTGTCATTTTCATAAATAAAGACTTAAAAAATGTGTACTTGGCATTGACATTTGTGGACCGTATTTGGATTAGCTTTTCTGATGGAGTAATGAGTCACTCACTTACCTGGGTGATGATGGTGACAATTAGTAAGTGAACACGAGTAGAACAAAAGACAACCCTTTATTTGCACAGTGATTAAATGTTTCACATTTTCTTGCTTTATCCTACTGTACCATGTTGTGTTCATAGTGTCATATTGTGTTTCTTTTTTAGCACTTCCAGCTGGCTCAGCTACAGTCTGTGATGAAGTTAAGCCACTGAATGGTAAGTTGTTTTCTTGTACAATAGCTTGTATACCTAAATGAATGTACATAACTGGCACATTCATAGCAGTCAGTGCCTCTCAAAGATTCACTGGCGGGGCCTAACCATTTGTGTTTTACCTCATAAATAAGTAGTTTGACAGTTACACCAACAACTGATGGTTTTTTGGATAATACAAACTTTAAGTTTATTGACATGTCATGTAGACAATATAAAAACATAGTCACACTTACTTACTGCAAGGCTTTTTGAAAGGGACTTTTCAAAGTTGCCATAAAAAAATTAAGTCTGTAATTTTATAATTCACTTGAATTTTACTAAAGTACAAATAAAATATTTTAGTGTTTTCACTGATGAACCTCATTGTGTTTTATAAAAAGAAGCAAATTTGATATTGAGTTTGATGCCTGCAAAACACTCAAAAACACACTGTTCCATTACCTTTCCCTTTAATGAGACTAATGGTTTGAGAACTATAGATATTAATTTGTAGTTTTGCAAATAGAATATTGGCACATTCCTTCTGTACACAGTACTTTAGCTTCTCAGTCCATAGCCGATTCTTCTCTTCATGATGGATCGTACATTTTCTTATTTTGGGTCTATTAGGCCACGCTGTTGTAGTCCAGGCAAAGTAAAGCTCCTGAAGTTTTGAACCATATGTCTGTTTTTTCTCAGATATAAGCTGAAACTTGGACTCATCTGACCACAAAACATATTTCAATGTGGTTTAAGTCCATCTTACATGAGCTCAGGACCAAAGAACTCTGTGACATTTCTGCACATAACTGATGTAAGTCTTGATAGACTTTCAGGTTGCATTTCTGAATGCAGCAGTATACTTCTGTTAAGTGAGAACAAGGGATATTTTCCTAAAGTACTTCTAAGCCCATGTGGCTATATTTATTATGTTAGCATGTGGGCTTCTCTTGCAATGCTTTCTGAGAGTTTGACCAGATTTCCACAGAGATTGCTCCAGAGTCCCTGAATCTTTTCACAGTATTATTAATTGTATATGGTGAAAGACCGAAATGATTTTCAATTATGCATTGAGAAACCTTCTTTTTGGACTTATTTATAATTCTCTTGTTTTCAATGTATCTTAGTAGAGAAAGTGTATTACAAGGTCGCAAGAGAGGAGCTGTGGTTTTGTATGAGGAAGTCTGGAGTGGCAGAGAAGTATGTTAGAGTGGTGCAGGACATGTATGAGAGCTGTAAGACCGTGGTGAGGTGCTGTAGGTGTGACAGAGGAGTTCAAGGTGGAGGTGGGTCTGCATCAAGGATCGTCTCTGAGCCCCTTCTTGTTTGCTCTGGTGATGGACAGGCTGACAGATGAGGTTACACAGGAATCTCCATGGACTATGATGTTTGCAGATGACATTGCAATTTGTAGTGAGAGCAGGGAGCAGGTGGAGGAAAATCTAGAGAGATGGAGGTCTGCTCTGGAAAACAGGAATAAAGCTTAGCTGCAGTAAGACAGAATACATGTGTGTCAATGAGAGGGACCCATGTGGAACTGTGAGGTTACAGGGAGCAGAGGTGAAGAAGGTGCAGGACTTTAAGTACTTAGGGTCAATGGTTCAGAGCAACGGAGAGTGTGGAAAAGAGGTGAAGAGGCGTCTGCAAGCAGGTTGGAACGGGTGGAGAAAAGTGTCAGGTGTGTTGTGTGATAAAAGAGTATCAGCAAGAATGAAAGGAAAGGTGTTCAAGACGGTGGTGAGACCAGAGATGTTTTTCAGCTTAGAGACAGTGGCACTGAAGAAAAGACAGGAGGCAGAGCTGGAGGTAGCAGAGCTTAAGATGTTGAGGTTCTCTTTGGGAGTATTGAGGATGGACAGGATCAGGAATGAGGACATCAGAGGGACAGCTCATGTTTTGGAGATAAAGTCAGAGAGGCCAGATTGAGGTGGTTTGGACATGTTCAGAGGAGAGACTGAATATATCGGTAGAAGGATGCTGAGGTTGGAGCTGGCAGGAAGGAGGTCTACACCAAATATTCAGACCAAAGAGGAGATTTATGGATGCAGTGAGAGAGGACATGAAGTTAGTTGGTGTGAGAGAAGAGGATGCAGAGGACAGGGTTAGGCACATGAATTACTGTGGCTGTTCCCTGAAAGGAAACAGCCAAAAGGAAAAGAAGACTTTAAGATGATGGATAGATTTACAAAAAAAAAAAAAAAACATTTACAAATACAACAGGTTTAAGTGAATTAACATAATTAAATTTTTTGTTCATTCTAGAGAAAGACCCAACTATTATGGAAATAGGACTTGTAATAGTTTCTCAGGTTTGCAGCATAAATTAATTTACAGAAGGCCTAACATTCCAGGACTGCAATGGACTAAACTCAGACAATTGAGTGAAGGTGGAGAATGAGTACTTCTCAGTACTGCAATATTCTACATTTTTATAAATAACTAGTTTTCATTACAGTTGCCTTATGTTCTTAACTCTATAAACAACCATACAATTAATAGGATTAGCTCTACAGTATAATCAGTATTGTGCAGCTGTTAAATTAAAATCAAAGTCAGTAGCACATTATTTGCTTCACCATTTGATTAGGCTCGTTTTCTCTTGGCATTCTTGGCCAGAAGTGTTTATGTGTGACTTTATTTAACAGAATATTCACTCATACTGAATAGTCAGATTTGGACCCATGCAGGGATGTGTCCAAACTGTTTTCTGTCCCTTTTTGATGGCCCTTTGGATCTCTAAAGATTGGCTGACATTGTAAGTACTAATTGGTGGGGGGGAATAAACGTGTTTACATACAGATAATATTGTAATTTAGCCGTAGGCAGAGAGAAAGCCATTGTTTCCATAAATGAGAACAGTTGAACTTAACTTGAATATAACATCTAATTCTAAGCATGCAGACCTGAAACTCCTCCCTCTGGGTTCTTGCTTAATGTCATTTCAGTGGATTAAGCACAGGAAAGCGGTGGAATGCTGGTTTGGGGATGTGAATAGGACTGCACTATAGGCACAATAGGACTCTTTAGCCAAAGTACCTCAGAAATGAAGAAAACTTTTCTGCCCTGTTTGCAGCTGAAACGGCTTATCACACCTTGGAGGATGGAGGTGTGGTGGAGTATTGTACCACTACTGTAAGTGATTCCACTTCTACTGTCGTCGCAGCTGTGGATACTTCAGTGGAGATGTTGGCCTCATCTTCAGCTTCCCCTCCTCCACCTCAAGGTCAGGCCAAACCTCAGGAGCTGAAGAGCCGTATCGCCCTCAACTCTTCCCGTCTGCTGCAGGAGCAAAGAGTCACCAACGTCCACATTCGACAGATTGCCCACCACTTGGAGGGCCAGAATGAGCTGCTTCAGATGATGCGACGCTCCCAGGAGGCTCAGGCTTTTGCCCAGGAAAGACAGGCCCAGGCCCTGGAAGGTACACAGGCTGCCCTGCTTGCATTAGTTCAAATGCTCAGGCCTGCTCTCAAAGACCTACGCAAATTCCTGCAGAGCGGGACAGAGGGCACAAACCCCTGCAGCTCAGCAGCAGGAGTGGCTGATGGGGCAGGAACAGAGGAGCAAAGCAGGCCGATAACACCACCAGCTGCTCCACAACAAGCAAAGGAGACACAATAGACACAATGTGTGTGGTACTACCTCATGTCTCCACTTTACATAAAGGTATCCATGCACACAGAGTGAAGAGAACTATATAGCTTGTCAATGGTTGCCTTAGACAGAGCATTCACAGATTTTACTTTTGTTTTATGATTTCGAACAGTGAAAAGGTGTTACAAATATTATTTTTGCTTATAACATTACTCCCATGATTTATAATTGAATGTATGTTTTAAATAAGCAGAATTAACATTGTGTTGTTGTCTGAACATTTATTTGAGTTATTCTTCTATTTATGCTAATAAAAGAAAAATCTGCCTTGTTTTTAATACTCCAGTCAGGTGGGATCTTCAGTTAGTGTGCATCATGTTCTCAGAGGTCAATAAAATTGTCACGAAAGCTTGTAGCCAGAAGAGGTCAGTGTTGTTAAACAATTTCATCACTGGGTGATCAGTAGGATTGATTAAAACTTAACTTTACACTGTGATTAAATTTGAGTTTAGTTTCATTTTTAATTTGAAATTTTAATTATGTGTTATATACCCAAAATTTACACAGAACATCCACCTAAGGGACTCTTGTTAATTCACAGTTTTCTAGTAGCATGTCCAGTCCTTGTTATCATTTCTTTTTTAAAAGTTATGGTTTGAGCTAGAGTGTAGAAAATGTTTTGGGTGTCAAACCAAAGTGGTGTTCTTAGATCATGGTGACAGTTGTGGTGATGGTAACACTGTTACATCTGTAAACCCTCTTGCTAACAGTGCTACTTTCAAACCCTTGATCAAACTGCTCTGCCCATTTCCAGAAAAGTTGGACACGCAAAGCTGATAACATGCAGTAATTTGCAAATAATTTAAAACCTCTCTTTGACTGTAAATAGTAGAGACAAAATATCAAATGTTAAAACTGAAAAATGTGTTTTGATAAATATATGTTCATTTTTAATTTGATGCTACTAGTAAAAATTCTTTTTTATTTTTGCTAAAATAAACAAGTCTCTGAGAAACACATCATTTGGATGGCTGCTTATGTTGCTTCTAAACCTGTATATTTTATTCAGCATTAAAGAAGCTTTCACAGTAATTCAGTGATGCCCTCGTATAACACAAAACACTTAACAATGTTGCTTCTCATCTCACAAACATTATTGCGTTTATAAAGGATGATAGCCTGACCCAGTTGGAGGAACATGGGGTTCAGTGTCTTGTCCAAAGAAAAGATGAGCTAGGAATTGTTCTGCAGAACCAGTGATCAGAAAACGAATCCACTTTTTTGCGTGGTATAGATTTAACTTGACAAAGTGTTTAAGGACAAATTTTTTTCAGAGGTGATCCTCAGTAGGGTTTGTTATCAAGAAGTGGTTAAGAATTTCCAAGAACTGTGGTTTCAAAAAAAATTGTGATTTCAGTTTTGTGTTTTGGTCCCTGTCATTGCTTATTTCAGTAGTTTTGGTTTGTAATTGTGTTTATTGAGTGTCCTTACCAAATCGAAGAGTAATATAGATTCTTAATAAATAATTGAAAAAAGAAACCTTTTTGTCACGCTTAATAGCTTACTCAGTATAGCAAAATTTGTATTTGCTCTGATTTGATGTGAATGGGATTTGGTAGCCAGAACTGGAATTAGAATTGCACTCAATAAAGGTGAAGTGATTTCCCATCCTATTCCTAAGCTCCAGCAGTGATTTCCAATATGAAACAATGTCTGTTTATAATGCAGTGCTGGCTGAGGATCTGGAGATAATGAGCATGCAGTATTAATTTTGGCCTTGTTCTTGTGTACATGATATTAACTACCATAGATAATGAAATACACAGAGGTTTTGCCTCTTAGGCATTTGAACCTGCTTTTTTTTAACAGAATAATTTAATCCAAACATGCTTCTCTGGGACTTATACTGAGCTGTTGCCAATTAACTTTATAGTGTAAATTGTAAGATTTTTCACCATGTTTTTTAGGATTACACACATTTTCCAGTCCTTTGTTCCCCTGGTGCATGACATTTCTGATATCCTGGCATGAAATTTGAAATAAGATAATGTTTTAACAATCACATTTCAACATTTTATATGTTTAAAATGTATTTGTGTCAACTTAAATGATTTTTGGAGAAATTTGCATTTTGCATATGCTCTTTTCACTTTCACCAGCAAACAGCAGACGAACACAGAGACAGGTTGGTGAACTTAGGGGAGCTACATGGAGAGTGGTTCAAAATCAAATCTTATGTTGGTCGGCTTCTTCTAGCAGTCATTTAAGACATTCATTATAAGAACTTCATAAATAGGTGATCTGTCAACTCTAAAAAGGAGCATAAGCCCCCAAATACAAACTACATTTAAATTTAGTCATTTAGCAGACCCTTTTATCCAAATCGACTTACAGAAGGCTGCAAAAATCAAAGTCGGACATCGTTCGCTGGCAGAGGGCAGTGGACGGGGGGGATTGTCTCTATAGGTATGGTTGTCTAATAAAACCAGCCATATTTCTGGATAAGAAAGCTGCACCATCTAAAGCAGGTTGGATGCCATATCTCCTAATCAGCCTAGGCTTTCCCCAAAATTGTTTCCAATTGTCTATGTAGCCCACATCGTTTCCTGGACACCACCTTGACAGTCAGCAGTTGAATGACGACATGCGGCTGTACATGTCGTCACTGGTCAGATTTGGCAGGGGTCCAGAGAAAACTGTAGCGTCCGACATTGTTTTGGTGAAGTTACACACTGATTCAACGTTCCTTTTAGTGACGTTTGCGTAATCGGGCGTCATTAGCTCCCGTGTGAATAATAATCTTACTGTATTTATGTTTATCTTTAGCCAGGAGTTTCAAATATGATTCAACTTCGCCCGCTCTGGCCCCATGAAGACATCTGACTATGGCCGCTGGAGTCTCTAACTTTACGTTTCTGACTATAGAGCTGCCAATTACCAGAGTTGGTTTCTCAGCATGTGTGTCGCTGAGTGGAGAAAATCGATTGGAAATAAACGGACTGGTGGTGAACTTCGAGCGTCTGTTTAGCATTAGATCTCTTACGAACCTTAACCCAGCCGGACTAGCTTCCCGGCTGCTCGGGAACTGCCGGGGGACAGCAACAGGGGCTACGCTACGTTGGCCTGCACCAGCTACCGGGACCTGACTAGCTGGATTATTTTCTACGGTGCGGAGCCGCATTTCCAATTCCGTGTGCCTCGCCTCCAAAGCTGCAAAAACCTTACACTTGTTACATATGCCATTATCACTAAAGGAGGCAGAGGGAAAACTGAACATGAGACAGATCGAGCAAGTGAGAGAAGGAGAGAGACAGAGGGAGACAGAGAAGCCATTGCTAACGCATACCTGCTAAGCTAGCTAAGCTAAAATAGGTAAAGTGTGGAATTAGTAAGCATTAGCTAGTTATGTTTTACAAGATCAAGTGCTTGTGTAATAACAAGCGTATGTCACGACTCAAGTATTAATTGTTTCGTGAGAAATCCCTTTTTTAAGTAAAACGAGAGCTGTAATTAATCAGTAAACAGTACTTCGATAGAAACCCAAGAGTGTGCAGAAACAGGAAGTGACGCAATATGCTTACCGCACGAGGAAGCAGGTACTAGCCAAACCCAATCAGTCCAAAAGTTTCCATTAATTTTTATGATATGTTCTCTAATACATTCTCTGACCTCCCTTTGTCTCTATAACCTCCTCCAACCTATTTGAGTACCCTCTGAACATCGTAGCATAATTGTTCCAGTTCTACCAGATTGCTTAGTTGAATGATGGCACCTAGTGATAAAGTATAGATAGAAAAGAGAAGAGGACCAAGTACTGAGCCCTGTGGCACACCGGCTATGAGAGTGAGAAAGATGACCCCGCCAGGATACCTTGAAGGTTCGTCCCGATAGGTAAGAACGAAGCCAGTCTAGGGCTGATTCAGAGATGCCTAAGTAAGAGAGTGTGGACAAGAGGATCTGATGGTTCACAGTGTCAAAGGCTGACGATAGATCAAGTAGAATTAAGACAGACAATTGACCTGTGGCTTTTGCAGCTCGAAGATATTCCACAACAGTCAGGAATGCCATTTCTGTGGAGTGACCCCTCTCGAAGCCAGACTGGTTGACATCAAGGAGGTTGTTCTTGGAAAGGAAGTCTGAGAGTTGGTTGAAGTTTGAGTGTGGGAATGGTGTTCCTCTCCTCATACGCAATGTCATGACTGTGACTCTGTTACATGTTGGGCGACTGTGGCGCAGGAAGGTAGTCCACCAATCTCACAGTTGTTCAATTCTCACCTCCTCCAGTCACATGTCGAAGTGTCCTTGAGCAAGACACTGAACCCCAACTTAGTTGCTCCCAGTGAGTGTTGGCCAGCTGCATAGCAGCTCCCCCATTGGTGTATGAGTGTGTGTGGGATTGTGAATGTGAATGGGTGAATAAGAAGCAGTGTAAAGTGCTTTGAGTGCCAATAGGTAGAAAAGCGCTATATAAGTGCAGACCATTTACCATTTGTCCTGGTGAGCATCTCCACCTCTCTCCTCCACTCTGCTCTTCGTGTCTCTCCTTCCCTGCTGTGCTGCGTAATCAGCCTCCCCTCCCCTTTATAAGCCCTGGTTTCCTGTCTCTCCCTGCCAGATTGTCTGTTTGTACGTAAAAGAGCCTGTTTTTCTTTGTTACTTCCAGTTCTGTAGAATCTTTTCCTTAGCTTCTATTTTTCCCCGGGGATTCTCTGTTCCGTGCTGCTCCACCTGCCTGTAAACCTTTGTAAGTGACTATTGTGATTCAGTGTTTCCATGGACTAAATGAATTTGGAATTTCCTAGAAAATAATCGACAAGACTGAGGATTACAGCGTTCTTCTGTTTTCTTTCCTCTAACATTTTTGGTTGGTACTTTGTTTGGTTGCTACTTTGTATTTTAGTTGTACTTTGTTTCTGGCTTTGTCAACTGCCTTTAGTTCTCCATTTCTCCTCCTCTCCTTACTTGTGCGCTGACTCCTCTTGAGGGACATTACTCACCACCTACCTACAGTAAGAATCCTAATTTCCCTAGTAGTAAATACCGAGTTTTTGACATTGCTCACTCTCTTTACTCCTCGCCAGCACCTGCCCCACCAATCACTGCAGTCATACACCACCCACAGCCCTGTCTGTCCATCTGTTCCTCCCCTACTCATTATGCACAATAAATATATTGCCTTCATACCACTTCGCTTGTTCTTTGCTTATTTGAGTCCTACAAATCATTCCTAAAAAGATCCTGATAGTACAATCTGGCCAAAATGGACCCAGTGGACGCGAAGGATTGGAAGAGCCGAATAAAGGGAGCCCTCTCTCAGCATGACAACAATCTGGCTAAAATACAAGCTGATTTAAACACAATCTCCCAGGTACTTAGCCGACTGCAGCCGGTCCCTTCTGCCACTGTTCCCCCCCCATCTCCCGCAGCTACAGCCTCACCTCCTCCACCCCTCAGGGTATTGTCTAGCTACCCCTGAGTCATACTCCAGGGAACCCCAAATGTGCAGAGCTGTCCTGGTTAAGTGCAGATTGCAATTTGAAATGCGTCCGTCAAACTTCCCTACCTAACACTCTCAAGTGGCTTATGCTGTGTCTTTACTCTCGGGCAGAGCAGGGGTTTTGAGAACTGCCAAGTGGGAGAGGAGAGCTAGATCCAGTTCAATGTTCGAACTGTTTGCGGAGGAACTCCTCAGGGTGTTTGGTCAGATCAAATTGAGGGAAAATCTTCCGCATCTTCCTATGCACTTAAATCTCTTTAAAAAAAAATAAAAAATTCCTTTCTGCTCTTTCTCACACTTGCATCTCGCGAACTGTAAACACTTTCTGATAGGACTTTGCTTTGATGTTTTCTCCTTGACTTAGATTTTTGCTGCCTTGTACCTCACTTGTAAATCGCTTTGGATAAAAGCATCTGCTAAATGACTAAATGTAAATGTAAATGGAGACGCGTCAAGTCACCTCTCTAGGCTCACACAAGGAAGTGGGAGCGTGGCTGAGTACGCAATAGAGTTCCTAACCATTGCGGCAGATTGTTCATGAAAAGAGCCGACATTAGTAGAGCGATTTTATCAGGGCTTATCTGAATCCCTCAAGGATGAGCTCTCCTTTTGGGATTTGCGTGTTGATCACTGCATATGAGAGAGAAGCCAGAACTCGCCCTCCTAGCATTAGAGCCAGAGGTTGCACCTAGACCGTCTCTCACACTCCTCTGGCGGAAGATGCGCCCTCCCTAGCTGCATGGGTTCTGGTGGGTTGGCAATAAGAAGCAGCCTGGAATTTAAAACTGAGGAATTAGTGGGACCCGGGGGTCACAAAGTGCTGTCCTGTCCCGTAAATGGGGGGGCTCAGCAGGAGAAGGGAGGTGCCTGCTGAGTCATACCCGTTTAAACTCTAACCTCGGCCTCCCGACCCAATCTGAGCGTTATGTTGTGGTTTGCTAGTTGTTCGGTTCCCCTTGCTGCGCTTATTGTCTCCGGTGCAGACACTGAATTTTTAGATGAGGACCTTGGCCACGAATTGATTTCTTCTGTGTTTGAACTTCTGCAGGGCGCCACTGTGTTCTCTAAACTAGACCTTAGAGACGCTTACCATCTGGTCCGCATTCGGGAGGAGGATGAGACCGCCTTTAGCACCCCTGCTGGGCACTTAGAATATCTGGTAATGCCTTTTGGTCTGACTAACGCGCCTGCCGTGTTTCAGAATCTGGTCAATGATGTGTTGGGGGATATGTTGAACAAGTTGGTTTTTGTCTACCTAGACGACATCCTCATCTTCTCCCCCTCTAAGACCGAACACATTACTCATGTCAGAAGAGTGCTGAATCGATTATATCACCTGTTTGTTAAAGGCCAGAATTGTGTCTTCCACACGTCGTCCGTCCCCTTCCTGGTATTCATCATTTCTTCAGGTAATATGGAGATGGATCCCGGGTAGTTGAGCGCAATAAGGGACTGGCCCATTCCCGAGTCACGTAAGCAGCTGCAGCAATTCCTAGGGTTTGCCAATTTTTATAAGCTTTTTATTAAGGGCTAAAGGTACCATTGCTGCGCCCTTCCATCAACTTACCTCTGATAAGAGATCCTTTCACTGGGACTCTAACGCTGACTAGGCCTTCTCTCACCTCAAAGACGCATTCTCCTCAGCTCCTATTCTCACTCTCCTTGATCTGAGTAGACATTTTATCGTGGGGGTGGGGGCTGTTCTGTCCCAGAGAGTCAGGGAGGACTCCAGGGTTTATCTTTGTGCCTTTTTTTTCCGCAAACTCTCTGGGGCAGAACGTAACTATGACGTGGGTAATCGAGAGCTGCTGGCAGTCAAATTGGCATTAGAGGAATGGAGGCATTCGTTGGAGGGGGGAGGGAACCCTTTGTGATCCCAATCCAGATTATTAAAGACCCCTCGCATCCTTTACATAGTTCCTTCTCACTGCTACCTTTAGGAAGACGTTACAAAGTCCCATTGGCCCGTAAAAACATCTACAAGAAATCATTTATCACCAGTGCAATAATTATTCTACACATTTTTATTATGCTGTTGTTATTCTTAATTGTTTTGGTTGTTATATGTAGTACATGTGATTTATGGAGCCTGTCAAAGATGAATTTCTGTCACTGATTTGGACAGACAATAAAGTTAAATCTTAAATCTTACTGACCACAAGAATCTCGAGTATATTAAAACCGCCTCGCCAGGCTTGGTGGGCCCTCTTCTTCAATCGCTTCCGATTCAGTCTGGCTTATCATCCCGGTCACAAAAACACTAATGCTGACACCCTGTCCTGTATTTTTGATCGCCTCACACTCGTGAGGAATCAGATTTCATTCTACCTCCCTCTGTCCATTTAGCTCTCACACTATTAGAGATTAAAGAGGAGGTCTCCCGAGCCCAAGCCAACGTACCAGGCCCTGCCACTTGTCCCCCGGGGCTCTCGTTTGTGCCTGATCAACTCAGATCCAGAGTGCTGCATTGGTGTCATGCTTCTCACCTCTTTTGTCACCCTGGTATCTCCCTTATACTGTTTGTGGTGCGTGAGCGTTTTTGGTGGCCCACACTCACTAAAGATACGTGTACACAGTCCAAATCTAGTCGCCACCCTCCTGATGTGCTCCTACATCCCCTCTCTATCCCCAGACTTTCCTGGTCTTATGTATCTATTGATTTTGTTAACGGTCTTCCCTCATCCCAGGGCAACACTGTCATCCTCACGGTCGTTGACAGGTTTTCTAAGATTGTGCACTTCATTCCTCTTCCCCACACTACCCACTGCCAAAGAAACAGCTAAAGTATTCAAAATCCATGGCCTCCATTGCGATATTGTCTCTGACCAGGGTCCCCAATTTGTGTCCATATTTTGGAAGAAGTTTTTTTAGGCTGCTCGGTGTCAAGATTAGCCTCTCCTCAGGGTTCCACCTGCAATCCAATGGCTAGACTGAGAGGTTAAATCAAGATCTGGAGACTGGGCTCCGGATTTGCTGCTCCTGAGAACCGTCCTCCTGGTCTCAAAATTTGATCTGGGTTTAGTACACTCATAACACCCTGCCTTCAGCCTCCAGTGGGTCGATCCCTTTCCAGGTAGTGTACGGTTACCAGCCTCCTCTGTTTGAGTTTGCTGAGAATGAATCGTCTGTTCCCTCTGCACAGGCTCTGACCAGGAACTCGGACTCCTATAAGAGATCTGCAGACAGACACTGTAGCCATATCCCTCAGTATTGGATGGGTCAGCAGGTGTGGCTTTCCGCGGCGGACATTCCCCTGCCCGTCGAGAGCCGGAAGCTTGCCCCCCGGTTTATCGGCCTGTTTGCCGGTTTCTCATTGCTAAGGTGGTCAACCTAAAGGTTGCGACTCACCAGACCTCTCAGAAGTTACCCCACATTTCATGCCTCCGTGTTAAACCTTTCATTTCTAGTGATCCTGTTTTTTCACAGGTGTATGGCAAGTTTTTTCTTGCCATACACCTGTGAAAATTATGACCAGATAATTCAACTTTGGCCTTTTCAGACCACATAAGCTTGTTGCAAAACTCACTGTATTGGTTTCATGCTCTTTAGAATACTCTAAGCATGCTGCATTATGTCTAAAAGTAAGCATGGCTTACACTCCCAAAGACTTAGACGCTTGATTCTGGAGATGTGAATTATGAAGTTTGTCAGGTCCCTATGCTGTTTGTTTTGGATTCCTATGTAGGCATTTTTAGATATTCGCAAAGCTGTTTTTATGATCCCAATGTTTTGGTTGCCCTCTACAAACTGCTTGGAACTGCCCCTTAGTGATCTACCTGCTTGCAAATTTAAAGTTTAAACCCAGGTAGGTTAACTACCTGGTGACACTTATCAAGAATTTAGTTGACAGTCTTTTTTTAAAAAATACCATAAAACACCATATTTTACATAATAAAGTTAAATACCTAGAGGGTTTATTAATTCAGTATAATTTATTAATTTAGTATAATTTTCATTGCTTTATTATAACTTTCTTTTTATATACTGGTTAACCTGTTTTGGCCATTATCTTGCTCCCTCACAGAGGGCAGCAGCTGCCCTCCTGGACACAGCTTGGATTCAGGTTATTCACATTAGAATACACTGGTGGTTTAAGAACTAAATGCAATAATTTACCAAGTTATACTTGGTTTCACTTTTAGTTATTATTGATGGCAACAACTGTTGATGTCACAAGTTTTGAGAAGTTATTTATTTATTCTGCCCCAAATTTTGTTAAATACATTTAAATTACTAAAACTATGGAAGCCTGTTTCCGCCACTGGGGGGAAAAAAATCATGATCCTGTATCTCAAAATTATGACTTACTAAGTCAAAATAATGAGATAGTTTCTCAATATTATGAGTTCCTAAGTCAAAAATAGTGAGATAGTAAGTCATAATATGCAGATAATATTGAGAAACTATCTCATTAGTTTTGACTTAGCAACTCATAATCTTTAAGGTCTTTAAGGAAGTTACTGGGGCACTTCGAAAGAAGGGAATTACAGTAGTCCAACCTAGAAGTAAGAAATGCATGAGCTAGGTTTTCGGCATCACTTTGAGACAGAATGCTCCAAATTTTGGCAATGTTCCGTAGGTGGAAGAAGGCTGTTCTAGAGATTTGTTTTATATGTGAGGTAAAGGACAAATCCAGGTCAAAAATAATTACAAGGTTCCTTGCAGTAGTACTGGAGGACAGAGTCATGCCATCAAGAGTAACAATATGGTTGGACAGTGTATTTCTGAGATTTTTAGGCCCAAATGCTATGACTTCAGTTTTGTCTGAGTTTAGAAGTAAAGAAATTCTGGGACATCCATGTCTTGTAGGCTTTCTTGAAGCTTGATTAACTGATTTTTTCATCTGGTTCTATAGAAAGATATAGCTGAGTATCATCAGCCTTGCAATGGAACATTGATGCCGAAAACCTAGCTCATGCATTTCTTACTTCTAGGTTGGACTACTGTAATTCCCTTCTTTCGAAGTGCCCCAGTAACTTCCTTAAAGACCTTAAAGATTATGAGTTGCTAAGTCAAAACTAATGAGAAAGTTTCTCAATATTATCTCAATATTATGACTTACTATCTCACTATTTTTGACTTAGGAACTCATAATATTGAGAAACTATCTCATTATTTTGACTTAGTAAGTCATAATTTTGAGATACAGGATCATGATTTTTGTTCCCCCAGTGGCGGAAACAGGCTTCCATACTTTTAGTAATTTAAATGTATTTAACAAAATTTGGGGCAGAATAAATAAATAACTTCTCAAAATTTGTGACATCAACAGTATTTTCTAATAATGTTGCCTAAAGGACATAAATAAAGTAAAAAGCATTAGACCTAACACAAACCCTCGTGGGACTCCATAACTAACCTTTGTGTGCATGGAGATCTGATAAAAAAGATTTAATTACAGTTTAATTACAACTAACTTATAGGCCTGTGGTACATAGCCTGTTTCTAAAGATAGATTGATGTTATCCAATATGAACGTGTCTATTAAGGGTAAAGCTTCCTTGAGCAGTCTAGTTGGAATAGGATCTAGCAGACAGGTTGTTAGTGTAGATGAGGTAATAGTTTAAGTTATCTCATCGAGATCTATGGGTCAAAAGTAATCTAAGAGGGATCAGTGTCACAGCACCTGCTCTCCCATCCTCCACCCCCCTCCTTCTCTCTCTCCCTGTCTGTTTTGTGTGTTCGTGTTTCCCTCTAGTGCACCTGGACTCCAGCGGAAGCCACACCTGCATGCAATCATTCGCCCTAATGACAGCAGCTCATATACTGGTCTCCTTCACACCACAATTCGCCAGATCGTCTCAGTAACCTTCATGGTTCTCGAGTGCACTAGGCTTTTTAAATCCAACCAGTATAGGATTACTAACCTGCTCATTGTGTCTACTACTGCCCTGCTGTGTCCAGCAATCCCCTTCGACTCCCCGTCTCCACGACCTTTCCCATGGTAACCATTCGTCCTCCTCCTGCGACTTGCCGCTCTGTCGCTTCCCCCTGCACCGGGTCTCAAGCTCCTCGGATCAAGCTCTCCTTCCCCAGGACATCGGTCTCCAACAGCACTCCCCTTTCCCCCAGCTCAACCCGTGCTACCTCCCCCAAATAAACCATTCTAACCATCCTAATAACCTAGTTCTGTCTCTCTTTCTGGGTCCACAAATATTGACTGCACTTCTTAAGTGTGACAATCGGGGCCTTACTGATGAATCCAGCACTGTTTTACATGAAGATCTATCTGTAATATTTGGGAGAGAGGATCTAGAGGATCTGTAATTTTTCTAATAGCTACAATTTTATTCATAAAGAAAGTCATAAAGTCTGCTCAGAGTTAAAGGAATACTAGACCCAACAGAACTACTGAAGTCAGACTTAGTCAGTCTGGCTAAAGTGCTGAAAAGAATCCAGGGGTTGTTCTTATTGTCCTCTATTAGTGATGAATAATATGCTGTTCTGGCATCACAGAGGACTTTTTGTACATTTCTAAACAGTTTTTCCAGGCTAAATAGGATTCTTCTAAATTAGTGGAATGCCACTTCCTTTTCGAACGTTTGTGTTGCCAACTTTAAGTTGCAAGTTTGTGAACAATACCATGGAGATTGCCTCTTCTGGTTTACTGCCTTCTTTTTCAGAGGGGCAACAGTATTGAGTATTGTATGTAGTGAGGCTGCAGAATTATCAACAAGATAATCAACTTGTTCACGAACAAAGTTAAGGTGGCTACTCTTTATTGTTTTGAAACATGGCGAAGCAAATGATGAAAGAATTGTTTCTTTAAATTTGTTCACAGCATTTCCACTTGCTGTAGTGGAATTTTCTTCTAACTGCTGTATAGTCATATATTGTAAATTTAAATGTTATTAGAAAATGGCCAGACAGTAGAGAATTATAAGCAAATACTGTTAAATTATCCGTTTCAATGCCGTATGTAAGGTCTAGTGTGTGACTAAAACAGTGAGTTGGTTTATTTACATTTTGGGAAAAAAACAATTGAATCTAAGTTACTGTTTCTCAACTATGTTTAGGTCTAGTGTTCATTGGTAAGATTGAGTGAAAGAGTGCCGCTTCTACTCCACCTTGGCCTGTGCATCTATAGGAATGTGATATGACTTAGGGGGGTTAAATCGTTTAGACTGAGATATTCTTCCTGATTCAACCAAGTTTCAGTAAGACAAAAATGAATCGAATTTAATTGAAAAGTAATTTATAAACAGAGATTTAAATGAGAGAGGTCTGATATTTAATAATCCACATTTAATTGTTTTGTGGTTTTGTTGTGCAAGAGCAGTGTCTTAACTTTTATTAGGTTATCATGATTAACTCCTCTTGGATTAATTTTTGGTTAAAGTAATTTAGTTGGTCAGGGAACAAACACAGTCTCTAAAGGTATTTGGCAAATGCTGGGGGGTAATGGCAGTAAGGATACTGCTGAGAGGTGTGTAGCACTGGATCTCTGCATCCTAAGTTCTACTCAGGATTGTGATACTTTTGGTTGTCTAATTAAACGAGCCCTACTTCTGGATAAGAGAGCTGCACCATCTAAAGTGGGATGGATGCCATCTCTCCTAATCAGCTTAGGTTTTACCTAAAATGTTGTCAATTATTTATGTTGCTGACATCATTTGCTGGACAGTAACTAGACAGCCAGTGGTTGAATAACAACATGTGGCTGTACATGTCGTCACTGGTCCAATTTGGCAGGGGTCCAGAGAATACTATGGAGTCCGACATTGTTTTGGAAATGTTACACACCTATTCAACATTAATTTTAGTGACCTCTGCTTGAGTTTTCTAAAGGTTGCCTCTGCACTGGAAGTCCATCGGAAGGGTATATTTGTAGGGGGGGTTAAGTGAGAGCCGAGGCCATAGAACGGTATCCTCCGATGAAGCATCTCCTAAAGTTAGCAAAACCCAGAAATCATTGGAGTATCTTATGTGTCTTAGGAATGGTCCATTCCCCCACTGCCTTCACCTTTTTGCACGATCGTCTGGATGTTGCCTTCTGAAACTATAAAACTAATAAAAGACCCAGATGACTGGTGGAACTCACCTTTTTTTTTGGCTTACATACAGTATGTTTTTAGGAAGTCTTTGTAGGACTAAAAATCATCAAGGTGTGGAGCACATGTGTGAAATTCAGTTCACAAAAAAAAATCTTTGTGGAGAGGCAGACCACCTGTCTTGATGTAGATGACATTGTATAGAAGATTGTCCAGAACTTTTATAACAGCAGCAACAATGAAGGTTTGAAAGAGGAAATATGTTGGGGATTTAGTTTTAGCAGAAGGATTGTGTATGATAATGCTAAATTCTCTCCTGTATTGCTTGTTTTGTTCAGACAGCAACTTGAGACTGTTGGCAAAGATAGGACCATTGCCCTCTGTACAGCTGGCCAGCAGGAACACTGTATGTATCTAACCTACTGCATCATTTTTACTAGTCTACTTTCCCTCAAGAATGTGTTTTTTTCCCCCCCAGTAGGAACACCTGGTATCTGTGAGCCAGTGGTTATTAAGACTCACTGACCGATATCACTGACTGACATCAACACATTTCCAGGCTCATGAACCGGTCAGTGATTAAGACTTTTCTCACTGCAACTGCATAAATGCAACTGCATGTGCGTGCTTGTCTTCAGAACAAATGGCTTGGTATAAGACTGCTATCATATAAATACTAAGTAGTTCATAAGGTAGTTGGAGATGTCTTTCTAATATGTTTACTGATTGCAGATGTAAGCTTCTAGTTATGGGAGAAATGCAGTAATTTATATAGTATAAACCAAGTATGCCAAAGTAGAATTAATTGTTTTACTATGAGTGAATGAGTCTAGTCTAAAAATAGAAATAAAGTACAATTGCAATAAAAAGACCTGTTAAACAAGTGTCTGAATGATAATATCAGTCATTCTCCAAAATATAATATATAATATGAATGTAAATGGTCTGCACTTATATAATGCTATTCTACCTATTGGTGCTCAAAGTGCTTTACATTGTTTTGCACTCACACACCAATGGTGGAGCAACTAAGTTGGGGTTCAGTGTTGCTTGAAGACACTTGGACATGTGATCGGAGGGGCCGGGGATTGAACCAACAACTGTGGGATTGGTGGACGACCACTCTACCTCCTGTTCAACAATCGGCTTTAATACCTATACAAAAGTGAACTAATTAAATTGGCAGATTGCTAGACATCATGTTTGAGTAAAAGACAAGTCATTTTTTTTCTGTATAGGGATTGTTTACAGTATACTTTTAATTTATAAAAGTTGTGCTTTAAATTTATGCATTTAGAAATATTTAGAAGGGAATATCTCTGCTCTGCTGGCAGTGCTGTTTGATAAGCCTGGACCACAGAAGCCCTTTTTCAATGGGTTGTGGAAAATAATTCAAATAATTCTTGTGGAAAAATGTCATCCTTTTTAGACAAATGTTGCCAACTGTGGCTTTAAGTTACTGCATTTAGAATGACATTGTATTTGAGAGCACCCACAGTGGTGTCAAATCACTCTTTACATTAGAGTTGTGTGGTTATTACATTTATTTCATTTGTTCACTTCCCCTCACAACTGCCATTCTAGTGGCAGTGAGCACATTTGCCCCCTGTCTGCACTAACTGGGAACAGGTTTAGACTGTGAAAGTAGGAAAAGTACAACTGTAAATAACAGTGATGGATAAGTTCCATTTAAGAACATCCTTTTATTGTCATTGAGGACATGACTTCAGTTTAGAAGAGTTTAGAAATAGGAAATTGTGGGAAATCGAGGCTTTTGTGTCTTGTTTTCAGTTATGTTGTATATGATTTTAACAGACATGATACTGATGTGACATAATATTATTTTTGCTTTTTATATTTTACTGTTCTGTTAACCCTTTGCATATTTATCAATATATTCGACAAAGAGGTGAAACTCTTGGTGCTGCCAGTGCACAAAGTACTTGAACAGTACACTAAACCACTATATTGTGGGATAGGTAGTGTAACACTGAACAAATGTTGGGTTCACGAGGGCTTTATCAGTTTGCAAAGTTGGACATATTTTGGTTTTCTACCAGGAAGATATACCTACCTACCTCAGCCAGATTATGAAATACAGTGGGCATGTGATAGAAGATTGGAAAAAGTAGATTCATTTCAGTATACCTGGGTTTTGTCTACCATTAAGTTTGATAAGCACCCACAACAGTATGCATCCAGTGATGAACATCATCTTCAGTATTCTAACAGGAACAAAGTTTGTCTGGTTATTTATTTCTTATAGCAGCCTTTTCACTGGTCCAGTTTATATTCTTAATAAATCTTTGACTGACAAGCATGAACCTGGTGAATATGTTGTTATTGTGATCATTTTAAGAACTTAGAGGCCCTTATTGAGCTGAAATCATTCTGGCACTGGAGTAGAAGCTGTTACTGCATTATTTACTGCATTTCATGTCATTGCTCTTGTATAAAACAAAATATAGTTGGGTGAACTTGGCTCAAAGTCTGTCTTCATATGGCTGACCCTATGTATGTATTTTTGTTTTAGTTAAAGCAGCCATTGAGATCCCAACGTATGTGGTTTTACTTCTTAGTTTTAAGTTTATTTTGATTCTGTTCTCCCTTTTGGAATGGTTTTTAGTTATGCTAGTTTCTGTTGAAAATCTTAATAAATTCTGTTTTCACTCTACTTTTGTTGTCCTTGCTACTATTGGTCCATATATGTTAACTGAAATTGTGACAGTTACTTGCCTGAACTCAATTATTCACTCTGGTCAGCCTCAAATGCTTGTCATTAGTTCATATGCATATTTATTACACACTAAAACTAACCTAGAAAATAGATATTTTCTAAATAAGTGAGGCATGCCTTAAAGCTATATAATTGTATGCAAGTAAGCACCTACATATTTTCTGTTGTGGCTTGCATGTAGAATCTGCCTATTTATCAAACAATGTAGGCAACTATTTATATTAGCGTTTTGTTTTTTTAAATTGTGTTTTTTTTTATTGTGTTTCTCACCTTCAGATGAATTTGAGTCAAATATTCGATTTCCTTTTACCTTTTGTTTTAAGTCTCTACAACTCTAGCTGCTAAATTTGTTACTATGTACATAAGCTTTCTGATGGTGATTACATGGAAATTACATTGATGAGATTAGTCTGTGGACTTGGAAACAAAAACAATAAGCTAAAAAGCCCCAGTCAGCTACAGTAAAGTGACATACAGAGTGTACCTATTATTCTGGATTAGTCATTACAGGGCACCAGTTTAAGATTACACAGACATTTGAGTTATGGTTATTATTATTATTATGGTTATTATTGTCTGGTTATTGTTACTATTTATTCAATAATAAGTGCAGCTATAATATATATGTTTATAATATAATATATATTTATGTCCACTATTTTTTGGACAGTTGGCAGAAAGATCTATTCATTTAAGTGATTGTGGACTAGATACCTTCAAGATATTTAAGTCAGGCAATGATTTTCATCCGGCCAATTATAAAGGCTCAGGTTAATCAGTGTGACAAGAAGACATTTACCTCCCTGCTTGTGCTGCTCTCCTGATATGCTTCACACTAACTAAACGCTATTTACCAAAAAGACTTGATTCAGCAGGAACTCAACACTTTAGAGTTTTAGGTTTCTGTTGGGATAGTGTTGTAGTGCACTGCTGAACTGTAGAAGATTCAGATTAAATTCCTATGTTTTGTGTCTTAGATGAAAGGCTAAAGGAAATTCTCTCCCTGTCACTAGATAAAGCTAATGATATTGCAGGCTCAGTGTTGACCAAAGTGGATCAGTCCCACAGCTACAGCAGTAGCTGCAGCACAAAGCTCTAGTTGTATAAGGAGTGACAATATACAATAGATCCTCAATCCCATGGGACTGACTTTTTTTAATGCTCTACTGTGTGTGTGTGTGTGTGTGTGTGTGTGTGTGTGTAAATGAACCACTATTCTCTATGTATGCAGTCCATGCAATAATTAAATTTGTTTTCATTGCCATCCTAGGAAACTAGGAATGTAGTACAATACAGAGCCTGCAAAGATTTTCTACCCTGCCAGCCCCCAGTTTTATTTGTTTGCCTTTATTCTCTCTTTCAATAGCAGCCCATTTTTCTTTTTTTCACGTTTTTATAAATATATGTATATTGTTTCTGTATATACAGTGTCAGTGTTTGCATTGAATCAGTCCCTGTACACATGGAATGTATTGGATTTCATGCAAAAATACTATATATTTGTAGCCTGTAGCTCCTATCTATTTTTCTTTCATGTCCAGACCAGTAGGTCGGTCTACAGATTGTTCAGAGAATTGTGTAAGTGAGAATTGAGATTGGACTAGTAATTATACTAAGGAGTGTGGTTATTATTTAAATACAGCAAAGGGAACCGTTTTGTTGGTGAGCAAAACATCTACTACTGTGATTTAAAAAATTACCAAATTACCTGACCATGTTAACCTGTAACAATATTCTGTTATTATACAACTATATATTCATTATGCATTTTTACCTGAGCATTTAAAATTAAACAGAATTGTTGTATAATTACAATGGGCTAATATTGGCTTTGGCTTTTTTTTGCCGAGAAAGGAGGATATAGTAAAGATCATATGAAAAGATTTTAACTTTTGTCCATAGTTGAATGAGTCGAAACACAAGAAATTTATACACATTGAAGGTAAAGGTAAAGTGGTAAAGTGACCTAACATTAACAATAAATAAACATGTGATTTGCATAAAATACACTTTAAATGTGGAAATCATCATCATTCTATATTTGGTTTGTATTTTATTGCCTTAGACACATGGCACATTAAAATGCTATCACTAATAATAATAATATCACTAATAATTCGGTAACAATAATTGATTTTATACAATCTTCATTTTGAAAATGTAATATTTGTATTTTAAATAAATGTATTACTAGAACCCTACGGTGGCGTATTGATGTTTTACTTAAGTGTAAATCTACAGTATTACTGCGCAGTGTAAACGAAGTTGCAGTAGCAATGTAGCTAACGGTTAGCGGGTCTCACCAATGGAGGGCAGCAGAGACTCTGATAGCTCTCATGATAGACATTTATTACCAAGAAGAAGAAAGGAACAGGAAACGTCTGCAAATAACAGAAGTCAGAAATGGTAAGAAAGATTAGTTTGTTAAACTTAAACAGATAAGGTAAATACATATATGCAGCTATTAACCTTATACATTGGCAGACTAAGAACATCAGACAATTTCAGTCCATATTGAAGTTTTCGAAGGTTAAGGCATAGCTAACGTGACTGTAGCTAATCTTCATCGTTAACATTAGGAGTTTCTCCTAATATGCGTTAAACGTTAGGTTAGCGTCTAGTTAGTTTAATAATCGGGCTTAAAATCGACAATTAACAGCTAACCAGAGTTTTGTGTTTTATTACCTGTTTTGATAGAGCTTAGCAAATGCATACAACCACAACAACGTTAATGTGAGTGATACACAAAACGTAACATTAGAAGTTTATAAACTGAATGTATCTGATTCTCTGCAACATCGGTTTATTTGCAAATAAGTGAATCTGATACTAACGTGAATATGTTTGAATGGAGTTTGGCTTGGTAATATTTTTCTTACCCTCCTGTTACTGTAGTTAGGTCGCCCCCTAGTATTTCAGTGGAATATTAAACAAGGTAGCTTATTTAGCTTAAATTAATTAAATGAATTTTAATTTTTCAGATGAGGTAAAAGTAGACAAACACAACACTCAACAGTACAAGTGCTAGACAGAAAATGTTAGCTAATTTTAAATTTAATGGCAGCAACACATCTCAATAAAGTTGGAACAGGGCCCTCTTCTTTTAACAACTGTCTGTAAACATCTGGCAAGTGAGGTGACCAGTTGTTGTAGTTTTGGAGAGGAATGTTGTCCCATTCTTGTCTGATGCAGTAATCTAGCTGCTCAACAGTCCTGGGCCTTTGTTGGTGGATTTTTTGTTTTATGATGGACCAAAGGTTTTTTATTGGTAAAAGGTCTGGACTGCAGTATGTGGTTTAGCATTGTCTTGCTGAAATATACAAGACCTTTCCAGAAAGAGACATTGTCTAAATGGGAGCATATATTGCTCTAAAACCTCTATGTACTTCTCAACATTGATTGTGCTATTCCAGATGTGTAAGCTGCCCATGCCATAGGCACTAATGCAAACCCATACCATCAGAGATGTAGGCTTTTGAACTGTTCGCTGGTAACAAGTTGGATGGTCACAGTCCTCTTTTCTTCCAGCTGGCCTACACTCACTGGAAATTGGGGTTCAGTGTCTTGCTCAAGGACAGTTTGACATGTGACCTAAGGAGCCGGGATTGAACAGGGTTGGTGGATGGCTGCTCTACATCCCACGCCACAGTCATTAAATATTCAACTGTTAACTATCCATATAGTGTTTGATGTCTCCTGTGCCCATTGGGCTTGTTTAAGTATGAGAAAATAGCCTTCTGTAGATGATTATTATGGGCCCAGTAATTTATACTAACAACGAGTTAGCCTTTTAAGAGACTTAAGAAAAACTGCACAATTTAGACAAATTTATGGAAAAGTAAAAGTACTTACATTTGAATATTCACCGATAACAAATACTGATACAAGTGCTAAACAGTTTTGCTTCTAGTATGAGTTGCTGGGCAGTAAAAAGCTCATGGAGGAGTTTTTACTTAAAAGAACAAAAAGAAAAGTAAAAATGATAAAAAACGCACACATTTCGAATGAGATCATGAATGGAGAAGCGCAGGCAAAATAGACTGTAGAGTCTACAGATTCTAAAATAGGAATAATTCTAAAAGATAAAAAAAGAAGAATGACTGAGTATGACTGTATCTAGATGTTAAGACTTTAGCACAGCAGCATTTGTTTTTTTTTTTAATTATCATTGGTTACTTTAAAAGACCTGTAAATCTCATTTTTCCACCTCTGCCTCCCTGTGGAACCTAAGTGGCACAGTGTTAGAGAAGTTTTACAAGTATACAGATACTGGCATCGGCATTGTGTCATCCTAGAAATTCTACTTGGCAACTAATAAAACTCTTAATAACTCTAAAAGTTCAAAATCTAAACATAATAAAAGATAATTTATTGAGTGGGGGACTGTGGCGCAGGAGGTAGAGCAGTTGTCCATTAATCCCACAGTTGTTGGTTCAATACCTGGGTCCTCTGGTCACACAAGTGTCCTTAAGCAAGACACTGTACCTGGACTTACTAGCTCCCATTGAGTGTAGACCAGCTGCATAGCTGCTCCCACATTGTGTGTGTGTGATTGTGAGTGCAAATGGGTGAATGAGAAGAAGTGTAAACTGCATTGAGTACTTATAAGTAGCTAAATGGTCTGCTATATAAGTGCAGACCATTTATCATTTACATACATGTTACAGTGAAACCCACCCGGTTGGGGGGGAGCAGTGGGCAGCCACAGGCAGCACACAAGGAGCTAGCACAGAGTGTCTTGCTCAAGGATACACTTCGTGTGGGCTGAGATTTGAACAGGGAGACTTCTGCATCAGAGACTAATGTCCTATCCTTGACCACCCTGTGCCACAATGATGAAATGACCATACACAATCACAAAAAAAAAATTCATAGAAATACTCACCTGACAAAAAGAATAAGAATTTAACAATAACCAGCTACAATACAATCTGCCAAGACTATAACCTCTGTAAAATGTGCAACCAGATTACATTGTTTGAAATTAAAAAGTCCTTAAGGCAATATCATACAAAGGATTTTTCTGCAGTCAGAAGGAAAATGTCTATCTATCTATCTTATCTATCTTATCTATCTATCTATCTTATCTATCTATCTAATCTATCTAATCTATCTAAATGAAGAAAGAGAGAAGTTTAATACCATGTCCAGACCTACTTCTCCAAAAATTGTCTGGGGTTCATTTGTGAAAAAGGCTCTTCTCTCCCTACCAAATGGTTAACAGGTGTATAACACTGCAGCCATTGGTGGAGTATTTGTTTCAACCAACTTAAAAGAAAACACCTACAGTGTATCTTGCTGGATGTTTGCTCTCTGAACTCCTGCTGTGTCTTTGTTTTTAGGCTACAGGAGTGGATCAAGCAGTTGGCATGAGTCTTGTTGTCTTCAGCCTTATGTTGTTCATGTACTACTCAGTCTGGGTCATCGTCCTGGTATGTTCAGTTATGTCCCTGAAATCCTAGGTTTGTTTCAGCTGAAAAATTGTGTGGCCCTACTGTCAGTCTTCTGCTTAATCTACAGGTCATAAGGCTACCCAAAGGAGTACACATGATTTAGGGAGAGAATTTGATTCATCCATTAGTTTATAAAACTTTTGAATTTATATCTGTTGGTCTCAAATAAACTCTGTGTATTGCAACATATTCTCTGTGGGATGTTTCATCAAAATTCATAACGAAAAATACAGTAACCATAACCAACCTTGTATACCACAAGCCCTTTTACATACAGCATATAGCAGTGGTGTGAACTGTTTAGTGTCATGCAGGTGTTAATATATAGTTTAAGTAAAACAGAATGCAATGATTTCAAAATCTCATCAAAACATATTTTATTCACAATTCACAACATAAACAACATATCAGATAATGAAATTGAGAAATTAACATTTCATGGAAAATATTAGCTCATTTTGAATTTAATGGCAGCAACACATCTAAAAAAAGTTGGAAGAGGGTGATGTTTACCATTGTGTGGCATCCCCTCTTCTTTTAACAACTGTTTGTTAATGTCTGAGAAGTGAGGAGACCAGTTGCTGGAGTTTTAGAAGAGGAATGTTGTCCCATTCAAGTCTGATGGAGGATTCTAGCTGCTCAACAGTCCTGGGCATTTGTTTCTGGATTTTTTGTTTTATGATTCAATTCAATTCAATTCAACTTTATTTATATAGCACCAATTCACAACAAAGTCATCTCAAGGCACTTTACAGAATAAAGTCAAGACTATTAAGATATAGTATAGAGAGAACCCAACAATTCCCCCTTGAGCAAGCCCTAGGCAACAATGGAGAGCAAAAGCACCCTTTAATGGAAGAAACCTCCAGCAGAACCAGGCTCAGGGTGGGCGGTCATCTGCTTTGACCAGTTGGGGTGAGTGGAAAGTGGAGAGAGAAAAGAAAAGAGCAACAAAAGCAACAACAAAACATTGGGTAGGTTGGTAGGACCAGTAGCTGCACACTGGAAAACACACAGCTGCAAAGCCAGAGACACCTGCAGAAAGTGACAGAGAGAGGCAACTACCGGAGAAAACACACAAAGTTAATGTCATACAGTGGTGACAATTGTGGGGTCAGAGGAGAGGAGAGAGGGTTAAGAGGAGGAAAGTAGCTCAGTGCATTGGGAGTGGGGCACCCAGCAGTCTAAGCCTTATGATGTGCCAAATGTTTTCTGTTGGTGAAGGGTCTGGACTGCAGGCAGGCCAGTTCAACACCCGGGCTCTTCCCCTGCAAAGCCATGGTGTTGTGGTAGATGCAGCATGTGATTTAGCATTGTCTTGCTGAAATATTCAAGGCTTTCCCTAAAAGAGTTGTCTGGATGGGAGTATATGTTGCTCTAAAGCCTCTATGTACTATGTACAGCATAATAGAAACGGCATCGATGGTTTCCAAAAAGCATTTCAAATTTTGAATCATCTGACCACAGAACTGTTTGAGATTTTGCCCCAGGCCGTTTTAAATGAGCTTTAGCCCAGAGAGCACGGTGGAGTTTCTGGATCGTGTTTACATATGGCTTCTTCTTTGCATGATACAGCTTTAACTAAAATTTGTGGATTGCAAGGCAAACACAGACAGTGATTTCTGGGAGTGTTCCTGAGCCAATGCAGAGATGTCCAGCAGAGAATCAGGCCTGTTTTTAATGCATGGCCACCTGGGGCAAAGATCAAATGCATCGAGTTTTTACATTTGGCCTAGTCCTTTGTACACAGAGATTCCGCCTGATTCTCTGAATCTTTTGCCGATATTATATACTATAGGTGGTGGGATCTTCAAAGTCTTTACAATTTTACGTTGAGGAACATTTTTCTGAAATTGTTCCACAATTTTTAGATGCAGATTGTTACAGGTGAACCTCTGCCCATCTTTATATTTGAGAGGCTCTGCCTGTCTGAAATGCTCCTCCCAGTCATGTTACTGACCTGTTGCCAGTTAACCTAATTAATTGTCAAATGCTCCTCCATTTGTTTTTGATTTGTGGCAATTATTTTTCTAGCCTTTTGTTGCCCCCTTTTCCAAATTCCAACTGATCTAATATTTTCCATGAAATGGTAAAATATCTCAGGTTCAACATCTGATATGTTGCTTATGTTCTGTTGTGAATAAAATAAGGGTTGATGAGATTTGCAAATCATTGCATTCTTTTTTTATTTACATTTTCACATCTTCCCAACTTTTTTGGAGTTGTGGTTGTACATTAAGGAGTTAAATCCAGCATTTAGAGCTCAGCTAATAAATAACTGCTTTAGAGGAGATTTTACATTATCCAGACATATATCATGTATGAATATAGACTATTTAGAGGCCGAATCACCCAGCTTTATATATGATAGGGAAAATTACCTAAAGTAAACAGAAATTTTCTTGCTAGAGATGCATTGCTTTGTTAATATGAATGTGACAGTGCCTGTGCAGTTATTTTTTATTTTGAAATGGCCACCACCTGTATTCTAATGTTACATTGCTAAAACATATTGTTGGTACTGATATGGTAGCATTTTTTAAAACCACTTTTTAAATGTAATATGTCATATGATATTTTTTATATTCCCAGCCTTTTGTGGACAGTGATCATGTACTGCACAAGTATTTTCTTCCTCGGGAGTACTCGGTCATTCTACCTGGCATTGCAGCAGTAATACTGCTTCTATGTATAGGTGAGTGTACTACCTGCATCTTGAAACAAGTCTTTCCAGGATGTTCTGATCACAGAAATTGGTGTAAATTTGAGCGCTCTGCTACAAAAGGTGCTAGCTTCTATGTTGTTTAACAAATCAAGGTATAAATACCATCAAATGAAAAATGAAATTCAGAACTTAGTTTGATTTTTGTCTTTTGATGTTAAGCCCAAATGTTTTCAGTGTTCAGGAAAAACACATAACCTAGCTATTCATATACTTTTAAAGGGGACTGTACTGTATATACAGCAGACAACCCCTCTAGATGACACAATGAAATACAATGTCAAACTTAATACTGTACTTATCTTCTTCACAGGGGCCATAACAGCTGTTGTTATATGGAAAAATCAAAAGCCAAAAAAAGTGGACTAACCTCGACTGGATATTCGAGTGACACTGGTGAGAGTCTCTGGTGGCCCTGCAAAAAAATATCTGAAATTTACAGACCTTCACTTTTCTGAAGTTAGATTTGTTCGTTTCTTTTGGATTCTTTTTATAGTTGGTTCAGTTTACTCTTTAGATAATAGAAATCATTAACATTTTAAGAGATTATTTGTTCAGTTGTACAGCTTTCTAATTAAGGTACCCACTTAATCAAAAAATGCTGTGCTGAAACCAAATCTTAGACCAATTTTTTTTCCAGGACTGGCTAAATTCTACAAACTAAAATGAATTTCATTAGAATAACAAATAGCTTTAATTTGTTGGCCAACCATTGCCACAGTAAGTGTTAATATCAGTCAGTTTGTTCTCTGTAGGCAGTATGTAGTGTTAAACAGGAGTTAATTTAGGGGAACACGTTATGGCTACTTTGGCCCCATCTACTCCTGGATTTCTCATAGTTTGGCTCCCCATGATGTCTTTTTGACAGCAGTAATGTTTGACTGTTTGATAGGTAAAACGGTTTATAATATAATACATTTTTTATTTAATACATATTTTCAGTAAAGATGTGGGAAGACATTTTGCTCTCATTTTGATTTGTAGGCAATTAATTTCTTCTGAGGCTGTAAATAGAGTGTTATATAAGCACTGGACAGTTCTTCAGCCTTATTAACCCTAAACTGGGTAAAATATCTAGGACACCACATCACCTGAATGTAATATGGTGAGATGGATGTGGGTGATACCCTGATCAGGGATAACATTATGACCACATTTGCAATTTATTGCAATCCAATACAGTGGCTCTGCCACAAATTCTTTTACAAGGTTGTAATTTCTCAGTTTTTAGGTTGAAACAGTCAGAAATGGGAAAGTTCTACTTTGTGTTTATTATTTAGGTCCAAGTGGGTATTGGAATTGTACTGGAATGAATTAAATGTACAGTTTTGTCAATTAATAATAATTAACAATAAGCACACAGTAGAATTATCACCTTTCTGAGAAATTATAACCTTGTAGAAGTAAATTCCTGGCAGAGGCACTGTATTGGATTGCATTAAATTGGATATATTGTCATAATGTTATGCCTGATAGGTGTATGTGTCTCACTGTTTGAGAAAATTTCATGAATGAATTACTTTATGTAGAGCAGTATTTAGACTGTTAAATACTATGGCAAAGTGAATGGGAGTCCTTCTATGGAGTGAAGAGTGGAGATGTTTGTAATTGTGCATTGATTTGGATATAAACAACATGTTGTGTGTAGTCTGACACACAAACCTGCACTATGGAGATAGAGCCTGTGGCCCTTTTTCTCTGTTCAATAAAACTTTATTGCTGGAAAACCTTTTAATAGTGATGTCTTGCTTATTTTTTTATTTGCAGCTCTGCAGTACAGTAGATGCAGTAGGTCTAACAGGTATAGTAATGGACACCTATATGGACACCTATACAAAACTGTCAGTAATGTTAGTTACTATTAAATCTTAACTAGGTTTAGTAATGAAAACAGTGACTGTGTTTACATGCACTTAAGTAACCTGGTTAGCGGAAATCCATGTATACATCCAGCAGAAGAGTAACCTGAGGTCTCCTCCACCTTAAACTTATTTTAAAAGCCTGGCGCACAGACTTTAGGTATATAATTACGGAAAACTGCTTTTTGAGTTTGCTCTTTCTCTCTGTTTGTGTGTTTGTGTTACAGTGACAGCACAGGGAGAGAAAGGAAAGACTTATGCAGCTACATATCCACAACAGTTTGAAATATAAAAATCCATGAGAGAAAGTAACTTATTTAGACTTTTACGAGATTTGTGTAAATAAAATTTTCGGTTGGAGCTAACGCAGACTTTGTTTTAAAAATAAGGCGCCATTGCCCCGTTAACTTAAGAATTTCTACTTTCATTCATTCTTTCACTCAGCTGCCGCAGCTTACTTGTCTGCAGCCTTTGGCTGAAAGCCAATTAGAAGCCTGGTTACGCATGTACATGGAAGAGTAATCAGCATTCTCTGAGAGAAATCTACCTGGGGAAACCAGGTTACCCTAATCCCCTACCCTGATTTTGGAAAACAGCTTTCCCATACGGGATTTTTATATTTCAAACTGTTGTGGATATGTAGCTGCATAAGTCTTTCCTTTCTCTCCCTGTGCTGTCACTGTAACACAAACACACAAACAGAGACACTTAAGAAATCAGCTTTTCCAAGAAAGCCGACCATAAATTGGTTTCTTATCACTGCTTCCCACTATGCTTAAATAAGCTGATGAAAGACTCTAGATAAGCTACAGCTCTGAGGTTTAAACTATGTTTTACGTTTACACAAGAACAGGATTCATTGATGATGACGACAATCTCCTTCAGTAAGTCTGATGTTTCCTCAAAGGTCATTCAAATTGTAATAATAAAAAAAAAAAGTTGCCTATAAAAAGTTTTGGAATTACTTCTAATTTCTGCATTTCAATTGCAAAGTATTATTTTCAGCTTCACATTTTTTGTTAATTTACATTACTTTAAAATAAGTTGTTTTCATCTGACATAAAATAATCTTTTTTTTTGTAAATATCTTAAATTAATAAATAAATTACCATGATTCCATGAGATTGGATCAAAACAGCAAAGTTGTGAACTCTAAATCTGATTTAGATCTGAGTTAGATGAAGTTATTAAATTGTCTACAAGGAGTTCATATTCACATGACAGACGTGTTTTGCCCATTTACTAATAAAATATTATAAACAGAGAAGCAGTTCTAAAGTTAGCCTTTATACACATGACGTTACTGCATGAATCTGGAATATTTGTCTGGAGAAAGAATTTTCAGTGAAATCCTTGTGTAAAATTTAAACCTATTAAGCGAGGGTGAGCCAGGTTCCGCTCGCTGCTCCGTGGGTGTGTGTCATATGTCAGCATTCTGCAGACTCACCGCGCACAGACTAAACCTAGCTGCCGGCTCCACACAGACCTTCTCTGCCTTGCGTCCATGAACTACACCGAGGCAAGTTAAATGCTTTAATCGCTGTGATATGCAACAGTACATGTGATGAGTATTAGTGAATTCGATGCTTTTTATGCAGCCTTCGCTATGTGTTATTTCTAATACTGTAACAAAATGGATCGTTGAGAGCTGTGTCGCAAATCAGCTTCTTTGGCTCAGATCATTTTTAACTTTATGAAGCATAAATAGAATAAATAAGCTTAATGACAAAGCATTTTGATCGTACTAGTCAGATAGAAGGCAGTTCACCAGGCTCCCATTTAATGCTGAAAATACCTTTTTAAAACAGTCTTGTCTTTTAAACAATGCAGCTAATGTCAGTGAGTCATGGGACACAGTGAAAGAGCTGAGCACTGAATTTTTTGTGATGAATACCCGATCCCTAATAAAAGGGATAAAAGCGATAGTACAATTATGGTTAAAATGGCGTTAGGGGCTTGACACTACAGACACCCCTGATCCAGGACATGAAAAGACCTCTGTGTTTGTTGTTGACAATCAGCATACTCAGCATTACTCGTTTCACAGTGTGACCCATGTGGTTTGTGCTGACAGAACAGGCAGGAAAAAGATACAAATATAACATTTTGTCTAATTTTCTGTCTAAAGCATTACATTTTATTTGTTAATGCTTTAGATTGCATGGTACTTTTTTGTAACAATGTGTACCTATATAGTACTGTACACATAAACACATTGTGTAGTTACGTGCTAACAAGATAAAAAGCGTGGGGAATAAGTGGGTGACAACCTGGGAACTTGACAATTAATTCTAATTTATTAGTTCATATTTTAGGGGTATCTATTTTAAAGTTACATTATAAATACTTAAGATAATTAACAATCTTGCCTTTGCAGGAAACAATTTACAGTACACCATAGGGTCTTTTTTACTATAGGGTATTTATTGAGTAGTTACAGGGTCCTGGAATAATATATCAACAATAAACAAACAAAAAAGCAACATAATTGGGAAAATTCTATTCAAATTTTTTTTCAAAACCTTATAAGCTACCAGATTAAAGTGTAAAGCATATGGTCATTCTCCTGGCAGACTCATCTGCAAATCTCTTTCCAAATAAATTACAATGGTGGTTGATTGTTTTATGACAGTGTGGAGCTCTGGCCCCATACCCATTGTCCAAGGTCCACCGCACTGGAAAACAAGCTTACCTTTTTAGCTTGACCAATGCTTTCCTAGGAAATAATATAACATAATTGATAAACAGCAAAGTGAAAAATGTTGGTATTTGATTTATTAAGGCAGGTAAGATTAAGCTAAATACTAAAAAATAAAGTTTTCTCTGTAATTAGTGTATGTATCCATCCTTGTTCAACACTTACACTGTATCTATAGGTTCTGCGGGCTGTAAATTAAAGTGGTCACTGTTATTCTTTTGTACCAAGTATTTGCAGTATAAGTACAATAAATAATACATTTTTCAATTCAATTCAATTTTATTTATATAGAGCCAATTCACAACAAAGTCATCTCAAGGCACTTTACAAAATAAAGTCAAGACTATAACGATGTATAGAGAAGACCCAACAAATCCTGCTTGAGCAAGCCCTAGGCAACAGTGGAGAGGAGAAACTCCCTTTAATGGAAAAAACAGCCATCTGCCATCTGCCTTGACCAGTTGGGGTGAGTGGAAAGGGGAGAGAGAAAGGAAAATAGTAACAAAAAGCAACAACAAAGCATTGGGCAGGTTTGTAGGAACACTAGCTGTATACAGCTGCAGAAAGGGACTGAGAAGGAGAAAGAAAACTATGAGAGAAAAAAGACACAAAGTTAATGTCATAAAGTGGTGAAAAATAAATGTGGGGTAAGAGGAGAGAGGGACGAGAGGCTGTAAGCAACATAACTATAACTAAATGTAAGCTGTATCAAAGAGGAAAGTTATAAGCCTAGATCTAAAGGAAGAGAGAGCGTCTATTTTTGAATTACATCTGGGAGCTGGTTCCAAAGGAGAGGAGCTTGATAGCTAAAGGCTCTTGGTTAATTGGGGTTCAGTGTCTTGATCAAGTACACTTCAACATGTGACTGGAGAAGCTGGGGATCGAATCAGCAACTGGGGGATTGTTGGACGACTGCTTTCGCCTCAACTCAAGTTGCTGCAAAAAGTCCAATTGATGTCTTAGCCTGATCTAGACATTGGAGAGATAATCCTAATCATAACTTGTATATAATATACAAAGCAATTCTGTTATTTATATAACATTAGCTAATACATCACATGAATTTAATATCAACAGCTTTTGGCTTGTCCCTTCAGGGGTCGCCACAGTGATAGCAACCTTGTACTGATGAAGTTAAATGGTAAATAGTTGCTTATATAGCACTTTTATCCAAAGCGCTTTACAATGTTGCTTCCCATTCACCCATTCACACACACACACCGATGGCGGTGGCTACCATGCAAGGTGCTCACCTGACCCACCGGGAGCAACTTGGGGTTCAGTGTCAAGGACACTTTGACTTGTAGCCAGGAGCGGGGATTGAACCACTGACCCTGTGGTCCATGGTCTACAGCCACCCATTGTAGAAAAAGTGGTGCAATGTCTTATGAACAGCGTGTACTCATTAGGAAGACGTCGTAGATGTAGCTTGGCTTTAGCATCTACTCTACTAAAACTACTAGCTTACTATTATGATTGTGTAGGACTTTAAAATGGTTTGGAGAAAAAGTGCATTGAGGGAAAAAAGTTAGTATACACTTCAGTATTTATTTCTCCATAATGGAAATGTGGCCATCTCACTATTAGAAATCACTGTGACCCCTCTGGGCTGAGTAGGATTTTTAAAACTTGGGAAACACCTAGCTAGGTTAAGCCTGTACTGTATGTCACCTTTATTTTAATGTTGCATTGATTATTCTAATTCTTTTCCCTCTGGTAAAAGATTGAAGGCAGTTGGGTGGGTACACTTGCTGGCCAATATCAATGGCCAATATTTTATACTCCCCTTCAAAATATAGAACAGTTGCTACACTTAAAAGTAGAATCACATTTTTTGAAACATTACAGGCAGTACCATTTTTATGTAGATTTTGGTAAAAATGTTTATGATAGCAAAAAATGATAGCAAAAAATCTACACAGTCATACACCTGGTGTCACAAAAGCCGGTCGAATGTAGAAAATACATGTTTTCTAGATGTTTTATATATATATATATATATATATATATATATATATATATATATATATATATATATATAGACATAGGGGTTAAATATATAAATATATAAATAATGTTAGGTTAAACGAAAACAAAATTTTAAACAAGTTTACGCCCATGTCACAATCTTAATAGTCCGTGACACTGCAGTTGACGTTAGCCCTGAAGAGTTGTCTTTGGTCTAACATTAACTAGCATTAGTTGTTAACCTGCTGTTATCTACGATAAACTCACACAAGGGGATTTCTAGGTTTCAATTACCTTTTTATTAATATTTTAACATAGCATTAAACCAAATACCATTTACCTGTTTTGACTTTATATACGTATGTACATTACGTATACCAAATAAATCAATTAACTTATCACACACAAATTCCTCATACCTCATTCCTTCATACAAACATGACAGTATAACTCAGGGTGAACCAAGGCCAAAAAATAAACAAAATAAGCTATTTCCCAAAGAAAGTGCTAGCTAGCCTCTAGAAAGAAAGAAACAAAAAGACAGTCACTAACCCTAACTCCCTAATGTGAAAACAAGAGAAAACAGCAGAAAGAAAATGGCAGTTCACCCCTACTATTTACAAATATATATAAAGTGGCAATGGTGAGGAGTAACACTATTTACAGAATATACAATAACTATACTATTTACTATCTATTCTGTAAAGTGCCCTGAGATGACTTTGTTGTGAATTGGCGCTATATAAATAAAGTTGAATTGAACAATTCAAAAATGCTAAAAAAGGTTTGGAGGCCAAGGACAGAGAACAGGTGCTGCTGCCAGAGAAGCCAGTCTGGCTGTTGGGAACTGTACTTTTTAAGATCCAGGAAGTATAGGATGGACCAATCAGCTTCCGGTACTACCCCCCAATCCAGCTAATCAGGCAGGGCACCTATAACTCAAAGACACAGATCCACACAACAAGAAAAAGACTCACTCTCATTCAAAAGCATTCACACAAAATACCACTCAAAAGGAACAACAAATACAACACATACAGTCAGGGCCATAACACCCCCCTCCCTAAAAAAAATAGACACCCCAATTAAAATATCTGACAATTAGGAACAGGTAGACACACGTGACAAAGCATCAGCAACAACATTTTCTGTTCCTTTTTTGTGATGGATTTCAAGATTAAGATCTTGCACGAGCAAGGAGCACCTCAATAATCTCTGGTTAGAGTTTTGCATTCGTCCTAAGAACACAAGAGGGTTGTGATCAGTAAATACAGCAACTGGTAATGAGCTGGAGCCAACATAAACCTCAAAGTGTTGGAGGGCCAAAAGTAATGAGAAGGCTTCCTTTTCAATTGTGCTGTATTCTAACTGGTGTTGGTTGAATTTCTTGGAGAAGTAACAGTAAGTTACTCCAAGTTTTACTGTGCCAGAAAACAACGGAGAGCTTAAAAAGACAGTGTGCAAAGGAGCTCTCATAACGCACATTTTAATACCCCAAATAAGCGCATCTGAACCACAAAATTTGTCACTGGAAAACGGCAAAAAATTCCACTTTCTGTTCTTTCTGTTCTTTTCTGTTCTTCCAAATAAACCACAATTCTCTCTGGAAGAAATGTCTTAAATTCTTCCTGCAACATCAATTCACAGAGTTGTTCAAATTCCGTCACTTTACTGGCTGTGCACCACTTATCGAACAAAACAGATTTCTCCCTTGCAAACTCAACATACGTTTGGTTGGCAGATTTTTCACAGGTTCTAAACCTTTGCCAATATGCCTCAGGAACAAACTCATAGGCACTCAAAACCGTAGTCTTAATAACATCATAGTTCAAGCTGTCTTCAACAGACAAACTTGCACACACTTCCTGGGCTTTTCCCTCCAATTTGCACTGTAATATCAAACTCCAGACATCTTTTGGCCACTTTAAAGTTGCCGCATTGCACTCAAAAGCATTGAAGTAACAATCTACTTCTGTCTCTCTAAAGGGAGGAACTAAGGCAATATGTCTGCTAATATCAAACTGGTCAGAAGATGTGGTAGAGGGGGAACGTACTCTACTGGGAGTTGAGGCCTCAGTGGCCTTCTCTAGCTCGCAAGCCCTTATTCTGAGGTGCATGAGCTCCACCTCACGGGTTTTGGTCTCCAAGTCCACCTCTTTAAGGTGCAGAGCAAGCTTTAGCTCATCTTTATCTAGCCCAGCCTGCAACAAGCTAAAGGGGTCTACACACAGCAGGAAGACGTGTGGGAGCCTTTGCTTCCATACCCACTTACAACCTCTCAGGTGTCATGACCTTCTGTTTAGGCTTGGGCATAGTGACCACCCCCTCCTCCACTACCTTCTCTGACAAAATAGCCCTAACCTCTGCCTTCCTGGCATTTAAAGGTACAGAGACATAAAAAAAACTGGCAACAAATTTGCCTTGGTGCATCGCTGCAACTTCTCAATGGTTGGGTTTATTGTAAACTTATCCATGTTAAACTCCATACTATAACCCCACACATACAAAAAAACTGCCAACCAAAAGTAAAGACAGAATATCTTACCAAACGCAACGCTGAGCAATGATGAGATGAATAAGGAAAGATCCTGGACGAGCCCCCACTGTATGTTACGCCCCTGTCTAGGGGGTAGGGGTGCAACATACAAAGATAAATTAGGCTGTTCCCTCTCCGGTCCCCAAACCAAAATCCAGGATCCAAATGTTCCAGCAGTACGACATTTATTTTCCACGAAAGAAAATGTCATACAAACCTAACAATATAACTCAGGGTGAACCTAGGCCAAAATAATCCAGGATCCAAATGTTCCAACAGTACGACATTTGTTACAGTACGTAATGTGCATATGACATAAATGCAGTGCAATGCCAGCTCTTAGTCTTACTGCCCTGAAAACCCTGGTAGAGGTAGCCCTGCCTCTGGCATGGTTTTGTGTCCACAAGCTGCATTATACTGTATGGAATATGTTTTCCTTCTGAAGGCAACAGGGCACATAAACTAGTCCACAGTGGGGTTATGTGCAAACATACACTGTACGAAGATTAAATCATGTCAACTGACTTCTTTCTTCTTGGTTAAAAATGTTTCACTACTTATCCGAGCAACTTCTTCAGTCTGAAGTGGCTGAGAAACCCAGTTATATTCTCCAGAGTAGGCCTGGTCCTGACAGCCAACCAAACATGGATGACTTGAATCTTCATTGACAACCATACACTATGTTTATATAGCAAGTGCAAGTGCAACAAGTTAACTACAAAATAATAAATAAATTAATAGATAATAATATATAACCACATACCTTTACTCTTGTGTTTTCTTGTGCCTCATTAATTTTGTTCTGAATAATTTCAAGCTTTTTTGCCATTCCATGAACTGCCTAAATATAACAGAGGCAATAATACACTAGTTACACTGTACTAATGGATGCATATCACTCAGTGTATGTTCATCCCCTGCCGACTTATAAGCAAATGGTAAAATCTGCAAAGCCTTTAGTCAAAACTCTAAAGAAATTGACCAGAGAGGCAGAGCAGCAGCTGCAGCTTTGTGTGAGTGTTTTTGAGGCTGCTGCTGAAAACCTGGATGAACTGACTAACACTGTGACATCATATGTTAGTTTTTCTGAGGACATGTATGTGTCAACCAAGACTTATTGCACATACAGCAACCACAAGCCATGATTCACAGCCAAACTATGACAGCTTCGCAGGTCTAAAGAGGACGCTTATAGAAGTTGGGATAGTCTCCTGTACAGACAGGGCAGAAATTCACTGACAACAGACATCAAGGTGGCAAAGAGAAACTATGCTGAAAAGCTGAAAAACAGGTTTTCTGCCAGTGATGCCACAATAGTGTGGAGAGCCTTGCTGGACCTTACTACTGTAAGACCTTCCCTGCCTGCTGAGGTGAACAGAAAACTGTCCAACAGTCTAAATACATTTTATTGCAGGTTTGGAAGACACAGCCTAACACCCCCTCACCTGCATTATTTCAGAAATCACTACCACCTCACCTGTATCCACCCCCGTGCTTCCACCTCAAGACACACAAGCTACACTCTCCCCCCCACCTCCCCTTCCAGACACCAGGACTTCATACACACTCCTTCAGCCCCCTACAGATGCCCAAACTGTATTCACCCCACCATGGACATGGTGCTGTGTTGCAGTCAAAACAACCTGGAACTAAACTGCTTAACACTGTAGAGAAAAGCGTGGATTTCAGGAGAAGCCCCCCCACCACTGCCTCTCCTCATTATATCCTCCAGGCCTGTGTCAACTGTGAAATCCTTACAATTTTTGGGGTCCACTATCTCGCATGTCTTGAGGTGGGAGAACAACAATTACTCTATTCTCAGAAAGGCTCAGCAGAGGATGTATTTCCTATGAGAGCTGAGAAGTTCAACCTGCCACAAGAGCAGCTGATCCAGTTCTACACTGCTGTCATTAAGTCTTTCCTGTGCTCCTCCATCACAGTCTGGTTTGGAGCATTTTATTTGTGAGAGTACAAATACTGTTGTAGTATGATACTGATGTTAAAACATGAGTAGTGTAGATCATATACATTAAAAAGCTTCAGTTGTCTATGTCTATTACTATTAACTGTTACTGTTCGCTTACTGATCATGTAACCTATAACACCCCTTATTATTTGTATTTTTGTGTCTGTGTAGATGTCAGCGGCTACAGGTAGCCTGGGGATGTCTAGCCATCGCCAGCACTCCAGGGCGGGGAAAAGGAGGCAGTGGGGAGGTTTGAGGCAACAGTGGAAGCTTCTGGGCTTGTTTCAGATCGATCAGCAACATGAGTTCTACAGCCTGACCTGCATGATGAAAGAGGGATTAGCAACAGCCATCCAAAACACAACAGACGGTACACCTACAGTGAGTACAGATTGACATAGGCAGTATTTGAATCACCTACAATATAAGTACTGCCCATCCATTCAAATTAAAATTAATATAATATTACAGGCTGGGCTACAGTTTTACCATAAAAGTGTATTCATATACAAAAAGGGGTGAGTGTGGCGTAGGAAGGTAGAGCGGTCATCCACCAATCAAACCATTCTTGAAGCCAAACTGGCTGACATCAAGGAGGTGATTCTCCACAATGATCAACAGTGGTCAAGAGAATGATAGAGGGCACCAGATCAGTTATATTTGACTAAGGTAGAATGGTTGTCCACCAATCCCACAGTTGTTGGTTTGATCCCTGGGTCCTCCAGCCACATGTTGAAGTGTCCTTGAGCAAGACACTGAACCCCAACTTAGTTTCTCCCAGTGAGTGTTGGCCATCTGCATAGCAGCTCCCCCATCGGTGTGTGATTGTGAGTGAGAATGGGTGAATAAGAAGCGGTGTAAAGCGCTTTGAGTACCAATAGGTAGAAAAGTGCTTTATAAGTACAGCACATTTACCATTTTAAAACAATATGAAATTATGTAAAATAAACATGGTCTGACTGAATGCATTTACATTTAGTTATTTTTCAAATGCTTTTATCTAAAGTGACTTATAAGTGTGGTACAAAGCAAGCAAAACTAATTCTAAGTCAAGGAAACAACTTCAAAGCAAAGTGCAATGACTTTCCTGAGATGCAAATGCAAGCACAAGTGCTTTGATTGAGATCTTTTGCCATGGGACCACCCAGAGACTGATCCCCGGCTCCTCCAGACACATTTCAAAGTGTCCTTGAGCAAGTCACTGAACCCCAACTTAGTTCACTCCCAGTGAGTGTAAGCCAGCTGTGTGTTAATGATTATGTGATTGTGAGTGCGAATGGGTGAATAAGAAGCAGTGTAAAAAATGTTTTGAGTACCAATAGTTAGAAAAGCGCAATATAATTACAGACCATTTATAATAGGTGGGCTCTTTACAGATAAGTGATCGACTTCTGTCACCAAAGGAATACTTCATGCTTCACCTGAAATCGATAAATGAATATTTATTTAAATACAGATTAAAGAGTCAACATGCAGAGAATTGTAATTTGTCACCTGGGCAATTACTGCATGCGGCCTTCAGCAACAGAGGAAGGAGAAGCTCTCTCCTTGGAGATCAGAGATATGTAGGCAGGGCTCTGAAGCTTTGGAGCAGGATCTAATCTAAGGATTAAGGCAAGTTTAGGCAGTGGATCTTTTTAATTAAATGCCTTGGTCCTAATTAAATGACTTGGTCCAACATCAAAAGTTAGTTTGGTCTATTAATTAAGCAAAAGTTAAACTTAGCTTTGATAAAACTTTAAAAACAATGAGCACAAAAAATAATGAGTTAACGCACTGTATGAGCCAATTAGGGTTTCCTCTGTTTTTGTTCATGTTTTGTATTGTAAGGTTAGTTAGATTAAGAAGTGTATGTTAAGTGTACTGAATATGGCATCAATGACATCACATGGCTGCCTTTGAAGACAGGACACAGATATTGGAGCTAACGGAAGGGACTGACTACAAGGTTGTGGAGAGCAACAAGGTAGCGATGGAAAGTTAAGTGTGTAGATGTGGAGGTACACAGTTTCATATCTTATTTGGTGAAAATGATTTGTGAATGTGTACTGTGGAATTAATAGGAGAAACATGTTCGTGGAATTCAATAAATGTTCAGTGTTTGTTATACAACGATCTCTGTAGTGGATAATCTTTGGACCACAAGACACAAATAAGCCCTGCCGTAACATTAGTAAGAAACCATCTCTACATGGACACTTGGATTAACATTCAGTGAATAATGGAAGGAGAAATTGATCCAGTTATAGTCGACAAACGACAGGCAAAGCCAAGTCTTAAGGCCTTGGAGAATGCTTTGCAAAGTTGGATAAACGTAAGAAAGGCCAAGTTAGACCAGCTGGTGAAACAAAAGAAAACGATGCTTTGTTTAATGGATGATGATTGCTGCATGGAGCTGGTGGAAACGAAACTAATGAATGAGTTTTGTGATATAAATATCTCAGTCAAATAAGTACTCCATGAACTTAAATCAGCAGAGGAAATAAAAGGATATTCTACTGAGTAAAGACAACATCTCATGACAAGAGGATGTAGATAAGTGGCTGCATCTTAAAGGGGTGCAGATATCTCTCCTCAGGGCAGAAATAGGACTGTTAATTGGAACTAATGTCGCAAAGGCAATGGAACCTTCATTATAGAAGGTGGGTTAGGGTTAGGGTTAGAACCAAAGATGCAATAGAACCAAAGATGGAGTAACACATGTTGCATTAAATCGTATATCTGGTGCCAAGCTGGAGGACCTGTGGTGGTCAAGAAGAGGAGCAGATGTCTAAGGCAGGTCGTCTGTTTATGGATAGAGTGTCTCAGGTGAGCACCTTGCATGGCAGCCACTGCCGTGAGTGTGTGGGAATGGGTGAATGAGAAGTAACATTGTAAAGTGCTATATAAGCGGCGATTTACCAAGTGCCTTGAGACAAAATGTAGCATTTTGTTGATCGTAACTTCACTTCCTAATACTTTAAAGACAATGGGCATGTATCTTCTTTCGCATCATGTCTGAAAAGTAGTTATTCTGCATTTGTCTCAGACTGATTTTCTAATCGTCATACTCTCAAGAAGTGAAATAAGTAATCATTAGAATATAACAGAACCTGAAATTGTCTAATGACATTAAAGCAGCACATCAACATCTATAGACAAGTATTTTGACATTATGTATGCAATTATTCTGCAGTGTAAATAATAGGTATAACTAGTTATGAATAATCATTTCTAATCTCTTAGTATTCAAAATCATGAGTGATAAAGAAAATACCAAACAACATAAACAAAGCATGCATTATTTCATGTTATATAAAACTCAAACTCTAAACTGGGACAACGGTCAGATTAGTCAAAGATGATGAGCATTATTACCATTTGGTGGTACTGTGGTACCATCATACATTTACCAGTTTTAAGTAAAATATTATCTTTGTGAATTTCTTTCAGCTTTTAACCAGACTTGGATCAAGCATCATAAAATAAGTTCAAAAACATATCATTTAGGTTTCATGGTCTCATGACATTAGTTCATACAGATTCTTCTTTTCCTTTCGGCTGTTCCCTTTCAGGAGTCACCACAGCGAATCATGTGCCTCCATCTAACCCTGTCCTCTGCATCCTCTTCTCTCACACCAACTAACTTCATGTCCTCCCTCACTACATCCATAAATCTCCTCTTTGGTCTTCCTCTAGACCTCCTGCCTGGCAGCTCCAACCTCAGCATCCTTCTACCGATATATTCACAGTTTCTCCTTTGAACATGTCTAAACCACCTCAATCTGGCCTCTCTGACTTTGTCTCCAAACAGCTAACATGAGCTGTCCCTCTGATGTACTAATTCCTGATCCTGTCCATCCTCATCACTCCCAAAGAGAACCTCAACATCTTGAGCTCTGCTACCTCCAGCTCTCCCTCCTGTCTTTTCTTCAGTGCCACTGTCTCTAAGCCGAACAACATCGCTGGTCTCACCACCGTCTTGAACACTTTTCCTTTCATTCTCGCTGATACTCTTTTATCACACAACACACCTGACACTGTTCTCCACCCGTTCCAACCTGCTTGCACTCGCCTCTTCACCTCTTTTCCACACTCTCCGTTGCTCTGAACCGTTGACCCTAAGTACCTAAAGTCCTGCACCTTCTTCACCTCTGCTCCCTGTAACCTCACTGTTCCACTTGGGTCCCTCTCATTCAAACACATGTATTCTGTCTTACTGCAGCTAAGCTTCATTCCTCTGTTTTCCAGAGCAGACCTCCACTTCTCTAGATTTTCCTCCACCTGCTCCCTGCTCTTACTACAAATCACAATGTCATCTGCAAACATCATAGTCCATGGAGATTCCTGTCTAACCTCATCTGTCAGCCTGTCCATCACCAGAGCAAACAAGAAGGGGCTCAGAGCCGATCCTTGATGCAGACCCACCTCCACCTTGAACTCCTCTGTCACACCTACAGCACACCTCACTGCGGTCTTACAGCTCTCACACATGTCCTGCACCACTCTAACATACTTCTCTGCCACTCCAGACTTCCTCATACAATACCACAGCTCCTCTCTCTGCACCCTGTCATACGCTTTCTCTAAATCTACGAAGACACAATGCAACTCCCTCTGACCTTCTCTGTACTTCTCCATCAGCATCCTCAAAGCAAATACTGCATCTGTTGTACTCTTTCTAGGCATGAAACCATATTGCTGCTCACAAATGTTCACCTCTGCCCTTAGCCGAGCTTCCACTACTCTTTCCCACAACTTCATTGTTTGGCTCATCAGCTTTATTCCTCTGTAGTTGCCACAGCTCTGCTCATCTCCCTTGCTCTTAAAAATTGGCACCAGTACACTTCTCCAGTCCTCGGGCATCCTCTCACTCTCCAAAATCTTGTTAAACAAACTAGTCAGAAACTTTACTGCCACCTCTCCTAGACACTTCCATACCTCCACAGGTATGTCATCAGGACCAACTGCCTTTCCACTCTTCATCCTCTTCAACGTCCTCCTCACTTCACTCTTACTAATCTTTGCTACTTCCTGCTCCACACCAGTCACCTCTTCTACTCTTCGTTCCCTTTCATTTTCGTCATTCATCAACTCTTCAAAGTTCTCCTTCCATCTTCCCATCACACTCCTGGCACCTGTCAATACATTTCCATCCTTATCTTTAATCACACTAACCTGCTGCACATCCTTCCCATCTCTATGTCTTTGTCTGGCCAATCTGTACAAATCCACCTCTCCCTCTTTAGTGTCCAACTTAGCATACAAGTCCTCATATGCTCTTTGTTTGGCCTTTGCCACCTCTACCTTCACCTTACGCTGTATCTCCCTGTACTCCTGTCTACTCTCTTCAGTCCTCTCAGTGTACCACTTCTTCTTAGCTAACCTCTTTCTCTGTATACACTCCTGAACTTCCTCGTTCCACCACCAAGTCTCCTTGTCCACTTTCCTCTTTCCAGATAACACACCGAGTACCCTCCTACCTGTCTCCCTGATCAAATTAGCTGTAGTGGTCCAGTCATCTGGAAGCACCTCCAAACCACCCAAAGTCTGACTCAGCTCCTCCCTGAAAACTACACAACATTCTTCCTTTTTCAACTTCCACCACTTCGTCCTCTGCTCTGCCTTAGTCCTCTTCATCTTCCTCACCACCAGCATCATTTTACACACCACCATCCTGTCTTGTCTGGCTACACTCTCCCCTACCAATGCTTTACAGTCACTGATCTCTTTCAGATTACAACGTCTACACAAGATGTAGTCCACCTGAGTGCTTCTACCTCCGCTCTTGTACGTCACCCTATGTTCCTGCCTCTTCTGATAGAAAGTGTTCACTACAGCCATTTCCATCCTCTTTGCAAAGTCAACCACCATCTGACCTTCTGCATTCCTGTCCTGAAGACCAAACCTGCCCATCACAGTCTCATCACCTCTGTTCCCTTCACCTACATGTCCATTGAAATCTGCACCAATGAGCACTCTCTCACCTGTGGGGATGCTCTGCATCACTTCATCTAACTCACTCCAGAATTTCTCCTTCTCTTCTAACTCACATCCTACCTGTGGGGCAGAACCACTCACAACATTGAACATAACCCCTTCAATTTCCAGCTTAAGACTCATCAACCTGTCTGATACTCTAATCACCTCTAGAACATTCCTCACCAACTCCTCTTTCAGGATAACTCCTACTCCATTTCTCTTCCTATCTGACCTATGGTAGAACAACAACAACAATGGTAGAACCCTGCTCCTAAGCTTCTAGTCTTGCTACCTTTCCATCTGGTCTCCTGGACACACAGTATGTCCACTTTCCTTCTCTGCATCATGTCGATCAACTCTCTACCCTTCCCTGTCATAGTACCAACATTCAAAGTCCCTACTGTCAGTCCTACATTCTTAGCTTTCCTCTTCTCTCTCTGCCTATGAACACACCTTTCTCCTCTTCTTCTTCGTCTTCGACTTCGAGCAACAGTAGTTCAATTTCCACCGGTACCCTGTAGGTCAACTGCACCGGTGGCGGTTGTTGTTAACCCGGGCCCCGACCGATCCGGTATGGGAGTCATTGTCACAATTCACATGTTTGATTTGGCATGTGTTTTACGTCGGATGCCCTTCCTGCCACAACCCTCTGCATTTATCCAGACTTGGTACTGGCACAAGAAGACACTGGCTTGTGCCCCCTTGCGGTTGCATTACATTAGTTGATACAGATATTGGACAGATATTGTACCAAATTAAAGTTGATCTCTTTCCCTGGTAAAGGTTTACAGTTTTACGACAGTGTCTGCTTCTCATCAAGGTAGGGGAGTCATCCATGTTAGGACCTTCTGGGTTCAACCTGAATGGGATCCTGATAAGGGGTCACACTGTGGTCAACTTTTAGGGGAATATTGATAATTTACGCTTAAAAAGTCAGGGGTTCAGTGTTTGTGCGCATTTACATGTCACGGGAGAACAGTCTTTGTTCATCTAGGAAAGTTGATTTAAGTTTTCCAAGACATGATCTGAGAAAGGAGGGGGTCCACTCTCCTTCCTATGGTGGACATGTTAAAGGTCAGTTTGTTGCAGGAGTCTGTCTCTGCAGCCTTGTGTGTGCGCTTCATACCTAAGGATAAGTTTAACTGAAACTCATTAATGCTCGGTGCTAATAAAACGAATCTCCAAAGGGACTGGGGAGACTTCCGGTCAGTTAGCTCAGCTCTCCAGCTGTTTAATCTCGATACACACAGTAACTTTTACTGTACAACGGTTCAAATATTACAAATCAACGGGAATCCATGGACAATCAACTGTTGAAACATCAGTAGCACCTCCTGTAAAGCTAAAGGTAAGTTAACCAGTTAGTGGGTACCATTCTGTTTAGTTAAGTTTAATGTGAGGAGTGCAATGTTACCAAACTTTTGTCAGAACTCGATGAGAATGAATTTAGCTTATTTTACAGTGTGTTTCAGTTATTCACATTTATTAGCTTTGCTCGTATATCTCTGCAGTTATTCTATGCTTGTGAGGATTCTGTTCAGTTTGCCATAAGGTCATTGTGTAGCAGTACTGTTATTCCTCATTTTTTAATTTGTTAAATGCTTTTTCTATATTAATTTTAAACAGTTTTATGCAGTAGAGACTTAAGTAACATCGTCCCCACTCAGCACCATTATGTCTAGATATCTTTCACCTATTAAGGTGCTGATGTTATAAATGTGAGGGTTTAAAATGAGGGAAATTTTTATACTATTTACATTTAAATGAAAATAGTCTCTAACGTCTAACTACTTTTAGAAGTTTTCTATATTGATTGTGATTTTGTCCAGTTTTTCCCTTTTGTTTTTATTCATTATGTATATGCTGCTTTTGGGAAGCTAACACCTAGGCAAATTTGTATGTTTCGATACTTGACTAATAAAACAAATTTTGATTTGAGGGACAACGTCTTCCATAAAAGAGAGGGGATGCTACACAATGGAAAACATCACCCTCTTCCAACTTTTTTGAGATGTATTGCTGCCATCAAATTCAAAATGAAATGAATAAGTATTTTAATGAAATAGTAAAATGTCTCAGTTTCAATATCTAATATGTCGTTTATATTCTATTGTGAATAACATACAGGTTGATGAAATTTGCATTTTTATTAAATTTGGTTTTTATTTACATTTTAGACATTTTCCCAACTTTTTTGGAATTTGGGGTTGTAATAAAAATGTGACATATGTATATGTCATAAATATCTGAACACATTATTAATAATAATTTATAACAATTTGTTTCATCTGTTATTTTTTATCAATGTATTATTGACAACAACAGGTCACATTAACAGTCGTTAACATTAACAGTCTTTAACATCTTCCCACCGTTTTATCTGTTTTTACCAGTGCAAAGAAACTGATGATGCTTTATAATGCTAAGGAGGGACAGAGATCTAGATACAATTACAAAACACATTACAAGAAAGAGGTTGTCAGTGATGTGTTCTTCCTAACATTTGGGAATAAAGACATATTATGTTTTACATAAAGTAAAACATATGAGTCACAACATTTCCCAATGTGATTGTTATTCATTTGTACACGTCTGCTGATAGGATGCTCTTCATTTGAGACCTCAATACATATTACCTAAGGGTAATATGTACCCTTTAAATTTAAATGAATTAGTCTCTAACTTCTAACTAGTTTTAAATTCTGGCTCAGAAAAGCTTAAAGAGTAAAATGAAAGTTATATGTAGTGGCCTAGTCCAAATTTATGCCTGAATTAACTATTAAATTAAAAGTTAGGACTACTTCTTACAGAACAAAACCCCAAAACAATTAAATGTGGATTATTAAATATCTAAATCTCGTCTAAAACTCTGTTAGTATTACGTAATGACCTAATAAACGATCCTCATTTCAATTCATTTTGTCTTACTAAAACTCGGTTGCAGCAGGAAGAATATTTCAGTCTAAATGAGTTAAACCCCCCAAGTCATATTAATTATCACGTTCCTAGAAGCACAGACCAAGTTGGAGGAGTAGCGATAATTTTCCACTGAAGCTTACTGATAAATCCTAGACCTAAAAATAGTTATAACTCATTTGAGAGCCTTACTCTTAGCATTTCACACCCAAACTGGAAAACTCAAAAACCACTTCTAGCACTTCTTCTTATTGTATACCATCCTCCAGTCCCTTATTCCAGAGTTTTTGACTGAATTTTAAAATTTTCTACATAATTTAGTGCTTAGTACAGATAAGTCTGTACTAAGTCATTATAGTAGGTGGCTTTAATATTCATAGATGCTGACAGTAACTGCCTCATCACTCCATGTAACTTGTTTTTTAGATTCAATTGTTTTTTCCCAAAATGTAAATAAACCCACTCACTGTTTTAGTCACATCCTAGACCTTGTCATTACATATGGCATTGAAACTTATAGTTTGACAGTATTTCCTCATAATTCTCTTTTTACCATTTTCTTACCATTGTCTAATAATATTTGAATTTACAATAATGTAAATATAATATACAGCAGTTAGAAAAAACAATCCACTATAGTAGGTGTTTAAATGAAAATGCTGTTAACAAATTATTTTATCATTTGCTTAACCATGTGTCAATATAATGGAGAGTAACTTAACCTACCTTAACTTTACTCAACTTTACCTGAACCTGTTGATTATCTTGTTGATAATTCTGCAGCCCAACTACGTACAATACTTGATACCGTACAAAAAAGTCCTCCCTAATGCCAAAACAGCATATTATTTATCACTAATAGGGGACAATAAGAAACTTTTCTTCTGGAGAAGAAAATTGGGAGAAAAGTGTGCAGGTCACTTCCCTTGTATCTCACTTATATCTTAGAATTTTAGAAGAAATATATCAGTAACACATCAGACCAAACAAAAATTATTATGAGCACAAGCTCCAGATGAACACTAAATCCAAATATTAAATTCACAAAGTTAATTAATGTGTAATCAAACAATAAGTCTTGTTTGCGTGTAATGTAGGTATTTCCTGGTTGGAAAGCATCTAAGTGCAAGATTTGTGTCTCTGTGTCAGATTTCTACTTTGCATCAATGTCATAAACACTAAGGAGTAGTTTACATTCTGGAGAGGGTCAGAGCTGGTAGGCTGAGTGTCGTCAGCTTGTGCTCTTGCTGGAACAGTTGTGCCAACAGGTGATGCTGTGGATGGTGCCTTTGAGTAGAGCTGGTCAAATGGTCCAAGAAGGATCTCCCCTTCAGATTCTCTCTCTCAGAGATACATGAGCAAACCTAATAAATGTGTATGAATGAAATACATTGTAGAATAAACAAAATTTATTCTTATTAAGTGCTGACAAAGTTTGGTAAGATTTGGCTCCTGACATTAACCTTAGATATAAAGGATGCTAACAGCTAACTGGCTAACTTTTTTTAGTTTTATAAAAAGGTTCTACTGATGTTTCAGCAGTATACACAGTGCACAAGATTATATCCAGATTATATCAAGATTACTCAGCAGGTAATATCGACAGTAACCAGGTGTATTTAGCACAGAGCATTAATGAAACATCAAATGTTCTTAGAGGTTTTAACGTGAAATTCAGGTGCCTAGTCCTGCCTGCTGGTTTCCTTCTTTCTTATTTCATTGTCTGAGAAAGGAGATGGAGATTGAAGAAAGTGTCAGGTCACAAGTGTTTTACTTACTGCAAGTAAACACAGCATGAAATGAGGTTGCCAAATTAGGGCTGCCCCTATTGATTGTCTGGTATCGATACTGACTAGTCGATATTTTGGAGTCAATACTTTTTTAAACATCGCCATACCACTGTGGTTACACAAAACATGCAATTTGTTTTCAATTCTGAGAGTTTTAGGCATTAAATTTATGTGTGAAAGTCTTCTTTCTTCTGTGGAAGACTATCTTAAATAAAAGACTATCTTAAATTCTGTAGAAGACTATCTTAAATATGCCCGGGCTGGTTTTCCTAATTTGGCAACCTCATGCTGTGTTTATTTGCAGTAAGTCAAACACTTGTGACCTGACACTTTCTTCAGCCTTTGGCTGCCATAATCATGTGATGTGTCATATGATTATGGCAGACGTCAGAGCCAAAGGCTCACCGGGCAGCCTCAGTCAAGCACTGCCTCAATCCTCACTGCTCAGGAGGATAAATTGATAATTAGACTAGACCACGTGAAATGATCAAACAGAAACTGGTACTGGTCAGTTGCCATATCCTCCCTAGCTCAGAGAGAGAAAGAGTGGTTGTATGGTGTAGAGATTGAAGGAAGAGAGGCAGTGGTAACAATAGCAAAGCAGTACATGTGAGAAATAAAATGTTATTTTCTGATGGTTTCACTGCAATTATGTTCTAAAGCACCAATAAACATGAACACACCTCTGCCTCTTTGCTCTGCTGGTGTGTAGCCCTCAGCCAGTTATTTAGCGTGATTCATGTTTACAATGCAGATCACTGACAGAAAAAGAAAGTTATAATGTACAGTTTTTTATATATTACATTCTGCAGTATTCTAACACTAATCACTGCTCCACCCGGCAGATCATTACAGCATTGTAATAGGTTTCTGAGGATGATGTTTAGAGGTGGTAACAAGGTGGGTCTTTCATTAGATCACTGGGGGTAATTCAGCTGAATTCCGATGCAGATTCCATGCAGATTCTCAGCTGAGAGTCTGCATAAATAATTGAACTTTCTTATTCTCTTTGACTCACTGACATCTATTTTCTGTCGTAGAATGAAGTGTCCAATGATGATTTCAGATCAGAGGTCACTCAGGTTCATAAGGTAGATGCATGCTCTTTGTGTCTCAATAATCAAATGATACTTATGCTCCCACCGACATATTCAGCTGCTTGTGTGTATGTGTGTGCAGGATTTTACAATGGTGACCTTTGCAGGCCCAGTGTTTGCCAGGCTGCGTGGCTCTTTGGGAATGACAGAGCAGGAGTACCAGCAGTCACTCTGCTCAGAACAATGTTACCTCCAATTCATCAGCAACTCTAAGAGCAAGGCTGACTTCTTTCTGACGTGAGTTGCCACACACTGTCAACCCATTCATACTGAATGGTTAAATGGTTGAACTCATTCATACTGAATGGTTGACAGTGACTGAATGGTTTTTATAAAAAAAATGAATATTTACTTTTGATTTCATTCCCACTTGTCTAAAATTTTTATTCCTAAAAGTGCAGCATGTCCTACAATAGTGGAAACAAGAAAAACCCTTGGTTTCTTTTCAGCACTGTAGCCTTGCTGACCAAGAGCCATAGTTCTGTTGGGCCAAGTATTTCCTTAACTATTAGCAGCAATGACTTTATGACTTTCTTTACAACAAAAATTGTAGCTATAAGGGAAAGAATTCACCAAGTCCTCCCCCGAAATATTAAAGATCGATCTTCATACAACAACAGTAGAATCATCAATAAGGCCCCAATCCCTCTTAGACTGGTTTATACCCATAGACCTTGCTAAGTTAATTTCAACTATTACTTCAGCAAAATTACTGCTAGACCCTATCCCGACTAGACTGCTCAAGGACACTTTACTGTTATTGGACACATTTATTTTAGATTTCATTATGTACCAAAGGCCTATAAGGTAGCTGTAATCAAAGTGCTAAAAAATCTTGTCTTGATCCAGGGGTTTTAGCCAATTAAAGATTAATATTCTACATCCCCTTGAAAAAGTACCTGCAAAGCAATTATGCGACCACCTGTACAGGAATAATTTGTATGAAGACTTTCAGTCAGGATTTAGAGTAAATCACAGTACAGAAACAGCACTGGTAAAAGTCACCATTGATCTTCTCTTGGCTTCAGATAATGAACTTATCTCTGTACTCGCTTTGTTATATCTTAGTGCTGCATACGACACCATTGATCACAACATTTTATTAATTCAATTCAACTTTATTTATATAGCACCAATTCACAACAAAGTCATCTCATCTTTACATAATAAAGTCAAGACCCCGTTGAGCAAGCCTATAGGCAACAGTGAAGAGGAAAAACTGAACCCAGTTCAGATTGAGGAAGCAGACATCCTCTCTATTTTTAAGACTAGGCTTAAAACCTTATAGTTAGTTATAGTCATGCTGCTATAGGTATAGACTGCTGGGGGACCCACCCCCCAATGCACTGAGCTCCTTTCCTCACTCTTCCCTCTCTCCTCTCCTCTAACCATGCATTTATATGCCACCACTGCATGACATTAACTTTGTGTGTCTCTCTCTCCCGTAGTGGTGCATTCTTCCTCTCTGTCTCCCTCTGGCATCACTTTGATACAGGATGATCCTAATTTTGGCAATGTTCTGTAGTCTAAATGGGATAGGGTCTAACAGACATGTTATTAGTTTTAATGAGGTCATAGTTGAAGTTAGCTCAGTGAGATCTATGGGAACAACACCAAGGGCTACCTTGGTGCCAGTCCTGAGCCCGGATAACATGGGAGGGTTGTGGAAGGAAGGGCATCCAGTGTAAAAATTCATGCCAAATGATTGTGTGGAACACGTTCCGCTGTGGCGATCCCTGAAGGGACAAACCAAAAGCCATTGATCTGTAGAGGGGGCCTGGTGGTAGAGGGGGACTGGTGGCTCAGTGGTAGAGCATTGGGTGCAGAAGGCCATTCATCTTTTAGTTGAAGTTAGCCCAGGTAAAAAACTGTCTCAGAGGCGGTTACTGTCAACATCCACAAACATGTTAAAATCACCCACTATAATGACTTTATCTTTATTAAGCACATTTTCTGATCAGAAAATGTAATTTAAAAACTCTGAAACAGGGACTGGAGGACAATACACATTAACAAATAGTGTTTTTTTAATGTTCCAGTTTGGGTGTGAGAGGCTAAGAGTAAGGCTCTCAAATGAGCCTGTTTAGGTCTAGGGTCAAACGCAGCACTAAGATCTAACAGGTAAGTGAGGTAAGTTTGAGTGGAGATTGCAGCTCCTCCACCTCGGCCTGTGTTTCTAGAAAAATTATAATTAATACAGTTGGGGAGATGACTCATTTAGACTGACATATTCTTCCTGGTGCAGCCAAGTTACACTAAGACAAAATAAATCGAATTGATGATCATTTATCAAGTCATTTACTAACAGAGATTTAGATGAGAGAGATCTGATATGTAATAATCCACATTTAATTGTTTTGTTTTTTTGTTCTGCAAGAGGAGCCTTAACTTTTAGTAGGTTTTTCTAATTAACTTCTCGTGTTCTTTTTTGGTTTATGTAATTTAGCTGGTCAGGTAACAGACACAGTCTGTATATTTCTGTAATTTGGGAGCTTTTCAGGGTTGATGGACAAAGAGGTGAGTAGGACTGGATTTCTGCATCCTAGGCTCAATTCTGGATTGAGCCTAGATGCTTGGCTCCGCCTTGTTGCCTCATTCATGCCGCCAGTTCCCCTGATACCCCCTGATAGAGAGGTGTAAACTGGTCCAATTTTTGATCTCATGTGCCAAACCCTACATCAGCAATCCAGATGGATTTGATTAATGCCAGGTTATTGGCTCACAGGACTTTTATCTTCAATTATTTTTTAAAGGAAGGTGGGCAGAAGAACTGGCATCCATCTTCAAAAACAGTTTTAAATAAATCCAGCTCCCAGCATATGTGTAAGCTCCAGCTATTTGTGGCAGAGTTTAGCTATCTGCTGTTGTGTTCAGTAGTTTATTGTCTCTTCAAAAATCAACAAGGACTTCATTCAGGAGTTTTCAGTCCTTTCTGGTTTTATTTTGCCAATAAACTTTAATAAACTTTTATCATTGTGGATTTTAATATTCACATCTGAATTTTTATCTTACATCCACTGAGTCAGTGCATGGCCCAACACATGAGCATGAACAGACATTGGATTATGTGATATCCTATGGGCTGCCTGTTTTTATTACTCAAATATTTGAATCTCGGTTTTTATGATCAGGGACCTGTTCTGTTTAATATCACTTCACTCAGAAATCTCTATCCACTTTTAAAAGACGTCTCTGTATAGAGTGGATCATGCCTTTTACTACATGAATCCCAAGGAGCTTTTGTAAGGATATTTTGGAATTTATTGCACTGCATCGATGTAACATAGCCAGGTTGCAATCAGAGCCTTAGGTATTGACCAAGCTGGTAGAGAGGAAGGAATACAAGCAGTTTCTCCCCTCTGTTATCATTGGCAATGTGAGATCACTGGGGAACAAGATGGATGAGCATTTGCATTAGATGGAAAAGTGTATTAACTGAGAGTCATGGCTATACACGGCTATTCTTGACCACAGGGTATCCATTGAGGGATATCAGACTGGTGAGCGCAAAGGAGGGTGATTCGCTGTTTTTGTTATCAGATGGTGCAACTCGGGTCACATTACAATCAATGACCGTATCTGTAGCTCGGACATTGAACTGTTAGCTGTCGGGTCCCAGACCTTATTATTTACCACGTGAATTCTCACATGCCCTTGTAGTCACTGTTTACATTCCCCTGGCTGCTAACTCGACATTGGCATGTGACATCATCAACACTACAATAGCTAGTCCACAGACTACACCTGGATGCCTTCACACTAATAAAATCATGGGTGACTTTAATCATGTCTCCATTGATTCAATTCAATTCAATTCAACTTTATTTATATAGCGCCAATTCACAACAAAGTCATCTCAGGGCACTTTACAGAATAAAGTCAAGATTATAAAGATATATGAAGAGAACCCAACAATTCCCCCTGGAGCAAGCCATAGGCAACAGTGGAGAGGAAAAACTCCCTTTAACGGAAGAAACCTCCAGCAGAACCAGGCTCAGGGTGGACGGCCATCTGCCTTGACCGGTTGGGGTGAGTGGAAAGGGGAGAGAGAAAAGAACAGAGCAACAAAAAGCAACAACAAAACATCGGGCAAATTGGTAGGACCAGTAGCTGCACGCTGACAAAACACTACGGAAATTCACTCAGTATGTGACCTGTAACACCAGAGAGGTGAGGGCCCTGGACTCACTGTATGCTAATGTAGAGCATGCATACAGTTCTAACCCTCTTCCCTATGGGAATATCTGATCACAAGTTGGTTTTTACTTACCCTCTGCTATGTGCCTGTGGTTAAAAGGCTACCTGTGACCACAAGGTCAGTGAGGAGATGGTCAGAGAACAGGTATGTGACACTGCAGGGTTGTTTTGAGACAACAGACTCAAGGGAGCTTAAGCCTTTTTCTGATGATCTGTAAGGCTAAAGACTGCTAGAGGAGGAAGCTGCAGTAGAAACTCCAGCAGAAGAACATGAGGGTGGTCTGGAGTGGTATAAAGGACCATTACAGGTTTCAGACCAGCGGGCAGAGGAGTTGAGGCTAGTGTGCCTAGAGCCAATGAGTTGAACTTGTTCTTTAACAGGTCTGATACTGTGACCTCTGCCTCTGATGACTTACCCGAAACCTGTCTGCAACCCCACCACTACCCCTTCTCCCTCCTGATACTGCCTCCAGCAATGGTACTGGCCCTCCAAAAGCCTGTTCTGTGGAGTGTTTCACCATCATCCTGAGTCTCAAGAGGGTTCTGGAGCTTTAGAAGACGTGCCAGTGCCGAAGACGCTGTGACCCAGGGGTGCCTCGGACTACCGACCGGTGGCGCTTACGTCACACATTATAAAGACCCTAAAGAGACTCATCCTGGAGCAGTTCTGGCCCATACTTAGGTCCCACCTGGACCCTCTGCAGTTTGCCTTACAACCCCAGCTAGGAGTTGAGGATGCCATCTACCTGCTGAATTGCACATTTGCCCATTTGGACAAGCCCACGAGCACTGTGAGGGTCATGTTTTTTGACTTCTCCAGTGCTTTCACCACCATCAGACCAGCTCTTCTGGGTTGGAAACTGACAGTGCTAGGACTGATTGTTGACTATCTGACTGGCAGACCACATATGTATGTATGTCTGCAGCACAATGTGTCAGATAGAGCGGTGAGTTACACTGGGGCCACACAATGGACACTCCTCTCTCCATTCCTCTTCATCCTTTAAACCACTGACTTCAACTGCCTTGCTTTGTAGTTTTGTCTTTCTGTGCTCATAAAGTTCAAATTCTTTAACTTTTTAAACTTTTTAAAAACACAAATGTTTTTTGTAGTAGGATATAGTCATGGCTTCTACAGAATGCGTACAGGTGCAACTTTGTCTGTTTAATCTGTAGAACGATCTAGCAACTTGCCCATTGTTTTGTGTGTAGTCTTGTTTCACTGAATCTGTACAATAAAAGTAGTAAATGCAAAATTAGTATGATGAAGGTGAGAGTTTGGGTTATAAAAAGGGTAGAGCTACACTTACTCTGTTCTTTTGACCTTATAGACATGATAAACGCTTCTTTTTGAAGACCCAGAACAAAAGGGAAATCAAATTCCTTCTGGCCAACCTGAAGATCTACATGGAACATCTGGGGAAACACCCCCACTCACTGCTGGTCAAGTTCTTAGGTAAACACACACAGAAAGGACAAATCTAGATAAGGCAAGGAGTAAGCACACTGGGTCTGACTGTTTTTCTTATATACACTCACTGTCCACTTCATTAGGAACACTTTGTCTGTGATGGGTCTCACTCATCCAGGTTTGGTTATCTGAAGGTTGAGTCATGTCAACTGACTTCTTTCTTATTGGTTGGAAACATTAAACTACTTATACAAGCAGCTTCTTCATTCTAAGGGAAATTTGGCTTGGGCGCTCCAGAGTAGGCTTTGTTTCTCACCTGACCTGAATAGGCTTGTTAGGCGGAGTCATAGGGATGTAATGTTTACAAATCTAATCCCCTAGGATGGGATTGTTAGATGTCTGAAGTGGGAATTCCTACTCCTAATCTTCCTGGGAATGGATGAAAGGGAAGCATGGAAAATGGGAATCAGATTGTACCTGAGCCCTCTGCTGATGGTTAGGACTCCTCTCATACCATTTGTCATGTCTGCCCCTTTAGGTGTAGGAGGTACACCGCAGAGCTCTAAACACTGTATCTTTTCTTTGTACCTTTGTCAGATAATTTAAGACTCAAGTGAATTAACAAAGCACAGATTTTAGTTTTTATTGTATTTCTCTGTTTCTAAATTATTTTTCCTTCTTTTTATTGAAAAAAATAAATAAAGGTGTTCACAGACTCAACATTCCACCAAAACTGAAGGTACCGACTACTTTCTCTATTCAGTGGGTTATTATAATTACAGGATGTTACATAGCAATAAAGAATGTTTTCTTTTTCCTCTTGTTCTTTGCAGAAATATTTTATTGTTATGCAAAGTGTATTTTATCCAGATGATCGAATCAGTGCCAGGTGAGTTTGGTTTGCTTGGTCCAAAACAATATCCAGCATGTGTATTTAATATGACAGTGATGCCTTCTTACATAGGTTAATGTGTGCCTGTCACCAGGTATGACATTAAGGGCTGTGAGGTGAGTCGTTGGACAGAGCCTGCACCAGAGGGAAGCCAGATAATTGTGGTTTTCAAAGACCTCAACTTTGAAGGCCAGTATATTACTCTGGGTAAGAATAATAAATGTGATGTCAAATCTCATTGGGTAGTAAGGACAGCATTATTACAGTCCCTTCAGGCCAGGCAGTAAAGAGTTTCAAAAAAATTTGTTCAGAAATTGTATTCCATTAGAACAAGCAAATTATTTTTATTATAACTTAAAAAACAAAAATCTAAAATAAATGAACATTTTATGTGTGATTTTTCTGCAATAATATATTGAACATATTTTCTTTGTTGAGTTGTAATGGTGTGTATGGACGTGTGTGCAGAACGGCAGCGACCATGGCTCCTGCGGCAGATGGAAATTGACACATGCTTCCTCCAAAGGCTTAATGTGTTGGACTACAGTCTCCTCCTGGCCCATCAGCCCTTACAAAAGGATGAGCGTCACCAGAGCCCTTCCTTTGCCAGTCTCATCATGAGAACCAAGAAGTCAGTGTCTTTACTATGTTTTTCCAGCTGACATGTTTTACTATATCATTGAATAGTGAGTCGAGCACATACTACCTATTGGCAAGAGATGTTATTATGAGAGATGTGGAAAATTTACATCCAACAGCCACAGTAAATATAATAGATGCCAGAGTTATTTTTTTCCCCCTAACCCTAAGCAAAACTGTACTTAAGATCTACAATTGCATGATAATGATAGGTTAATAGGTCATTTTCATGTTAACATACGGAGCATGCTAGTGCTAGTACCTACTGACCAAGGCCTGGGTCTATGATGGTCATCCTACAGTGCCACACTTACCCAAATAAAACCAAAAGTTGTCTCTGTACAAAAATACTAAACTATGATTACCAATAACAGAAAAGGGAAGTAAATTAATAAAAAGCGGTACACAAATAGGATGAAATAAAGAAGAAATATGGGTAATGTTGGCAAGACTTAACTACAAAGAACATGACCAGAGTTCCTGGGCTACTGTGACTACTTCTGGTTAGTCCATCTGTTGTAGCCAATGGACTAGTTGTGGAAAATCCTGAGATTTTTAAAGCTGCTATTTAATGATAGGAAATCATGGATCAGGTTAAAAGAGGACCAGTAGCATACTTTTTGCTTAAGTGTGATTTATAGCCAACCAATGTTGTTTTGTTAACTTTACTCAGTTATCAATAATACGCACTTTTTACTAGTTTTCCTCAAGTTAGATGTAAGACATGTTGGGGGAAAAAAAAAAACAAAAAAAAAACTTTAGCTTCAGTCAAAAACAATGAGTACTTTAAAACCCATCAAGTACAGTAGCAACAAATGAGGCAAAGAAACCAGTGGGAGGCAGTAATGCACAAAAAGATGCTTAGTCTGCTGGTTAAAGTTTTAGGCAGGTATTACCGGGGTCATGAAGACAAATATTAATGGAGTCAAAGCATACTGGTGCAATTGACCACTGAGGTTTTTCTGCACCTAGCAAGTTTCAGCAAAGGATTTTCCAAGGACAGAGGAAGGATTATATTTTTCAAAAGGGCAAAACAAAACAAACAAAAAAAAAAGTGTTCTTAAATGGAACGGCTGGGAGGGTGTGCTTCTACCTTAGTAGTATAGTATGTAGTAGGATAATATTGTAGTATAGTGTAGTACTGTTGCAATAGTAATCCACAGTGATTATTTTGGGGGGGAAACAATGTGATTGAAGTAGAAAGTTGTGTTACAGATGTTTCGAACACTAAAGTTACACTAGAAGCCAGTATTTGATCTTTAGGGTAATGGGTTTGCATAGTTATAACAAGTAAATCAGACTCCTGTAAAAGTGACTGCAGCTCAGCTTTCCTGAGAAAGCTGACTAAACTGGTTACCATGTTTACGCACTGACTCACATTCTGCTCACAGTTCCTTTGTTTAGGTTTCAAGAAACAACATACATTTCTTGAAACCTTGAATACCCTAATTTTTTAAAACAAATTTAAATGCATTGCCTGGGTGGTGTTTAATGTAAAACTCTAAAGTATTTTGTGTTTTCTGTGCAGTAGCTACTTAGAGTTTACTGGGTCACATAGTCACTATAGCCAACAGAGCAGCACTGCTTTCATATCAACATGGGCTTGCACTAAAAATCTCTTGCATAGTTGTCAACAATGGTTAGATGAATAAAAGGTTCAAGCAAATTGACAAAACATGCATTTTAGTTTTTCAAACTTTGTCCCAAATGCAATCACAGAGGGGGAGTGTAAAAGACAAAGTAAACTTTATTCTAATAAAGTTTACTTTTTTAGACACCCTTCTTGGTGTAGACACCAAGAAGGGGAAGAAAACTAACAGTCACTTCTAGGAACAGAAACATTACAGACAAGCCAACATCAGACTAGAAACTTAAGACACTGAAACTGGGCACTACTGCACATATGGAAATAAGGGATATAATGAAGGCAGAGCTGACAAAGAATTAAAATAAATTCAATGACTTGTGGAGTAAGTCACCCAGGGTTATAAAAAGGTAACTGGACTGTGAGCTGACTGGGCCAGTGACCTAAAATATCCACCCACACACGATTCTTGATAAACTTAAGAAGAAAGCTCACACAGGGAAAAGGAGCAGGAACCGAGAGTAGAGGAAAACTAAATAATCTAAATGTGAATATCACCTTTAAGCTGGGAAACTAAATCTGGGCCAGGATTGGCAAAACAAAATGATCTGAATAGCAATATAAACCCATGAATACTAAAACAAGAGGATATAAACTACTGGGGTAGTAAAGCAAAAGAAGCGACAAGCACTAACCAGAAACAAGATACAAAGCCAAGACACAATGGGAAAACCGAGAAACTAAACATGAAGGTCTCAGAGGGAAAGCCAGGACAAGAGGGCACACATACAAACCAAAAACCAGAAGCAGGAGTAAACAATTATTCTAACTGTGCGTACTACAGAGCAAAATCAGGAAACACAAACCATACCTCAGACCATGGAAATCAGGGAACAGAGTCCTTGACATACAATCAGGCAGAATCCAGGACTGGGCATACAGCAAGAAGAGACAACCAAACCTCAAACCAAAAGGTTTGAGACAACAGAGTCCAAATAGCAAGAGTCAAGATTCCAACTAATACAGGTCAGGCATAACAGAAAGCAGGGCATTCCATCCATTAGTAAATACAAGTATCCAGCAGGGTATAAATAGACCAAGGAACAGGTGAAAACAATCGGTTGATGATGACTTGTGAAGCTGGCAGAGTGACCTATGGAACAGGAAGTGGGGGAAAGGGGCTACAAAAAAAAGTCAGAAATAGGAAATTAAGCTAGTGAAGGCAAAATGAAAACCAGGGTAAATTTGTGCATTAAATGAGAATAGATGTGGAAAAAGGATAACAACTTAATCAATTACTAAAAGACAATTAAAATTGAATGGAATACAAGGAAAATATACTAACATTATTAGAGAACATCTACTTTAATTAAACGGCATGAGAATAATTACTGATTTCTAAAAAGTAAAACATCACAGGTTCTAAACAGATTGAGAATAATAACAGATTAGAAACAAAAATTATACAAGTTAGAAATATGAATTACCAGTAGGCAGATAATTATTTTTTAATCCAGTTTCAAAGTAAGTATTTAAGAACAGAAGCTTTCTTATAAAAAAAAGGAAAGGGAGAAACCACAAAATTACTTAAAATTATTTAGATTTAAAGCAAACCTCTCAAACATTTTGAAATATTGCTCACTAGAAAATGGATTCCATATATAAGACCCCTGGGTAGTCTTTGAAAATCCTTGCCATTTTTGCATGAATTGGTGACCAATAATGCATACAGCAGAAATTCTGATAATGATCTGGCATAGAGTGAATGGACACTGCGCATAAATACTATAACTTGATGGCATAGATAAACTGTGCATAGGGAAGAGAGTAGGAGGGGGAGTACCCAGGTGAGTTAGAGGTTAGCATGAACTTATCAGATAAGGAAAACAAGAACAGAGCCTGATCAATGGGCCATGACCAAGGTCAAAACCATATCAAGTTTTATAATAATGAATAGTGCCAGATATACTCTACAACAATCATTTAAAACAGATGGTTAAATATAATTAAAATACCAATTAAGTGAACAAACAAAAATGTAAAATAAACTGAACAACCCGACATGTACAAAACATTAAAATAAAGCAGCTCTTTAAAACAGGGACTATTATCTCTGTATACAAAATAAGATCAGAAGAAACATTTTCGATATGTTGATCAATCGTTTGCCGTTCTGTGCGGTGAGTACTCACCCATGATATCTTGCAGTTCTTTTATAAGGGTAAATAATAAAAGATTTTAACATAACACAGTGCTGGGCAGCATAATGGTGGAGGGACAAGTGCTGCTGCCCCACAATTAGTGTTAGTGTTAAATAAGGTCCCTGACTTCTTGGGCTGGCAAGGACCTTTTTGTGTGGAGTTTCAAAGTTTTCCCTGTGCTTTTATGGGTTTTCTCTCACAAACCAAAGGCATGCATGTTTGGTGACCCTAAGAATTGCCACGTAAGTGGGACTGGTTATCTGTCTAGGCAGAATTCGCAGTCAATACATGTAACATGTCAACACGGATGTTTGCACTTTTCTTTTCTACTTGCAAAGTGGATGTCAATTTGATTAAAAATTAGGAAACAATCCGGAAACGGAAACGAAATGTGCTTGTTCTTTATTTAAACAATTCACAACACTCAGCATCTGTAGGTAAATGTGGGGCAACTGCGACTCAGGAGGTAGAGCCACAGGAGGAACAACCCCAGGGTTGTTGGTTTGATCCCTGGCTCCTCCCGTCACATGTCAAAGTGTCCTTGAGCAAGACAACGTACTTGCTCGTGGTGAGTGTAGGCCACCTGCATAGCAGCTCCTCCATAGGTGTGTGATTGTGAGTGCAAATGGGTGAATAAGAACCAGTGTAAAGCGCTTTGAGTAGCAAAAAGGTAAAAAAGCGCTATATAAGTACAGACCCTTTACCATTTCAATGATAAATTGGACCTGACCTTTTTCCAGACCTCTGCAGGAATGGTTCTTTGTTAGAATGCTCTGCTGAGGTGTAGTCTTCTGATCTAAATTTCACAGAAGTAGAGAGCAAAAAATTACAATGACAAGAGAATATGAAACCTCTGGAGTTACCTTGTTTTCTGCATTCTGCATTTCTGCACTCAGATTAGAATGTGATATATTTGATAGATCTACAGTGCACGTACTTTGTTGTTATTGAAATAACCTTTTGTTTTGTCTGGGTGGACTGTGGTTCAGGAGGTAGAATAGTCATCCACCAATCCCAGGGTTATCAGTTCCATCCCTGCCTCCTCCTGTCACATGTTGACGTGTCCTTGAGCAAGACACTGAACCCCAATTTAGTTGCTCATGGTGAGTGTAACCCAGCTTCTCCATCGGTGTGTGTGCGATTGCGAGTGCGATTAGGTGAATGAGAAGTGTAAAGGTGTCTGAGTACCAACAAGATAGAAACGTGCATTTAAATATTTTCAGAGATAGCAGGAGACGCCACAATGGTGTCAAGACCAAATAGTAAATTGTCAGTTTTTACTAACCAAACAGTTTGTGTCCCACTATACTTAGTATACTATCACACCAAGCCGTTTCAAATTGGAAACAAAAAGTCATAAGTTAAAACACACATCTCAAAAAACTCAAGAGGGAGCCTGCTGCATTCTAATAAAATCACAGCCTTTTAGTGGTGACATATTCTATTTCAATGGCAACTCCAAATACAGTGAAAACAAAATGAGAACAAAATGAATACACTGAATAGTGCAGCAATACTTTTCCATTGTTATTGAGATTTGGGAGGTATGCATGTCAGGGCCTCTGCGAGCCTCTGTGGCCTACTAATTACGGCCCATAATTCCCTTCTCTGCGTAGGTCCGCATTGATGTTTAAGTGGTTAAGCCCACAAGCATAATTCTGCCAGACTGCCACCTTGTCCAGGGTGTACCCTGTCATTTGGCCAAGGATAGCATGGATTGCCTCCCTCAGCACTCTCACAACCCCTAACTGGATAAGCAGTTAATATAATGGATGGATGTAGTGCTATGTATCTTGTTTTTTCAACTGTCCTTAGGTATTTGGGTGAAGCCATGTGATGTCCACTACAAATGATCTCTAATCACTCTAAGAATTGGTGTTAATGTAACTATTTCCAGAAGCATATGAACTATATTATCCATTGTCCAGTTTTAAAACGCTTTTAGGAAGATGTTGAAAAGTTCAAAAGTTAGAAATCTTTGATTTAAAAATTATGATTAGACTGAAGTAATACAGACAGATACTTATTGGTATAAATATTCCATGTAGCACTCATGAAGTAAGTGACATGCTTTCAACAACAGAGTACATTCTAGTCATAAATCCATTAACTATTAGGTCAGGTCTCCATTGTTGTTTTGCCTGTTTTTTTTGTGTTGTCGACCTCGTCATCATCTGTGTGTATAGAAAAATTGCAACATTTCAAAACCTAGGAGCAAGGCAACATAATTACTACCTCACCTCACCCATTCTCTGTGTAATGACTCTTATCATTGTAGATCTGTGAAACCAGGTTCCAGCCCTGTTGATGTGGGCATTGCTGCCATGTCTTGGGCAGTCCCAGAAGATGCACCTACTGCAATTTTATCTGAAACAGAATGCATCTGTTTGAACAGACCACAAACAGGAGACGCATCAAATAGTAGCGTTCTTCAAATGTGCTCAAAGCACGCTGGGATAGGCAGTAATGCAGATGACCTTCAAGATTTCAGTGTCCAAAATCGACGTTTACTACCCAACTTAAAGAATCCTCTGCATGTCATTGATGGGCCTGAGCAACGCTACTTCATCGGTATCATTGATATTTTCACAGTTTACAGTTTTAAGAAGAAACTGGAACATTTGTGGAAGAGACTAAGGCATCCAGGTCGGTCTTTCTCTACCGTCAGTCCACAGACCTACAGTCTCAGGCTTTGTCAGTGGGTAAAAGACCATACCAATTAGACCCTAAATGAGTGGTGGGGACTTCACAACATCTTAAACCACTGTAGTCCACACAATTATCTACAGCTGTTACATAGATAGAATTTTGTCCCTCTTCCATATGCTCAAAATACAAGCCTGTCGTTTATGGTGTTATGTCTCATTTCTGAGTCCATAGTATACTTTCTGAGCATGCAATAATTTATGTGATAGAAAACAAACCGTTGTTCACACTACATTTACACTACAGTAGAAATGTACTACATAGTCTGTAAAACAGCTAAATAAATATGATAAACTAAATGTGTTTAACCCCACACCCAGCCTTAAGTTACCATTCTCTAAGTGGTACAGTACAAGTATTAGTGATAGAAGCTAAGGAAAAATTGCCACAAAACAGCATACAGTGTAGAAACAACACTGTGGAATTTGAAAGCAGGCCATTGAGCAACACTCAACCTGATCAGAATTGGCTCAATGATGCACACTGGACACTCAACATGAGGTCCAGATTGTGTTTGACTTATTGCTGTAAATCACAGGCCTGAAAAGGATTAGAGAGCATTTGTCCTGCATGTGTATCATGGTGTGGATGTGCCTAAAGCCTAATGTTGTTTGAATATGTCTTTTTTAAAACTCACTAACCCATAAGCATCATTCTTTTCCTAGGTGTTTGCTGAGTCAGTCAGCCTTAGCGATTTTCAGGACAGGACGTCTGTCTTCTGTATGTGCATTACTAACTAAGCAAAACAAATACCCCTGGGAAGAAAAATAACTCTCATATCATCTGTTCATGCATGGCATTACACCATTACATAAGATTTTATTGTCATCATTATTCATATTGTCTTCATTATTCAAGTATATATACATTTACATATACATGTTACAATAAAACGTGTCCTCTGCATTTAACCCATCCCCCTAGGGAAGGCAGTGGCAATGGCCAGTGTGCAAAAGAATGCACCTGGTGTGTAATACTGGGATTTTAACCAGGAGACTTCTGCATATCATACTGATGTCCTACCCATTATGCCACCAGTCCACTAAAATAAGTTACAGTAATTCTCCTATACTTGTTTCTAGTTAAAGGATGGCAGGTTCCATTACTGGGGAACCTGCCTATTTCCCTATTTTGAATACCATTTAAAAAACTGAATAAGATTAGGTTTTGTAGCCTTTTGCGGGTTTCAATATAGGTTTTAAAGAGATGTAAATCCTGTTCTATGTAGTGTTTTTCATATGGTATTCTCCTCTAAAATTCAGAATATGACTATTAATTTACGATTGGTCTAAAACAAGCATGAAAACAACTTTTAAAATGATTTTTATTTTTTTTGCTTTACTGAACTTTTACTTGCTGGGCTTGTGTTGGAATGAAAAGAATGAAATGGTTCTGATATTCTGAAGGTTTGTATTATCTGGCTATGACTTAAGGTGTGGTAAAGTGCCATACTTTCATTCTTGTTGTAAATGTCGTTAAATCCAAAAATGTAAACCTAGTATAATAAACCTAGTATAATAATCATGTACATCCAGCTTACACAAATTGTCTTTAAAAAGTAACAAAAATGGTCAATTGGTGTATATATAAAAAGTTATAATAAAATAATGCAAACTAAAAGTGCAAAAGATTGCATCCCCTTAAAAATGTAATAAAACTGACTTTCATTTATGTTGAAATTTGTTATAGCTAATTGTACATTAGTTATTATGTCTTTGCCATTTCAAAATAAAGGGTACTAACTTTTGCATGACTGTACCTGCCGGCTGTGGCCTTTCTGTGTCGAGTTTGTATCTGCTCCCTCTGCTTGCATAGGTTTTCCTCCAGGTACTCTGTTCTCCTCAAAAAACCAAACAAAAACTAAATTCTATTAAATTTCCCAGCTAGCGACATTTTTATCATCAGCTCCAAAACACTAAAATCCCACACACTTTAGCACACACTGTAGACATTAATTGCTGCTCACTACTGTAACAGAACAGGATAACCATTAAACATTATCTTATGTACTGGTTTCACAGAGCAATTATAGGCTTTACAGATGTTCTTAGTCCACCAGAACATGTTGAAGTAGCAGCTTGAATTTGGTGAGAAGGAGCACCACTTGGAACCTGAAGAAAAAGAATGTTTGTGAAAATTTTGACAACCCAAAAGACTTAATGTGATCTAATGTAATGTAACGCTTGACAACAATCAGAGACTGATCTAAAGACCAACCAAAACGTTAAAATATTAAAAATATAGTACGAGATCACTTATTAAGCATCAAATGCTTTCTTTTAACAAATGATTTTGGAAGTTTGGATTTAAAAGTATAGAGCTCAGACATAACACAAATATTGGGAGGCAAAGAGTTAAAATAAACTATTTAGGTCAAAAATGTTTTCTACTTGCAGACATGTCAAATTTGTTATCTGGGTAAAAATGTTGCATGTAAAAGAATGTCGGTATTGTATTTTGTACAAGGATTTATTTGAATTTTAGTGGCTTTGATAAATTATAAAAATCTGTTGTTATTAGGAGTTCCTGTTAATTTTGTTTTCATTGTTACACAATGTTCCTTTAGGGAACATACCACAACTGGATCTCTTTATGACAAGTTGTTGAATATCTGCTGGGGAATATTCCGTATTGTTTTTGCACATGTGAAATATTTAATTTATTCTGTATTTATTTTTTATTCATGTATTCAGTTTTTTATATACTTTTTGGCATATATTTAGTTAGCACAATGTTGCCTTTATGCATTTTGTTTTTGAAAAACAAAATAAATAAATGCATGCACAATGTTGCTTTAAAATTTTTGTTTTGATCTTTGGGCTTTTAACTGGAACACTGTCATATAACAGTTAAATGTACCAACAGTTGGTGAAACCAGTTTACACCTAGAATCTGACCTATAAATACTTAAACAAATGTTAAAGTTTCTTTTAACTCCCACCCTCACACAAGGAATAAATACATACTCCATTCATTTTGTCTACTTTGATTAAGCTGCTGGTCTGGCCCTGCTGGGTTGAATGTACTTGTATATGGCTGTGTGTTTGTCATATTAACATACATATGGATATTTTCACTATATTTTTAAATAAATACTATTACTATTACTATTAATAAATTACTGTTTAGAGGTTATGGATAGCTATCCATTATCCACCCGTATGTCATAATTTAATGCAAAAATTTAATTAGAAATGATTCAACATAAAAAGCAAGCAACACTGCTAAAATGTAAATAAATTATTTAATCAGTGCTACCTGAAAGCACTTTACACTGCCTTGAGATTGGCACTATATAAATAAAATTGAATTGAAAAGTTGAATTGAATAGTGTGGGTGTAGGCCCAAATATACCCCCACACAATCCTGCAAAAACATTTCTTTTGTTGGCTCTGTCATTAACATAACGTATTTCCTAGCCCCTTAGTGTAACCATCACAACAAAATACATTGACAAAAGCTCTAATAAACTCAACGTGCAGTACCAGCTTAGCAACACATAGCAGACCAACACAGTTAGATCAGCTGGTGAACATGCTGGAGCTGAAGAACCAGAGATGTTTCTTAGGAGTTGTCCAATAAATATTGGACAGTATTTGTCAGTTACTGTGACGAATAATAATATTGTCTACTGTAAGTGTACTGTCTGCAAATATACAAATTAGTCCACCTGACAGATTGTGTAATTGTTTGCTCTCCTTAGTGCGATTAAATGAACGTCATACTCCGGATATAGACCTGATACATACATGATCATTGTATTATGCATGATACAACACTAGCAGCTGCACTGAGTTTTAAAGCTAAGGAATTAATATTATGAATAAAACAGAAATTAAATACACACACACACAGGGTGTTTTTAAATCAGAGCAGATTATTTTTTTACAATTTCCATACTACAAAGGATGTGTTTTCAGTCAACTATCTTGGCTTTAGAATCTTTCTTGTCAGGAGGGAAACATATTCAAAAGTGTGACAAAAACATTACATCTCAATGTCTATTTACAATATTTTTCTGAAACTTTCAACTGTCTGCATGATTTACATGAGTTTATGTAAATCACCCACTATAAATGCTGCTCACCCATTTACGTTTGGAAATTACAGAAAAAGACAATTTGAACCTTGACGTAAGGTCAGATATAATGTACTTTATCAATCTTTACAGGCTGCAATCCAATAAAGCAACAAATTAAAATTTGCTTTTGTTATGGAAGGGATAATAAGGTCCATATGAGTGGAATGGTTTCAAATAGGCACTGCTTGAAATAATATAGTGCAGAGAAAGGAAATGTGTACATTACATGCATTCAGGTGGATAATTTAGACAACATTCCAAGCAGGCCTTAAGCAGAGAGATGACACAGTTCTGTTGGTGCCTCACTCAAAAGATGTAGCCAATGGGGATAGAAATTAGGTGTAAACAAGGAAATTTCAAAATTTCACAGTAAATGTTCTGCACTTATATAGCGCTTTTCTACCTATTGGCACTCAAAGCGCTTTACACTGCTTCTTATTCACCCATTCACACTCACAAACACACACCGGTGGGGGAGCTGCTATGCAGCTGGCCAACGCTCACTGGGAGCAACTAAGTTGGGGTTCAGTGTCTTGCTCAAGGACACCTCGACGTGGCCGGAGCAGCCGGGGATTGAACCAACAACTGTTTCTGCCAATTGCAGCAAAATACTAAAGGGAAAGTGGGTTTTCCTTCATATTTGACCCAGAACAACTCAGTTCAGCATGGAAATATCATTGCAACAGCTTTTATTTAGCCAGAAATCAAGAGTGTAAGTTTTTATGCGCTTAAAAGCATTTTCAGGCCGAATGAGCTGATTTCTGCCAATTGCAGCAAAATATTGAAGGGAAAGTGGGTTTGCCTTCATATCTGACCCAGAACAACTCAGTTCAACATGGAAATATCTTCCTGCGCCACAGTCACACCAGTACAACTTATCGGACTAGAATGTTGGTTTGGACGTAGTAAACTCATTGAGTGGACATCATCTATTGTCATTTTTCCTGTAAGTATGCATAAATAAGTGCATATTATCAATATCAATATGTCTTCCCTCCTTTTTTAAATCCACTGCTATGGAAACCGTTTAATTGTAATTTCAAAATATCTGTTTTCTTTTTAGTTATAGTGATATTACTTAACCATCCAATGCACTTTTTTCCACCTAAGACAGACATTGGCTAATTCCCTTTCCAATTGGACAGTGCATCCTGCAGTAGCAGGGGTGCTACCAAACCTCCGACCGGGAAACATTTCTTCAATACCACCTCCAAAAATTACTTACCAGTTAACCCTCGGCAGGACATACATAAGCAAGAGTAATACTCTGTAATCCACCAGTTACTAGTCAAACTCCAAGAGACCATAGCAACCTCCAGAAATCCTGAGGGTTGCAGTTCTTCAGCACACCAGCTGGAGGAAATAATTAGCTCTAGATCCTGGCTTTTGAACCTGCCTGGGTGCCCACATTACTAGCAAGGTTGAGCGCTTTCTGTGCAATTCTGGATTTTTTTAACACGCTGTCTAGAAAGTTAAATATTGCTTGTCTCATGAACAATCAGTGCGAAACAAAACCTTTAGGCTTTCAGAAATAATATGGACCCTTCCTGCCAGATAGCCTGTTAAAGCTAATATTATACTGTAAACTGGATGCCCACAGTTTGCTACGTGATAGGCAAATCCACCAGCTGCCTACACACCAGTCAACCTGTGAAGTAAGATAGACTATAAGTTGTTATTTTTAGTTTAGCCTACAATATACTTGTATTTGTACTTTTCAACCCGTACACCTAATGCACACGCTTGCAATAACTACAGTGTAATTAATAATAGCAGTGTATGTCAATGCAGTCAGTCCCGTAGTCTTGCAGTACTATCGGTCTTTTGATGGTTATTTCAATTTCGGATGAAACTGTGATAATCCATTTGACTCTACATGTGCTTTTACGAGTCGTTGGCCGCAGGTGATTTGCAATGGGACTTAAAAGCAAGACAAACTGCCCCAGTGTGGAAATAGGTCAAAGTTTAGGGAGGATTCTACTGATCTACAACTATCATTTTATGTCATACTTTTGGTTGTCTAATATAACCAGCCATATTCTGAATAAGAAAGCTACACCATCTAAAGTAGGATGGATGCCATCTCTCCTAATCAGCCTAGGTTTTCCCCAAAAACATTTCCAATTATTCAATTCAATTCAATTCAACTTTATTTATATAGCGCCAATTCACAACAAAGTCATCTCAGGGCACTTTACAGAATAAAGTCAAGATTATAAAGATATATAAAGAGAACCCAACAATTCCCAACAATTATCTATGTAGCCCACTTTGTTTGCTATGTAAACTTCTGACCTTGAAAAAAGTAATAAATAATTCTCTAAAAATTCTCTCTCTCATTATTCTGGCATTTAGCAAATTTAGAAATAATTTTAAAAATTCTAAATGACCTAAAACCTGAAAATTTTAGTCTGATTTAATGTCGTGCAAAAAAAAAGGTTATGTGTCTTTTTAAAACAATGTATGTAAACATCTGGGTTCAAGTAATATGTAAGTAATAGGAGCCCAGAAACACAAGGTTAATAATGTTAAAACCAAACATTAACAATACCAAGACCTACTGTAATTGATAATATTCCATGTTTCTTTTTAAGTTGTTGCCACCTTTGCTGTTGCAAAATATGAACCCACCATTACTATAGGGCACCTCCTGCAGTAGGAGGGGATCCCACTGGTGAGCATTTAATGGCCTTGACAACTGTAGGGCGACTTGTGGCACAGGCAGGTAGAGCGGTTGTCCACCAATCTCGCAGTTGTTGGTTCAATCCCCGGCTCCTCTGGTCACATGTTGAAGTGTCCTTGAGCAAGACACTGAATCCCAACTTAGTTGCTCCCGGTGAGTGTTGGCCAGCTGCATAGCAACACACCCCATCGGTGTGTGATTGTGAGTGCGAATGGGTGAATAAGAAGCAGTGTAAAGCGCTTTGAGTGCCAATAGGTAGAAAAGTGCTATATGCAGACCATTTACCATAAGTGCAGACCATTTGACCTATGGGGCCTACCCCCAAGAGCTATATGGAGCTATATCCACAACCCTGTGGATCCACCACAGGACAAGAGAGACATTGAGGTTGGATGGAACATATTTTCATGGTTATGTAATAGAATCAATTTAAGACGCATGTCTGTGGGATCTGAAATAGCATGCCTTCTTTACTTCATAAAATGTGCCTTTTTTGTCGCCTACATTTTGTTACCTCTTATTTTAAAAAGGCTTACCTTATATATAATCTGACTGATTTGCTATTTTGCCACTGGGCTAATTTAAATAACATTTGTTTTACTTTGGTGTTACAGGCTGGGCTTTTAAGGATGATCCACATATTTTCTATATGGTCAGTGTCTGGACTTTGGGTATTCCACAACCAGCTATGATGTGTATTTGAGGTAATTTTCCTGTTGGAACACCCAAGTGTGTCCAAGTTTCAAGCATTTAGCTAATAGTTTGAGATTATGGTGAAAGATTCTGTGGTCATCCTCTTTAATTTTTTCATCAGTCAAGCAGTACCATCTGAACCAATTTACTCTCGTTTGAGTACGACAGTTTGGATCTTCTTCCAGTCCTTGAAAAGTGACCAAACCTCTTGGTAACTTTTATTTATGTACAATTGTTTAAAGTGATGATGAATCTGTAGTTGTTTGAAAATGGCTTCAAGAGACATTCCTGACTCGTACCATTCTCTTGGAGATTCCTATTGTACTATGTTTCAGCTGAAGTACTGTCAAACATACTTTTTAAGAAACAAAAGCTAACAACAGTAGTGGGTATACCACAACAAAAATGTCAATGTCTCAATAACTTGACATGTGTCCTTGTGCATCAATTACACCTTGATAATTACATCTCATGATGTTCACAAGTCGACTTATCTTCTGCTGAGACATGCCATTCCACTCTTTTTGAAGGGCTGCCCTCAGGGCATTGAGGTCCTGGGGGGCAGGGTTTCCACCCACTACATGACGACTTAACTGATGTCTTTAGTTTTCTATGGTATTCAGGTCTGGAGAAAAGTGCAGGCCACTCCATTTGAGATACCCCAGCTTCCAGCAGACATTCCCTGACAATGGGACCTCAATGAGCTGGGGCATTGTCATCCCTAAAGATTAGTGCATTTTGAGTGCATTTCTGAAATTTCACCTGAAAGTCGAATATCCCTGACTTTTGTGAGTAGTATAATCTTCCGTAGCAACTGGACTTGCTTGTAGTTCTTGAACATGTTTCACCTTATCAGTTCTGGATAACTGGCTCAGAGAGGCAGGCATAAAAGTTCTGGGGAGTCATTAGGTCATTGACACTTGATGGTCATCTCGGGGTTGTTGACCCATTGAATCACGTGTTAAAGTGTGAATGACTGTGGAACCACTGTGGATGACAAGATTGCTTTGCTTATGTCTGGGTGTTTTGTTTTTGGAGTGGACCAATTTCTGCTTAAGTGTGTTACTAAATTTGAAATGTATAAGGATGTGTTGTTTATTTGATATTCTCTTGAGTTTATCAGATACTGTGGATTGGATGTATGGATTCGCTATTTATTGTCCTAGTTTTAAACCCTGTCTGTGTTGGGAATGCTCCTACTGGATCTTTTCTTGGACTTGACAAAGGCCCAGATTGGGTAGATATAGGTTTTGAGTGCTTTCTCAATGTGATTATGTTCCTTCTCCCTTCCCTCCGCCCTTGTCTGCACGCTCTCAGCCTTGTGGTGCTGGGTTTTCCTTATTCTGTTTTTTGCACCAGACGTTGGTTTAAGTCAAAGAGTAAGTATTGACGTGTATGTGGGTTTTCTGTATACTGCAAAATTTCAGTTACCTGTTACATCCTCCAATTTGAACTTGATGCTTTTGTGCATCCCATGGCTGTGTTTTATGAAAGTGGCCCTCTTCTATGTTTTAATTTTGACCCAGGTATCATCCACATACCTAAACCAGCAGGTCTTATTTCTGCAAAGGAGCTCAGGGCACTGTTCTCCACTTCCTCCATGTAGAGGTTGGCCAGAATTGGCTAGCTAATATGGTATCTATTTTGCAATATTGTAACTGAATTGATGATGATTGATTGATTTTAGAGTCTGCATGTGCATGGGGCATCTTTCACTGCCTTGGTCAATGACAGGTCAATGAGTTGGCTCACTTTGTGGCTTTGATTAGGTCTTCCACTGTCAGGCGTTCTCGTGTTACTGTGAAGTTCAGTCTTCTGGGTAAAACAAACTCTCTTCTGGTGTCTTTAGTAAGTAAAGTTGGACTTTAATAACTTCTGGTTTAAAAAAAGAAAAAGAAAAAAGAAAAAAGACCATAAAACCCAGTCCTTGTACCACTCCATCTTTATTGCTTATTTATAGCTTCACACTAATGGCCTTGTTCTATTAAGATCAGGAAAAAAAAGTAATTCTATAATGTGTGGATTAATTGTCATTGGGTTTCAGATTATACTTACAAGATTTCAGAAACATGAAATTAGCAGATAAAACAGAAGTTTTCCCAAAACATTATTATTATAAATTTTTAAAAACTGTTTTAGCACATACTTATAACTAATCAGCCAACAACCAGCTGTTGCTACCTTCTGTCACTGACACGGGGTTGTTTAGCTCTAGATAATTATTTCTTTATGAATGCATAAATTGAAACATCCAATGACTTTAGAGAAATGAAATAGTGTAGATTGTAATAAAGATATCCAACAGAGCATCCATTTTCTCCACAGGAAAGTGTAGACCTCTACTTCCAGATTTGCTAATCCAACAGTATAATTCTTAAGAAATAAAAACAATACGTTAAATCATTTTCATATCCACACATTTGAATTGCAGAGAGAAACATTTATTGAGTCTCCATTAAAGCTTTTCATCTCACACCACTTCCTATCTGAATATTAATTTCCACCAGGACTGAAATAGCAATAGAAACAGACCTGTACCAATCGGATTCTCATAATTCACACAAAGAAAAACTGTACATAACAACCAGGAAATCAAGTTGGTGACTAAAACCCAACACTAGTGATATGAAACAGCTTAAAAAACATTGGTTAGGCATCACTTTAACATAATGCTTAACTTCATTTATGTAAGAGACAAAGAATGATGCACTGTATAAAGGCGGGTACAAGGAACCAGCTCAAGCTACACTGTAGAGGCAGTGTGCTACATAATTGAAACCTGTGCATTGTATAGTATGTCTGAGCAGTTTCACCCACACCAACAAGTCTTACAGCTGGAGGACAAAACTTTGAATTGTATAATGTACATTCCTTGGATGGTATGAATTTTATGGTCTGTGGTATGTCTGAAATAAGAGTACAGTAAATGAATGCCTAATGCTCCAAACCACTATGCAAAACCCATTATCAAAACTGTAGATGAAGTGGGTCTTTAAAACCTGCCCAAACTGATCATTCAAGCCAATTTAGGTCAATTTCCAAATAGTTAAACTAAGGTAGAAACATAACACACTGCTAAACAAATAAGATAAAATAAACAGTGTTTAAGTATTGTTTCTTTTCTATGTTTAACAGAACTGTAAACTGGGTATCTTTCGGATCAATGCCCCTTTGTATTGCAAATATAGAACAGGCACTTCCCACAACTTTCTAAACAAGCAGGGTAAACTGAACTGAATTGAATCAATATAATAATAATAATAATAATAATAATAATAATAATAATAATAATATATAATACTGAATCAATATTTTTTTATATTTGATATTTAGGGAGAAGAACTCTATTTTAATATTAGTTTTTACTATTACTAAATGGCACAAAAACTTTTAAGATAGGGATTATCCATATCTGTATTTTTACTTCTTTCAACTCATTGTAGTGTCTCTAGATTTGGAACCTGATTTAAGTTATTACTTACTGCCACAGCGCACTGTTGTCTGAAAAAAACAAACAACAAAAACACATCAGTGCATCACTTGAAGAGACCCATACACAGAAGAATCAGCAGCTTTATTTGTTTTGTTTTTTTTGACTCTTTGTCAAATATTTTAGGAATAAAACTTTCCTGCTAATGCAGCAGCACAGTCTTCTATTACATTTTTAGGGATGTTGATTATGCTAATGGTCAAATGACATTAATTGTACCTGATAGACAATGGTATTCACCAGCATGAAATGAGTGCTTTACAAGTTGGTGCTTAGAAGTATAGCAACATTATGAACACTGCATGTAAACAAATGTGTTACAAGAAAGCTCCACAGGCTTCCTAAATGTTACAACATCAAGTGGATAAAGTCTGACCTTGATCTGGGTTAAAGAAAAGCTTTACTCAAGATATCCCTAATAAAGCTGAGAAAAAGCAAAGGTGACAGTCTCACTAGAAATTTAACCTGGAGATAAAGTTTTCTTCAACACTCACAGTCTAGCAACCTAAAGCCATCCATAACTTTGTCCATTTGAGGATGACAGCTTACTCTGGCATTAATGGTTCATCCCAGTTTCAGTTTTAAACGTACATACAGTACTCCGCAGTTAAGTATTGGAATTGCAAGGCTAGCCTATTTTGTTTTGTTGTACAGTAAAGACATTTGGATGTAAGATCAAAAGCTGGATCTGAGATGAAAGCTCAAAATTTTAGCTTTTATTTGATTGAATATACATCTCTTTATGGTAAACAACATTGTTACATATATATTAATAACCTAAATTGTATGTGAGCAAAAAATACCCTGGGGTATTCTACTATATGAATGATTATTCAACAATAAAAACAACAATATAATAATAATATAATAACAATAAAAACTTCTAAACAACTACTCTTGGATTAATCTTGGATTTTACCTGTGAAGACTGTATTTGTTTTAAAAGAGACTAACATCATGAAGATCGGAGCTGTCTATGGGAGAGAAGCTATTTTGAAAAGTTATTTTGAATTGGAAAAAAAATCATGACAGTAGCAGCAGAATTAATTCTGCAAATGTACAAAAAAGAAAACAAATACCCGTTTCAATACTTTTGCTTACTTAAATTATTGGTGGTTGGTTGGAAAAGTGTTGTGTTCTATGTTTTTTAACATATCAATGCTACCAGTAAATAAAATTTGTAACACTGAACTTTCATCTGATATTCATCATCCGACCCTAAATGCAGAACAGCTTAAGCTTTGCTATTCCAATACTTTCAGAGGAGCATGTACATAATTAAACGCATCATTATCCCCCCATCAATGTTTCTAGAAAAGTTAAGCAGCACTTTGACCAACCATTAAAACTGATGGGCCCTCAGGTGTTGTTGAAAGGATAACTTTTTCCTTCAGCCTTGTCACTTATTGTATACTGTATTTTCTGGCATTGTACTTGACTAGTAAAAACAATGTTAAGCCTGGGGGCAGAATACTAGATATGGCTTTAAGATTTAATTTGCTGCCTGCATTGTTACACAGTAAAACATAAATGTATGTATTAGTCACAACAAAATAGTGTTTCAGTAGTGTAAAGTCCTACCTCATATCTTTTGCCAACACAACAGAAAGAGACTTTAAAATTGCTACTGTGATGACAACTCAACAACTGCAATTCACTGTTCCCACTGAGCGGTGTAGGACCAATTAACTACTACAACAAATATCTCAAGGATGTACTGAAGAGAAACAAACCAACTGACACTATAGTGACTAAAGTATAATATTACTGTTTAAGGAGTGCTATCCTAAATCTGTGTAGTACAATGAACATTACAAACCATCAGTTAAGTCATTTCTGAACCATAACAGTCTCTCCTCAGTAGTTTCAGCAGAAAATGGCTGCAAAGTTTAGCCCCCATTCTGAAACTAGAGCATTAGTGTGGTCCAACACTGATGTTGGGCGGTCTGGCTCTCTGTCAGCATTCCAGTTCATTTCAAATGTACTGTATGGGGTTGAAGTCTAGGCTCTCTGCAGGTCAATAAGGTTCTTCTTTGTATCAATTTCTTAATGTACAGCTGTACAGTGGCTGTATAGTGTCTCCCTATGTTTGGCCAAGTAGCATCTTAGTCTCCATTCTTAGGTAATGTGGAGTATTGATTCCAATAAGACAAATCAACAGAATTACGGTAAAATGCCAGATAATTAAAACCAAAGGGGAGGTTGAACTACATATAAATGATCAAAGAACTAAAGCTCTTCAGGATATCTAGACTACATGTGAATAATTTGGTTTTTTTATATAGTTTTTGAGAAATGACCATATCAGTTCTAAATTAAATACAGAGTAAAGTCATGAGTGTTTACAGTTATACATTATAAAACACACACACAGTAAAATGAAGAGAAAACAGAGAATATTTACATATAGAACAAAGTCCATTATTGTGCCACATGGTCTGGGAAGACTTCTTGCCCATTAACATTGTGATGATTCTCTGCAGCCTGCACACATAATGGCTAATAATCATTGCATATCTAGCCACAGCTCAGTGGCCTCCACAAGCATTACCAAATGTGAGAACTGGAATCTCTGATAATAGGTGGTGCAGTACACCACACAACCTTTAGCCTTTCAAAGTTACAGTAACAGTAGTGAGATGAGGAGGGCTTTACCTTCACTGGGCAACACTCCAACCAATTTGTTATGTTGTTTAATCTGTGTGTGTCTCTCTCTCTCTCTCTCTCTCTCACACACACACACACACACACACACACACACACACACACACACACACTCTAAGGGATATAGTCACCCACCTCCACAGACCTCACCCAACAGAAAATATGCTTGAGTGCAGCATAGGTAAGCACACTCACAAAACACCATGCACCACTACATCTTAAATTCTGTGTAAAATATCAAAGTTTTGTCAAACTGCTTAGAATATGGTCTATGACAGTTCTGCTCCACAAAATAAGAAAAATGATAAAAAGAAAATTAATGCACACAATTGACCCTTGTGGTGAAGACTGAGGGAGAGTCCTTCGGTTTGTTTGACTGAGGTTTGCTGGGAATCATGGCTCCTGCAGTTTCAACCTCTTTGTCCAAAGTTTACCTCCTGTGCATGATTTGTTTCCATGGGGTCTTCTTTGAAGTTTTCACACTGCTCCATTACTTTCCTAAGTACATAACACATTTCAGTATCTTAATAGTTAGGTACTCTCCCAAAGAAAATACAAAAATAAAAATAATTTCACTGTTAAGTAATACTGACTGAGAAAGTCAAGTAGCTGCAACTATACCTGAGGCCTTACCCCAAACCTTTATCTTTTAGTGGCTTGTAGTTCAAGATCTTTTTTTTTTTTTACAGTAACACAAATGAGTTTGCATACAAAAGCTGTTCCTCAGTTTTTGCAGAACCAGTTGAGCATTACCACAGACCTCAGAGTTGCTGTTTTAACACAATTTGAGACCCTGTCACTTGAATTTCTTGAAGCTATTGATGGACATTAAACCTTCTGTGTGCCTCCTGAGAGTGGATGAAGAACATTTTAGAAACTGCAGTGCTGCTAACCATAGTGAAAATGGTCTCAGCAGAAGCAAACCCCATTGTTGCTAAGCAAGAGACAGTAATGGTGTTAAAGCAAAACAGTAAACTCACATTGGTTGCTTGGATATATTTTGGATTTAAAAGAGAGGATGCGCATCAGTTGTGTTAAAGAGATCTCGGAAGGTAATGCCACAATTGTCCTCCAGTATTTAAAAAAGTTAATTATTATTAACATGTCTACTAATGCAAACACTACTTTGGTAAGTATGGCCAGGCATCAGATGACATGCATTACACACCTAGGAGATTGAGAGGAGGATTTCAAACAAAGTTTGATCAAAACACTGAGATAACTAAATGTAGTATGTTTTCAAAGTTCATTGTCTGCGTTCTGAATAACATTACCATCGGTGTGAGAGAGGGCTTGCGCTAGTCAGCTGGAACATTGACGACATGTTTGCATGTAGTTAGCAAGCCCAGTGACCAAGCCCAGTACTTCTGTCTGTTCCCCGTAGAAAGAAATGAAGAGTTTGTAGAATAAAAATGTAAAAGGAGACTGAGTTAAGACCAAAATATGGATGGTCAACATGAAACAGCTTTATAAGCCAATTCATGATTTCTGTCTGTATTTTTACAAAAGTCTATGTAGTGTAAAATTACCACAGATCTGGTCTGTCCATGGCCTGCGTATGCAATAATTTAAGCAAAAACTAGAAAACGGCTTTTACATCTCTAAAAGGACACAGTTTGTTTAACATAATAACAATAGGCAATTTTGTTTCTGGTGTGAAATATGGAGTATCCCAAAGCTATTGCTGGCTTTCTGCATCTACATTTAACCTCTTGGCCAAATTGCCAAGCAGCACCATAAACCTCACTACACTCATCAAAACATTGTTTGTACTGAAACAAAAAAAAAAAGTCAGCATAAAATATTTTTGTTAATCCTACTTCTTACTGCCCAGTGCCCTGCTTCTGACAACTAATGTTCTGGGGCACTTCAGTTAGTATTGTGAGATTTTGAAGTAAGGAAGCAAATAATGAGAGATCTGTATAAGGAAAGCACTCTATAACTGTATCTACATGTTTTTTGCTCACTGTATTTACAAACCCAATTCAAATAAAGTTGGTACGATGTGTAAAACGTAAATAAAAACAGAATGTAATAATTTGCAAATCTCATCAACCTGCATTTTAATCACAATAGAACATTAACAACATATCATATGTTGAAGCTCAGACATTTTACCACATCAGCAACAGCAACACTCAAAAAGGTTGGAACAGAAGGAACAAAAGGCTGGAAAAGTTTATTTATTTTTTTGTCCTTTCGGCTTATCCCGTGAGATAATTGTCTGCATGTTGATTTGGCACAGTTTTTAGGCCGGACGCCCTTCCTAACGCAACCCTCCCCAATTTCTATCGGGCTTGGACTGGCACTGCACAGCTGGGGATGCGAATGGGCTGTTAGGGTTTCACTGTCTTGCCCAGAGACACTTTAATATATATGAGGCTGGAAAAGTACTTGCTGTAAATAAACAAAACAAATGGAGGAGCATTTGACAACTAATTCGGATAATTGTCAACAGGTCAGTAACATGACTGGGTATAAAAAGGAGCTTGTCAGAGAGGCAGAGCCTCTCGAATGCAAAGGTGGATAGAGGTTCACCAATCTGCCACAAATTGTGTAACTATTTCAGAAAAATGTTACTCAATGTAACATTGATGAAGACTTTGTAGATCCCACCATCTACTGTACAGTATAGAATATCATCAAAAGATTCAGAAAATCAGGAAGAATCTCTGTGTGCAAAGGACAAGGCCAAAGGTCAAACTGGATGTGCCTGATCTTTGGTCCCTCACACAGCACTGCATAAAAAACAGGCATGATACTTTACAACACTGCATGGGCTCAGGGACACTTCCAGAAATCAATGTCTGTGAACACAGTTTGCTGTGCAATCCACAAATGTAAGTTAAAGCTGTATCACCCAAAGAAGAAGCCATATGTGAACACAATCAAGAAATACCGCCGTGTTCTATGGGCCAAAGCTTATTTAAAATGTTCTGAGGCAAAATGGAAAACTGTCCTGAGGTCAGATGAATCAAAATTTGAAATTGTTTTTGGAAAACATGGATGCTGTGCTGCTAAAGATGAGAAGAAAAATCCAGCTTGTTGACAGCTAACAGTTCAAAAGTCTGCATCTCTGATGGTATGGGGGTGCATTAGTGCAAACGGCGTGGGCAGCTTACACATCTGGAAAGGCACCATCAATATACATCAAAGTACATAGAGGCTTAAAAGCTCCCATCCAGACAAACATCAGGGAAGGCCTTGCATATTTCACCAAGACAGAATAAACCACAATCACAAAAAGAATAGCTTAACAGGAGAAGAGTTCAGGTGCTGAACTGGTCTGCCTGCAGTCCAGCTCTTTCACCAATAGAAAATATTTGCTGAATTATAAAACTAAAAATCTGGCAACAAAGGTCCAAGACTGTGGAGCAGCTAGAATCCTGCATCAGACGAGAACATTCCTCTCCTTAAAGTCCAGCAACTGCTCTCCTCACTTCCCAGACATTTACAGACAGTTGTTAAAAGAAGAGGGGATGATCCAACCTCTGTTCCAACTTTTTGAGATGCGTTGCTGCTATCAAACTCAAAAGAAGGGAATATTTTCCATGAAATTGTAAAATATCTATGTTTAAGATCTGATATGTTGTTTATGTTCTACTGTGAATAAAATATGGGTTGATGAGATTTGCAAAAAATTGCATTTTGATTTTTTTTTATATTTTACACATTGTTCCAACCTTTTTTGAATTGGAGTTAATATGCGGCAGAATGTTAACCTCAATGGTAACCTCACCTTGACATTACAAGTTTACATTAAACTGTCACCTAAAATGTATCTTGCCACACAATACACTGAAGCAAAGCTTATAAGTTGTCAGTTTTACCTGGCCATGTCCTTGGTCTCTGGCTGAGAGCTCTCCAATTCCAGAACTCTTTCCAGAAGATTTATTCCTCCTTCTTTTATCAGCAGGGGACAATACTTGGCTGCTACAGGAGAAAAATGAAGGGAAAAAGAAACACAAAAAATTATGACTGTGTACTAATGTATACAGCTTTATTCTCCTCGTTAGCAGGTACAATACATTTTTGAAATCATTAAACCTTGTTTCAGAACGTTTGTGGCTCATCACTTTTTTGTTCTCTCCGATTCTTCTGCTGATGAGGTGTTTGCAGATTTTTCCTTCTGAACTCACAATGCTTGTTTTCAGCTGTTGAACACACACATTCTGTGTTCGTTGCTCTGTAAATTCTGAACTTTCATGTGATATCCAACTTTGGATCCTAAACTAAATAAATGTATATAAACTTCTGATCATAACTGCATGTACCGGTGTGTTATTCTACTATTGTACGAGCAGGTTAATGAAACTACAGAGGTTGCCAGAAACATAGAAACTCATCATATCAGACAAAAGTCTTTTGCCGTTGGTATTTCGTGAAGTAAAGCAGGGAGATGCTAGCATCAACGTTATACTTAAAATAAAATCACTACCTATTCTAACTATTCACAATACCTTTGAGCTTGTGAACACTAAGGAAAGCTTAAAATTAGGTTTTTTTTAAGACCACTTTCCCTTTTGGCAGCTACTTGTGCATTAAGGAAACAGAAAATGTACACCTATTAAAAAATAAATAAAACAAATGGGGATTTTAACAATTTTATTAATATACAAAACATAAAATCAAGATTTAAAAATAATTTATAATCCCTAGTTTTCAAATGTATTTTTTAAAAATAAGTTGGAGAAATCCAAGCAGCTTCAGTCTCAAAACTGTTTCACAACTCCAGACAATGTCAGGAGAAATCAGCCTCACAAGTCACACGCAGTGGGAGATCGTCTGAGTCAGAAGCATCCTTACTGTAGAAACGGCTATATTTCGCTGATAGTGGGAAAGAGGGCACAGTAAAAGGGATATAAGGTTTATCCCTGATAGCTTAGGGTTGCCACCGTGGATAATTTTGTCTGCACGTTAATTTGGCACAGTTTTTACATTGGATATATAAACATTTTCTTCACTTTGTTAATGACACAGATGGTTTTCCACATTCAAACAGGGTGAACACTTCATCTGTACTGTGGATCCATGTTATTGATGCCCTATTAAGTTATGGTGAAGTTAGTAAAAAGGTGTATGATAGGCTCAAATGAAAAATAATATTTAGTCATGTTCACCTGAAATCAGAGATTGTGAACACATTATGAACACTACAAGCAGCTCTACAATAAAATAAGATTTTATCTACTTTCAGTAGTACGACACACATAAATCACAGTTTACTTCCCTGGGGAAAGCTGGCAAGTGTTAATGTTGAGCCCTAAATATATATTCTGTTTGTGTTCAAACTCTTAATAGGAGCAGATACTCACGGTATACTGACACCAGGTTGTAGAGAGCCCATGTGGCCCAGTGCTGGCTGACAGGGGAGATGCTCTGGGGCAGCAGTCGCAGTATGGGCTCAAATGACCTGAGGAACAACAATTAATTTAAAACTTTTCAGAAGAAAACCCACAATACACATATCCACATTGGCAGTAACAGGTGGATAGTAAGAGACATGGTCAACATCTAAATAAATAACTGCATTAATTAAATACATTTTAATATTCTGACAGTCAAAGGTGATTCAGTAAAAGCCAAGAGACCAGGGAATGGCAGTTCAAATACACTCCTACAATCTAATGGAACGTGAGAGGATCGGTAAGGAAAAATAGAAACCCCCCCCAAATTAAGGTGTTCGAAGCTGTTTGAGACTTAACAAACGAAAATCAAAAGTTGTTATTACTGTCAAATGGGCATTTTCCAAATTACTGAATTTAAAATTAGTACATGCAAGCATGAGACTTTAGTTTTTGATATTTATTAAAACATAAAATATTTTTCACTTTTTCAGTATGGGTTATTGAGTGTATAAGGATAAGAAAAAAGAGATCTTGATAAAGTCAAAAAGAGGAGCATGCCGTTAACTGAACGGCAACATTGCATACCACACATTCATAGCGTCCCGAATATGAGTCCAGCATTTTCTATCCAGGTTTTCACTTCCTTTTTTTTCCCTTTTAAAGTTCAATACTTAATTGGCTTCAATTTTTTATTTTTTTTTTTTAATTTGTGTCCTTTCGGCTTATCCCGTGAGTTCAGGTTCGCCACAGCGGATCATTGTCTGCATGTTGATTTGGCACAGTTTTTACGCCGGATGCCCTTCCTGACACAACCCTTCCCAATTTCTGCCGGGCTTGGACCGACACTGCACAGCTGGGGAGGGAAATGGGCTGTTAGGGGTTCAGTGTCTTGCCCAGAGACACTTAATTGGCTTCATTGTCTGTCTATCAAAAGGTGCTCAGTATAAATAGTAAAATTGTGACTGGCAGATATGAAACGAGATATTCTGTTTGCATTGCCACAATGGAAACTGCACACCCTGAATGTTCAGAGGAGTGATGCATCTCGCCCATAAAATATTTATTTATTTATTTTTACACACAGCATTGCCATTCTTAGAGCCTTACATGCTCTCTTAAAGAGTATCTAAGTCAAACATCTTTCTAATTTGACCTGTCATAAATTTAAATCATGCCATTGAATAAATGTTAGTTAACAACAGCAGATCTGTCCAAAGATTAGCACCAGATACAATGGGAAGCTGCTAACGTTACATGAACAAGTGTTAAACCATGGCAGGGATGAACTATAGTCATAAAAGAGAGTGTGTGTATATGAGAGAACACCATTTGTAGCCTCTATACTTCTTGAGTGTGATGCTGTAGATGACCATGTTGGTTGTTTAATTTACTAATGTAGTTCACCAGTGCTAACTTCATTAATTTTTTTTAGAAGATTAATCCTACACTTTTCTAATGCAACCACAAGGGGACACAATCCAGTGTTCTTCTTGTGCCAGTCATAAGGCCGGATAGATGCATAGGGTTATGTTAGGAAGGGCATCTGACATAAAACATATGCCAAATCCAAAATTCAAATCACTAACATGACTTCCAAATTGGATTGGTTGTGCCCTGGGTTAACAATGACCACCACCTGAGCTGTTGACCTACAGGGCACCGGTGGAAACTGGGCCACATAGTCCCAACATGACAGGGAAGGCTAGAGAGTTGGTTGACATGATGGAAGGTGGATACACTGTGTATACAGGTGTCTAGGTGGAAAGGTAGGAAGGCTAGATGTTTAGAGCAGGGTTCAAGTTATTTTACCATGGTGTGAATGGAAAGGGAAATAAAGTAGGAGTTATCCTGAAAGGAGAGTTTGTAAAGAATGTTATGGAGGTGAAAAGAGTATTAGATAGGGTGATGATTCTGAAGCTGGAAATTGAAGGAGCGAAGTTGTGTCAATGTTGATAGTAGCTAGGATGTGCTGGTAGACTTTGTAAAAAGGATGGAAATGGCTATAGTGAATACTTTCTTCTAGAAGAGGTAGGAACATAGGGTGACATGTACAGGCAGTGGTAAAGGCACTCGGGTAGTCTACATCTTGTGTCGACGTAATTTGAAAGACATTAGTGACTTCAAAGTATTGGTAGGAGAGAGTGTAGCCAGACAAAACAGGATGATCGTGTATAAAATGACTAAAATGACTGGTGGTGAGGAGGATGAAGGGGACTAAGGCAGAGCAGAGGACAAAGTGGCGGAAGTTTAAAAAAGGAAGAACCATGTGTATTTTTCAGGGAGGAATTGAGACAGGCTCTGGGCAGCCAGGAGGTGCTACAGCAATGGAAAAGAAGTGTACTGGTATTGATTATTAAGAAAAAGGGAGATGTGCAGACCTGTGGGAACTATAAAGAAATAAAACTGATGAGCCATTCAATGAAGTTGTGGGAAAATATAGTGGAATCTAGGCTATTGGCCAGAGGTGAGCATTTGCAACAATATGGTTTCATGCCTAGAAACGGCACAACAGATGCATTATTTGCTTTGAGGATGCTGATGGATAAGTACAAAGAAGGTCATAGGGAGTTGCATTGGTAGTTTTAGAGAAAGTGTATGACTATATTGTATCAGGAACTCTGGAGTGGCAGAGGAGCTGAAGGTGGAGGTGGGTCTGCATAAAGAATCGACATATGACATTGTGATCTGTAACGAGAGCAGGAAGCAGGTGGAGGAAATTCTAGAGATAGTGGTTGTATGGAAAGGTGTTTAAGACGGTGGTGAGACCAGAGCTTAAATTTTGAGGATCTATTTGGGAATGACGAGGATGGAGGCCAGATTCAGGTGGATTAGACAGGTTCAGAAGAGAGATTGTGAATATAGGTATAAGAATGCTGATGTTGGAGCTGCCAGGCAGGAGGTCTAGAGGAGATTTATGGATGTGATAGCATGGATAGCAATGAAATTTGATACAGAAATGAAATGTATACAATATTTCAGTTCATCACTAAATACCAGCAAAACTATAGACATTCACGTCAACCCTTAGCTGCACGCTTTAAAAAAAAGATAGTATGCTAAATTAAGAACATCATATTTGGTATTAAGGAATAAAAATGTTGGTATTACAAGTTTGATAATATTCATATTCAAGCACTAAAAAAAGCACAACATTTTTTTTGTTGTGATTTGGTACTATATGAATAAAGTTAAATTTAAACTGAATTAAATTAAAATATGGTAGAGTGCATTTTGATATGGACACACAATAATAGCACAAAATCTATGCTGGACAGAAACATATTCAACAAAACAAAATTTGTATGACATTAACAAAGAAAAGCTAATCTGAACCTGTAGTTAATATTGCGCCGTGAGTTGACATCCCAGCTTTGGATGGCTTCCCACATCTTCTCCATAACGGCTTCTCTGTGTGGATCTTCCATGGACCAAGCCTCCGGCCCATCAAACATTATGTGTGAAAGCACGCCACATGCATTGTATGACACCTCAATCCCATCGGCCTTACTGTCCAACAGGTTACTGTCAAAGGATCACACAGTTAAAAAATTTAAACTATTCAAAGAAGTTAAAAAACTTCAAAAACACAATAGGGTTACAATAATTTGTCTATCATTCCTTTGTTTATCCCATGTAGTAAAACATTATTGTGTAGGTGTGTGGTTGCTCCAATAATGTGACAAAGGTACTGTTCTCCCCACCTCTTACTGGTCTGATATCAATGTATATCCTCCTATCAAGTTCAACAATAAATCACAGCACTTGTTTAAAAGCCCTGGCTCTGGGTGCCTGCGATGTAGAGAGAGCAGCAGGCCTCTGTGTTGGTTTGGTCCGTTGAATTTTGTGATTTGAAACTTGTATTGTATAGAATGGTATGGCCCTTGATACATCTTTTGGAGCCTTGTTTTGCAATACTCAGATTTATTTGTTAGAGTTTATTTGTTTATTTGTTAAAGATTTGTCTTGTTTCAAGGAGGCTGGACTAGGTGACCGACTTTCTTACATACACCCATATAATCCCTTTGAGTCCATATACATATTTTTAGATGTAGATACCGTAATGCACCAACACTGAGGCCAAGTATTTTGGGTAGAACACATAAGTTTAACGGATGCTATTTCTGTTGTACTTATGTTTGGGTAGACAGAATAGGCCATGGTTTTATTTGATGCGTTTTCTTTCTTAACTTGGCTTAAACAGACAAGTCAGACAATCCTTGCTTTTTTTTTGACAGAAACGTCTTTTGTTTTATTTTTGTTTTTAATAGCATGCTCTTAATAGCAAGTTTCTCCTTGTTTACTGCTGTTTGCTGTTTATGTATTTTGTATACTTCCACCTCTATTGTTTTGTCTTAAAATAAAATACAAACTAAATGTTTTACATACCTTTAGGATCTTGTTTCCTATTATTATGTTTCTAACTGTACCATTATAACCCTGGTTTATTGCTGTACAGTGAAGACATTTGGTTTTAAGATCAAAAGACTTATATGAGACGAAGGTGAATATTCACTTGTTTTTCATTTTGCTGACCATTTTAAATTTAGGTAAACTGACAAGGCAAGGTAATCTGAAAAGTTCGACCACAACGAGACTCAACAGTTCTCTTACCTGAATACAGTGATGAACTGTGGGGTGAGCAGCTGTGGCCTCAAAGCCTTGACCTCTGCCACATTTCCTAAAAGCCCCAGCATATTGCGGTGAAGCTCCTGCTTGTCTGGAAACTCCTAGATTGAGATCATACAAGAAGAAATGTTTTTTTATTAGTGAAATTAGAAAGAAAAATTACATTTATAAAGCTAATGAAGTGTCACTCAATGCATCAATATCTGGGTCAAAAAAAGGTCCTGTGACACGTTCCTCTGTCACCAGCAATAGTCTAACCTTCATCAACACTCAACAAGCATAAGGCTAATAGTAAAACACAGGTACCAGTTTGTAGAATATTCTTGTGAATTCCTTCCATCTATTCCCAGGTTGGCTGTGTGCTTATACTTGCTCTGAGTATATGCACAGATTGTACTAATAAATTACCATCAGATCAAAAGATACTCTATGGTTACAGTAAGGATTCACATTTACTGTGTCAGAAATGTTTGTCTTTAAATCTTTCATTCTGTTTAGAGTGAAAAATGTGCCCTGAACATCATCAAATACTAAACAAAATAAGACCCTTGATAATTTGTCATTTACTAGAATTTCAAATGGTACACAGTTTAAACTGGTATCATGTTTTTAGGTCATAAAGGTCATTGTTCTATTTGTAGGCTCACGTCCAATGCCGATGTTATGGCAGGTTTGCAGCCACATCATTGCACAGCTATATTGTCAACGATTAACCTGTTATCATGAGAAAGACTTATCTATAATCTATCTAGCAAAAAATTAGGTGGCACTGCACGTGATACACAGTTGGGACTGTGGGCTCACCTGCAGACACTCCAGGAAGAGACTCATGCCCTGACAGTTAAGAAACATCTGACAATTGTCAGGTGTCTCATCAGTGATGTTCCACAAAGCGCTCCAGGAAAACTCCATCACCTGGTCACACTGAGAGAAAAACAAAAAACAAAAAACAAAAAAACACCAATCCTTTGTTACTGGAAAATTATTATTTCTCATTTTAATATTGATTTATTACTGTCAGTAAATGCTGAGTTGTGTCATCATACTTCTTTTGTGTTCCTCAGCACTTATGCAACACATTTTTAGACAGAAAACAACTCAGACTCACCATTCTATCCTGTAGCTTCTTCTGAATTAAATTCAACATTGTCTGAGAATGAGAAATAATAAGAACATAAAAATGTGACAGTTATCTGAGGGTGAATTCCGAACCATAAGAGCACAATTGCTACAATTTAAGATAAAATGAATTGATGATGAGTCTAGATTAAAGGCTTATGCAACACCAAGATGCATACATTTCGAAACTGAGCTATACAAACACACACACACACACAAAACACAGTACTACTGTCACAGTCGTAGTCTCACGGGTCTGTGTGTCTCCATTGTATAGTTCAGAAACTGTCTACTTCCACAGGTTCCACTAATTTAGAAGAATCATATATACATATACATATACATATAAGAGAGAGAGAGAGAGAGAGAGAGAGAGAGAGAGAGAGAGATAGTAAATGGTGTGCACTTACAGGGTTGTTCAAAATAATAGCAGTACAATGTGACTAACCAGAATAATCCAGGTTTTTAGTATATTTTTTATTGCTACGTGGCCAGTTACCAGTAGGTGCAGCAGATTCTCAGAAAACAAAGACCCAGCATTCATGATATGCACGCTCGTAAGGCTGTGCAACTGGGAAATTCGTTGAAAAAAAAAAAAAAATTATATTATATATATATACTTTAGCTATTAAGCTTTAAGATCCAGACAACCTAAAGCTTATAGTTAGTTGTTGTCCAGCTGCTTTGGAGATTTTCCCGTGCACAGCTTCTGGTCCTACCAACTTGCCCAGTGTTTTGTTTTTGTTTGTTTTTTCTTTTCTCTCTCTCTCTTTTCTTTTCTCTCTCCACTTTCCGCTCACCCCAACCAGTCAAGGCACATGGCCGCCCACTCTGACCCTGGTTCTGGTGGAGGTTTCTTCCGTTAAAGGGAGTTTATGGCACTGACTAAATTGCTTCTCTCCGCTACGGCTTGTTCAAGTGGGATTTGTTGGGTTTTCTCTACATATCTGTATAGTCTTGACTTTATTATGTAAACTGCCAGGAGATAACTTTTTTTGTGAATTTGCATTATATAAATAAAGTTGAATTAAATTAATGATTGACACAAGACATTGCACAGCTGCAAAACGGCATCTAGAAGCATTTGCAGATTTATTATGCAACTGATGTTCTTTTAGTCCTAAGACAGGGATAGTGATCGTAATGAAATGCTGAGGAAACAGCCTTTGTTTACTTGAAATATGTCTAACGCTGTTAAAATTTATAAATTACTTTTTACCAATATTTCGTAATAAAAACCTAAGCAGTTAGACAGGGGAGTAGGTTACCATGCAGTTATTCTTAAACAGCAAGTATTCCTAAATCCACCATTTTTCCCTTACAACATACACCATGTGTGATCGAGCTACGTGAAACCCCTTACCATCAGTGAGTCTTAAAAAATAAATAGATAAATAAAATCACTGACATGTCTATATGCATGACAATAGTTCTTGGTTTTTGGCCATAATAAATGAGGAACAAAAATAGGAGCACCCGTTCTGTTTAAAAACACACTCCAAAGTTTGGCTGAGGGTCACATGAAGCAGTCCCATTAAGTTATACCAAGCCAGTCTCTATCAAACATAAACTCTGTTTAAGATAAATATTCTTCATTATGTTGTCCTGGGTAGTAGTTCCTTGCCCAGCTGTAAGGAAGGGATACCTTGAAGTTGATATGTGTAGGTCTGCTGTTGTCAACAGGCTTGTAGGGAACTTGGAAGGGAAATTATACCAGGCAGCTCTGAGAGCTGGAACGTCTTTGCAAACTGTAGTTTTGTAGCACCAGATGTGTTAAAATACGCTCTGACTTTTTTATTGAATATATTTATGCAGATGTGACATCACAGAGTCATTCTAGCCTTTTCTCATGTTTCGTTTCAAACCCTCTTGATTTGCATCTTAAAAGATATAAAACATGGCTTTTGTCTTTGTTTATTTGAGGTGTTGAGAGAAAGAAGGACAACAGAGAAAATACTTTCACTGATTTCCCCTGAGATAAGCTGAAAGGACTGAAGGATTGAGTGGTTAATAGTCAAAATTGACATAAAAATGTTTTGTAAAGCTGAGAGGCTACATGGTTGTCTTGCTGTTCTGATTTAGCTTTTCTTTACTCTATACTCTGTCACTCTATACTCTGCCAACAACGATTACCCTACAGGTAATCGTTGTCACAATAAACAAGAATGCAAAAAACTTAATGAAACAAAAACAGCGGCTCTTCTCTGATTGAGTTTCTTTGTAATAAAACAGATCCAGCAACAAAATCACACACTTAATAGAATTTATCCCTCCGTCACACATTTGCAAGAAAATTAAATGAAACAAAAACTGAACTTAAGTAATTTTGAGCATAAGGCGACTGAGGCTGAAATTGGAGGGCTGAACAGCCACTGACCAATATGTCCCTTATTTCATTGACTGTAAAAAGAAGCTTTATCACTAAATTAAAACATTCATTCATTCATTAATTGGATTGTGAACTAAAGTTTCAAACTACACCCTTTTTCAGTTTGAGTCATCATTTTCTTTGATGTTGTTGATGTATGTATCCTTTTATCTTCTGATCTTCCCAAAATGAAATAACCTAACTAACAAGAGTGGATCAACAGCCTCTTCACTGTGGATGTATACGCATGCTCCTAAATGGTTAGATTAGGTCAAATGCCAAGGATTATGAATTTGTTTTTAGAGAATAAAACAAATTAACTAAATTACATAAAACTTAGATGACTTAAAAGTAGCAGGTCATTGCTTACAGGGTAGAGCATCACGCTGAGATGCGGTAGGATCCTTGATCAAATCGTAGCCACCAGGTGTGTTATTGAGACACTAAGCACTAGCTCCTCGAGCGCCTGTGGCTGCCCAGTGCTCCAGTACTCCCCCCCAGGTTAAATGCAGAAGATGTATTTCATTGTATCATTTATGTGTTCAATGGTGACAATATGAAGGGGTTGTACTAAAAATTAAAAGCACTAATATCTTAATATTAAAGATAATATAGTAAAAAACATTCTGCCAACCATACCCAGCACTTGCTGTTTGTTTTATTGACATTTGTTAAAACAGTAAAATGTTACCTTGACAAATCCCATCTTCCCCACAGCTTCTTTGTGATGGTTGTCCACCTGACAGACCAAAGCATTGCAGAGGTGAACAGCAATTCTCTGAATGGACTCATCCTGCCGGGCTGGCTCCAAGATTTTCAGCAGCAGCTGGTTGACACGACTGTACTGGAATTCCAGCTCTTCTGGGATACTGAAGTTACACAGGGTCAAGCAACAGTTCCTCTGGACCTAGTTTGCAGCACAGAAGGTACACGAGGTAGACAGTCACAGGTTAAAAATTCAAACCAAAAACTCTAAAAGTCTGGAGAGCAAAACCACATGAATTGAAGAGGTCCAAAATCTAATTGGACATCAAGTAGCTGTATTTAGCAGTAGATGTAAACTTAACAACTATGTAATAAGTTTATGTCTGTGTTCTTTTTGCTTGAATATTAAAAACTATACTGCTATTGATGTATTGGGGCCTGGTGCCTTAATGGGTAGAGCATCGGGTTGGGATGCAGAAGGCTGCAGGATCGAATCCCAGTCCACCAGGTGTGGCCCCACCCAGTCATCAAGGGCTACTTTTTTGCTGGTCCCAAGCCCAGATAAAATGGGAGGGATGCAGGCAGGAAAGGCCTTAATAGGTTTTTAATGTTGTAAAGTTGCTTTTAGTTTAAAAGTGAAAAGGTGGTGAAAAATAAATTAACAACATTTGTTGCATGAGGAGCACAGTGGTGAAGTGGTTAGCGGTGGTAGAGTGGTTAGTGCTGCTGCCTCACAGCTAGAAGGTTGGAGGTTTGTGTGTGGTGTTTGCATGTTCTCCCCAAGCTTGCATGAGTTTCCTCTGGGTACCTCATTTTCCTCACACAGTCTAAAGACATGGTTGTTAGGTTACTTGGTGATTCCAAATTGGCAGTAGGTATGAATGTGTGTATGAATGGTGGTCTGTCTGTGTTGGCCCTGAGCTATATATTGGCGACGTGTTTGGGTGTACCCCTGCTCTGGCCCTATGACAGCTGGGATAGTCTCCAGTTTGGAGAGCTGCTCACACTGAGATGGTGCATCGGTTTCAGTTAACAAGTTAGCTCATAGGTGATTTACAATAAGTTTATTGTTATTTACATTTTTTTTTATTATGATCGTGAGAAAACTACTCATTAACATTAACTGCAGCACTGCTGTACTGCTCTGGTAGTTTAATATAAAATAACCTACTTAGGGAAAAAGTTCCGACCTGAACTGATGCAGCAGTTTCTCTTCATCTCCACTAGTCATTTGACATTTGGTGTAACGGCCCTTACATGGTTTTTGTAAACAGTCCTGAACCACAGTGGATGCTGATCTTCAGGGAAAATTTATTTTTACGGTAAAGTGAAAACAAATTCACAAAAAATTGGCCTGAATTTTTTCCCAAAACCAAAACCAATAAAATATGGGGTTGCTGCAAGTATTGGCTTTGGCCTGGACACTGGAATACTGTTTTGGTCTCAGAGCACGCTAAACTATACAGTGGACTGACTGTATAAATATAATCTCAATTATATGTCACTCAAAAAACATAAAACATATGAAAAGACTCAGTAAAATGTAAATGTGATCATTAAAAATATTGGATATTACACTGCTCCAAGTTATCATTTCAGTAAAATTATATTGTGAAAATTGAGCCCAATTTCTGTGAGATGGTAATGAGGCTTACCGTGACCTCCTGGTACTGTTCCATTCCATTTAGTACTACTTGAATGACTTCTCTTCGCAACCGCACACTCTGGTCACTGCGGTACTCTGTGTTGGTTAGGTAGAATAGAGCAGCACTGCCCGTCACCTGAATACTCTTATCATATTTATGGCACTTCAATGCTGCTATGACAAGCTATAACAAAGAGATGAGAAAGTGTTACATGCACAATCATGGTACAAAGGTTTTATAGCCACACTGGTGTCACCTCGTTAAAACTCATCATACTTGCAAAGCTCGAAGGAGCTGGCTGCAGTGTTGTATTCTGGCGATGTCGAAGAGCTGATTGATGGCTCTGTGGGCCAACTCAGGGCGAAAATCTGTGTAAGCCTCAATGGCATTCAGGACCTGATCTTCATTCTTTGATCCAGTTACCTTAAAAACATAAGTAAAACAAATTTACCTAATGTTCTTCTCAAAGCTCAGTAAAATATACAAAAGGGCTTGTTTCTTTTTTCCTCCTTTGGATCAGCCCGTAAGTTTAAGGTTCCCACATTGATTTGGCACATATTTTTAAGATGCAGGCCTCAACCTGGGGGGTTAAGTATCTTGCCCAAGGACACTTTAATATGTGGCCAGTGGCAGTTGCAGTGCAAACTGCTAAACCTAAATAGACAGCCACTCTACCAACTGAGCTTATGCGCTCTGCCAAGGATGGCAAGAAAGTCTTGGATAGCCAAATGATTAACTTCTCCTACCTTTATACAAACCAAAGTAGATTGTAAACCTCAATAACTGCAAGTTTATTAAAAGTTTCATAAAACCTGAATAACTTCCCATGTGATAAATTTGGTAAATGTGCAAGGTCATTGTGCAAATTGTAGTCATTTTTGTAAACACTGGAACATTTTTTTTCCATTTAGCCTCTGCACACTAAATTTGAAAGAAACATGAGATGTGAGCAAAGTCACAACAGCCTTAATTCAATGTGTGACAATGCTTAATGCCACACGCATTAAGCATTCAGGAGCTATAGTCAATTTTATACACCCCCCATTTTCTGGTTGCTTATAAATAATGAAACAAACTTCGGACAACCAGTTGCATTCCCAGGTGTGACCTGTTTCCCTGTTACTTCCTGACTAATCAAGTAGATAAAAAGGCTAGGTGTGATACTGAAAGCCTGTTTCACATATGAACTCTGAACAATGTTAGGATAATTCAGCCTCGTACATTGCCCATAGTGCTGTTTCACACATGTAATACACGGCTGGAGATTGCCCGAGTAAGATCCGTCCTCACATGTGAAAACCATTCATTTACGTGCATGATCAATTTGCTCAGGAGCCACAACATGGTAAAGAACTTCAGCTGTAGGAAACTGTGTTTTGTTTACAGCACATTGGAGCAGTGCATCAGAAGAAACAGTTCTATCACATGACTACAACAGCAGATGAGTGATAGAATAGTCTTTAACATACCCACTCCCTCGCTTTTAATTCTCCACACAATTCATCATTTACATTCACACATACAGCCCCATCCTGGCAAAGTCAGGATAATGTCAGAATTCCAGCACATGTGTAAAAGGGGCTTGAGTGTTACATTACATTTGGTATCATTTCAATGGAAATCTCAACATGAGGTGCAAAGAGGTGTCTATGCAAGTGAAAAAAAGTCATCCTTACACTTTAAAAAAAGCTTGGAAGCTTCCAATACAGTTTGGCACATTCTTTATAAGAAACAATTTACTTGCAAACTTAGCAGCAGCAAAAGGCCAGGATGACAAAAAATTTGCTTGATTAAGTTAACAGATCTTGCAAAAATATAAAACTCAGTGACATAATATGAAACAGATACTTATATCTGTTACTTAAAGAAAAAGGTTAAGCTTGGGTTGTATAAAACATAGAAGTTTAAGAACAAGTACACCAAGTATGCGTAAGGTCATGTGTTATAAAATATTATATTAATAATATTCGCTGGTTTGCAAACGTCTGCTGGTACAGCATTTTAAGATCTAAGAGTAGTTCAGTGTAGAACTGGTGTATTCTGATCTTGTGTTTTATTCTTTTGTAGTTACATTTCATTTTTATTCAAACTTTAATTTTTGTAAGAAAAGAAAGAAGGAACATTTATGTCAATATCATGGCCTATACTGGTAATAGGAATGTTCGAAAATAACTGAAGCAGGTGGAAGCATCACATCATATCAATGAGTCCCATCTGAGCAATTAGTCCAAGTGAGAATGGACTTAATTTTTTTTAGTTGTGATGCCCAATATAAATATTATCTGCAATATGTGTCTGGGCTTTTAGATAACCAGTACCTTATAGGCAGGGATGTGCGTCACATTACAAAGGGTAGTGTCATACAAGCCCAAAAACTGCAGGGGTCTCTTCAGATCCTGGAAAGGATAGATACTGCTTTTGCATGGCTCAATGCTGAAAAAGAGAAGAATGTATTATATGGTAAATTCACCCCCTTTACAATTGTGTTTTGTTGCCGCCTGATACTATAATCATTATATTCATTAATTCTCATTAATCTACACCAATAATAAAAAGTGAAAACAGAATTTTAGAATTTTTTAAAATTTATTAAAAAGGAAAAACTTGAATATCACACGTACATATGTAGTAAGACCCTTTGCAACAGCACTTGAAATGTAGCTCAGGTGCCTTCTATTTCTCTTGATCATTGCAGAGAGCTATCCACCTGTGACAAATTTGATTTGATTGATTCTACATGATTTGGAAAGGCACAAACCTCTCTATAGAATGCCTGGATTATGGCAAGGCACAGATCGGAGGAAGGCTACAAAAAATATATGGTGCACTGCAGGTTCCCAAGGGCACAGTGGCTTCCATAATTCTCAGATTAAAGAAGTTTGGCATAACCAGGACCTTTCCAAGTGCTGGTCTCCTGGACAAACTGAGCAATCAGGGGAGAGGAGCATTAGTAAGAGATGTGACCTTAAAACCTAATGGTCACTCTAACTGAGCTCTAGAGATTCAGTGTGGATCACTGTAGCTCTCCACTAATCTGGGCTTTGGCAGAGTGGCTAGACAGAAGCTTCTCATGTGCAAAACACATAAAAAAGCCTGCTTGGAGTATGCAAAAAAAGCACTTGAAGGACTCTCAGACTGTGAGGAGCAAGGTTGTCTGCTTTGATAAACAAAGATTGAAAAAAGATTTAAATTGTGATTTAAACCAAATTCTTATGTTATGTCTGAAAGAAACCAGGCACCGCTTATCACCTGCCCAATAACATTCCTACAGTGAAGCATGGTGGTGGCCAAAGGCTCACCTTCATACATGACATCAATTCTAGCCCAGAGCCAAGACAACACAGGAGTGGCTTAGGGATAACTCCCAGCCAAAGCCCTGACTTGAACCCTATTGAATATATCTGGAGAGACCTGAAAATGAAAATTGAAATGAAGAGGAATGACAGAAAATCCTCAAATCCAGGTGTGCAAAGCTTGTTGCTTCATACCCAAAAAGCCTCAAGGCTGTAATTCCTGCCAACATACTTCAACAAAGTACTGAGTAAAGCACCTAAATATTTAAGTATATGTTGTATTTTCTTTTTTCTTTTTAATAAATTTTCAGAGCTTTCTAAAATTCTGTTTTTACTTTGACATTATGGGGTACTGAATATAGCTTAATGAGAAAATAAAATTAAATTAAAAAGCTGTCGAAAAAGTGAAGGGGGTCTGAATACTATTTGGATGCACTTTATTAATAAGTTAAAGTTAATCAAACCAGTTGTTTAAATCCAGTGTATGCTCTACAGTTACCCACCTCGGCCGCCCCATTGCTTCTTCAAAGTGTGGAACTGTGCAGTTGTCCAGCATAATGTGACCTGAGATATCAAAAGACACCAGATTGACCAGACGTTGTACGATGGCTGTCAGGATTTTCTTGGTCATCTTAAACTTCGAGGTCCGCCTGCTCTCTCGTGAGATATCAAGATGCCTGAAGAATGCACAATGTTTTATCAAAGGAAGTAACATAATTCTTTTGTAATTACTTGTGGCCATTTACACATTTGAAAACATACATTAACTTCAAAACTAGTGTATTTTGTTGGCTATGAAAAAAAAGAAAAAGGAAACAGAGTGCGTAAACACAGCACCTACAGAAGTAACTCACTTCTGATTGAGTTTATTACTCTTTTTAGTCATCTTATTTTGTTTGTTGTAATCAGCCATCTTGGTTGTGTACAGATAATATACGTAATTGCAGCTTTTGTTCTTGTGGAGAAGGCGGTTTTCTTGTTTACATGGTGCCATGTCCCTCTGCTTAGCAGAGCATTAACTGATACAGAAGCTCATTTTGACTAAAGTCCTGAGTTTACCTGGAGAGAAGAAGCTGAATTGTTCAATCTGTATTACAATTGCAATTTTTCAGTGTTTTTGCATTGCTGAGCATCTTGCCTTTCTTAACTCTAAGCCCCTAACATTAATTCCAAGAGCATGGTGAACGAGTCAAAGTGAAAAAAGTTCAACTCATAGTGGAAACAAGCCCAACTGATGGATGGACAATTGATAACAAACTGTCCCGATTCATCCTAAAGTAAGCCATGAGGTAACTATTATCCAGGCAAAGCCTGGACAGGCTGCTGGTACACCTCTAGATCTCTTCTTAGCAGTCAGGCTAAGGGCAGTAATTTGATGGTTGGCTAGTACCAATGTTTTAAAATGCAGCAAACTGCAAAAAGGCAATTTTACAATCTGAAAAAGCATTGTCAGATCAAAAAACATCTGACTAAAAGTAATGTTAAGATCACATCCACAGCACTGAATGCTTAACTTTTCATAAATGTCAGCATGCTGCAATATTTTTGTTTGTTTGTTTTTTTAGCATCTTGTATGATTCTTTGTGGATTTATTTAGTTCATACACCGGTTTTATTTCAAAAAGTGGTAATGTCAACTCAGAGAGAGAGAGAAAATATTACTAAATGTACCACTTTCAAGTTGTCTGCATAGTTTCTGCTCCCTGGCTCATTAGTACAGCAACTAAGACCAGGAAGTTGTTCTCCACTTTCGAATCATTCCTCTAGCCCGCTCTGCCCCTCAGTTTGTGGCCCTCTTTCTTTCCCCAGCATCGCTGGGTTCGATAATCCACTCACATGGCTTCATAACATTGTTTTTCCAGCTACATAAAAAACTTTCTGTCCTTTCAAATGGATGACTCCACTGTCTTAGCATGCATTTCTGTCTGTCTCTCTGACAGATGTGACCATCAACACAACACAGCAACAGCATGAACTTCGGATCTTCAGTGATTGCCCCCATTAAGTCTCACGAAATCTGGGGGACTTCATTCAGATTCAAAATCAGAATCAGATTTATATACAAGGAATTTGCTTTGGTGATTGGTTGCTCTCAAGGACATGTTCAAGGACTAACAATACAGACACTACAAAAATTACAAATGACATACAATGAAAAAACAAAGCAAAAAACAAATACGAACAATGTAAGAATGGCCTAAAGAAGTCAGGCCCAGATGCAGTGTGTGTGGCAGTCCCAACACCATGACTTGTGTACTTGAAGTGGAGTGTCTGTGTTAGTGTTTGCACATGTAGTGACCAAGTGTTAGTGTGTCCAGTGTATACAGTAGCAGGGATAGCAGCAATGTATCAAAAAGTATGGTCACCTGTTAATGATTGTGATTGTCTGAGGTAAGAAACTCTTCTGGTGTTTTGTGGTTTTGACAGAAAGAGCTCTGTAGCACCTGCCAGAGGGGAGAAGCTGGGAGAAGTTGTGTGCGTGCTGAGAGGGGTCATTGATATTTTCTTTATCCTGCTTGATGGCTCTCAACGTGTACAAGTCATGGAGAGTGGACAGGGGAGCACCAATGATCTTTCTGCAGTTCTTAGTGTTCTTGTCCTGTTTGATGGGTGCCCCAAAGCAGATGGCGTGCACAGGACAGGATCAATAACAAGCCGTATAAAACTGAATCAGCAGCTCCTCTGGTAGGTCAAACTCCCTTAGCTGTAGTAGGAAATATATCTGCTTCTGAGCCTTTCTGAATGGTCAATGGTGTTCTCCCACCACAAGTCATACATAGCAGAAGGGAGAGGACACATACCTGAGGAGCTCCAGTATTGGTTTTCCATATACTGGATGACCAATTGAGCTTTACTGACCACATCTCCTCTGTCTCCTAGCATGCAGATGCAGCCCACTGCAACATCAAAAAGATCAGACCCCACCTTTCTTGATTTGCTACCAAGTTCATTGTGGATCCACCGGTTACATCTTGCCTCAACTACTGCAGTGTCCTGCTGATGGGGCTACCATCATGCACAATCAAATCCCTCCAGACGATCCAAAATGCAGCAATAAGTCTCATTTTTGAACAGTATGTCTCATTTTAACAACACTCGTATCATGTCATTCTTCAGATCTCTGCACTGGCTTCCAGAGCTGCCTGTATCCAGTTCGAAGCTTTCTTGTCTAAAGCGTGGTTAGAAAACAACCCCTTCCTACCAAAACCCGCTCATCAAAGTCTATAACCCCTCCCGCCCAGTGCTCTCTGCCAATCAAATAGTGTCTGTTTGTGCTTTCACCACACAGCAGAAGATCCCAATAAAAGCTCTTGACCTTATTGGTTCAATGGTAAAACAAACTGCCAGATCTGAACGCTCAGCAGCCTCTCACAGAATGTTCAAAAAATTAAGACAGAATATAATAAGACAGAACTAAAATGCCAGAACCAGAAATATCATGAGTAATGAAACAACTATTTTACTATTTAGAGCTACAGTGTATGATTCCACTGATGCTGGAGGTTATTGAATAGGACATAATTTAGTTTTTCTCTGGATAATAAATGTAGAATTTGTATAATTTAACAAAAAAGCATTACTTTGGCCACAGTAATTGATAAAATAAAATAAAATATAATAATCACCAAAATATGATGGGGAATGTTTTAGCAGCTCTGATGATGGTGAGACATTAACTTAAGTGGCTGTAAATGATAAGTGGGCTGCACTTATATAGCGATTTTCTACCTAATGCTACTCAAAGCGCTTTACACTGCTTCACATTCACCATATTTACACTTACAATCACACACTCACACCGATGGGGTAGCTGCTATTCAGCTGGCCAACAATCACAAGGAGCAACTAAGTTGGCGTTCAGTGTCTTGCGCCAGGACACTGACACTGGAGGATTGGTGGACGACCGCTCTATCTTTCTGCTCCACAGAGGCCCAGTCGATTTTGTGTACGACAAGCTGTACAACGAAATTGTGTCAGGTGACCAGATGGAGTATTAGTCCTGACCTGCTGCAACTGAGCATGCTACCACTATGGGCCAACCTGACCTGGTCCCTAACAGAAGCTTTTAGTGGTAGAGAAAACCGGAGCACCAGGAGGAAACATACACAAGCACAGGCAGAATATGCAAACTACACAGAAGGGTCCCGTCCGTCCTTTCCGGGAATTGAACCCAGGAACTTCTTGCTAACCACTCTGCCACAGTTAGCAATAGAATCACTTTAATCTAGTGAATACCTACCAATATACAAAAGTAATAAAGTCTCCTTGATTAGTGAATGTTTGACTCTACAACTTCATTTGAATGGATTTCACTTGACATAAATTAATTAGGCTGTAAAGAACTAGCTTGACACAAGTGTTTTTTTTCTTTTACCAGGCCAATTTAGCAGTATTATGACAATTTAAACATAAAACTGTCAATTGTGTCACCTTACCTGAGATTAACAAGCTGCACCAATGTACTAACCAACTCTTCTGACAGGTCCACATTGTAGAGAACAAGAGAGGCCAGTCTGTCTTTCCACTGAGTAAGGAAAGCTGTTCCCAGCAACTGTACATTGGATAGATCTAGTGAGGTGAGGGACTTCAGGGGTTTTAAAAGTGTCTCAGTGTCCACTTCATCAGGTAGGCCTCCCAGGTTAAGCAATCTGAGGCGGTTGAATCCCTGGAACGTAAAGTCTGTCTCTAATGCTTGCCTAGAAGCAGGGCTCTCTTCATCCTCATTTTCGCTGTCTTCATTGCAGGCGAGGGGGGCACCACCCTTTCTGTAGAAGATGTGGCTGCAGCCAAAAAGACAAAGAGACACCAAGGTCTCACGAAAGCAGGCTAGTGTTTTCAAACTGCGTGATGACAGGCTGTTGCAGTAGGTGAGGTGGAGCTCAATGAGGTCCTGATAAAACAAACAAAGGAAATCTTATCTGATTTGACTGTTGAACTACAGAGGGAGTTGCTGTTATACATGGATTGGTACAACAGCAACAAAAATTTACATAACACAAAGTGTCAGCAACAATATTGTACCTAACACAAAGTAAAGTAAATAAGTCACTTTCTTCAGCTGATTTTTAAAATTCAGACAGTTGTGGATCAGCTGTGTGCGTCTCTACTTTGTGGTTTATTCAAGTTTAGGTCTAGATCTAGTCATTTAGTGTCATAGTTTTTTTTAGTGTGGTGTGTCCACATTACACAGGGTTTCACTCATTTAATTATTCAAAGATGTAATACATATTAATTACACAGAAAAGTGAGTTATTAAAATATTGGCCTGTAGTGTGTTACAATTAATATTACAACTTCTTTGTAAAGACTAAACTTAAAATCTGATATATCATATATTCTGATAATGTCCTGGACTGTGTCTTCGTCTTTTCTGGAGTTCCATTACAATCCTATGCAGCAAGAAAGAAAAACCTTTCAAAGCCATAATTGATGACGGGTCAGTATATCTTTAAAATATACTTTATTACATATATGAGATTAGTTTTTTGTCCTCTGGTGGAGGTCTGCTAGAGCAACTCCTCTGCAGCCTCTCTCATCTTAACACCGTCAGCAGCAACCTTTCTATATAATGAAAATGATCAACATAACAAATGTGTTATTCAGTTATTTTCGCTATAGCCTATTAATAGATTCCACTTAAAGTGTCTTTCTCTTCTGCTGAAATTCCTGTCACCTCTAAAACAGAAGGTCTGACCTGAACTTGCAATATGTTTTAGTTTATCGGTTTATCCAAATTAATTCTATAAATTTGCCAAACTTTTCAGCCCTTTTCAGCCCTGTGAGATCCACACTATCAGTGGTGATCTCAACAGTCTACTGCCCCACTAAAGTGCAGGGGGAAGTCTGCGTTGAATGCCTGATCCACCTGTGTACATGAGGAATTATTTTATTATGTAGAATTTTTATATCAGCTATTTAAAAAAAAAAAAAAAAAGCTTATTGTAATCTAAATGAAGAGACTGGCAGGATGAAAAAAAATGTCATCACTTCAAAGAGATGCTTCCATTTCTGAATAAAACTAAAACTAACACATTTGTTTTGTTTTAATTATCATGTGTTTATAACTACCCACACATAAGAGAGGTGGGGGAGTCCCCACACATCAATGCCCAGAGCATTTGTCAATTGAAATGGATGTGAATAAGTAAGTTTATATAATATATATATATATATATATATATATATATATATTTTGTCCTTTCGGCTTATCATTGCTTGTCCGCATGTTGATTTGCCACAGTTTTTACGCTGTGCCAACCCTTCTCAATTTGTACTGGGCTTGGACCGGCACTGCACAGATGGGGAGGGAAATGGGCCGTTAGGGGTTCGGTGTCTTGCCCAGATACACACGACATATAGCCAGGGCCAGGGATCGAACCACTGTGGTCCGTGAACGACTGCCTTTACCAACTGAGCCACAGCCGCCCCCTTATATATTATTATATAAACTTATTATATTATATATACTTATTATATATAAGTTTATTCTATTCTTTCACACTAATATACTGTCATTGCAAATGTCCCAAAACAAACTTCTCAACAAAAGGTAGGTAACCATAGAGATGCCCTCACAACTGTGAACCACACCTTCATTTAAATATGAACGAAAACCCCCATTCTCTGCAGGCTGGTTCTTCTGTTGTACGACTTTTTTAGTGTGACAAAATTCACCTTGTTGGTCCACTGCAATCACAAACTACATCCTGCATGCATCCAAAACTACAAACAGAGTTTTGGATGCATGCAAATACATTTAAAATTTGGTCAAAAAGCAGCTTTAATGAATTTTCCCCAGCAAGAGAGTGTTGGGTAAACTGAATTCATCAACCACCATGTCTACAAGAAGGTGCAGTGTAGGCTGTATTTTCTGATAGGGTTGGTATCCTTGAACATCTTCAGGAAAATGCTGCAGATGTTTTATCAATCTGTGGTTGCCAGTGCTCTGTATGGGGTGCGAGGGGACACACAGGGAGGGGAGGGGAAACACAGAGGAACACACAGAGGCTGGACAAATTAATTAATAAGGCCACCTGTGTGAATGGTGCAAGGATTCTGTGATGTCGGTGGTGGAGAGGAGAACACTTAACAAACTTTTCTGTGTGATGGACAACAGCAGCCATCCACTGCATGATGTTGTAAAGGGACAGATGAGCTCCTTCAGTGAGAGGCTGCTCTCTATGAACTGCTCCATTGAAAAACTCAGGTGGATATATAGTTTAAACTGAACATACTTAAATCAATTTGATCACATAAGCAGTGATACAGTCACAGCCTTTCAGCCTCATTTTCCCACAGAAAAGTGCACAGAAAATACAAATAGAGGCTGAAACTTTGACACTGTGAAGCCAGAGCTGTTGATTACACAGAGTAAAACTAGGCACAGGCCTTTTCAGACATACACTGGAATTATGACATTATCCTGACTTTGTCAGGAGGCAGTGTCCAAGTGAGACACTGCCGACATTATCCAGACTATATCCTTCAAGCCCCCTAGAGCAAAGTCCGTGTGTACAGCACGCTGCTCTGTCCCAAATTGTCGACAATTTTGTAAACAAAATACTATTTCCAGCTGTTTACGTTTTCTATAATGTTGTGCTTCCCCTCCGTGCTGATTGCACATGGAAATCAAGCAGACTTACACGTGAGAATGATTCTTACTCGGTTGATCTCCCACTGTGCGTTACGTGTCTGAAACGCATTCATATGTGAAACAGACTTAATTCTGAAGGTAACTTCAGGCTGGAGTCAAACTTAGGTCTCCCATATAAAAGAGCTTCACACTGAAAGCATGCCATCACTGTATAGTAATTGTTTGTGTAATTGTCTTTCAATGATCACTTTATGTCTGAAGTAAATATCTACAGAGAGTTTGAATGTTTTATAACTGAGGTGGTACAGAGGTGAACATGAAAATCAAAATGTTACTAAATACTAAAGTTGTCATGAGCATGTTCTCATAAAAGGCTAGCTTGTGGCATCCCACCTGTTTTTTAATGGCCTCCAAATCTTTGTCACGTACAAAGTCTTCTCTCAGTTGTACCCTGGTCAGTCTTGTGCTTCGAGGGTCTGAGAATAGTTGTAGGAAGCTCTCCTCTGGTTCAAAGTTACTGTCTGTGTGGACCAAATCCATATACCTGTATAAACAAACACACAAACCACGTGGATAACATTTACCCTTTCAGATAGGAAAACGTCAAAATTGTAACAGACCCAAGCTATTTATAAAAGAGATTTCATCAAAGTGATGTATATGTACATGTTGACCAGTTTGTCGCAGATTTCACTGGGGAGGAAGATGTCCGAGCGGATGGAGAGCTTGTTTCTGAATCCCTGGTAGCACATAGTCTTTCTGAGGTTCCTAAGGCAGAAGACTGTTGCCAGAGTCATGAGACTGTCAGGGTTGTCTCCTGCTTTGGCTGCCATGTCTTTTCTCTGGCTCAGATTTTAGACGGGGCAGTGCAGGGGACCTTAAAGACAAACATTAATCATAATGAGAACACAAAGAATTCCCTTGGATATTTTGATTTGAAAGATTCTTATTTTATACATATACATTGTGACTGACTGGAACTAATGACTAACAGAAAAAACTGACAGTGAATACAACTAAAAACAATGATTTGTATTAACTGGACATTCAGACATTAACTGGAAATTCCAGTTCATTAATTTTCTATGATGTAACTTGTTTCTTATGTCTGGTAAACAATCAATGACCTCCTGTCAAACCACCTTATTGACCACATAACATCCATAAGTTAAATTAGATTTTTGACCACTTATTTGGAGGCACTGGAGACCCTCGCACACTTCACTAAGTTAGCTATCATGCCCAGGGTGCTTAACGTAAGATTAGTTTAAGTGAAGGTGTTTCAATGTTAATAATAACATTTTGTAATATTAATATTAACTTTATGTTGAATGAAACCAGCTCATAAGTCGAATCAGTCAAATCTGTTTTGCTTGGCACTGTCAGTAATCACACATAGCAATGAATCCTGACAAGGAAAGCAACCTAGCAAGCTACAGTACAGCTTTAGAACATTTCCTTTAACAACACTAACGCTTGATAGCCACTAACAGGCAAACAGGAACTGGTAGTCTGGACCTTACTCACTCACAGCATCACACAACAGAAAACTACACTTGTGATTATAACGTTAAATATTGCCGTCATCTGGCGATACAGTGTAAGCAGTATACTTCAACGTCCAACTTAGCTTGCGGCTAACGCTAACGATGACTTTCCCCGTTATGGTTTTAGCTAACTTATGTAGTACCGCTAACGCTAGCTAATAATTAGCTCTTATGTGACAACACAAGCAACAAACGGTGGTCAGCGATGTTGAAGTGCATGGCTCATCAGCAGTTACTATACCTTAGCTTCCGCCAAGGCTGTTTGTCTTAGAGACGGCGAGAAGTAAAGGTATTATTGCCAGTATTCCCTCATCTGATTTTCGTTTTCATCCGATGTCAACAAACAGACTCCTCCTCTTCCTCCTCGCACTAGGGTTACTCCTCTTTTACCTTCCGTCTTCCTTCTCTTCAACTCACATCGCTGCTGCGGCGGCTGCTTGACGCTCCCGCTTCTTCTTATTGTTTAATAGCGGGTGTCATTCAACGTTAAGGTGCATTACTGCCACCTGGAGTGTCGACCAGAGTAACTATCCCCTTAGTAATTTTAATTAAATAATTAATAATTATTTATTTATTTATTAATTATTAATTATTATTCCTGCTTTTCTCAAGGCCGATTCTAACTTTTTGTTGTGAATTTAACTATCTATCTATCTTTCTATCTATCTATCTATCTATCTATCTTTAATTTCCGGACAAGGAGGAGTCAAGAGAAGACTTCTTAAGCAGTGGGGTAATCTGGGCCTGCTTGAATGAGGTGTGTTGATGATTTGTGTAATGGCTGGTATTAGTGTATGTGCAACTGCTTGAAGGAGAGTGGAAAGGATTGGATCCAGAGAGCAGGTGGTCAGATGGTAAGAGAGGAGGAGGGTGGAAGAGAGTGCTACAGGTGAATAGCCATTCAGACATTTAACTACATTGTTTACGCAAAGGGATGATTGTGGATAAACAGTTGCTTGTTGTAAGGAGAGGTTAAATATGTCAGTCAGCACCCCAGCTAGTTGATCTGCACATGTCATCAACACACTCCCTAGTACTCCAACACGGCGAACAGCCTTGTGGATATTGATGCCGTTTTAGACAATCCTCACCGATGTTTTTGAAAGAACAGTGTGTGCTCCTGGCTGGCTGGTTCCATGATTGGAGCAACCTCTCCTTTTTGTGTCAAAGCTTGATTGTAATAAATAAATAATTTATTAAAATTTGTATTTAACCAAATTATTACTTTATTACTTTGTAACCCATTCTAGGTACATGCAAGTCAAAAAATTAGGATAATGGTTTGTGCTATTTCAACTTGGAAATATTTTGCTTTTTTGTATTTGTGACTTTGTGGAACAAAGGATCACATTTCATGACTTATTTATGCAACAAAACAGCGATCTGTAAAAACTTCACTTATTTGCCACTGTGTTTATAATTACACTATAATGGGTACCACATGTTCTCTGCTCTCCTTATTGTTCAATACTATGTGCTAATAAAATATGCTATGAACATACTTTGATGGTGTGTTTATACTTTGGTTTTTTAGCATGTGTAAAGGATCCCAATCCCCTGTGTATTTAAATAAGTGCTTGATAGTCCCAGATACCTAACAGTCCTTCAAGCCAGAGACTCACCTTGTGTGAATTAGTTTATTAATAATTTGCTACAAATGTTACAAATTTGCACTATGCAAGTGGACCTATAACATCAGCAACTGCAATGAAAATATATCAGGCAGTCATATCACACATAGTGATCATTTTGCAATATGTTTTACGTTACATGTGTATGATGTTATTTTATCAAGAACAGGTACACTCTAAATCTGAGTAGACATGTGTCTGCAAGATGATTTTGCGACATCACAATTACCTTGGAGCTAAATATAATTCCACATCCTACTGACGCAAGAAAAACCTGAAACTTTTACCACACAAACAATATGAACAGGCTTTCAATTAAAGTAGAAGGCTTCTTGTGTTGATCTGTTTAAAGTGTACATAGCAATATTTTCATAAATTGTGGGTTAGTCGATAAGAAGGTCCAGATGAACTTTTATGGCAAAATTGAACTTTTCAGAATAGAAATCTTAATCACCTCTAGAGGGGACCTTTAATGCACAATTACATTAATAAATCAGTATCACAGCCTCAAAAGAAGGTAACTCAATCATACTATATATTCCATTTTTATTCACTGTGCATGTTGATTTGTCTGCAGAATATACATATATACATTATTAAGAAACTTTATGTATCTGGTCTCTACAGACAACTCAGGTAAAGAAGCAGGCAAGACTAATATTAATACTTTACTGTAAGAGTAAGGTTGCTTAGGTGATGTGGCATTTTATCAACAATAACACACCTATAACTCCCCGTTTATCTAAAAAGTGCACAAATTGTGAAAAAGTAAGCTTTTTTATAAATTCAAATCAAAAAGTGAAACTCATATATTTTATATTTGTTGCATGTAGAATAAAATGTTATAATTTTTTTTGTTATATTCATTATAAAATTCATCATAATATTCATGATTACAGCTCACAGCTCAAACTAACTTGTGAAAAGTATGTTCATCTATGCATTCAACACATATATGGGGTTGCTTTGGGCGACTGTACTAAATAACCTAAATAGGTTATATGGCAAAGGTCTTTTATAAATACACATATTAATTGAAACATTCTCAAAATGTAGAAAATTATTTAAGACCTAAAGTAAAAGCTACATGAACACAAGGGGTCGTGGTGACTGGCCACTGTGCTCTGAAGACGGAAGTGACAGGACTTCCTGTGGCCAGTTATTTAATCCTTTTTGTAAACAGTTGAGGTAATACATCGCCGCCTGTACAGACATGTCTACAGCGTACAAAAACCGGTAAGACATAGCGAAATATGTATTTTTGCATATAGTCCAAAAGTTGCCAAAAAATGGTGCTTCATAATTCATAGTTGCAGCTAAACTGGTAGTTTAGCGGCTAGGATGTGATAGCTAACATCAACAACAGCTCAGCTAACGTTAACCAAACATATGCCAAGTTTGGGTTTTAGGTAGGAGTTGGAAAAACATACGCTTCGCACACGCTAACATGTATTTGCTCAGTCTAAAACGTCACATTTAACGTCAATGTCAAAATCAGCGAGCCCCTAGAGCGCTTTATATAATAACAATTTCGTTATTTTACGGAGATACGTTAACGTTAGCTTCCTGTTAGCACTTCAGTTGACACATCATAGGGTTAGCTACTTCTTGAAGCCTAAGTGGCACTTAGACAACTTGACGTATTTGCTGACAGCGCGTTACTGCCCATGCAAATGTAAAAAAAATACATGTGTGAACAGCTAACGGGTCTTCCTGACGTTACATAACCTAACGTTAAGTTAATGACAAATTAGCTAGATTACTGTGCCTGCTTGGAAAACGTTGTCAGCATATAAAGTTACCGTTATAATCAGTTTTTCCGTGTAATTGACTTTTTTCTATTGTATTTAGTTTAACCTCCAGTGTAAACCTCAATTAAGAAAGGAAAACCAAATATACATATTATTCAATTTCCTTGTGTTAGCTACTGCTAAGGCTTAGATGCTTCATCAGCATGTTATTATTAGGGGCATTGTTTCAAATGTACCCGAGATCACTTTAGCTGGTGATGCATTGTTATCACTAGTATGACCCCTGTTGGCGGCTTTTTGCCCGATTCGACATGTTGTATCGACGTCTACCAAGCTCAGTAAAATCAGAGTCCACTCTGATTGACTGAGTGCTTAGCAAATTAGTCCTGGAGAAGAGAGGTTGTTAATGGTGCCTTATAGCTTGGAATGATGTCACACCCGAGTTGACAGCATTCCAATATATCAGCTAATTTACCATAAAATACCAGTTTTGGCCCAGCCCTGCAGTGCCAGTGGTTTTGCTTGCCTTGTACCATACTTGTAAGTCGCTTTGGAAAAAAGTCTGCTAAATGACTAAATGTAAATGTAAATGCCAGTAGAAATTGGGGAGGGTTGTGTCAAGAAAAACATCCAGCTTAAAAACAGTGCCAAATCAACATGCGGACAAATGGTCCACTGTGGTGATCCTGAACTCACGGGATAAGCCAAAAGGACAAAAAAAAAAACCCAACAGTTCTGGCCAGGTTATGAACCCCAGTATATAACAACCGGTTACAATTTATTTTGTGCATAAAAATGCCGTAGCATTTAAAGTTAAGGTTGCTCAATTCCATATGACTTTCCAAGTTTGAAGTTTGACTTAAGGGGTCTTTTGTTTGAATTTTTGTCTCAGAACTCTGAAATATCCCAAGTACGAAATAAAGTGCTCCAATAACAATGCCTTTTTTGCCCTGAGACACTGATTAAAATACATTTCTGGGTAATGTCTGAATAGGTAACTAATCATTTACAGAAGAGAATGAAAATTTATCTGAACTTGATTTGGTTCTTATTTCAGAATACAGGAGTTCAAAGTAGCCCTGAGTGAAGAAACAATAGACCTGAAGAACCTGAGGGGGCTGTGCTTTAATGGTATTTTTCACACCTTTATAAAACTTGTCATAACAGTATAGAAATACTGTAAGTTTTATTTTACTGTGTTTGATTTTTGTTTTTTTTATTCTTTTCAGGAATCCCATTTGAAGGAGGAATACGAGCACTTTGCTGGAAAGTAAGTTGCTCTGACTGTTGTTTTAGTATCTCTTTATACATAATATTGTTATCTAAAAATGTAAATATTATTACATAATTATTTTGTTATGTATTTACAAAAAAAACAAAATCATATTCTAGATGTATTACTCGTCAAGTAAAATATTTCACTTTTTTGTTTTAATTTTGACAAACGTTTACTGCTCATGAAAATCAAGTATCTTAAAATTTTGAAGTCAAAATTTTAAGATGACACAGTTGTAGCATATTTCCCTACCACAATTTTCCCTCCCAGTCAACTTTCTATAAATATACTTTGATACAGCACTCTGCCAACAGACAGCCCTTTCAGCAGCAACCTTCTGTGGCTTACTTTCCTTGTGGAGAGTGTCGATTATTGTTTTCTGGACAGCTGTCAGCATACACATTTCCTAAAACTCAGGCTTGTATCTAGAACTTTGGGCTGTCGACTGTGTAGTTGGATTACCATACTCCATGTGTTTATAATACTGGTCTTGCCGGTTGGTCAAGCAGGGTTGATAATGTTTAGATACAGTTGTATGCAAACGTTTAGACACCCCTGACAATGTCCATGATTTTCATTTATAAATATTTGGGTGTTTGGATCAGCAATTTCATTTTGATCTATCAAATAACTGAAGGACACAGTAATATTTCAGTAGTGAAATGAGGTTTATTGGATTAACAGAAAATGCGTAATATGCATCAAAACGAAATTAGACAGGTGCTTTAATTTGGGCACCCCAACAGAAAAATCACATCAATATTTAGTTGAGCCTCCTTTAGCAGAAATAACCTCTAGCCTTTAATGAGTGTCTGGATTCTGCATTAATGTATTTTGGACCATTTCTCCTTACAAAACATCTCCAGTTCAGTTAGGTTTGATGGTTGCCGAGCATGGACAGCCCGCTTCAAATCACCCCACAGACATTCAGGTCTTGGGACTGGGATGGCCATTCCAGAACATTGTAATTGTTCCTCTGCATAAATGCCCGAGTAGATTTTGAGCAGTATTTTGGGTCGTTGTCTTGTTTTGCAACTTTGGGACTGATTCACATTGAACATTCAACATTGTTCTCAAGAATCTGCTGACATTGAATGGAATCCATGCGACCCTCAACTTTAACCAGATTCCCAGTACCGGCACTGGCCACACAGCCCCACAGCATGATGGAACCTCGCCCAAATTGTACTGTGGGTAGCAAGTGTTTTTCTTGGAACGCTGTGTTCTTTTGCCGCCATGCATAACGCCCCTTGTTATGACCAAATAACTCTATAATAACTAAATCTTTGTTTCTTCAGTCCACAGCACCTTATTCCAAAATGAGGCTGGCTTGTCCAAATGTGCGTTTGCATACCTCAAGCAACTCCGTTTGTGGCATGTAAGCAGAAAAGGCTTCTTTCGCATCACTCTCCCATACAGCTTCTCCTTGTGCAAAGTGCGCTGAATTGTTGAACGATGCACAGTGACACCATCTGCAGCAAGTTGATGTTGTAGGTCTTTGGAGGTGGCCTGTGGGCTGTTTTTGACTGTTCTCACCATCCTTCACCTTTGCCTCTCCAATATTTTATGTGGCCTGCCACTTTTGGCAAGAACTGTGCCTGTGGTCTTCCATTTCCTCACTATGTTCCTCACAGTGGACGCTGACAGCTTATAATATCTCTGCGATAACTTTTTGTAGCCTTCCCCTAAACCATAATGTTGAACAATCTTTGTTTTCAGGTCATTTGAGAGTTGTTGCCACTCTTCAGAGGAGAGTCAAAGAGAACAACAACTTGCAATTGGCCACCTCAAATACCTTTTCTCATGATGGGATGCACCTGTCTATGAAGTCCAAGCCTTAATGAGCTCACCAAACCAATTGTGTGTTCCAATTAATCAGTGCTAAGTAGTTACAGGTATTCAAATCAACAAAATGACAAGGGTGCCCAAATTTATGCACCTGTCTAATTTCGTTTTGATGCATATTGCGCATTTTCTTTTAATCCAATAAGCCTCATTTCAGTACTTAAATATAACTGTCCTTCAGTTATTTGAAAATGAAATTGCTAAATCAAACACCCAAATATTTATAAATGAAAATCATGGACATTGTCAGGGGTGTCTAAACGTTTGCATACAACTGTATTTGGGCAAAACTGTGTTTGTTTTCCATAATATATTTTATAATAAATGTTTAAAACTCAAATGGTACGGCACAGATGCACAATTGAATTTATGAGCAAAATGTTGTAATGTTTATTCCTTTTTTGTGATTGTGTTACGCTTTTTCAGGTCCTTCTTAATTACCTACCTCCGGATCAGTTATTATGGGAGACTTTCCTCAAAAAGCAGAGGTAAATGAAACATTAAAGTCTGATCAGACAGCTTATAGGTTAGAAGACTTAAGATACCCTGCTTTAATTTTATTAGAATATAGTGTTTTTATTCAATCAGCTTAGCTGATGACACGAACTGACAAAAAATGTAGCTGTGGTTCACAACATGTCACAGTAGTAATAATAGTTTTATTGCTGTTACTGAAAATGAAATATGATAAAGTTTGTTAAATGTGTCTATGAGCAAAAGAACAAATATTGTCTTTATTACAGATTACATGTTTTGTCAAAAGGTAAAAGAAAAGTGAATATTCCCATTATAGTTTCCCAGACACTAAAGTGACCTCCTAAAATTCCTTGTTTTAACTAACCATCAGTCCAAACCAAACATAATACACAGTGGTAAACATTCCCCTGTCTCAGTGTTTTGAGAAGCAAGGTTGCATGTACTATCAGATATGCCATAGAGAAGTAGCAACTCCTCACTGCAGGTGCTGAAGTATGTCTAAACCTAAAATGAGACGATACATTTTTAAAATTAAAATATAACTGATGTATTAATAAACATTTTTACAGGGAGTTGTACTCACAGTTCTTAAAAGAAATGATCATCCAGCCTGGTATTGCCAAGGCCAACCTGGGCTTTTCCAGAGAAGATGTTACTATGGAGGACCATGTAAGTGAAGTCTCCTTTGTTCTGATGTCCTTTCTCCAGCAAAACAACTTGTCCAATAAAGGTGCATGCAGTGGAAAACAGAGTGTACCCTGTTTTTACAGAAGTAGGCAACAAACAAGAAGTAAAAGTGTGCTTCTTCTTTGCCTTCAGCACTAGATTAGAAAAATAGACCAGTGATGCTTAGTCAAGTCCGAGCTGGCCTATATTACCTGAAGTCGTTTACCTTTTTTACCTCAGTGGCTCAAGCACTTTTTCTCGCACAGTTTAAATACACAATTTGCAGCACAACTTTCAGTAGTTACTATCACTAGTTTTTCTTGCAAGGTGCCATCTTTGCACTCAAAGATTGTGATCAGACTTAAGCTCATAGGATCCAGTTACACTCATTCTCATATTTCTCAAGATTATTTTAAATGTGTGACATCGGTGACAACTGAGGAACATCCACAAAAACTGGAACTTTGCCTCAAGTTTGCTTTGTTTTACTTGTACCTCCATTTTCCTCAGTAGAATCAACATCAAGTCTGTGTTACCCACTCCTCCCCATCCGGGATCTCACCCCAAATCATTTTTTTGTTTGGCTATTTATTTTCTTTTTGTTCTTTTTAGTGAAAGTTTCTCCTGTTTATAAATCTCTGGCCGCTGCCGTATTTGTTTTTGCAGAAGAACACACAAAAATTTCATGTGGAGTTTGTCTTCCCCAGAACTTCCAGTCGTCAGATGTGTCCTCCTTTCAGAATGTTAGACTAGAAATCTGTGACATTTAGTGGAAACAGTGTTTAAATGTAAACTGGCTAGTCTTTGAATGACTTGAGCTTCTTCTCTGGACCAGAAATTACTTAAGTGAGCCGTTCCCAGCATTATCCGTACCTCATACTATACGAGCCCTCTAGATCAAGTCTGTGTTATGGGCGTGAGCCTGTGCATGGAGCATGCTGCTCTGTCCCAAATCTTTGGGAGGATTTAAAGCAAAAGAATGGTTATGTTGACAACTTCCATTGCATAGCAACTGCCATGATGTGTTTTTTTTCTTTTCTTTTTTCTTTTTAAAAAAAATGCACTGCACTGATGTGAAGTAAACAAAACAGTGTTTCCCATAGCCAGGTTTCTATCATGTTGTGGGCCTATTTTTACTAAGTGTCTCATAAATCACTCCTAACTGACCAAAATATTGAGAATGATGACTTTTTAAGCCTACTTTTAGAGTACAGATGTTGCAGCCTAAAACGCATGATTCATAGGTAAGTCTGTGCAGATGGAGGATAAATTCCATGTGGATTATTCGAATGTTAACTCCCCGCCTAAACTCTCCCCATAAGTTTATTACAGAGCTATGTTGATCCACCAGGTGGAGCAGTGATTAGTATTAGGATACTGCAGAGTATGTTATCATCTGAATTAGGGGTGGAGGGACACATTGACGTAATCAATTACAAGTATACGAGTCTCTGTACCTACGACAATTTTGGATCAATAAAGAAAATTCCTCACTGTGTGCAAACTTAGTTGTTAACATGGCACATCTTAAAACTACAAATCTGGCAACAAAGGCCCAGGACTGTTGAGCAGATAGAATCCTGCATCAGACTAGAACAACATTCCTTTCATAAAACTCCAGCAACTTCCCAGATGTCTACAGACAGTTGTTAAAAGAAGAGGCGATGCTACACAATGCACCGTTCCAAATTTCTTGACGTGTTGGTGCCATCAAATTGGAAATGAACTAATATTTTCCATGAAATGGTAGTATAAACAGCCTTGTTCAATGTCATTGTACAATTTTCTATCAAATAGTAGGTGATGACAATTTCCAAAGTCTCCACTTTTAAGCAATATGTCTTTTATGTGGTTGAAAATAGATTTAACCTTAAAATTACTCATCCTAAAAACGCTGTGCAGTTACTAATGCTACTATCATGCTCTAAGGCTATTGCAAAAATTTGGTTTCCAATTTACATGAAGGTTAAGAAATCAGTTTACAGAAAACCTGTTATAACAAAGTTATTTGCTGTAACTGTACATATGCACTGATCCCATCAAAAAGTGTGTCAATAGTCACATTAGTCAATGTGAGAATGAGTGTTTAAAATACCTGGTGAACGGGTGTCAGGACTGCATTGTAAGTGATAAGTGATAAAGATAAGTGGATAATTTAAATTTAAGGTTGCATCCCTTCAAAAGCACAGAAAACAAAAACAAAAAGATATAATATAACATAATGTAATATAAAAAAAATCTGACATAGTAGTATGCATGTGCTAAGACTGGCCAAAAAAAATTTATTAGTCGAAGTAAACTGTTTTGTTAGTTAATTAGAAAGTTCATTGTGAGGCTGAAGCAGAAATTTAATGTCTTTATTTTACTTCATGTTTTTTTAGCCTCTAAATCCAAACCCAGACAGCAGGTGGAATACCTACTTCAAAGATAATGAAATTCTGCTCCAAATTGACAAGGATGTAAGGTATGTGTAATATGTGAGTTTAAAATTGGCATTGTACACACTACAGTATACACTGATCAGTCATAACATTGCGACTACTGTCAGGTGAAGTGAATAACATTGATTATCTCATTACAATGGCACCTGAAAGTGGTTGTAGCATAAGTATTTGAGCGACTTTGACAAGGACTAGATGACTGGGTCAGAGCAGCTCCAAAACTACTGCAGTAGTCAGGACCTATCAAAGGTGGTCCGGAAAAAGGAAAACTTGTGAACCAGCAACAGGGTCATAGGTGGCCAAGGCTCATTGATGTACATGTACACATGTGTAGTCCGACCTTTCAGCTACAGACCTTTCAGGGTGCCCATCCTGACTAGTGCCTACTGCCAAAAGTGCCTTCATTTGGCATGTGAACATCAGAAATGGACCATGGAGAATTGGAAAAAAATAGCCTGGTTTGTCATAGATTTTATTACGTCATGTGGATGGCCAGGTGCAACTCGATCAGGATGCACTAAGGGAAGTAGGCAGTTTTGTAGAAGCAGTGGAGAATGCTTTGCTGGGAAATCTTGGGTCCAGCAATTCATCTGCACATTAATTTGACATGTACCACTTATCTGAACATGTTGCTGACCAAGTACACCCCTTCAGTAAAACAGTATTTTCTGATGACACTGGCCTATTTTAGCAGATGCCACACTGCAAAAATGGTTCAAGAATGATTTAAGGAACACAATGAGTTTAAGGTGTTAACTCATCATCCAAATTTTCCAGATCTCATTCAAATCAAGCATGTGTGGGATATGCTGTAAAAAGAAGTCTGATCCATAGAGATTCTACCTTGCAACTTACATGAGTTTAAGGTTTTGCTACTGATGGCTTGGTCCCACATACCACAGCATAACTTCAAGGTAGACAATATACTGTAGGGCAGGGGACTCAAACTCAAATTACCTGGGGGTTGCAGGAGGCAGAATCTGGGTGAGGCTGGGCTGCATCAGGTATGCCATAAAAAAAGCTTTGTTAAAAAAATCTAATCTTCTCAAACATCATTACTAACAGTTCTTTAACTTCAATGGGTTCTTATGAACATGAACGATTCTTCTGAACATGGCTTCTCTTGCCTACTTCTTGGTGCCAGAGACCTGGCAGCATTTCCTCTCACATAGCTGAGCCACAATTGGCTTGAGGAAGGAAGCAGTTGAGACCCTCAGTATGGCTTGAAGATGATCGTCAGTAAGTCTGGAACTGTACTTGGACTTATTGAAGTTCAAGTTAGAGAAAACAATTTTGCACAAATAAGTGCTCCCAAAAAGGCACATGGTCTGCTTTAACATTTTGGAAGGCTCAGGGGAGCTGGGGGTCAATTCTCTCAAAAATTGACCAACCTTGTCTGCTTTTCCACTCACCTCTCTGAACTTGGCTTTGATGTCAGAGTTGCACTGCAGGTCAATGAGCTCCATTTGAAGCAAAGGAGGGGCATCTTGCACATTAAAGAAGAAGGGGTCATGTCTTTCCTGATGACATTAACATCATAACCCTTTGTAGATGGTAAAAATTACCAGGATAGCGAGTGCCCAAAAAAACTGACACCTACCGGGCTGTTCATTATCAGCTGGGACAGTGGGACACCATCACTTATTTATTATATAAAACAATGGGATGCAGCCAATAAAAGCCAAGCGTTATTTACTGGCTTTTATTTTCTATAATAACCCCATGGATTCAGCGGTACGTTCTAGCCAACACCAATGTTCCGTTGACTATATAATCGAGGCGGGTAAGTCCCCAATGAGGCTTCAGCCTGACTCTGAAGCGGGACACGGGCGGGAGCTGGCTGAGTGGCCCCATCGGAGGTCCACTCCTCTTGGTGACATCGTCAACAGAACATTGGTGTTTGACGTTAACGCCGGTAACATTGACTTCATTAAGCTCGAAGTCAAACATGCTCTTTTCAAACACAGTAAGAAGTAGTACATTTATGACGGCTATGTGATGTTACACCGGCGTCTCCATAGTTGTGCAATGTGTCTCTGCTTGCATCAAGCCTGGCCGATGGCCCCGCCCCCGGGAGCCATATATTCCACTGTGATGGTATATGGTAAATGGTCTGCCCTTATATAGCGCTTTTCTACCTATTGGCACTCAAAGCGCTTTACACTGCTTCTCATTCACCCATTCGCACTCACAATCACACACACACTCATACACCGGTGGGGGAGCTGCTATGCAGCTGGCCAACACTCACTGGGAGCAAGTAAGGTAGGGTTCAGTGTCTTGCTCAAGGACACTTCGACATGTGACCGGAGGAGCCGGGGAAAGTAGGTTCGTTGAGCTCCAGTTTGCACAAAACAGGAACTTTCCACACACAATGCGGTAGAGTGCCTTTCATATAAAACGTGCGGGCCCCACTAACATTAAACTTTCATATTTTTCTGCGGGCCACAAAATATTGTCTTGCTGGCCACAATTGGCCCCCAGGCTGCTAGTGTGAGACCCTTGCTGTAGGGGAACCTACTCAATGTTAGGTGGGTGGTCATAATGTTATGGCTGAGTGATGTATTCTGTATAGAAAATACAGTTCCTTGAACCTGTTAAAATGATCCAAATATCTATAACATACAAAAAAACTTTAAGTAAACTCAATGTTTGCATGTTTCTAGGCGGCTGTATCCAGACATGGCATTCTTCCAGCGTCCTACTGAATACCCATGCCAACTTATCTTGGACCCTCAGAACGATTATGAGACCCTGCGTCGAAGAGTTGAACAAACCACCCTAAAAGCGCAGACTGTAAACCGCAACCGTAGTGGAGTCACCAATGTAAGTGACTATTAATGGGTGGGTGTTTGTGTGTCACTAGTAATGCTTTTAGGAAGAATTTACTAATCATAAAGGAATGAAGGATATCACATCATTAACAGTGACTTCACTCAACGATGGCCTCCAATTATACAAAAGTAAAGTAAAACACACCTCTGCGGACTCTTCTCTCCATCAATCAAGCCTTCGATGTAAAATGGTTAAGTTGTTTTCAGTAAAGCCAACTTAAAGGTAAAGGTATTTCAGAAAGCAGGTTTTAAAAAAATCTACACTTGTTTGGTATTAATGCAGATCATTTATCTTTAAAAATTACAAAAGTGAAAGAAGTGTGAAACTGTTACTAAAAGAACACTTACGTTTTATGCATTGTCACCATTCATGTGTTATTTTACAGACTTAGATTTGAATTGTGGATAGGCATCTTTTTCCAGGCCTTTATAGGCCTAAAATATATGGTATAAATCAAATGAATGTAAAGATGAACAAGAACAGTAGCAGCTTTATGATGCAGTGTTGGAGAAAACGAGCAGTAGCGATGCAGGAATATTCTTTAATTCAGTTTGTAGTGCAACTGATCTATAGTTTACAGTCATCCTTACTCAGAAATATTCCTATAAAATTAGTTTCAGCTTTATGCAGATATTTTAAATTTACAGTGATTGAATGAGTGAGTATTTAAATGCAGTGACCACCCAACAGTTGTTCTATTATCAATAGCATATTTTTTTAAACTTTTAATAATTTTATGTTCAGCCATAAGTCTGTCATAAGCTTCTATATGTTCACTCATTGTAGATACACAGGTTAGGGCTAATGCTAAACCCAGGAACAAGTATATTTCTATCGAAATTGGCCAATCATGTAACAGCAATCCTGTAACATGAATCATGTTGGTTGGTGTATTTTAATAGTAATGTCACAGTTTATCCACAATAGAAAATTTGAGTGCGAGCACAGAGATCCAAGAGCAGAATTTTCTGAAGTGCACAGCAACACCTGAGTGCAAAGAGGAGGGTTTGAGGTGGAGCACAGGAAATCTGAGAGCACAGGGACAGTTTAAAGTGTGACTAGAGTAAATTTGAGTCTGAGCAGAGACATCTCCAACCAGGCTTTTTACTTCTCCCAATGTAAATTTCAGAGCATTAATGCACTCCGAACTGCACTGTATGAATAAGGAAGTGAAAGGCATGTCAGATTGTTTAAATTGAAGATTTGTTAAGAAAAGCCTTTTTCCCAGATTGAGTAAAAGTAATTAGATTTAAGTACACACTGATATGGAATACAAATACAAGTACTAAACTGTTTTGCTTCTAGTATGAGTTGCTGGACAGTAGAATTTTCATCAATTCATTGCAGTTAAGCAAATTCCCAGAGAACAGAATCCTTGCTCTTTCTTCTTCCAAAACAAATATAGCAGTGACCAGTGTTTTAGAAACTGAGATACTTTTGCTGAAAAGAGCAAAAAGAAAAGGAAAAAATACAAACAAAGCACAGATTTAGAGTGATGACCTGCATAGATAATTGCAGACAACATGGACTGTACAGTCTACCCAGGAATATGAATGTAAAATAACCTTTTAAAACAAAGTGAAAATCAGGTAATGTTATATAGTCACCTGTATCTAACCCTCTTTGTTGCCAATATCATTTTCAAATATAGTCTGAATCTGTAATCTGAATTGGTTCAGGTTAGTTCTCCTGGAAAGCCATTGAGCCTGTATCCATCTAATGAATATGAGGTGCTGCCCAAAGGAAGTGAAGCACACTGGGAAGTGGTGGAACGGATTCTCTTCATCTACGCCAAACTCAACCCTGGGATTGCCTATGTACAGGGCATGAATGAGATTGTTGGACCAATTTACTACACATTTGCCACAGACCCCAACAGTCAGTGGAAAGGTCTGTAATTGTAAATTTGAACCTAAAGATGTTTTACATGTTGAAAATAAAAGAAATCTTTTTGTGAATTTGTCATTGTTCAGAGCATGCTGAAGCAGACACATTCTTCAGTTTCACCAACCTGATGTCAGAGAACAGAGACAACTTCATCAAGAGCCTGGATGACTCTCAGTGTGGTATTACCTACAAGATGGAGAGCGTATACTCCATGCTCAAAGAAAAAGACCTAGACCTCTATCTGAAGCTGGTAAGTAGAACACTTAAATTCAATTCAACTTTTTTTATATATCAATTCACAGCCAATTCACAACAATCTGCCTTGAATGAGAGGAGAGGAGAGAGGGACAAGAGGAGGAAAGGAGCTCAGTGCATTGGGGAATGAGTTCCCCAGCAGTCTAAGCAGTCTAGAGCAGCATAGTGGCTGCATGCAGAGAGGAAGGGTTTAAGCCTAGATTAAGTTTAAGCCTACTTTAAAAGTAAAGATGGTGTTTGCTTTCCGATTCTGAACTGGGAGCTGGTTCCACAGGAGAGAAGCTTGATAGCTAAAGGCTCTGCCTCCCATTCTACCTTTGGAAATTCTGGGAACCACAAGTAGGTCTGCAATCTGAGATGGAAGTGGTCTATTGGTTTGATATTAGACAATGAGGTCTTTTAGATGTTTTAGATAATTTATTTAGATTGACCGTTTAGAGCTATATATGTAAGAAGGAGGGTTTTAAAATTCTATTCTAGATTTTATGGGAAGCCAATGGAGAGAAGCTAGTGAAGGTGAAATATGATCTCTCTTGGTAATTCCAATCAGCGCTCTTGCCGCCGCATTTTGGATTAATTGCAGGCTTTTTAGGGAGTTACTGAGGCATCTCCAAAGTAGGGAATTATAGTAGTCCAACCAAATAACAAATGGATGGACTACTTTTTCAGCACCACTTTAAGACAGGATGCTCCTAATTTTGGCAATATTCCTTAGGTAGAAGAAGGCTGTTCTAGAGATTAGAGATGTTAGTTATGGAGAAATCCTAGTTAAAAATAACTCTGAGGTTCCTTGCAGTAGTACTGGAGGTCAGCGTTATGCCACTTAGTGTAGTGATATGTATATATCTATGATTTTTAGGCCCAAATACTAAGACTTCAGTTTTGTCTGAGTTTAGAAGTAGGAAATTGTGGGACATCCAGGCCTTTATGTCTTTTAGGCATGCTTGAAGCTTGATTAATTTATTTTTATCTGGTTCCATAGATAGATATAGCTTCCATGGAACTTTATGGAGGGCTTTCTAATAATAATGTTGCCTAGAGTAAATGGTAAATGGTTATATGGCGCTTTTCTACCTATTGGCACTCAAAGCGCTTTACACTGCTTCTTATTCACCCAGTTGCACTCACAATCACACACACTCATACACCGGTGCTATGCAGCTGGCCAACACTCACCGGGAGCAACTAAATTGGGGTTCAGTGTCTTGCTCAAGGACACTTTGACATTTGACTGCACAACTACGGAGCAGGGGATTGAACCAACAACTGTGAGATTGGTGGACAACTGCTCTACCTTCCTGTGCCACAGTCGCCCTATAGGAGACTTATATAGAAAAAAGTATTGGTCCTAACATAGAGCTTTGTGGAACTCCATAACTAACCTTTATGTTTGTGAAGGATACATCATTAACATGAAATTGGAATCTTGGAATATATAAACAAACCTAGTGCCGCTGCTTCCTTTCTAACTTTCATGTTGCCTGCTTTAAGTTGCGAATTTGTGAACTATATCCGTAAGGGTATAGAATTAAGAGAAAATGCTGTTAAACTTTCAGTTTCAATGCCGTATGTAAGGACAAGGTCTAGGGTGTGAGTGGGTTTATTTACATTTTGGAAAAAACTAATTGAATTACTCTTGGTTGTCTAAAGAAACCAGCCATATTCCTGGACAAGACCTATTTCTGGGCAAGACCTAGACAACCAGTGATTGACTGACGACTGCCAACTTCCCTCATATTGTTTGTGCTCTAAAACTTTAAACTGCTCTCTTTAGCTGCCCCCTTTAGAAAAGTGATTTTAATTTGAAATCAAGTCACAGATTCACACCTATTGTTGTCTGCTGTTGTCAGTGTGCCCCTTCTGCACAGTGGAAGTCTCTGTTACCAATTAGCAGCACACATCTGAGTGATAAAACTGACTTGAATATGTATGAATTAGGTCAGTGCCTGTAGATTTATTTTCTTGATCAATTAATAGGTTATTTTGTGTATAAACTTACAAACATGCCGAAAAGAGCTCAGTGTAGCAACAAAAGGTTTTGTTTTGTTTGACCAAATCTGAGATAATGGTTGTACTATACAGGGGCATCAGGGGCTCAGGTGGTAAAGAAGTTAAACCCCACCTCCTCCTGTCCTTAGGCAAGACTGTAAACCTCAATTTGCTCAGCAGGCCAGCACCTTGCAGAGCAGCCACCATCATAGGTGTGTAAGTGTGTATATGTGAATGTGAAGCAACTTCAAATTGCGTTGGGTAGAAGGTAGAAAGGTAGAAAAGTGCTGTATAAGTACATACCATCTTACAAAGACAAAAAAATTATTAGGGCAGCTGTGTTTGTAAGATGGTCTGTATTTGGTCGTCTGTAGAATGACCGACTTAGATTGGCCATTCTCATCCGCACCGGAGGTGTATCCTATTTTGAATTCTGAGACTTGCAGCCTGTTGGCTGGGATGTTTCTGTACACTATGCCAGCCACTTGGTTAAGGCATTCCATGTATGCTCTTCCTGTTAGCATCTTGCACCCTGCTGTTATGTGCTGGATTGTCTAAGGGGCATCTTTGCAAATCCTGCACCCGGAGTCCTGTCTGGTATATAGACCCCAGCCTCTATTAATCTTGCATTTAGAGCCCGTTTCTGTGTTGCCATGATTATTGCCTCTATGCTGTCCTTCAGTCCAGCTTTGATTCTTTGATATCAACCACTTTTATCTGACGGTGGTACATACAGTGCAGGGGTGTGTTCTTCTACGAGGGATTCCTGCAATTCCTTCTCTTGTTCCTCTACTTACTGCTGCCTGAGGTATTCACTAAGCACATCATCATTTGGGGCCATCTTCCTAGTTTTTTTTAAGGATCTTTGTTTTTTTCATCCTAGATAGTGTCTCTGATGCTTACTTAGCCTTTTTCCTTCTGCTTAGAGTACAGTGTGGGAATGCTGGAAAAAGCTTTGAGCCTCAATCAAAGTCTCCTCTGTCATCGCTGTTCTTGTTCAGTGCAGAAATGCTGGGTCAAATGTATATTTGGGATAAAACCACTAAACTCAAACTTATTGTGTGTTCAGGTTAGACAATATTAGGAGGCAACATGTAAACATGGAGCAATTCAGGAAGAGAGAGACACATTTTTAAAGTGGCATCTACAATTAGTCTAAAAATGAATACAAAATAAATCTAATACAGATGTAGCTGTTCAAAGTGTCAGTCTCTGTGAGTTTTTCATTCTTACGTTAATTGCTCGTTATGACAATAGGTGGTGCTCAGCTTACACTAAACTTTTCCCAAACAAAGTTTCAAGGAACCCAAATATGTTGCAATTAGTCTGACTTTATCAAGCGATCCCACAGATAATTACTGTTTAGAGATGACTATTAAAAAAGCTTCAATCACTCGACTACAACGGCAGTTGAGTGACATCATCAATAACACGCCCACTTGATCGCTTTTAATCCTCCAAATTATTTTGGACAGAGCAGCATGCTACACACGTGAGCTCACGCACATAATAAGACATTGGGGCTCGTAGGATATAATCGGCAATGTTTTATTAGGACATTTTCATTCACACATACACCCACTCCTAAAAAGTTCAGGATAATATCAGAATTACATTGCATGTCTGAAAGTGGTTATAGTTACAGTAGTTTCTGTATTTGTGTCTGTGTTTTTCCCCCACCTTAAAGGGCAGAGAAAGTTTAAAAGTGGCTGCCCGTGTCCCTATTTTCAGAGACACACTTTGACCAGTGGAAACTGTCTTTGATGTTAATAACAGCGCACATTCAGCCTGACCAAAAGTATAAAGGTACACAGCAAAATTACCAGTGCTACATTAAATTGAGTGTTCAGTTTATATTTCGGAAGTCACCACTGATGATTTTAGCTGTGTACGTAAAGGAGAACATACTAATGTGAACAGGACAAACATGTGAGGGAGGTTTCTACTCTTAGCTTATTCCAGTAAACACGGTGCTTTTTTTTTCTCTCACAAGCAGGAACTCAGTAAATCTGCTTCTTTCGCAAGTTTGCAACACAACAATGAGCAGTGTGGAAAATCTGACTGGCTGTAAAACTAGAACAGTAGTAGAACCACCCTGATGCCTGCAGATGGTTGGTGGTGTTCATTCATACTTAAACGAAGTTGTCATTCACACCATAGGTATGAGATCATCTCCATGGTTCTTTAAATCCTTGTTCACGTCCATCTCACCTCGAAAATTGACTAACCAGACACAGGAGAGATGAGGAACTTACTAACACATGATCATTAAAACAGGCAGAGGATTGCACTGGTAGTTTATTAATCAGAGAACATTCTGTAAAACAGCTTTAGATTAGTTTTCATGATTAGATTAGTTCAAAATATACTGCTCTAAACAACACTGAACATTTATGTTGAAAACATAGTAGCCTATGAGGAGATAATAATACCGCTAAATAAATCCCAGCTTACAGACTGATGGAGGAAAAGGCGCATTGAGAAAAGGAGCAAATGAAGCATCCGATTCCTAAACTGTGCCAATTGTGAGTTTATTTAACTTGGAATTGGACAGGCCACTTTATGTTAGTTTCAGTTTTATTCAAATGTGACACCAACACCATGCACAGTAAAACATGACCACAGCCCATAAAGAATGAAAAATAATTTATAAGTAATTTAAGTAAGATTTACAATATTTACATAAATTCTGTTAAATCCTGTGCTTCCAATTAGGTGACGAGAGGAGAACTTTAAAGCAGATTGATCACAGGTTATGGTTCTTTCATGGAACAAAGCGGAACAGAGCGGTTATATCTTCTCTCGCAGTTGTTGATACAATCCCTGGCTCGTCCGGTCACACATATATACGTGTGTGTGTGTGTGTGTGTGCATATACACACACGCACATATGTACACACAACGGTGGTTGATAATGAAAGCACTAAAATCCTAAGGAACTTCCAGATACAGACTGACAAAGTCGTAATGGTCAACCAACTGGACCAAGTAGTGGTGGACAAATGGAAGAACAAGAACGTAGTGATAGATGTAGCAATACCAAGTGATGCATTAATAGCCATTAAATAATAAGCAGATATCTAAAGAAACATAACCAATTTTAATAGTTTTAATAGTTTAAAGTTTAATCTCAATAGTGCCACTGATTAAAATATAAACCATAATTTATGCATAAAATTATATATATATATATTTAAATTTTTTTTATATAATAAATGTCCCTACATGGATTTTTGCCATTTAGGGACACTGGTGCTTCTAAAAACAAATGTCAATGTCAGTAGAGCCCTCCCTTTTTAAACTTAGTTCCCACAGTGGTTGTTTTGGGGTGGTTCTGTAATAACTTGCTGTGTCTTCAATTATGCTAATTTCTTAAGGGATGGATTCACATTCACATTGTTTGGGTCTGTCTTCGAACAGACAGAATTAGGTCAGTGCCTGTAGATTTATTTTCTTGATCAATTAATAGGTTATTTTGTGTATAAACTTACAAACATACCGAAAAGAGCTCAGTGTAGCAACAAAAGGTTTTGTTTTGTTTGACCAAATCTGAGATAATGGTTGTACTATACAGGGGCATCAGGGGCTCAGGTGGTAAAGAAGTTAAACCCCACCTCCTCCTGTCCTTAGGCAAGACTGTAAACCTCAATTTGCTCAGCAGGCCAGCACCTTGCAGAGCAGCCACCATCATAGGTGTGTAAGTGTGAATATGTGAACTAGTGAATGTGAAGCAACTTCAAATTGCGTTGGGTAGAAGGTAGAAAGGTAGAAAAGTGCTGTATAAGTACATACCATCTTACAAAGACAAAAAAATTATTAGGGCAGCTGTGTTTGTAAGATGGTCTGTATTTGGTCGTCTGTAGAATGACCAACTTAGATTGGCCATTCTCATCCGCACCGGAGGTGTATCCTATTTTGAATTCTGAGACTTGCAGCCTGTTGGCTGGGATGTTTCTGTACACTATGCCAGCCACTTGGTTAAGGCATTCCATGTATGCTCTTCCTGTTAGCATCTTGCACCCTGCTGTTATGTGCTGGATTGTCTAAGGGGCATCTTTGCAAATCCTGCACCCGGAGTCCTGTCTGGTATATAGACCCCAGCCTCTATTAATCTTGCATTTAGAGCCCGTTTCTGTGTTGCCATGATTATTGCCTCTATGCTGTCCTTCAGTCCAGCTTTGATTCTTTGATATCAACCACTTTTATCTGACGGTGGTACATACAGTGCAGGGGTGTGTTCTTCTACGAGGGATTCCTGCAATTCCTTCTCTTGTTCCTCTACTTACTGCTGCCTGAGGTATTCACTAAGCACATCATCATTTGGGGCCATCTTCCTAGTTTTTTTTAAGGATCTTTGTTTTTTTCATCCTAGATAGTGTCTCTGATGCTTACTTAGCCTTTTTCCTTCTGCTTAGAGTACAGTGTGGGAATGCTGGATTTTCAGTGAAACCCTCTGTGTATTGTAATGATCTTCCTTGTTTTGATGTCAGTGGCCTCCTGTGTGTTCTTTTCAGCTTTTTATGCCAGTAGCGTCCCTGATGGTCAGGTGTTAATTGCCTGGACTTTTTTCTGCGTATTCATCTGACTTCTCAGGATTTGCCTTGCTCTCTGTAGGTACTTGGAAGTTGCTGCTTTCCTTGCACTCTTCATGATTCCCATTTGCCTGCGGGTTCCCTAGGAACTGTCCTCAACATCTATTATGTTGGTTTTTGGTAGTACAATGCCCTCGGTTCTGACTACTTTCCTCTCCTTGTTACCATCCTACCACATCCTGTCTGAATGACAATTCTTATCCTAGCCAAGTCAGTGAATTGATCATTCCTGGCATACAACTGATGTCTTATATGTAGAGGAGATGGTTGCTCCATTCCGTACTCTGTATCCCTAACTACTCTTGGTGATGATCTGGCAAAGGAGGTTCAGCCCCATCACTGCAAAAAATAAAAAATAAAATATGAACACAGAAAGCTATCATTTGCTGTACTTGTGTTGGGATCAAAGCCAACAATCAAACCTTTAAAATGATTTAACTTTCTGAGTTGCAGTAATTTTAGTATAAATTCACTTACTTTCATCCTTTGTCAGGGCCATAATATGCTAGGCCAATAGTTGGCTAACACTGGGCCATTGGTGATTGTCCATTAGCCTAGTTTTTTCAGTGTATCTAGCAATAGTTTGATCCCTGTTGGTGGCTTTTTGGACAATTTAGCATGTTGAATTGACTGATGCCCGTTGGCTGTAACGTTTGACTGGCCCAGAAAAAAAGTGATGGCAATGCAGGACTTGATCTTAGTGTTTACTTTGACATTGGCTTGGTGTGTCGTCATGTCAGTGACTCAAAACTTTAATGTAGAACATATCACTCTAAAAAAACCTAAACTTTGGAAGATATCCACTTAGTTTAATGAACTGATCATGATCAAACCTCATTTAGATTTACATTTGATAAAGTTTGGGTATATAACAATAACCGTGGATGTTGGCCCCCATTGTAAGGGATGTATGGCAGAAGCAGGTGGAGTAGAAGGAATCATTACAGCATATAAAACCCATTTAAGTTCAAATGGGCACTATTGTTTAAAGAAATACCTGAAAATTGTTACTTACCCTTTAAGGAATTTATAATTTGACAGGGTTCCATGCACTGCTTATTAGATTTTTTTTTTTTAAAGTAACAGCCCTACACAAAATGGTGAAAAGTCAAGCTATCACAAGAACTGCCTCAAAGTTCTGTTTAAACAGATTAAAAATAAAACTTGTTCACTTTCATTGTTCAGTTTTTTTTGTTTACAGTCCCAAACATGCAGTTCACATTAATTTGCATAATATTACATCCTACAAAACTTAATTTCAATGCGATATTTATTCTGTTGATGAGGGTGGTGTATGTTAAAACATATGTGGGGACTTATGATCTGTATGATTTCTCACATTACAAATGTGACTCATAGACATACCCAGTGAACCATGGTAGAAATTAAGGAGGTAGAAATTCAGTGTGAACAGCGGTCACATTCTTTTATTTACAAAATGATTAATTCAGTTCACATCAAACATGACAAACATTCAACATTAAACATTCAATGAATGTTCATGAATGGGCCCTACAATTATCTGACATCTCCAATTTAAGGCAACAAAAAAAAATTCATTCACATAATATTTTTTTGTCTCAATTTTTTTGTCCACACAGGAAGAGCAGAACATCAAACCTCAGTATTTCACATTCCGCTGGCTGACCTTGCTGTTATCTCAAGAGTTCCTCCTGCCAGATGTAATTCGCATCTGGGATACCCTGTTTTCTGACGAAGACCGATTCCACTTCCTCATACTGGTCTGCTGCGCAATGCTTACGTAAGGCTATCGGATTATGTTCCCCTTCATTCCAAACATATTGATGCCCTGTCTATTAATATCGGCTGCATGTCTTACTTTTATAGTTGCAAAAGAATATGTTCAATTGACCATTCACTGAAATAATGTGCATGTTCAATGAACAGCCCTCCTTGTGCGTCTGTGCGCAACACTGGTTATGCAACACATTTCAGCACACCAAACACAAAACGTCATAATTTTTGTTTAATAAATAATTAAATGTAGCTTCATAAAATTGCCCTAATGTGAATGGTGGTTTCTGTTGCTTTCTTGTGTTTACAGACTCATCAGAGATAAGTTACTGGCAGGAGACTTCACAATGAACATGAGATTACTGCAGGTGAGAAATTTGTAACAGACAAAATTCAGAAGCTTCATATTCACACAGCAGGCTTACACGGAGTAATTTTTTTTTCTCTGATGTTCCTCTCAGGATTACCCCATCTCAGATGTCCACACTATCTTGACCAAGGCAAAAGAGCTACAAGATAACTCTTAACCTTTTTATTTTAGTCCGCCTGGCTTCTCTGCCCAAATGTGGTAGGTGGAAGCTCAGACATCACATTAACAAGTCAAACCTGTATTGTTGGAGGGCTTACTCAGTGAAGAGCCTGGACAGATGTGTTTGGGAAACCTTGCATACTGCCTTTTTACTTGATGTCAGTGGACAATGAAATGTGGAGGACATGTTGAAACTATTGCTTCCTCAAAGGGGGAGGAGATGCATGAAGGGAAAAGACTGCCGTGGCACGTGTTGATCCTTCTCCTGCTCTCACAGCCATCTCTACTGAGAAGATTTGCTTTGCTCAGACAAAGGTGTTTGCTTTGAACATGTAAGGGAGAGGGAGCATAAAAACTACACTACACTACAGATGTATGTCATGAAAACATTTTAGAAATGTTTAAAAATGGAGCTAAATATAAAAAAAAAACAATCCCACTGAGATAATTTATGTAGTCAGATTGTACAAATATAATTAGATTGAGCAATGTTTGTTCTTTGATTATTTTTTAAAAGGTGAGTGATTTTAATATACATTTGTATATATACATGAAACATGTACGCCTTATCTGTTAAATGATGTGACACAGGAAACAGTATTTCTGGGTATATTTTTTGTCATAAACGAAACCAATGGCAATACTTTAAGTTAATTTTGAGATCATGACAGAGAAAAGCAGCCATGAGGATGAGGGTAGTTGTAGACAGGTTCAGTACACTTTCTACTACCGTTGTTGAAATTTGAAGCTGCTGCCTATATCGTTTACAGTGCCCTGCAAAAGTACACATCCTGGAAATGTTCCACTTCTTATCAAGTTACAACCACAAACGTAAATGTATTTTATTGGGATTTTTTGTGATAGATCAACACAAAGTGGTACAAAGTGGATAATTGTGAAGTGGAAGGAAAATGACAAATGGTTTTCAAAATTTTTTACAAATAAATATCTGAAAAGTGTGGCGTGCATTTGCATTCAGCCCCCTTTACTCAGATACCCCTAACTAAAATGCAGTGGAACCAATAGCCTTCAGAGGTCACCTAATTAGTTAATACATTTGTCCACATTTGTGTAATTTAATCTCAATATAAATACACTTGTTCTGTGAAACCCTCAGAGGTTTGTTAGAGAACAATAGTGAACAAACAGCATTATGAAGTGTAGGGAACACACCAGAGAGGTCAGGGATAAAGTTGTGGAGAAGTTTAATGCAGGGTGAGATTATAAAAAAAAAAAATATTCCAACCTTTGAACATCTCACAGAGCAATGTACAATCTATCATTGGAAAATGATAGATTATAATAGTGGCAAGAAGAAAGCTGTTGTTGATAAAGCCATAAAAAGTCCCATTTGCAGTTTGCAATAAACTGCGGGGGACACAACAAATGTGAAAGAACTGGTCCATTGGCCTAAATGCAGAATGTAGAAGAAAAGTCGTTAAAAGTCTAAAGATTTGAGTCTGGCGAGGAGGTTCCCTTTCCTGCAGGACAATAACCCTAAACATATAGCCAGAGATACCATGGAATGGTTTAGATCAAAGCATAGGCATGTGTTAGAATGACCCAGAGTGCAGACCTAAATCCAATTGAGAATCTGTGGCAAGTCTTGAAAATTGCTGTTCACATATGCTCTCCATCCAGTCTGACTGAGCTTGAGCTGTTTTGCACAATGGGCAAAAAGTTTACTCATTAGATGTGCAAAGCGGGTAGAGGCATACCCCAAAAGACTTGCAGCTATAATTGCAGCAAAAGGTTATTCTACAAAGTTTTGACTCAGGTGTGCTGAATACAAATTTAAAGAATTTTAAAAAAACATTTCTAAATATTATTTCAATTCACAATTATGCACCACTTTGTGTTGGTCTATCACAATAAAATAAATTTACGTTTGTGGTTGTAACGTGACAAAAAGTGGAAAATTTCAAGGGGTATGAATACTTTTGCAAGGCACAGCATATAATGCACCAGTGGCAAAAAGAGGGATTGCGTCGCATGGATGGATTGTATCGTTAATTTCTAAAGAGGTGCACAACCAATGCTCCAAATCAGTGCAAGAAAGGGCACAATTTTTCATAGAGTTATGTTTATTTAGCAGTAAGTATACACTGCCTGGTCAACACAAGTTGCCACCTGGATTTTACTAACCAAATGAGTAGTAGCCTTCCATTGGATTATAAGTAATTATTATGTCTAAGATAGCAACTAGTTATTCAACCTAAACTGATGCAATAAATAGTTGACTAGCTGAATATATTGAATGACCAGGTTCCTTGAATGAATTTTATTTATTCCTTGATAGTGGCATATTTCAAGATTACAATGGCAGGTTTCATTGGCCTCAAATTGTGAAAAAGTAGTTCAGGGAGCATAACACATTATTTTCAAAAATGGATTTGCTACCACTGAGTCCAGACCTTAACACGTTTGAGACATTTTGGGATGTCCTGGAGAATATGAATATATTAATTTTTTTCTGAGCCATGCAGTGAATTCCACTAAAGAATCATGTCTGATTTGATGGAGCGCTGCCCAAGGGAAAGGGCATCCAGTATTAGTCTTGACTTTCTCTTTTCTGTACAGAGATTTATCTGGATTCTCTATATATTTTAATGATATGGTGAACTGTAGATGATGATGAAACCACCAAGTTCTGTTATCTATACTTACTAACATTATACTGAAGTTGTAGTCTTTGATTCACAGTCTTTACAGAGTGATGAATATGATCCTCTTGTCCTTATTTCCCGAAGACTCAGCTTCTCTGGGATCCTCTTTTTTTTTTTTTAAATCCTCTTTTTTTTAATTAATTTTTTTTTTTATACCCAATCATGATACTTGCCTGTTGTCAATCAATCTCACTAAGTGTGAGATCATTCACCAGATGTTTTTATTTATTCTGTTTGAAGTTGTTTGTTTGTTCACTCATTTGTTGCCTCTGTCCTGTTTTGAAACGTGTTTTCAAAATTTACACAGGATCCAATTTGGGAAATGAGATTGGACATATCTCTCTGTAGTGCAGTACTTTGTCATAGGCCTAGTAAATGAAATGTGACTGACCTGACAATATGCATTATTTTCACATGGCGCAGTAGTGGTCTCATCTCTATTGATAATTCGAACTCTTAGTTAAGCCCTTTATTTGAAATATAGCAGTATTAGTGCAATGAAATTCCAGTTATTAAATTATTTTTGCTAGATATTACAGTTTACTTTTTTGTTTGTACAATAACAAAAGAAGCTAACATTTTAAGGGGTTTATGATCTAACTGATAAATAACCTGGCTTGGCTTAAAGTTACAGTGTGCAATTGTTTAATAGAATTATGCTTTAAAGTAAAAGCCTCTCGTAACAGAGTCATTGAACAGCATTGGCAGCAAAGCAGAGATATTCACTTCTAAAAGTGTTGAAGCGAGGCTCAGCTCTTTAACCAATAAGAGAAGAGCACTAGTTTCCTCTTGAAGGGCTGTGTAGACCAAGGTAAAGTATAAAGAGTGAAGCAACACTGTGTGGAACATGGAGAGGGAGAGTTGGGAAGAGCAAAGTGGACTGAATAAGTCCCACATTTGGGCTAGCTTAAATTGCACACTGTAGCTTTAAATAAAATTACCCAAAATAGTTCTTGTGTATATTGTGTCTGTATTTTAATTTGAATTTAAATTTATACCAAAGCTGTAAAATGTAATAACCATCTTGTAACATAATAAAACTAATCATTGGAGAAACAGAGGACACTTAATTTTAGTAGTTTAAAGCCTGACAATATGCGGCTCATATGTTTTCCCTTATTGGATACTAAGTTTAAATGTTTTCGCTTAGATATTTGATTTAAAAAAGGGGGATATAACTGAGATTTTTACTAAAGAGATCGGTGTAATTATAATAATAATTATATAATATAATATGTACATACACAAAGCAAGTGTAATTATCAATTATTTTCTGAACACTCTTTAGTGTTAAAAACATTTCCCTATCTGATTTTTGTTTCATCTGTAAAAGAATAAATTAGGTTAAGTCTTGTTTGACACATTATTGAAATTTAATTGCTGAGGTGTGTGTGTTGTGGAAGGTATTCTTTTACATACTGTATGCAACAATAGTGTGGCTTTCAAATGTGGTAAAGTTGCTCACTGTGTTAGAATGGATATTGTTCTTAATTGTCAAAACTTAAAATTTGCTCAGTATCTCAAATCAGTTTAGAATTTCTTTTGTGTTGCCAGAATTGGCTGTTATTGGCGCTCCTTGCAAGACAAAATTTGAAAGAATTATCAGTATTAGTATCAGTAATCAGTATTTGTTTTCTTTTGGTAACTACTGTTATTAAAACATCAAAAATTAAAACAAAATTGTATATACTTTTTTATATAACACTAAATAAAAATCATCACAGTATTCTTCTTTAATAATTAATTTATAATCCCTTTTTATAGGCACCATAATTGATAATCCAGCAAATAATATTGTATTGTAGCTATGCTGATTTTCAGTCCAAAAGTGACAGCACCTTGCACTTGAACCAAAAACTAAATTTATTAAATCTTATGAGAAAGTACAATCCCAATTCCAAAAAGTTGAGCGTGTAAGATGTAAATAAAAACAGAATGCAATGATTTGAAAATCTCATCGAACCATATTTTATTCACAATGGAACATCGTACATACATAGAACATAGATCTTGGAAATGAGACATGTTACCATTTCATGGAAAATATTAGCTTATTTTGAATTCGATGGCAGCAACAAGTCTCAAGTCTCGTCCTGTTACAAAAAATTGTAACAGGGATGTTTACCATTGTGTAGCATGCCCTCTTTTTTTTAACACTGTGTCTAAACATCTGGGAAGTGAGAAAACCAGTTGCTGGGGTTTAGGAGTGGAATGTTGTCCCATTCTTATCTGATGTAGCATTATATCTGCTCAAAAGTCCTTGGCTTTTGTTGCTGGATTTTCATGTTACGATGTTTTCTATTGGTAAAAGGTCTGGACTGCAAGCAGGGCAGTTCAGCACCCAGACTATTCTCCTGTGAAGCCATGCTTTACCATTGTCTTGCTGAAAAATGCAAGGCTTTCGCTGAAAGAGACACTGTCTGGTTGGGAGCATATGTTGTTCTAAAACGTCTGTTGCTGAAAAGTATTTCAGCATTGATGGTGCCTTTACTGATGTGCTGCCCACACCATAGCCACTAATGCACCCCCATAGCATCAGAGATACAGGCTTTTGAACTGTACACTGAAAACAAGCTGGATGGTGTGATAAAAATGTTCCCTCTTCCTTAGTCAAGTTTTACTACATCTTGGAAGAATTGTAAACAGGACCTTGTGCATCCAACCAGACTCCTGAAGAAAGTTTAGTTTCAACCCTTCTTCTTCCAGGTGGTTTGTTTACCTGCGCCGCTCTGGCTTGTAACAAGGAGACATCATTAAGGGAAAAACATTGTCCTGGACAGAAAGGTGCATTTGCAAAATTTGGGAAACAGGAGAGAGAGCACCCGCCTTTGCTGCTACATCCGCTGCTGCATTGCGCTGTGACATTGGATCAATGGAACCTGTGTGAGCTTGGCATTTGCATACAGCTACAGATGAAGGAAGCAGCAATGCATTCAAAAGGTTAATGATGAGGATCCTATGAGCAATAGGTTTTCCCTATTGCTCATAGGGTGAGAAACCCACGGTTCTTCCACAATGCTATGATACACATTAAAAGCATATTGTGAATCAGTCTAAACTGTGATAGTTTTTCCTGCTCCTAGGATGAAAGCACGGGTTAAAGCAAGGTTAGCAGACAAATGAACAGGCAATCTGGCACTTTCAATTATCTCAGCACTGCTACAAATGGCATACGGAACACAAGGTGAGCCATTAGCAGGATTTCTTGTTGCAGATCGATCTACAAAAAAAAGTCAGGATTACATAAAGGTATATCGAACAGGTTATCACGAGAAGCAAATGTAGTTTCAACAACTTCTAAACAGGAATGTGCTACCCATCTTCAGCCATAGGAAGCAAAGTTGAAGAGTTAAGGACCATACAACACTTCAGAGTAACATGAGACATGGTTAGTAAGACCTTTTTTTTTGTGCAATAACCTAGCTGGTGAGAGATGAGCAGTTTTTGCTTGAAGGATTAGGGAATGAACTGCATGGGGATCATGTACTGTGAGAGGACACATAGCCACAATGTCAGTTGTAAAGGACTCAAAAAGATTAAATGGTTCGGTGTGGTCTGGAAGTCCTAAAGCATGGTGTGCTTGACAGCGCTTGTCTTAAGTCAGTAAAAGCAGTCTCTGTTTCTTTAGTCCAAGTCAGTATGTCAGTCATGGACATATGTTTACCCCCATGTGTGATATCATAAAGAGGGTGGGAGATCTCTTTGCACCATGCATATCTCCAAAATCAACTTTTCTTATAGCCCACAATTTGTCAGGTACTGTGGAAAGCAAAGTTTCATCTTCAGCTGTAAGTGTCATAAGTTTAATGTCTATTTCTGATTTAGAATGTGATCTATGAATAGATCTAACAACCATTACTCTTTTGTTTAAGCAATAAAATGAAGTTTTTAAGGATGGACAATATAAGCTACCATCAAACTCGGTTTGCCAATCTGAAGCCTCTAGAACTTCTTTAACCCTGAGTCCTATATCTTTCCACGCCAGATGTGGTTTTGTTAACGCAATATGAGGAACTGAATTACTTATCTGAAACACACATTAAGTTGACAGGGCAAATATCAGATAGAAAAAAACACATGCTCACCTCTGTAATCTCCAAAAAAAACAGTTAAAGGTATAGATGGTGGTTCAAATCCAGGGACACCTGATGCTTCTATTGTTTTTAGGAAGTTAGTTGTTTTTGGAACATCTAGATTGAATCACTGAAATTTCTGCCCCTGAGTCACATTTATGCTCTGAATGTTAAGTGTTAATCTAGGTGGTGTTTTGTAATTAGATGTAGATACTGTTTATATGAGATAACTGGTCTATCAGTAAAAGATTGTTTTTCTGTGAGTGTGTCACCATGCTGCTTATTGCTCTGACCTGCCCCTGCTGTCTCCAAGGTTGGAAAACCTGCAGTCCTGTAGAATGAACAGCAAGTCCCTCGGGGAGGCGCATGTGGCCAAGATTCCTCTGTGTGGTTTAATCATTCCGCTTTTGAGACAGACCCGAGATTTGTGTCCATAACCACCACAGGTGTAACACCGCAGTTTGTCTCGATCACCACCCAGATGCTGTCTCTTTTAATGCTATATAGCGGTGGTCTCCATTCAAAACCTTTTGCACTACCTTGCTGATAAAACATCAGCTATGCAGTTTGAAGCTTTTTCACCTATTTGTTATCAAAGTCCACCTTGTTTCTTTCAGCTTGTAAAACATGTGACCATAAAGTTTCCCAGCCTACACAAGGAGTCACTACTCGGCTTCTCAACCCAGGATGAAAACCACTTACTAATGCAGTTTTCAGAAGATGGCTGTATGCAGCATTATCGGCATCGATGCCTGAGTGGGCTGCAAAGACACTTTCCATACAGGTACTATAGTCAGTAGCGGACTCAGGGCATCCATCATGTTGTTGGATGCCTGTGATCCTACTGGTGCAGTCGTAGACCAATTAGCAGGTCGGATGCTGGGCAATAGTAGTTTGAAAAATCTACTTGTTGCATTGCTGCGACCCATTTCTCACCACCAGTTCTTTAGGGATCAGCTAATTCCTCTGCCACCTTCTTCAGTTTGTCTGGTTGCCATGGTCTGTAGACAAGCATGTCTGAGTCCTCCTGTGCTAGGTCACTTGCAGGGGCCACAGCCGTAGCCTGTGGAGGTTGTGTCTCTTGTGGGGTAGGAGCAATAGACCTGGAGACAGCATATGGTGGGTGCAGGACACTATCTCTTGCCTGTAAGGGCCTGTAAGAGGATCAGATCATTTTTCTAATTTCCGTTTTGTTCGAGCGTGCATATCATGAATGCTGGGTCTTGTTTGTTTTCTGAGAATCTACTGCACCTACTGGTAACTTGTTTGCCATGTAGCAATAAAAAATATACTAAAAACTCTTTATTCTGATTATTCTGATTAGTCACATTGTACTGCTATTATTTTGAACAACCCTGTATATATTTTTTTACGTCTGTATTTTCTCAGTCATCCGCCAATTTTATTCAAATGAAACCTAAACCAGACTTTATACTTTCATATATGTAAGATATTTTTTGATTCATTTCTTTATTTTTTCAGGATGGTATTTCTTAGTAGTACTAAATACCTGGATTATTCTGGTTAGTCATATTGTACTGCTATTATTTTGAACGATACTGTAAATGAGACAAAGTACATCTGAGAAGTAAAACCTTATTTTCTGATGGTTTCAATGTGATTACATTCTAAAGCACTTATAAATAGGACCACACCTCTACACCTGACATTAAATTTGTGTCCTTTTTCTGCCGTAGTTGTCTTCTCAGTCTCTGTCCCTTTCTGCAGGTGTCCCCAGCTTTGGAGCTGTGTGTTTTCCTGTTTTCAACAGTTTTTCCTCTCCATTTTTGCCTAGGGCTTGCTCAAAGGGGATTTGTTGGGTTCTCTTTACATATCTGTATAGTCTGGATTGTATTTTGTAAAATGCCTTAAGATGATTCTGTTGTGAATTGGCGCTATATAAATAAAGTTGAATTGAATTGAACCTCTCTGCTTTGCTGGTTTGTGTAACCTGCGATCAAACAGATGCACAGACTGGAATCTGGATTCATGTAGCGTTAATTTTCACAATGCAGATCACTGACAGAAAAGAAAAGAAGTACAGTACACTGAGGGTTTTTGATTTGAAATAAAGTTAAGATCATCACACACTCAACAACATTAACACTAACTATAAGCTTTATTAAAGAGGAAGGTTTAAGCCCAGTTTTAAAAGTAGAGAGGATGTCTGTTCCCAAAGGTGAACTGGGAACTGGTTCCGCAGGAGAGGAGCTTGAAAGCAAAAGGCTCTGCCTCCCATTCTTCATTTCAAAATTCTGGGAACCACAAGTTTTAAATGGTCTGTTAGGATGTATGGTACTATTAGGTATTTTAGATATTGCGAAGCCAATAGATAGAAGCTGATAAAGGCAAAAAAAAAATAAAAAATCTTGTAGTGGTTAGAAATTATATCTAAGAGTTAATATAGAGATTATTTGTTAATTTGAATTAATCTATAATATAATATAAACTATGTAAGTCATAATATCTGTGACTTTGGTAGTAATAGATTAAGAGCAGCAATGGGTTATAAATTAATCATACTGATAGTAACAGATTACATGACACATGCTCTTTGCTTTGCTTTAACTCTTAGATGTTTGTGTGTATTGGGGACAAGAGACGATCATGTGCAAATTTGGATATAGATAGCTTATTCCCAGAATTGGATGATAGCATGGCCAGGAAACGAAGTGTGGTGCTATGCTTTTGTCCTAATTTATATAAAGAAGCGTGTATCTCTGTTATTGGGGAAGAGAGAAGGGTGTCACGATCTTCTCCTTGGCCACTGTTTTTGTTTCATTTTTCTTTCCCCCTCTGTACTCTGTTCTCACCCACAGACATACAGCCCCAGTCTGCGTTAGACTCACTTACACCTGGCTCTACCCTGTTGATTGGTCCCTCTCATTCTCCTTACACACCTAATATCTGTTTACAATCATGTTAGAGTATAAGAACCATCTGGGTGACTGTGGTGGAGGGGGGTAAAATGGTTGTCCAGCTATCCTGTTGTTAGTTCAATCCCTGGCTTCTCCAGTCACACGTCAAAGTGTCCTTGAGCAAGACATTGAACCCCAACTTATTTGATCCTGGTGAGTGTTGGCCAGCTGAATAGCAGCAACCCCATTAGTGTGTGAGTGTATGATTGATTGTGTGTGTGAATGGGTGAATAAGAAGCAGTGTAAAGCGGTTTGATTGCCAAAGGTAGAAAAGCACTATATAAGTGCACATCAATTACCATCTGTACCAAATCCTCATCTACAGACCTGCCACTCTGATCTGTACTGTCTGATCCCTCATCCGGTTATCACCTTCTGATCTTATTTCATGTTGTTATCAGAGTGAGGTGTTTAGTTTTAGTTTCCCTTGCTGCTTAGTGTTCTGTCTTTTGTTCTCCCTGCCCACCTCATGTTTAGTTCCTCTGTCTATTCTACTAGTTTTCATATTTGGTTTTCTAATTCACTCTTTTCTCATTGGTTCTTTTGCTCACTGACCATCTCTGGTTCACTTCTATTTTAAGCCCCTCTGTTCACTCTATGGACTATGTTTAAGCTTATCTACTGGTTCACTCTGTTGCATGTTTGGTACTCTTGGTTTCTCTGTTTTTTGGAATTCACTAAGTCAGTCTTCATTTCTAGTTTTGGTTTCTCTGCCAGCCCCGAATTTTGTTTCACCGCTAACTCTGCCTACTCAATGCGTGATTTGCCTAATTCAAAAAATCATTGCAACAGCTTTTATATAGCCATAGTGTAAGTTATTATGCGCTTAAAAACATTTTCAGGCCGAATGGAACTGATTTTGAAGATATGCTTGTTTCTGACAATTGCAGCCAAATTCTGAAGGGAAACTGTGTTTGCCTTCATATATGGCCCAGAACAACTAAATATAGCTTGGAAATATCATTGCAACAGCTTTTATTTAGCCAGAAATAAAGAGTGTAAGTTTTTATGCGCTTAAAAGCATTTTCAGGCCAAATGAGCTGATTTCTGCCAATTGCAGCAAAATACTGAAGGAAAGTGGGTTTGCCTTCATATTTGACCCAGAACAACTCAGTTCAGCATGGAAATATCATTGCAACAGCTTTTATTTAGCCAGAAATCAAGAGTGTACGTTTTTATGCGCTTAAAAGCATTTTCAGGCCAAATGAGCTGATTTCTGCCAATTGCAGCAAAATACTGAAAGGAAAGTGGGTTTGCCTTCATATTTGACCCAGAACAACTCAGTTCAGCATGGAAATATCATTGCAACAGCTTTTATTTAGCCAGAAATCAAGAGTGTAAGTTTTTATGCGCTTAAAAGCATTTTCAGGCCGAATGAGCTGATTTCTGCCAATTGCAGCAAAATACTGAAAGGAAAGTGGGTTTGCCTTCATATTTGACCCAGAACAACTCAGTTCAGCATGGAAATATCATTGCAACAGCTTTTATTTAGCCAGAAATCAAGAGTCTAAGTTTTTATGCGCTTAATAGCATTTTCAGGCCGAATGAGCTGATTTCTGCCAATTGCAGCAAAATACTGAAAGGAAAGTGGGTTTGCCTTCATATTTGACCCAGAACAACTCAGTTCAGCATGGAAATATCATTGCAACAGCTTTTATTTAGCCAGAAATCAAGAGTGTACGTTTTTATGCGCTTAAAAGCATTTTCAGGCCAAATGAGCAAATATGCTTGCTTCTGCCAATTGCAGCAAAATACTGAAAGGAAAGTGGGTTTGCCTTCATATTTGACCCAGAACAACTGAGATCAGCATGGAAATATCATTGCAACAGTTTTTTTTTAGCCAGAAATCAAGAGTGTAAGTTTTTATGCGCTTAAAAGCATTTTCAGGCCAAATGAGCAAATATGCTTGCTTCTGCCAATTGCAGCAAAATACTGAAAGGAAAGTGGGTTTGCCTTCATATTTGACCCAGAACAAGTCAGTTCAGCATGGAAATATCATTGCAACAACTTTTATTTAGCCAGAAATCAAGAGTGTAAGTTTTTATTGCTTAAAAGCATTTTCAGGCCAAATGAGCTGATTTCTGCCAATTGCAGCAAAATACTGAAAGGAAAGTGGGTTTGCCTTCATATTTGACCCAGAACAACTCAGTTCAGCATGGAAATATAATTGCAACAGCTTTTATTTAGCCAGAAATCAAGAGTGTAAGTTTTTATGCGCTTAAAAGCATTTTCAGGCCGAATGAGCTGATTTCTGCCAATTGCAGCAAAATACTGAAAGGAAAGTGGGTTTGCCTTCATATTTGACCCAGAACAACTCAGTTCAGCATGGAAATATCATTGCAACAGCTTTTATTTAGCCAGAAATCAAGAGTGTAAGTTTTTATGTGCTTAAAAGCATTTTCAGGCCAAATGAGCTGATTTCTGCTAGTTGCAGCAAAATACTGAAAGGAAAGTGGGTTTGCCTTCATATTTGACCCAGAACAACTCAGTTCAGCATGGAAATATCATTGCAACAGCTTTTATTTAGCCAGAAATCAAGAGTGTAAGTTTTTATGCGCTTAAAAGCATTTTCAGGCCAAATTAGCTGATTTCTGCCAATTGCAGCAAAAAACTGAAAGGAAAGTGGGTTTGCCTTCATATTTGACCCAGAACAAGTCAGTTCAGCATGGAAATATCATTGCAACAGCTTTTATTTAGCCAGAAATCAAGAGTGTAAGTTTTTATGCGCTTAAAAGCATTTTCAGGCCAAATGAGCTGATTTCTGCCAATTGCAGCAAAATACAGAAAGGAAAGTGGGTTTGCCTTCATATTTGACCCAGAACAACTCAGTTCAGCATGGAAATATCATTGCAACAGCTTTTATTTAGCCAGAAATCAAGAGTGTACGTTTTATGCGCTTAAAAGCATTTTCAGGCCGAATGAGCAAATATGCTTGTTTCTGCCAATTGCAGCAAAATACTGAAAGTAAAGTGGGTTTGCCTTCATATTTGACCCAGAACAACTCAGTTCAGCATGGAAATATCATTGCAACAGCTTTTATTTAGCTAGAAATCAAGAGTGTAAGTTTTTATGCGCTTAAAAGCATTTTCAGGCCGAATGAGCTGATTTCTGCCAAATGCAGCAAAATACTGAAAGGAAAGTGGGTTTGCCTTCATATTTGACCCAGAACAACTCAGTTCAGCATGGAAATATCATTGCAACAGCTTTTATTTAGCCAGAAATCAAGAGTGTAAGTTTTTATGCGCTTAAAAGCATTTTCAGGGCGAATGAGCAAATATGCTTGTTTCTGCCAAATGCAGCAAAATACTGAAAGGAAAGTGGCTTTGCCTTCATATTTGACCCAGAAAAACTCAGTTCAGCATTGAAATATCATTGCAACAGCTTTTATTTAGCCAGAAATCAAGAGTGTAAGTTTTTATGCGCTTAAAAACATTTTCAGGCCAAATGAGCTGATTTCTGCCAATTGCAGCAAAATACTGAAAGGAAAGTGGGTTTGCCTTCATATTTGACCCAGAACAACTCAGTTCAGCATGGAAATATCATTGCAACAGATTTTATTTAGCCAGAAATCAAGAGTGTAAGTTTTTATGCGCTTAAAAGCATTTTCAGGCCGAATGAGCTGATTTCTGCCAATTGCAGCAAAATACTGAAAGGAAAGTAGGTTTTCCTTCATATTTGACCCAGAACAACTCAGTTCAGCATGGAAATATCATTGCAACAGCTTTGATTTAGCCAGAAATCAAGAGTGTAAGTTTTTATGCGCTTAAAAGCATTTTCAGGCCAAATGAGCAAATATGCTTGCTACTGCCAATTGCAGCAAAATACTGAAAGGAAAGTGGGTTTGCCTTCATATTTGACCCAGAACAACTCAGTTCAGCATGGAAATATCATTGCAACAGTTTTTTTTTAGCCAGAAATCAAGAGTGTAATTTTTTATCCGCTTAAAAGCATTTTTAGGCCGAATGAGCAAATATGCTTGTTTCTGCCAATAGCCGCAACATAGTGAAAGGAAAGTGGGTTTGCCTTCATATTTGACCCAGAACAACTCAGTTCAGCATAGAAATATCATTGCAACAGCTTTTATTTAGCCAGAAATCAAGAGTGTAAGTTTTTATGCGCTTAAAAGCATTTTCAGGCCAAATGAGCTGATTTCTGCCAATTGCAGCAAAATACTGAAAGGAAAGTGGGTTTGCCTTCATATTTGACCCAGAACAACTCAGTTCAGCATGGAAATATCATTGCAACAGCTTTTATTTAGCCAGAAATCAAGAGTGTAAGTTTTTATGTGCTTAAAAGCATTTTCAGGCCAAATGAGCTGATTTCTGCTAATTGCAGCAAAATACTGAAAGGAAAGTGGGTTTGCCTTCATATTTGACCCAGAACAACTCAGTTCAGCATGGAAATATCATTGCAACAGCTTTTATTTAGCCAGAAGTCAAGAATGTAAGTTTTTATGCGCTTAAAAGCATTTTCAGGCCAAATGAGCAAATATGCTTGTTTCTGCCAATTGCAGCAAAATACTGAAAGGAAAGTGGGTTTGCCTTCATATTTGACCCAGAACAACTCAGTTCAGCATGGAAATATCATTGCAACAGCTTTTATTTAGCCAGAAATCAAGAGTGTAAGTTTTTATGCGCTTAAAAGCATTTTCAGGCCGAATGAGCAAATATGCTTGTTTCTGCCAAATGCAGCAAAATACTGAAAGGAAAGTGGGTTTGCCTTCATATTTGACACAGAACAACTCAGTTCAGCGTGGAAATATCATTGCAACAGCTTTTATTTAGCCAGAAATCAAGAGTGTAAGTTTTTATGCGCTTAAAAGCATTTTCAGGCCGAATGAGCAAATATGCTTGTTTCTGCCAATTGCAGCAAAATACTGAAAGAAAGTGGGTTTGCCTTCATATTTGACCCAGAACAACTCAGTTCAGCATAGAAATATCATTGCAACAGCTTTTATTTAGCCAGAAATCAAGAGTGTAAGTTTTTATGCGCTTAAAAGCATTTTCAGGCCAAATGAGCTGATTTCTGCCAATTGCAGCAAAATACTGAAAGGAAAGTGGGTTTGCCTTCATATTTGACCCAGAACAACTCAGTTCAGCATGGAAATATCATTGCAACAGCTTTTATTTAGCCAGAAATCAAGAGTGTAAGTTTTTATGCGCTTAAAAGCATTTTCAGGCCAAATGAGCTGATTTCTGCCAATAGCAGCAAAATACTGAAAGGAAAGTGGGTTTGCCTTCATATTTGACCCAGAACAACTCAGTTCAGCATGGAAATATCATTGCAACAGCTTTTATTTAGCCAGAAATCAAGAGTGTAAGTTTTTATGCGCTTAAAAGCATTTTCAGGCCAAATGAGCTGATTTCTGCCAATTGCAGCAAAATACTGAAAGGAAAGTGGGTTTGCCTTCATATTTGACCCAGAACAACTCAGTTCAGCATGGAAATATCATTGCAACAGCTTTTATTTAGCCAGAAATCAAGAGTGCAAGTTTTTATGCGCTTAAAAGCATTTTCAGGCCGAATGAGCAAATATGCTTGTTTCTGCCAAATGCAGCAAAATATTGAAAGGAAAGTGGGTTTGCCTTCATATTTGACCCAGAACAACTCAGCTCAGCATGGAAATATCATTGCAACAGCTTTTATTTAGCCAGAAATCAAGAGTGTAAGTTTTTATGCGCTTAAAAGCTTTTTCAGGCCGAATGAGTTGATTTCTGCCAATTGCAGCAAAATACTGAAAGGAAAGTGGGTTTGCCTTCATATTTGACCCAGAACAACTCAGTTCAGCATGGAAATATCATTGCAACAGCTTTTATTTAGCCAGAAATCAAGAGTGTAAGTTTTTATGCGCTTAAAAGCATTTTCAGGCCGAATGAGCAAATATGCTTGTTTCTGCCAAATGCAGCAAAATACTGAAAGGAAAGTGGGTTTGCCTTCATATTTGACCCAGAAAAACTCAGTTCAGCATTGAAATATCATTGCAACAGCTTTTATTTAGCCAGAAATCAAGAGTGTAAGTTTTTATGCGCTTAAAGCATTTTCAGGCCAAATGAGCTGATTTCTGCCAATTGCAGCAAAATACTGAAAGGAAAGTGGGTTTGCCTTCATATTTGACCCAGAACAACTCAGTTCAGGATGAAAATATCATTGCAACAGCTTTTATTTAGCCAGAAATCAAGAGTGTAAGTTTTTATGCGCTTAAAAGCATTTTCAGGCCGAATGAGCTGATTTCTGCCAAATGCAGCAAAATACTGAAAGGAAAGTGGGTTTGCCTTCATATTTGACCCAGAACAACTCAGTTCAGCATGGAAATATCATTGCAACAGCTTTTATTTAGCCAGAAATCAAGAGTGTAAGTTTTTATGCGCTTAAAAGCATTTTCAGGCCGAATGAGCAAATATGTTTGTTTCTGCCAATTGCAGCAAAATACTGAAAGGAAAGTGGGTTTGCCTTCATATTTGACCCAGAACAACTCAGTTCAGCATGGAAGTATCATTGCAACAGCTTTTATTTAGCCAGAAATCAAGAGTGTAAGTTTTATGCTCTGAAAAGCATTTTCAGGCCGAATGAGCTGGTTTCTGCCAATTGCAGCAAAATACTAAAAGGAAAGTGGGTTTGCCTTCATATTTGACCCAGAACAACTCAGTTCAGCATGGAAATATCATTGCAACAGCTTTTGTTTAGCCAGAAATCAAGAGTGTAAGTTTTTATGCGCTTAATAGCATTTTCAGGCCGAATGAGCTGATTTCTGCCAATTGCAGCTAAATACTGAAAGGAAAGTGGGTTTGCCTTCATATTTGACCCAGAACAACTCAGTTCAGCATGGAAATATCATTGCAACAGTTTTTTTTTAGCCAAAAATCAAGAGTGTAAGTTTTTATGCGCTTAAAAGCATTTTCAGGCCGAATGAGCAAATATGCTTGTTTCTGCCAATTGCAGCAACATAGTGAAAGGAAAGTGGGTTTGCCTTCATATTTGACCGAGAACAACTCAGTTCAGCATGGAAATATCATTGCAACAGCTTTTATTTAGCCAGAAATCAAGAGTGTAAGTTTTTATGCGCTTAAAAGCATTTTCAGGCCAAATGAGCTGATTTCTGCCAATTGCAGCAAAATACTGAAAGGAAAGTGGGTTTGCCTTCATATTTGACCCAGAACAACTCAGCTCAGCATGGAAATATCATTGCAACAGCTTTTATTTAGCCAGAAATCAAGAGTGTAAGTTTGTATGCGCTTAAAAGCATTTTCAGGCCAAATGAGCTGATTTCTGCCAATTGCAGCAAAATACTGAAAGGAAAGTGGGTTTGCCTTCATATTTGACCCAGAACAACTCAGCTCAGCATGGAAATATCATTGCAACAGCTTTTATTTAGCCAGAAATCAAGAGTGTAAGTTTGTATGCGCTTAAAAGCATTTTCAGGCCAAATGAGCTGATTTCTGCCAATTGCAGCAAAATACTGAAAGGAAAGTGGGTTTGCCTTCATATTTGACCCAGAACAACTCAGTTCAGCATGGAAATATCATTGCAACAGCTTTTATTTAGCCAGAAATCAAGAGTGTAAGTTTTTATGCGCTTAAAAGCATTTTCAGGCCGAATGAGCAAATATGCTTGTTTCTGCCAAATGCAGCAAAATACTGAAAGGAAAGTGGGTTTGCCTTCATATTTGACCCAGAACAAGTCAGTTCAGCATGGAAATATCATTGCAACAACTTTTATTTAGCCAGAAATCAAGAGTGTAAGTTTTTATTGCTTAAAA